>VDFB02047230.1:356493916-356597520 GCA_007258455.2 Sequoia sempervirens
GAGGGAGGGTGGGAGAGGGTGGGCGAGTGTGGGAGAGTGGGATATAGGGTGGGATATGGTGGGAGAGAGTGGGAGAGTGTGGGAGAGTGTGGGAGAGGGGGGAGAGAGTTAGAGAGAGTTAGAGAGTGTTGGATAGGATGGGAGAGTGGGAGAGAGTGCGGGAGAGTGTGTGAGTGAAAGAGAGGGTGAGAGAGTCAAAGAGGATGGGAGAGAGTGGGAGATTGGGTGGGAGATGGTGGGAGAGAGAGGGAGAGAGGGTGGGATATTCAGAGAGAGTTGGAGAGAATGGGAGAGAGTGGGAAAGATTTTGAGAAACTGGGAGAGTAGGAGAGAGGGTGGGAGAAAGTGGGAGAGTGGGAGAGGGAGAGGCGGAAGAGAGTGGGAGAGCATGAGAGGTGGTGGGAGAGGGTGGGAGAGAGTCACGAGAGCTGAAGGAAGGCCGACAGGATGGGAGAGGCTGGGAGGAGTGGAGAGAGCGAGAGCGGGAGAGAGAGGGTGGAGAGGACAGGAGAGAGTGGGAGAGTGTGGGAGAGGGTGGGAGAGGGTCAGAAAGTGTCATAGAGCATGGGAGATGGTGGGAGTGAGTTGGAGAGAGTGTGGGAGAGTGGGTGAGTGGGAGAGAGGGCGAGAGAGTTGGAGAGAATGGGAGAGAGTTGGAGAGACTAGGAGAGTGGGAGAGAGGGTGGGAGATGGTGGGAGAGAGTGGGAGAGTGTGGGAGAGGGTGAAAGTGTGTTGGAGATAGGGTGGGAGTGGGTTGGAGTGGTTCTACCATATAAATCTTTAAAAAAGCTAAATTTATTATAACGCGACCACATTATTGATAAATAGAGAGATGGCCATTTAGTGGGAAAGAACAGGAGCACGTTATAACACATGCACATTATTTCTTGCACTAAAAAAGGTTTAAAATAATAATATGCCCATGATTTCGGCCCACATTCTACATATTCCCCTGGTTTTGTGCATGCTCCAACAAAAAGTATCTTTTTGGTGATTGAGTGAAGTGTGCATGCAAGATATTTAGATTCCACCACCTTTTTCATGATATTTTCATCACTTTTGCATGAAATAAAAGAGTTTTCATGATGGAATGCATGTAATATGAATTTAAGTTTGAATTGCAATGATAAATAATATACAATTGAAGTTTGGAGGGGAACAAGGTTTTGAAAAAGTCAAATTTTTGAGGAATTTGAGGAAAGAAGAAGCAAAGGCTACATAATTGGGTAGAACTCCTTCATTTGAAACTTTGGTTTTTTAGGTATGTGAAGTCTTTGTACATTTTATTTCATTCTATTATGGCTTGCTTTTATTTTTGTTGTTTTTCTTATTCCATGTTGATTAAATTGTTTGTTTGTCATGTTACAACCTTAGGTTGTCAATAGACATTTTAAATTACACAATTTTATACAGTTTCCTATTGCATTTTTAAACCACATCTCTTTGAGGCATTTTGTTAAATTTAACAATTGGCTTTCTTAGTGTATGCTTCCAAAGCTTTCAGTGAGGTATTTTGTCAAACAATTATACAAACCAATTGATTTCCTTTTCTATGCTACCAAATTTTCTATACATGTCTCTAACAAATTGGAATATACTCCTAATGCATGCTCAAATAGGTTTCCAATACAAAAACCTTCAATTTGCTCATAAATATCTAGGGTTTTCTATTTCTCACAACTCCAAGTTCTTCTTGATGTAGAGCCAAGGTGAAGATTAACTCGAATAACAACCTAATTTCAATTCAAATACTGATGCAGACAAGGTGGAGCAACACAACAACCAACCCAATTTGATCAAATGCATGCAAAGAAACAACCTTCAAAACTTTATTCTCCCAAACTGCCCCAAACAATATCCTTTGCTTTCTAGGTCTCAAAATTCATCCAATGGACCTATGTTTTAGACAAGGCCATAAAAGGTCCAACACATCATCCATTTAGCATCCACTCAGACCCCAAGTATAATTCTCAACAAATCAGATAAGGTTCCCTTGCAACAATATGGAGTTTCAATAGGTTACCTTGCCCAAAGGCTACTAGATTAGCCCCATTTTACAGAGGAGATCCCTCTTAAAGACTCTATTTATACTTCAAACCAATGGACAGTCATTTGATATGTTCTAAAGCAACAAAATCCATGGTTAGTCCCTAGACACAAACTTTCTAAAGTGTTGTCTCAGCAAACCCTCCTTTTACACGCTAAAACCCAAGGGTTTATTGAAAGTCATATGCCCAATCCTTTCTAGACCCCCACAAAGCATTAAACACCTTCCAAATACCCTGCAAAAACTTAAAATTTCATTAGATCAACATTTTCTTCATCATTTTGACAAACCCCCCCATGTAGCCTTCAAATTCACAAGGAAATTTGACTTTTCCAGCCCTAGGTATCACTCCTACTCACTCAAATGAACACACCTGCACAAAATAGACCCCAAAAATTTTAACCATACCTATTATGATCCATTCAACTAAGTTACAATACCTACAGACGGTGGAATGGATTGAACTTGCATTCTTTGTACTCTTAAACCCTTAATTTCTAAGTTACACAGGCAGTCTTTGAAAATCTACTCTAAAACCCACAAAACTAAATGTTTAAGCCTCCAATCTAATGGAAATCATAGTAGACTCACTCCACTATCATTCCCAATTCATTTCATGCCACAATATTCACTTTACAGGCTATTTATTGCCAACAAAGTTAAGAAAAATAGGGAAAAACGTGGAAACAACAAAATATTTCATTCAAATTTTCAAATGGAGTCATTCCAACCTCCCTCAAATTTTTACATGGCCTTTTTTAAAGGAGCTCCAACCTATACAACTGCCTAAAACCACCTTACAATTTTCCTTTACCAACTGGACCTTTCAATTCCCTTTTTAGTGCAACTTTGCATTTTTTCCTTTTTTGCAATTTTTTTACTTTTTGACACTAAAACTTAATTTCAACCTATTCTAATGGCCTTATGATTGCCTCATCACATTACTTTGACCTTTAAATTTCCTTATTATAGGTATTTTCATGTTTATTCCATTGAAGGCTTCATTCCATCATATTGACAACATTTGCCAAGACATGGCAACTTCATAAACCTAACAACCTAAGATGACTCAAAACACTTCCTAATGGTATTTTGAGACCTTATTACATCACACTCATGATTACAAAGAAAAAATTCATCACTTCACCACCTAATGGTTCTATTTGTCCTTGGTGATCCTGCACCGTACATCTATCCATGAAAGCTTTCCAAGTCTCTTGGAATTCTTAAACACCTTGACTTGCAACAAATCTCTGATGATCCTCCTTGTTCTTGCCATTCCTCCCTCTTGCCTTCATCTTCACCTTAGGCTTGGCCTTGTCCTTACAAAAAAAATTCTCTCTTGACTTATCACCTTGCGACTACACCTTCCTGCTCTGTCCTATCATCCATGGCTACATCCAATTGCTCCTAACTTGTTCCATGGTGTCACTTACTTCCAAACATTCCACTCTCTGTCCTTATTTTATTTTTCACCCTTGGCTTCACCTCCATCAATATGATCATCAAAACAAGGAAGTAATAAAGCACTCCCTTCATTCTTTTCCTCTTATCCATCCTCTTCACCATCTACTTCATGTTCTCCCATCTAGGAACCTTTGCCACAACTACATGCAATTTCCACATCAATACTCTTACCCATCTAGGTTCATCCACTGTCCTAGCCTCATATTTTTCTTTCTTCTCCATTTCATTTGGAGATCCCACTCTCACCTTTCCTCTAGCCTTCACTTGGCCAACCTTTATCAACATCTCTTCCTTAGTCTCTTCTATCTTTGAGTCATTCAAACACTTTTTATTTTCAATTTCACCTTTTATGGTGACTGCACCTTCTACAAACTCTATCTCAAACCTCTCCTTTTCTTTTTTCCATTCCACTTGATGCATCAAATCCTCTGATCTCTTATCCTCCACTGAACTCTTTTCCAACACTATATTTTTAGGCTCTTTATCTTCTTTTCCCTTTCGTGTACCACTTACTACATCTACCATGCTTTCCACACACTTATCTTTATCCTCAACTATCATACATTCTTCCATTGGCCTTTTATCTAGGCTCTTTGCAACTTCCATTTTTATGACTTGCATCAAAAAAAAATTCTTGTTTTCTTTTTCTTACCCCCTACATGGGTTCTTTGCATCTAGACTTTGAATCAAATCTCCCTTTACCTCTATATCTTTTGATTTAATTGTCACTATTTCTACAATGCTTGTTTTCTCCTTGTCTCTCTTTATCTACAGGCGACACAACACTGCCCCTATCATAATTTCTTTATTCTTGACAAGCCCTTCATGGCTTTCCTCAATCCATCCACACTATTTTACCTCTTCCTTCTTTCCCTTTGCCTCTGAGACCTTCTCATCATGTGGTCTTCCATCTTCTTTTCCATCATTCTATTGCTTTCCATCTTTCCCTTTCATTAGACAATCCATCTCTTCCACCATGACCTTACTAGGCTATTCTTGCCTCTTCTCCATCTTGTCTCCACTTATCTTTCCTTGTCCTTGCATTAGGGTCTCTACCCCAAGGTTCTTCACCTCACATTTCTTTTCATCAGGCCTTCATACCTCTTTTTTGACAGTATTAGACTATCCTACACCTATTTCTGCCTTTTCTTGACTGAAATTAGTCCTCTTCTTGTCTCCAACCTGCTTTGCAAACATGTCTAGATCATGTATAAAGGATTCCATTTCTCTTATCACTATTTCTCCATCCTTTTTCCTTTCTAACATGACTCCTTTGTCTACTTTTTCTACCTCAACTCTTTTCTTTGTGTAAATAGTTGCACCTTCACCATGTTTATCTTCCTCATGCTTGAAGAACTCCTTCCTTCCCATCATCATTATCCTTGCCATTTTGTCTCGTTCCTTGTCATCTCCCTACAATGGGGTTAGCTTGAACTTGATTCCATCTTTCACAATATCATACTAAAAAACTAACATTTGAAAGAGGTGACCGTTGGTTTCCCTCTTTAATAGACTTTTACAACCCTTCACTATTAGTTAATTTGACTTGACTTAGCACATTTTGCATAGGTAAAATTATTCATCATGCTAAACAAATGAATTGTTAAGAGGAAAAAAATAACAAATAATCAGCTCCAAGCCTTATAAATAAAGAGAAAAAATGGATGAGGGAATATTGTGAAAAACATAAATTTGGAACGATTGATGAAAACAAGCCAATTGAAGAGGAACCTCAACCGTCAAAAAGAGAAAAGAAATTGGTAGCACAAAGGGAATGAATGCAAAAGAGTCGTGCTAGGGGAGATGCAGATATGATAGTTGGAGACACACCCTCTACTACAAGTGAATATGAAGGGACACCATTAAGCACAAGCGAATATGGAGGGACACCATCTACCACAAGTGAGTATGGTTGGACACCATCGACCACATCTGAAGTTGAGATTATATCATCACTCAGATTTGATGAACAAGGTATACCATCATCCCCATGGGAACCTCAAGGTATGTATTCTATTCCACCCTCGATCAAAGGTTCACAATCTAGCCCACCTCAGTTAAATATTGATGAAATTGCTAATGTTGATATGTATGTACCTAAGATAACACCACCTAGAATTTTTTGTAGAAAGCGAAAAGAAATTATTAATATTGATGAGGTTATTTTGTAGCACACGGAAGGTAAGATTCTAGAATGCACTTGTAGAAGATATGCTGATAAGATTTAGAAAATTTTCTTTGAAAGGCTAAATGAGACCGGAAGATGTCAACTATTTGTTCAAATGATGTAGGATTTAAAGTATAGAAACATCATGAAGACTCTTGGGTTGAGAACATCAAATGCATCAACTAAAAAACTATTTTAAAGAGTCTAATGGATGCTTATGAGAGTGTGGGTAAGACCTCACACTCAAAGGATAGTAATGTCACTCGACGTGTCATTACATCGACTTTGGCAAGCTATCAAACAAAGATATCTCGTCTCATGAAAAATACTAGTGAACAAATGGGAATTAGTAGAAAAAATTTATCAAGAGCCGTTCAAAGGCGGCAAATAATTGAGTGCACCAATTCAAATGAATTTGGTATTCTCAAGAAGAATGGCACATAAAGATAGAAAAGTTGTTGAAGCATTGAGAACACTAATTGAAGATTATTGGAAGAATAATACAAGGCCATCTCTAAATCAAAGGGATGTCCTAAGAAGGAGAATCGGTAATCAGAACTGTGAGCCACATCCAAAGCATTTTTTTGGATACGACTCAAACCCAATTTTTTCATAAATTTCAAAATGTTTATCATCAAATTAGTATTTCTCAAAGATTCATTGAAATGCTTAAACCTTTTTATGTCAAGATAAATCACACGCACACTACTTGTTGTTGTAGACTACATATTGAATTCGCTAACCATTATGATGTTTATAATTCTATATGTTTAGATTTGCATACTAATGATGATTTGCAAGATTGTGGCATAGAAGCCCCACCAAAATCTTCAAGATAGTTATTATCAAAAAATTTATGTCAAATAGAGGATGGCCAAATATTCTATAGGAGAACATGCTTGGATGGTTCATACGAGCATTGCGGTGGCTTGCAACGAATGCGAGTATGTCAACATATGGAAAGCACATATGAGGTGGGGCATAAACTAGTAGATTTTTGTAGGTATAAAATAGTGGCATATGCTACAAAAGATGGGTCTCAAGCAAAAAGGTGTGATTTGGTTATTGAGAAGATTCCAATGTATCAATTTATGTCCATGTTTCATGAGAATCTAGTGTATGAGTATACAAGGCATACCCATAGAGCGCGATGGCTAGACACACAATTCAAGCTATGCAAGGACACCTTTGTAGTTGGCAGCATAGTATTAGTGGTTGAATTTGCAGATAACTACACTCTACAGCCATAGTGTGAGGTGTAGTCACAGTATTACAACTCCACATAGGTCTCGATATTTGTGCACATAGCATTCATTCATGTAGCTAATAGTATAGAGGACCAAAGAAAGGTATTGAGGGAGTATCACTTTTATATTATTGATGATCGCACACATTCCACAGAGCTTGTGCAAGGTTGCTTCCAGATGTTCTATAGTGATTTGGATCGGAGGGGCATAACATACGGTCGACATATAATATGGCCATATAATTGTGCAACATAGTTCAAGAATGTGTGCATGTTCTATTGGTTGTGCACGATGCATCTCACTATAGGTGTTCAACATAGGTGCAACTTTTGTGAGGCCAGACATGGAAAGGGGGAGCATGATGGTGCAGAAGCATGCATGAAAAGAGAATTAGCACAAGAAGAGTTAAACTATAAAGATAGTGCAAATTTTCTAGATGCAAGTTCAATAATCAAGTGGTGTAATGCTTCGATGGGTCCAGGTAATGATGGTACAACTTTAGTTCATATATTTTTTTGGTTAATGGATGATACTAACAATGCACCATATGAGGATTGTTGTACACTAACAAGATCAAGTGAGCTACACTCTTTCCTTAGGTCAAATGCAGGTTCATGGAGTATTGATACACGTAAGATGGCATGATTTTGTTCTTCATGTACAATGCAAGCCTAGAATGATTGTGAGTCAAGAGAGTGGGTTGACAAGTGGTTGAAAAGTTATCTTACCCCACTTCACACATATCACCCTCCAACGACATTGGAACTAACACATATGGAATCATCAGTCAACTTTGACCATGTATTAGATCTAGTTCAACTAGGTAATATATCTACTTGCTTAGTTTTTTAAATTCCATATTGTTATCTTACTTTGTACTGTATTCATAATGTTGACTAATTTTATGTGATTTTAAGCACATATCAATGCAGGGCATGTTTATGCAGTTATTGCAGATGAAGAAAACGAAGACGGAACAAACTATTACTTGTGTCATTGTGTTGAGGCTAAAAAAAAATTGAAAGCCCCAGTTATAGATGGAGAAAACATCAAATACCCTACAGGCTCAGTTGTTGTTACTAGAACGTGGCTTAGAAGGTACCCACATAAGAGTGTTAAACATTGGCTATTTGAGTACTTTGAAACTCATCGTAAGATTCTTCATTACTCGAACCTTGTTGTGGCATCGAATGTTCATTTGAGAAAATACAGGGGCAAACCTTTGAACAAGACCTTGTGGAAGGTCCATGAGTCTGACCATGAGGCAATACTTGACACAATAAAGAGTAGAGCAGATCTAGATAGTTCACTAGATTAATTTTTAAGTATATGCACAATGGTTCTTATTAATTTATACTTGTATCCACGTTAATTTGGTTGATTCCAATGCTATCATGTCTTATTTTACTTTGTGTATCTATAAGTAACATGGTAAACATTGAATGGTGTCCCCTTGCAGAAAATGTAGATTTATGATCCATACAAGAGAATCTCAGGGATAAAAGCAATGCAACATCCCTATTTTGATTACGAAGCCAAATATCAATTATTATTTTCAGCCATTGCAAAAGTTTGTGTGAAGCTTGGTGAGGGAATTTCAAGTTATTCATTTGAAGTTAACCTTATTGTGAGCACCTATGATGTAGAAATTATAGGAGCATCTTGAATTTCATGATATTCTAGATTCATGAGAGGTGTTGTGTGTAATAGGTATCTTGGAAATTGTAGTGAAGATGTATGAGTAGGAGTGACTAAGTTTACAGACTGGCATTCCTATCTGTAAGTTATTAGTTATGTGGTCTCATAGAATGCCATGACAAGCAAATGCAATTAGGAGCTGCTCCTAGTTATTAGTTATGAAATGTGGAGTAATTGCATAACTGCTTAGGTTGACTTTGTAAAAACTATATTGTAATTGAAATTTTTTCATCTATCAACATCTAGTTATTATTTATGCAATGTGAAGCAATGCTTTGAGTTTGAAATATGTGCAATGCATTGTAATCAACGATATGAATATAAACTACAAAAATCTATTTTTTACAATTTTAAACTCTTTATTTTATTTTCTCTCTATATCTCTATGCTATGAAAATGCCTTTAAATTTTCTTTAAAATGTTTTTATCTCTTGTTCTACTTTTTTTTACCTTTTTTTTTAAATCTAATTTTTTTCTTATTTTTTCTAGAGTTTTTCCCGATTTTTTCATAAAATCTTATACTTTTGGTTTGTAGATTTTTTCCCCAAAAGATTTTTTTTGCTATGGTTTAAAGACATATCTTTTTGTAATATCAAGGATACTTTTTGAAGCTTCCATGCATTTCTAATCTAAAAGGAAAAGTATTTTTCCTAATCTATATACAACCATGCTTTTGACATTGTCAAAAAGAGCAAACATGGACACCATTGATAAAAAAGATTTGTACTAACCAAATAGCCATGTACACATACATCAATATATGTTGAATATAAGTATAAAATATAGTTAAAAAATAGCCATATAGCCTTATGCTCAAATGTCATATAGGCATACAATGTCAAATATATCCAATACAAGATATGTACAAAATTGCCATGTCTAGGCATACAAAAAAGGGCTCTGGAATCAAAATTCATTTCTCTCCATGCTCTGGAAATAAATTATTTCCCTTTGTTTGGAAATCTGATGACAATAAGTATGTCACTAATTTCTATTGTGCTCGAGGAGTGCTCATACTGCTCCTCCTATAGTTTAGCTCCTGGTGAAGTTTTAACTATTACAATAAGAAGTAAAGACATTAATATATAGAAATTACATTATAATAAATGATATGTTTAATAGAATAATCACTTACGACCATCTCATGATCACTCTCCACGATGGAAATATTTGCATGTTGATGCTCAGGCATGCTCAAGCCTTGTATAAACCATCCAAATAGGAATTAAACTATGAATCAATAATGGTTTGATTTTTCACTAGAACTAACATCTATAACAACAAATGTAAATTGAAATTTAGTAATTTGCCTCATACCTCCTCTATCAGAGCAATGGAGGATTGTATAGTGGATGAAACATCGATATCCATTGCCCTTGTAACATTTGGAGGTGTTCCTAGAACCAACATTTGAAAATAAAACAAAAAATTATTCAATCACAAAAAAGTTACAATAGCGAGATCCACGTCATGACTTATAATGTATGAGATCTAATGAACAAAATTTTGAGTACAAGTATTAAACTATATATTTTTGGTAGGCCTTGGCAGTTTGATAGGAAGACCAAGCATGATGGGGAGAAGAACACACACTCCATTGCAAAGGATGGGAAGACTTACAACCTTTCACCTCTCCTAGAAGAAGACAAGCCAAAGCATGAAGGGCCTAGTGTTTTGATGGTGGCTGAGAAGGATTTCATGAAGACCTTGAAGGAAGGAGGAGGAAGAGGATTCTTCCTAATTATGAAGCAAAAAAGTGAAGCAGATCTGCCCACAAAGAAGAAGGGAGATGCACCAAAGGACGTCCAAGAGTTGTTGGAAAGGTACAAGGACATAATGGCGAATGGATTACCTAGTTCCTTACCTACCATTAGGGATATAAGCCACCATATTGATATGATTCCAGGTGCTACATTTCCCAATAAGGATGCATACAAGATGACACCTGCTCAAAATGAGGAGATTGCAAGACAAGTGCATGAGTTGATGGATAAAGGGCTAGTGAGGAATATTTTGAGCCCATGTGTTGTTCCTACTATCCTAGCACCAAGGAAGGATGGGAATTGGACATTTTGCATTGATTCAAGAGCCATTAATAGGATCACAATCAGATATAGGTTCCCGATGCCAAGAATGGAGGACCTAATCAATTTTCTATCAGGAGCATCTTACTTTTCCAAGATTGATCTAAAGAGTGGGTACCATCAGGTAAGGATTAGAGAGGGGGATGAATGGAAGACAAATTTTAAGACTAATGAAGGGATCTATGATTGGTTGGTCATTCCCTTTGGGTTATCAAATGCCCCTAGTGCATTTATGCACCTTATGAATGAGGTACTGAGACCTTTCATTGGAAATTTGGTTGTAGTTCATTTAGATGACATCCTTGTGTTTAGTAGGTCTAAAGAAGAACATTTGAAGCACCTTGACATGGTACTAAGGAGGTTACAAGAGGAGAAGTTGTTGATCAACATGGAAAAGTGTGAATTCATGAAGGAAGAACTAGTCTACCTTTGTTTTGTCATCTCCAAGGGAAGTTTGAAGATGGATCCTTCAAAGGTGGATTCTATTCTTCCTTGGCCAACACCAAAATACATGGGATATGTGAGAATCTTCCATGGACTTGCAAGCTTTTATAGAAATTTCATCAAGAACTTTAGCCAGATTTGTGCACCAATCTTGGACACCATCAAAAGAGGTAACAAAAGTAAGTTTTCTTGGACCAATGAGGCTAATAAAGGGTTTGAATATCTGAAAATGAGAGTAGCACAACAACCTATACTTTTGCTCCTTGATTTTGATAAAGTTTTTACCATTGAGTGTGATGCTAGCAATCAAGAAATAGGGGCTATTTTGAGCCAAGAAGGAAGACCAGTTGCATTTTACAGTGAAAGGTTGAATGAAGCAAAGAGGAATTATTCTTCCTATGATTTGGAATTGTATGTTATGGTCCAAGCCCTCAAAAAGTGGAGGCACTACTTGTTACCTAAAGAATTTGTTGTTTATACTGATAATCATGCCTTGAGTTTTTTGAATGCACATGACAAACTCAATCATAGGGACATGAAGTGGGTAGAGTCTTTGCAATCCTATACTTTCACAATAAAGCAAAAGAAGGCCTGAGCAAATAAGGTGCCAGATTATCTCAGTAGAAGGGAACTTGTAGTGCAAGATATCTAAGTCCAAAGCATGGGGGTTGAAGCATTGAAGGATATGTATCATGAAGATTCAGATTTCAAGGAGGTATACAATGTTTGTGAGCAACATTTGAATTATTTTCATGGTGAATTCTCTGAATTTTTATTGCAGAATGGTTTTCTCTTCAAAGGAAGCCAATTGTGTGAGTGTAAATGCTCAATGAGGGATAATATCATAAAGGAGAAACATAGTTGGAGTCTTGGAGGTCACTTTGGCCTTGACAAGACCTTAGAACAAGTTAGGAGATTTTACTATTGGCCAAAGTTGCAGGTCGATGTGAGAAGGTATGTGGAAGGTTGCACAATATGTCAAAGGGAAAAGGGAACTTCATCAAATGTAGGACTCTATCAACCATTTTCCATTCCTAATAGGCCTTGGGAGTGTGTATGTATCGACTTTGTCTTGGGGTTGCCTAGAACCCAAAAAGGTTTTGATAGTATCTTTGTGGTAGTTGATAGATTTAGTATGATGGAACATTTTTTTCCTTGAAAATGAACCAATGATGCATCTCATATAGCAGGTCTCTTCTTTAAGGAGGTTGTTAGGATACATGGACTTCATTTTAGCATTGTTTATGATAGGGATTCTAAATTCATTGGTCACTTTGTGAGGACCTTGTGGAAGAAACTCAAGGCAAAAATTTGTCCTTTAGTTCCTACATACCATCAACAAATAGATGGAAAAAATGAAGTGGTGAATAGATCATTGGGAAACCTCTTAAGATGCCTTACCAAGGATCATGGACATGCTTGGGATATGATTTTACCTTAGGCTGAATTTGCATATAATGACTCCATGAATAGGAGCATTGGTAGAAGCCCTTTTGAGGTAGTCTATATCATGCACCCTAGAGGGGTCTATGAACTAAGATATCTACAAGGAGTTGCTAGGAGAAGTGCTCAAGGTGAGGACTTTGCTGCTACAATCAGGGATATTCATCAATGAGTGAAGGAAACCTTTCAAAAGAATGTTGAGAAGTATAAGGAAAAGGTAGATTTAAAGAAGAGGAATGTCCAATTCAAGGTTAGAAACTTGGTTATGGAACACTCAAAGAAGGAGAGACATCCAAAAGGAAATTCTACCAAACTCATGATGAAAAAGATAGGACCTTGCAAGGTGGTCTACAAGTTTGGCAAAAATGCTTATGAAATAGAGCTACCTCTTGGGGTGGCAATCTCTCCTATCTTCAACATTTCTAACTTGTATCCTTTCAAAGCTTCTGTGATATGATTGAGATCTTGATTACTATCAAACTAATGCTATGATTAATGTTACTAAATTTGGTTAAAGTGAATAAGATAGGTTTGGTGACTTTCATGGTTGGCTGGTGACTATTATGAAGCCTTTTGAGAAAATTGGTGATTAACCACAAGATGATAATCAATATTTTGTTGTAGCAGGAGTTTGTAACCTGTAAATAGACTATTGCAGTCAAAATATGGTGAGTATAATGCTTGATAATGGACTGATAATAGTGAGGTATGGTTTAGTTGATTTGTTGTCTTGGTGAATAAATAAAAGGATGAATTGTTCAAGTGTCAATAATTAGGTTTATGTTGTTTTTATGGTGGTTGAGAATGATGTGAATCTAATTGATTAAGTCCAAGTTTTCTCTAATATGGTTTTTTCTTTGAATGAGTCAATTGGAATACTGATTAGTGGAATGATGAATGATGGCCTATGGAATGGCTAAGAGAATTTGAGTGGATTTTGGTTGAATGAAAAGTAGATTTTTGATGAAATTATATTTGATCTTCTCCTGATTCTATTTGGGATTGAAATCCCTTGAAGAAATGATGTTGATGGTGTTTTTTGGATGCTCTACATCAGATGTACCATGATGATTGAGTGTTTTGATATGATTCTCTGCATCACTAATTTCCTTGTCTATGTTATTGCTTACTATTATGGTTTCATAGATATTTTCCAAGCATCCATAGTTTTTTGTGGTGGTGCACCTTTGCAAGCACATGCCTCCATGTGAAGTGATTGCATCGTGATACTTATGTTGAATTTCTAAACAACTATATTGTATAATTGAAAATTTGTATTCTATCAAAATCTAGTTATTAGTTATAGAATTTGAAGTAATGCTTTGAGTTTGAATGATGTGTAATGCAATGTAACCAATAATATGAATATAAAATACACAAATCTATTAAGTAGAATTCATTAGTTAAGTTCTCTTTCTTCTATTACCTCTATGTACGTTTGAGTGAATCCACTGGAACTAGGAGGTGTTTGCTTGAAACTACCAATATTAGCCTGTTCAACATCAAAAATCACATGTATTAAAATATCATTCAGAAAACAATGCTATTAACATGTAAATTTATAATTGTTTACTAGTTACATACCCCACTAATAGGTGTACTACAAAAATAAGTAGGTGGAGGACCGGTGTATCCAATTTCAACATTGTGACCCTGTAATTCTATTAAAATAATAAAACTAAATTAGTTAATCATGCATTTCATAATCAAAATTTAATAAATTCAATTCAATAAACATACAAACTTCATATGCATGATGCAAAATGTTAGCCGTCCTCTCCATCCTCATAGCAGCATACAAATCCTATGTAGCAGCATATGAATCCTGCATAGAAACATATAGATCCTACGTAGTAGCCTCCTGAGTGCCGGTGGGATCATATGAACAAGTCACCCCACAAGATTGACACACATGGGTTTGAAGGCCACCACTTGAAGAATCCCCTGGATGGCATTGTACAATAGGGATAGTATGATGGATGACACTCTGGGTGAAAGTGTTGATCACATTCAATGTATCTACATCAACACTTTCCTTCACATTGACATGCATAACAATGTGTTCACGAGGCGGCCTAGCGAGAGGTCA
This sequence comes from Sequoia sempervirens, assembly GCA_007258455.2. Lineage (NCBI taxonomy): Eukaryota > Viridiplantae > Streptophyta > Pinopsida > Cupressales > Cupressaceae > Sequoia > Sequoia sempervirens. The sequence continues at coordinate 356,508,604 of VDFB02047230.1, forward strand.
TCTCCCTTGCCACGCAGGATCCAGCTATGCACTGGGCTTATCTTGAGCCGACCTCCCACCTCTCCCCTGGAACTCCCTCATATCAAAATAATTTTGGATTTGGCTCAATTTGAACTCACTATATAGTTTCCTAAGAAAATATTGGGGGAATTCACAATTATTGCATGGTGGGTAATCAAAGACCAAGTACCACCTATCACAAAAATGGTTCCTAATATCTTGGTGGTGACGCCAATGAATAGGAAACCTCTTCACATTGAGGCTAAGATTTTGATTTGTTCTAGGGTTAGTGAATAGAGAGCACAAATCACCTTTAGTAATTTTTAAATCTTTTAGTTGTTTATATGATAGTTTATCTACATAATATGCCATAACTCCCTGCATCCTACCTTGCCATCCCATTATTTTTTGGGTTATTGAATCTACATTTTTTAACATCTCTTTCATTGAATTTTCTAGTGTCATTCTTTCTGCGGTTGAAGCATTTGGATCACTCAACCTACTGATAAGATCCTCAATTTGTTTTTTGTTTTTTTCAATTTCACTCCTCAAATTTTGTTGAGTGCCAGGAGGGTGTTGAGTGATTGGTGGGGGAGGTTGATTTTGTTGAGGAGGATTTTCCTATTCTTCTTGTTGAGAATTTTTAGGATTATTTGCATCTCCTACAAATTAAAAAAAGAATCAAATCTAACCTAAAACAAACAAATAGCAAACAATATTTACCTCTTGCACCTCTTTGTCATTGTGGTGCCATCTTTGTGAATGAAAAGCAACTATTGTTGATGAATTTTGAATAATTCCTCCTCCTAGAACGCGAGCGCAAAAATGAGGGTTTTTGGCCACGGGTAGAGCTTTAAAAAATAGAAAAGAGAAAATGAATAGCTTTCACTTTTTTTTTCTTTTAAAATGAAATAACATGAGCATGTTATAACATGCTCACGTTATGTCATTTCCAATATTTTTTAAAAGTTGGCCACAAAAGTGTAACCCAACTTCATGCACCCACCCATTACTGTAAAGCAACATTTTTTTTAAATATATTAAAATATATTTCTCTGGTTAGATGTGTATGGAACAACCAAAAGGCATTGCAAACATACTTACAACAACAATAGAAGCCAAAGCATTGTAGATTGCAAAGCAGATCAGTTGGGAAGCTCTCCAATATAGTATCTAATGGAGGTGGATGGAATCTTTGTTCAATAGCCTACTATGAAATCAACACCATGATGCATCATTTCACAATGGAAAAAAAAAATGGACATCCTCATATAAGAACAATGAATATTACATCTACTCCCTTCCATGGCATACTCCCTTCCATGGCATCATGCAATAATGCCAAGATGTATCAACCCTCATGGGAGAAAAAACCTACCATTCTATTTTCATTGAATGAGGCAACCAATTCCACAACCGCCAAACCATGTGGTCAAAAAAATCCATCATTGTTGTAAACAGGCCCAAGCAACCTATCACAAATAGCATGGAGTTTTATCATATATGAGAAAAAAAATTAAAAAATGTAGACAAGACTATATAATATTGAATGCAATATACAAGAAGAGTGAAATAGTGAAATGATGAAAAGAGAATTTTGTAGATCAACATTTGTAGCTAATTGAATCAAATAAAGCTAATAGAAAAGCTAGCAAGAAGACATAATAATCTATGGAAGCAAAGCATGAAGGAAAAATGTCAAAACTCAGGGTATATAGGCAGATAAAATAGAAAATACATGGTTATAGAATTTTAAACTTATTAGTCAAATGGAACACAATTTTTTTTAGAATGTTTTTAGAGTATGTTCATATATAGTTTGACACTTGAAGTTGTTTGTATCTACATATATGTATCAATTTGTAATGACTACAACTGTATGTTTAGAGTACTGTATGTTAATTGGTTGAAAGAGAATTGTAGGTATGCTGATAAAGAATTGATATCATGGAATTTAAAAATACTTGGAAAAACATGGATAGGTGGAATATACAAAAGAGTGTATTCTTCTGAATGCCATATAAAAAAATTTATGAAACAATAAAATGTTGAAATAAGAAATCAACAGATTAATATTTATGGGTGCATATTTGAATACTAAATTTAACAAAAATTGTATTGCTAAAGGTACAAAAGATAGTAAATAGGAACAAAATTATCTTTAATGTGTAAAGCTAAAGAGGATCCAAAGCATTGAATAAATGGGGGATATTTAATGTGGTAGTCAAACACAAAGTATATAGGAATAGAAAATGGGAAACAGAGCATAGGTGCATAATTTAAAACCAATCAGTGAAATACAACAAAATATTGTTGAAAAAGTTTTCTGGAATAGTTGAATATATACTTTAAGAGAATGGAATGATCAAAACATGCCACTGGCTTGTACAATTTTTTTCCTTTTCTTATTGTTTCCTAGTTTCTCTATGCATCTTTGGCATTATACCCATTTTGCACAAATTATTACATGGTATGCTTATGAAAAATTTAACTTAGAATATGCATTGCTAGGGATAGAAGCATTTGACAGGGGTTGGAGTTGTTTCAAACGTGTCTATTCATTGTGACATCAAGTATTTTATTTGTTGTTCCTACTTCTGGAGTATCTCACAAATGAGAATGTTGGATCAATGTAGAGTCTTTCAATTGATTTAACATGAGAGATAGATGTAAAATTCAACCCTTGCCTCTCTTTATTGCCTATGTTTATCATTGATTTATCTAATGTTAAGTCTTGTGCTTTATGTATTGTGATTCCCCATGCCATGGTGAGTGGCATTTTTGTTCGACTACCCCGAGTTATAGCTAGGATGGGAATATCTCTTGGATTTTTTGGGTCCCATGGTGGACCAATGTAATTTTGGAAGCAAACAACAACATAGTTAGGTGGATCTGTTAGTTTACAATGCACATTGTACAAAATAGCTATAACAAGACCAAGGGATCCATTGACTAGGCGAACTCAAATCCAAAATTTTTTTGTTAGCATCACCTGTTCACTGAGATAAAGTAGCAATTCTGGGAGAAGTTGGTCATCATCTCCATGATCAGATGTCAATTGTTCTGCTACTCGAGCAATGCTAATGGCTATGGGTAGGTTTAACTGTTTGATCAATTTTTTGTTGTGGAATATGACTAAGTCATTTGTGGCCCAAAAAAATGTGTAGCAACATCAAATTTTTCTCTTTCTATGGTTGAGAGCATTTTATTTGTTTGTTTTGTAAGCTCTTTCTAGTCATCCTAGAGAGCCTCACCATTTCTTATATGGAGAAGGATTTCTAGGAACTTTTGTTGGGAAGGGTTATCTCCATTTTGGCAGAAAATAGTGTCCAATGTCACCGAGACTATGAAAGTATGCCATAAGGATACAACTAATGAGCATGAAGCATAAATAGGGGTATCCATGACAGGTGGCAACTAGGCAAGATCACCAACAAGGATGATAGAAACACTACCAAATGGCTCCCTCTGGTTATCAAAGAATGCTTGGCGCAATTGGCTATCTATTTTCAGTAGCAACTTCGGGCCTAGAAAACTCATTTCATCTATCAAAATGTATTGAATATATTTAAATTGTTGGAATATTGTCAATGGCTAATCTTCCAAAGGATTCATATCCTTTATGCGAATCTGGAAGGCTGTATGGATTGTGGAGGTGCATTTGTTGTATGTAGCAACACCTGTGGGGGCCAATGTGAGCAATGAGCTATTGGATCTAGTAGTATAGGAGTTTATTTGTTGTTTGATACAATTTATCAAAAAGGATTTGCTAGTGCCAGTTGTCCCTTGTATAATCATGTAGAGAGGGCCTTTGGGGGAAGGCTACATGTGATGGGACTAGATGATTTGAAGAGCCAGTTGTTGTTTTGGTGAAAGATGATGGGTTGATGTATTTACAGACAAAAATTGTATTGTAGCTTGCTCACATTGTGCCCTGGCTAATGGGATGAACTACAAAGCAATATTATGAAGTTGTTTAGGCACATGATTTGTATTCCATGAATGGTTTATATCAAACTCCTGCCTACCCAACAACTATAGCTGATTTATACTAAAGTTAGTAGTAGCACCAAGCCAAGAGAAAACTTCCCATTCATATTCATCCATAGAAGGTCAATGGCTCAAATCATCAATATCACTGTCATGTTCTTCAATCATGGATGCAACTATAAGTCTATTAAAAAGCCAAGGATGATATTTCCTTAGATCAAACCACCTTAGATAGAACCCCTCTAGTATTAAATCATACCCATATTGGAGTCTCCTTTCCACCTATCAAAATGCTGGCAAAGACCCACTTTTTCTTTAACTTTTGTGGGATTAAATAACATCATTTAAAAATTATATTTTGCAAGATTGTAGCCCTCAAAATGAGATTTTCAACAAGTATAGGTTTTATATATTTTCATTTTATCATGTATTTAATTTTTAATTTTTACTAAACATCATTATTTCTCTAAACATCAAGCTCTTTGTTGTGCAAAGGTGAAAAAATAGTAAACCATTGTAAAAAACCTAAAAAAAATCCATTCCCTAGGTATTGATGTCCTTGTTTCACTTGGAAAAGAAAAATTGGATTTTGATATACACACAAGAAGTTAGGTTTTACGACACACGTGTAAGTCCAAATTATAGTTACAATGACTTCAAAAATTAATTTTAAAAAATATGCAACAAAAAATTATGAAAAAATATCCTTTCCCTGGACATTGATGTTGAGAATCTATATTTCAAGAATTAGAATTTAATCCTTTATAGAAAAAAAGTTATGTTGTATGACACAAATGTTACTTTTTGAAAATGTTTTTTTTGGTCTAAAACCAGTTAATAAAGGAGATGTTGAAATATTTATGATTTATTTCAGAAAATTTGAAAAAAAGAAAATACAATCTACACACAAATTTCCACAAATTACTAGTTCACATCATCTTCAAATTCTTAATAGTTTAGTTAATATAGGTCTTAGAAGATGAAGATTCAGTTAAAAATATTGATGTAAAGCCCATTTTGTGTCTGCACAACTTAAAATGAAAGAAAGGGTAGGTATGCCAAGTTGTTCAATCATTGTAGATAGTTGTGTCCAACAAGAGTTCCAAAAAGAATAGGTCTCACTTTAGGATGCACCAAATGCATCAACTACTCAACTATCTGGCCAGCAGGAGCAACTTGAAGCCATTCATGCAATTCAAACAATGACATGGGGATTTTATCTTCCAGATCTGCTCTAACAACTTAGACATAAATAGTTTGTTGGTTGTGATGTCTCATTATCAAGTTATAGATGAGATACTTAAAATTGACATGTTTTCCAAATTTGTTGTCAAAATATCTCATTAAGTGGAGGGAATATTCGTGCAAGTGTATTTGAACATTCCTCGGTTGAAGGGGAAGTGTTGTTCTAGTGGGAAACAATATTTGAAAGGACATTGTAGATAAACCTTCAGTGTTGTATTGATTAATAGGAGAAGAGATAATTTCAGGCCAACATAAGATATTCTGCTTTTTCTTTTCAATTTGTAATACCTACTTGATTGCTTGGAGCTCTTGTCTAGCATTTGGAAAGGAAGGGATAAATGATGAAAATTTTGAAGAGCCATTTGTTAGGATTAGGTGTTGTACACCTTGCATAATGTTTGTAATATTTTATTTATTTATTATTTGTGTGGTGCACCTAGGGGTTTTCTAGGTGAACGTGCATCACAAGGAGTCATAATGTTGGGGCCACTTTGTTGTATGTAACATTGGGACATAATTGTAAAATTTTAATTATTTAATATTGGGGAATACTAATAAAATATAATAAAGTACCCACTATTAAATATGGGGTCACATGATGTTGTATGGTTTTGGGCACATGGTTTATGTAATACCACTTGGTGGTTTTGTGGGAGCTTGTTTCTATAAAAGCAACCACATGGGTAGTTGTTTAGGGTTGGATCAAAAGTTGGTCAAGGTTGAGGTTGTGCATGTGTGAGGGCTTGAAGCATGGCATGGGATGTGTGGATTAATGCTTGGTCACATGGAATGGATGGATAGCTTGTGCTTCAGAAGTGTTCATGGAGTCTTTGTAGATGTATTGTAATGGGTTTTCATTGCTAAATAATACATGGAGTGTGGATGCTTTTGGAGGCTGGGTTTTTCCCTCTTGAGGGTTTTCCAAGGGTATATCTTGTGTCATCTTTGATGGGTATGTTGTCTATTCTCTTGCATGTTGAAGTTGAGTATTTTACTTGCATGTTTTCAGAATTGGGTTATGTGGAAATTGTCATTCTATGGCTGCATAGTTTCCTTACAAGTGGTATCAGAGCTTTGGTTATTGGATTGGATAACCCTAGGTTGCATGAGAGAATGAAAGACAATGGCAAGATATAGGGTTTTGTAGGTGTTTTATTGCAGATCTGAGGGTTTTGAGTTTGTTGTTATGATGGGTTGTTTGCAGATTTGGGGTGAGAATTTTGGTAAAATAGGGTTTCTTGGTCATGCATTTAAATGAGGGTTTTTGGGGGTGAGTTTTCACAGATGACCTCCTAGGAAAAATTAGATCTCATGGTTGGATTCAGGTTGACTAAGAGAGAAATTTTGACATATAACATGCCCTATTTTGGTTACAGAAAAAAATGCATCCCCTATTCGTCCGTACGGATGTCGACGGTACAGTCGCAGAAAAATAAGAAATATTAAAAAAAAAAATTGGAAAAATAAAATTTCGTCGAAATTATTTTACTTGCAAAATCAAAAACAAAAAACATTAGAAAAAATCAAAAATTGAAAAAATCAAAAAAAAAAAATTGAAAAAGTTTTGGGGGTCCGCAGACCCCCCGCCACCGCTCGTACCAGTGGGTACTACCACTGTCGGCCCCTATCGACAGTGGCATACCCGCCGGTGGTTGGACCACCGGTGGGCCCTGCCAGGCGGGCTCTACCCACCCCTTATGGGGATAAAAAAAAAAAAAAAAATTTCATAAATTTTGCCAATGAAAAATATTCCGCCGGGTGTATTTCCTTTTAAAAATTACAATAGATAAAAATTTCGGGTCCGCAGTAAGGAGGATGAATTTTTATTTTTATTTTTGAAAAATTAAATTGTATTTAAACAGATTTTGGAATCCGCTGCCCACCCACCACCGGAGCGCCGCCCGGGCGCCACCTCAGAGCCACCAGGGGGTGTAATTGGTCCTTTTACAATAGTTTTTTTTCAAACGTGTATAACTTTTGCCCAGAGTGTCAGATTTTTGACTTCTTATAGTCATTGGAAAGCTGGTTCCGAGCACTACACAGTAGTATAGGTTTTGTTCTATGATTTTGTAGTTTTAGTAGTGTTTTACTTGGTTGAAGTGAGATGTTTATTTTTAGCTTTGAGAGGGCATATCAGGTGCATACGGAGTCAGATTTTGGACTTCGAATAGTCAACGGAAAGCTTGTTCAGATCACTACGTAGTGGATTAGGTTTGGAGATATTTTGGCATGGTTTATTTTCTATTTTCTTTATTTGAGCTGTTTATGGGTCTCTTTGACTATGGTGTTATTATGAGCTTATGGATTGCCGGATTTTGGGATATTTGATATTGGATTCATTGTATGCTCAGTTGTACATCTCAGATTATTATATTTTTGACATAGTTATCAGCATGTATGTTGCATTTTTGTATCTACAAGTTGTGCAATGTTGTAGGTGGTCTATACTTACTTGTTGCACCTATGACTTGGATATGGGTTGTCTTTGCCCATTGATATTTCAGTGTTGATGCATGATCAATTTTAGTGGCTTGGTTTAGTCACTTGGTTTGTTGATTTGGTTGTCATGTTAAGGAGATGAGATGGTATTACCAGGTACAGTCATGACATGAGATCTATGTAGTTGACTATGATTATGCAGATATGTGGACACGGTTGGGTTGATTTGTTAGTATATTTGGTGGTGATCATGATGTCATGGATGTTTCTTGTGCATTAGAGACTTTGGAATGTTATGATGGTTTGGGGGTGATGGATATGATGGTTTGGTGGTGTATCTTCTTGCTTTAGAGGATGGTTATCATGTTGTCATTGAGAGCTTGGATTCACAGGTTTTGTGTGAGCTTATGACAGTGTTGTTTTTGTGCATCATGGTGCCATGGGATTGCTCAGTATCACGATTTAGTGGGAGCATTTGGAAATGATGTGGATCCATAGGTTATTATGGATGGTTATCTTCAGCAGGTGATCTTTGGTGTCATGGAGAAGCTCTTGGATTCTGTGTGCTACAGTGAGAGTTCTTTGACATCAGGTGTTGGAGATGTTGAGGTATTGTTTATGACTTGTTGGTTTTGACAGGTGATCCTTGGTTGTAGGATGATTTTGTTATTATGTCATGGTATACTCTTGATTACTAGTTTAGAGTTGTGGCATGGTACATGTTATTATGATTTGAGCATGTGATCTTCTTTTGAGAGGATGTGAGATCATGGTGTCATATTTATGTTCCCGATTCTACAGTTGGAGCTATGATTTTGATCTTGGTTGGTTCTCTTTGTATTGAGTACATTGATGATTTGCTTGGTGTTTAGCATGGATTGATTGGTTACAGGTGCTCATGGGTACTTGGAGACTTAGGTGAGGCTTGGTGTTCTCTTGTGATTAGAGACATGTTTTTGAGATGGTTACTCTTGATGAGGTTTTAGTAGGAAGTCCGAGGGAGCCTACACCTTGGTTGGACGTGAGTTCAACATGGACCAATGAGGAGAGTGTTCTTGGTTGAGTCATGATGACTTGGATATCTTGGAGGAGCATTCTCATTCCCCACTCTTGGTTTACTTGGCGGTTCACTTGAGAGGTATTTCCCATTATTCTTTCAGGTGCTTTATGTTTATGGTTTTGTCTTCTCATGGATATGGATCTTGAGCCATGGATATTTGGTTTCTAGAGGGTTCATTTGAGGAGTGTTGGCATGTTTATCTCCTTGTACATGTTGGGTTTAGGAGATGATTTATTGGGCTGATTTCCTTGGTTTAGGCATGGTTACTTTGAGTTTGATCTTCTTGTTTTGAGATGCTTACATCCATATTAGTTACATATGTTATGTTTGATCTTGGTGATTGGATGGATGGATGTGGTTATGGATTTTTTTTTGGGGTGTTATGGAGGAGATCATACTTGACACAGTTGGCATTTAGAGGTGTGTGTGTAGGAGGACATGCTATAGGGTTTGGTTTGCAGGTTTTGCTTATCAATGTGGGTGTTCCTTGGTACTACATGTTTACTTCTATAAGATGCAGGTAGTAGACATGGTATGCCTTTGTGATGGTGCCATTTTTGGGATGTTAACGAAGTGACGCGTTGAATGTGTATGTCATTTTTGACAGGTTTGCACATGGAGTTTGTTATTGCGGTTTATGGGTGGATATGTTGTTGGCATGAGTTTACTATGTTATGTATACCTTGGAGGTATGGATAGTTGGATGTGTTGGCACTTGCTGTGAGTGTCATTTCAGCTATGTTGATTTATTCTTGATAGCTACTAGTGCATATTGGATTCAGTGTTTGTGTTTTGAGATATCAGGTTGAGGTAGGTTTATGCTTCTTTGTGACAGTTAATGTGACATCTCTTTGGATGTGTTCATATCTTAGTGCAGTTGGCATGGTGGATGATGGGATCATTCATGGATGAGATGGTGGTCACCTTGGTTCTTGTTACACGTATCTTGATGGAGCACATGTAGCACTTGGATTCCTGGATTGTACATGTTGCCTATGGAGTTTATTTGTTACCCCCTTATACAATGTATACAACAAGTGGGAGATTGTTAGGATTAGGTGTTGTACACCTTGCATAATGTTTGTAATATTTTATTTATTTATTATTTGTGTGGTGCACCTAGGGGTTTTCTAGGTGAACGTGCATCACAAGGAGTCATAATGTTGGGGCCACTTTGTTGTATGTAACATTGGGACATAATTGCAAAATTGTAATTATTTAATATTAGGGAATAATAATAAAATATAATAAAGTACCCAATATTAAATATGGGGTCACATGATGTTGTATGGTTTTGGGCACATGGTTTATGTAATACCACTTGGTGGTTTTGTGGGAGCTTGTTTCTATAAAAGCAACCACATGGGTAGTTGTTTAGGGTTGGATCAAAAGTTGGTCAAGGTTGAGCTTGTGCATGTGTGAGGGTTTGAAGCATGGCATGGGATGTGTGGATTCATGCTTGGTCACATGGAATGCATGGATAGCTTGTGCTTTAGAAGTGTTCATGGAGTCTCTGCAGATGTATTGTAATGGGTTTTCATTGCTGAATAATACATGGAGTGTGGATGCTTTTGGAGGCTGGGTTTTTCCCTCTTGAGGGTTTTCCCAGGGTATATCTTGTGTCATCTTTGATGGGTATGTTGTCTATTCTCTTGCATGTTGATGTTGAGTATTTTACTTGCATGTTTTCAGATTTGGGTTATGTGGAAATTGTCATTCTATGGCTGCATAGTTTCCTTACACCATTTTCATCTTGAGCAACATTTGTTGAGCTGGTTGATGGCATTAGCTCTCCATCAGAAACTTGCAAGAGGCATTTTCATCTTGCTCTATTGTATGCAAGAAATTGGAGACATCAACAACAACATCAGGTATCATATTAAGAGCCTCAACATCATTGTAGTATTTGTCATATTGAATTTTTTTATTTCAATGCATCCATGGCATGATGTTTATTAACATAACAGTTGTAATTACCACCTTCAATGGTGGTTCACGATACAATCACAATCTCAAGGTCTTGCAATCAATGCGACAAAATTTTTACTATGCTCGAGATATCTTGAGGAAAGCTTATCGTGTGACCACTATATTTAAATTGACCTCCTCTAGCATGGGACACTTGTAAAACTAGATCCATCCTAGCAATAAACATTTCTTCAACCTGTGTTAGCTTTTTTAGCAACAATGGTTATGGCCCTGGGTCCATGTCATTTGTAGAGATGAAGTGGTGGGTTCTTCTTTTAGAATAGCATCTTACACATGTTGTTGCTAACCCTGACATACAAGTGTGCATTCCTATATAGCTTTATCTACATATTTGACAAATAGAAAGGTTCAAAAGTGTATTTATGCAGTGTTAGAATTTCTTTACTATAGAAAGGTAGCAATCATTGAATATCTCTTTGAGGTGTTCTTGTTGTACTGGTGTAGTAGGGGGGTTGTGCTAAGGATGTATACAAGGGGTGGCATCTACCATTGCCAATGGAAACTACGAGGGAAGATTGTCAGTAGGTAGACCTACAGGTGTGCTTGTTGCACTTAACCTTTGTTGCAAGTATTTTGTATAGTGATTCGCACAAATATCCTCTCTATGTTGGCTATAGTACAAATGGTTTCGTTGTTTTTTAGCCTTTTTAAATTCAACAATTGGTTGGGTTGTGGGACTTGAATGTACTTGCATAGCCTAGGAGTATACATACAAGCTCAATCATATTAGCATATATGAATATACATGTATAACCATAAATATATTTAAAGTATTAATTACACATAAACACAACAAAATATATATATGTATCCATGTGTATATAAATGTATATCTATGGATGATCACAAAATGAATAGCATAGTTTGAACATTGAAATATATAAAAAATATATACACATGGATTTTACATATTTTTGTGTTAACCATTTCCACTATTTCACTATTCTTATATCCCCCATTTAGAACAATACAATATTGGATGCACAAAACTAGTTGAAAGTTATGTTTGTGGAAGCGAAGTGTATATAAGGATTTGTGTAGGAATGTATCTACAAAAGAACAAATATATGGCATTAAAACCAAAAGCACACAACCCACGCTTGATATCCTCCCCACCATTTTTTTTGCATCATGGAGGCTCGTAGACTTTAGCAAAACCCCTAACCAAGAACATTATGAAATGCCCACAAGGAATTTAATGGAGTTCCATCACACATCACATAATATCAAAGTTGGGGATAATTTGATGTCTTCATATCTGATCTATCATATTATACTCTTTTGACAATACAACTTAATCAAAGTATACTTTCCCACACCGCAACATTGAATATTTTATTTACTTCAACCACTGCCATTGTACAACAATGCTAGGATGCATTAACCGTCGTGTGAGAAAACACTCACCATTTAGCTTGCACTTATTGAGGCCACCAATTCCACCACTACAAACCCACATAATTACAAAGCTCCACACCAACATTAAAAAACCTGGTCAAGTCACTGTCGGCCAAGACATCTACATCTACATATACATATACATATACATAAACATATGCATATAGATATGCATATACATACACATATGCATATACATATGCATATACATACATATACATATACATATACATATACATATACATACACATATGCATATACATATACATATATACATATATACATATATACATATATACATATACATTTATACATATACATATACATATACATATACAAATATATACATATATATATACATACATACGTATACATATACATATACATATACATGAAAGGGATATTTTTATATGCTAGAAAATATCAATTCATATCTACTTTCACATCTATATGCTTTGTCAGGTTCACCCATGTGTGTATACACCTTAAAGCAAAGAAAATTGGAAACAATAACACCAAATTTGTGATAGGTATAACAAAAAGGAAATTTATACTTATGGAATCATGATCTGAAGGCCTATGGTGCACACCCTCAAAGCCAAACTCTACAACATAAGTAGTGAGAGATTTCAACAAATCAATATTGGGGGGCTCTAGAGACCCATCCACAAAGCTTGATTCTGTAGACATAGTTCTAGGAACTTTTTGTAGGGACAAAATGTTACAATTTGATTTGACTAATTGACAACTCTATTTTACAATAAAAATAAAAGATTAATGCATTGCAACATCCCAGTGGCAATTGGTAGATAACTTAGAAATATCGATCTATACCTATTCCACTTCTAATACTGATCAAACAACACAAGATACAAGAACAAGAATAGAAATGCACTTTTAATACTGTCGAAACATCAAGGGATACATCAACAAGAATAAAAATGATAAATTCATATGTATATACCCCTATATGTATATGTTTATCTTTGGGGTTGCTTATATACATATCCATGCAATTTTTATTAGTTTACTATATTTCTACATATAGCTATATGTAGATATTTGTATATGTTGCTAGTTGGTCCTTTCACCCTTTCTTATAAAAAAATACACATATAACAAGATATATATATTCATATGTACACATGTATATATATATTTATATACACACTACTATATCTAAATAAATGTGTATACCATACTTTTTCCTCACTATGTAACTCTTCCCTTTGAAATTTATGAAGAGAGAAAACATCCAGATTGAATTTTACCTCAATTGACTGGCTAAGAAGGCTATGAATTCAAACCTTTTGTTTTCTATAGGATATTGTCCACTCCAAATTAGGGCATTATTATAGGGAACAAAAGGTTTGACTTCGTAGCCTTCTCAGCCAGTCAATTGAGGGAAAATCCAGTTTGGATGTTTTCTCTCTACATAAATTTCACGGGGAGGAGTTATTAATCTACAATTGCTACTATGTTAATGGGTATAACACCAAAGATGCACAAAATGGGCATTATGTGAGAGTTGTACAGTGGGCAGGACTAACAATAAGCAAAGGGAAAGAGTTGTGCAAACCAACAACTGGTTTTTAACTTCAGATCTTTTTAAAATAAATGCCATATGGGGACTCCTACCCACCTTAAAACACAAAATTGGAATGGGAAATGGTTGCTCATGGTGCTGGAAAATGGCAATCAAGATGGCGGGACCAAGCAAATGCAATATACACTATTTTGAATGTATTCAGTTTCAATAGGGACATTCACTGCCAAGGTGCAATCAATTTTAGAAATTTGTTATGAACATGTTACACATACATCACCATTAAATGCTTTGTTATTAACAACATCTCAATGCTATATCATTTATTGCTATGGTTGTATTGTAGCAATTTTCTCATAATCTAAACAATAATTACATATGCTATTTTTAACTCTTTTTAAATCAAAGTCTACCTAAAAAAAAATAAAGATAGCATACATAGTTGTTTAGATATACATGTGCATATATAAATTGTTGTTGCATTCTCAAATGAGCCACAATGGTGTTGGTCTATATATATGGATATATATTTCAACATATATGTATTTTTTAAAATATGAAACAAGGAATTCAATACATATATATATACACATAAATTCAAGCTACATTTCCTAGCACTAAATATTATAAACAAACAAAGAAATTGTAAAAGACCTATTAGACGAAAATTCCTATTCACAGCTGGGCTAATGAAAATCCCAGTGGAAACTTCAAACAAATAGCCTATTGGCTAAAAATATAAAGTTGAACAGATAAAAGAGCTATTAGAATAACACTTAAAAGCCAAAAAACTATTTTTTTCTCCACACTTATATAGATATCTTTCCAACTTTCCAAATCAATTATTTAAACCTAGTTTTTTATGATGATACATATTTTGTTTAGGCTATGACAACAATTATATAATGTGAAAATCTCTGTAAAATGCGTATAATGTCACAAGCTTAATTGTAAATTTGAGCTACATTGCTTGGAATTCAATATTATATAGACAAATCATTTATGCAAAATACCCATGTAAAATGACTTGTAGCAAATAATTGTTATTCTAACACCTCTTATACAATTTCTCTATTTGTCTTCAATATTTATTAACAAAGAACATAGCTTGAATCTTGTATCAATATGTTTTATGATATTTTTTTTCCTAATCTGCTTGAACCTCCCTGAAAAAGACTTCCTAGGTCTATTTATGTAAGGGGCGGAGCTTGCTAATTATGTGGGATGGTAATGTCTTATATCAATATGTTTCATTATATTCTTTATTCCTCATCTTTTTTAACTTCCCCACAACAAATTGTTCTTCATGATATTCTTTTTATTCAGTTCCCCATAACAAATTGTTCATTATTGTAGTTTTCCTCTTCTATTCTCCATATTTTAAACTTATATTTAATATGGGTTTTAGAATATCTATCATTTTTCTTTTATTCTTAAGTGTTTTCTTAATAGCTCTTTTCCAATTTCTCTCTTTGTCTTGTACCAATCTATTTCATGATATTCTTTTTTTCTCAAATTAAAAATATAAAGTTGAACAAATAAAAGAGCTATTAGAATAACACTTAAAATCCACCAAACTATTTTTTTCTCCACACTTATACATATATCTTTTCAACTTTCCAAATCAATTATTTAAACCCAATTCTTTATGATGATACCTATTTTCTTTAGGCTATGACAATAATTATATGATGCAACAATCTTTGGAAAATGTGTATAATGCCACAGACTTAATTGTAAATTTGAGCTACATTGCTTGGAATTAAATATTATAGAAAAGTTATTTATGCAAAATACCCATGTAAAACATCTTGTAGAAAATAGTTTTCATTCTAACTCCTCTTATACAATTTCTCTATTTGTCTTCAATATTTATTAACAAATAACATAGCTTGAATCTTGTATCAATATGTTTCATGATATTCCTTTTTTCCTAATCTACTTGAAGCTCCCTAGATCAAACTTCCTTGGTCTATTTATGTAAGGGGTGGAGGTTGCTAATTATATGGGATGGCAGTGTCTTATATCAATATGTTTCACTATATTCTTTCTTCCTCATCTGTTTCAACTTTCCCACAACAAATTGTTCTTCATGATATTATTTTTATCAGTTCCCCATAACAAACTATTCATTATCATAGTTTCCCTCTCTATTCTCCATATTTTAAAGTTCTATTTAATGTGGGTTTTAGAAAATTTGTCATTTTCCTATGATTTTTAAGTGTTTTCCTAATATGTCTTTTCCAATTTCACTTTTTGCCTTGTACCAATATGTTTCATGATATTCCTTTTTTCTCAACTGTTTGAACTTCCCCATAAAAAACTATTCTTCATGATATTCTTCTTTCCAATTCCCCAAACCAAATTTCTCATTATCATAGTTTGCTTGTTCTATTCTCGATATTTTAAAGTTCTATAAATAATGTGGGTTTTCCAACATCTATCATTTTCCTGTGATTGTTAAGTGTTTTTCTAATAGCTCTTTTTCAATTTACCTTGACCAAAAAAGTTTAGATATGGACATCTATAGATGTGAAATTACTTACAAAGAATATTATAAGTGAAGAACCCAATTCAAGTCAAATGCATGTATAGATTTGGGTTTGCAGCATATTCCTGCTTACTCAAAATTATATCACTATCTAGACAAGGTGTAACAACAAATTCTATGTAACAATTAGCTTCTCAATTTAAAATTCAAGCTACATTATTTGCCACTAAATATTATTTTGGATTTCTGTTTCATATAATTAAGCAGTAGATAGAAAGTTTCAATAGTAAAGTTATCAGATCAAAATAGTATAAAAAATAAGTTGTCTAAAATTGTAATCACAAAGGCTTATTAAATGTAGGGTAAGAGATAGATTTCTAGGAGACGCTGGACATAGATGCATAGATTCTATAGCTGATAGGTGTGAAGAGGCTATGTTGAAAACTATGTCATGGAATGATCAAAAACTTAAGAATCATAAGTAAATATTAGATGATCAAAAGCCCACACTAAACATATTCATACAAGACAAGCAATTTACGTAAGAGTTGGATTGTCAATTCAAAATTTGAGCTACATTCATTGGCATGAAACCCACATTTAATAGAACTCATAAAGCCAATGAGTAGCAATAACCTGTACAAAATGCCTATAATTCCATAGACTTAATCAAAAAATTGAGCTACATTTCCTGACACTAAATATTATAGACAAATAGAGAAATTGTAAAAGAGCTATTACATGATAAATCCTATTCACAGCCGGGTTGATGAAAATCCAATCGAAAACTTCAAAAAAATAAATTGAATAGATAAAAGAGATATTAGAAAGAATAACACTTAAAAACTACCAAACTATTTTTATGTCCAACATGTTTCTACTTTCATACTAACCCTCTACATATATATATATATAACACTTAAAAACTACCAAACGATTTTTATGTCCAACATGTTTCTACTTTCATACTAACCCTCTACATATATATATACGCAATCACTTCTATGTTAATATGCAATTGGTCCTATGTTAATGGGTGTACTGACAAAGATGCACAAAGATAAATAAAACAATAAATAGAGGGCAATGAAATTACTAACCCTAACCATATTTTTTTATGAAAGAAACAAGATTTAATTGCAATTCCTCCTATGGTAACAGGCATAAGGCCAAAGATGCACAAAGATAACTAAAAACAATAAATGAGGGATGAAATAATTACTAATCCTCACCATATTTTTTGATGAAAGAAAGAAGATTTAACTGCAATTTATCCATACATACAAAACCATAATTCCATACACCCATGTAAAATCACTTACAAATTCTAGACAACAAAAATTTTAACATAAACAATAAATAAATCATCTATGCAAAACACCCATGTAAAATGACTTACATATTGCAGAGAACAACAATTTTAAAACCCTCAAATCTGTTATAGAATGGAGTTGAAGCCATCAATTTTTACAATAGTATCCTATCAAACCAACCACAGAACTGAAGCTGATTAGAGTAGTCTACTATCAAATCAACGTGCCACAATGGCTCTTTTGATAATTCAACTTAATAAATATATTTTCTAGCACATTTCAGACTATACTTTCCCACACTACAACAACCATGTAAAATAATTTATAGATTCCCGAGAACAACAATTTTAACATAAACAATAAATAAATCATTTATGTAAAACACCCATGTAAACGACTTATATATTGTGGAGAAAAATAGTTTTAAAACCCTATAATTTGCTATAAAACCAATCCAAAGCCAACAATTTTTACAATATTCTACTATCAAACCAACCACTAAGCTGAAGGCTACAATATTTAGAATAATCTTCTATCAAACCAACACCACAATGACTCTTTTGATAGTGCAACTTAATCAAAGTATAATTTCCCACACTGCAACATTCAATATTGGATTTACTTCATCTGCTTGCATTTACTTTGTCCACCTCCATTGTACAACAATAAAAAAAATACATTAACCCTCATGCGAGAAAACACTTACCATTCAAATTCTACATATCGAGGACACCAACTCCACCACCACGAACCCACATAGTTACCAAGCTCCAGGTCTCCACAAAAAAACCTAATCTAGTCGCCGTCGGCTGAGACATTTCCAGCACTGGTAAATCCAATTCACAGCTGGGTTGATGAAAATCCCAATGTAAACTTCAAACAAAATATCCTATCAGCTTATAACTCTTTTGAAAATAGATAAGAGTGTGTCTAGAATGGGAATGGTGAACAATGAAAGAAAATATGAAAATGGAAGGGGTTCTGGGCCTAGCCACTTAAGTAGTTAACATTTAGAGTGTGTCAGTTAGGCCCGATTATTTACATGTGTATGAAATTTGAGTTTTGATTGTGGAAGGTAATCAACACATTAATTAGTCCCTTGGGCATGCACATCTTGATTTGTCTGGAAGAGAAAGGAATGAAATATGAATACCAAGAAGAGGACTTGTTCATGAAGAAGAGTGAACTCCTAATGAATCCTACGCACAAGAAAGTACCTGTTCTCATCCAAAATGGCTAGCCTATATGTGAGTCTCTTGTAATTCTTTAGTACATTGATGAGACTTGGAAGTTTTTACCCTCCAAGCCATAAGATCATGCCCTTGCCTACTTTTGGGTCGATATCGAAGATAATGCAACACATTCCCTTCTTATACCTGGGTAAACACATTTAAGTTATTTAAAGTATTTTTAAGTTGTTGAGGTTTTTCTTAGGTTATTTAGAATTTTGTCATTTATTCATGGGATCATTGTCTAAAAATAATCTTCTATGGTTCTAGTTTTATGACTCGGAAGCTCGTATAGTCAGGTCAAAAGATGAGGCTCAAGAGTAGGCCAACCATGAAATTTGGAGAGGCTTCAACTTTTAGAAGGTGCATTGATAGAGATGTCAAGAGGGGGATCCTTACCTTTCTTCAATGGAAAATATTTTGGGTTCTTAGATATTGCCTTCATTCCCTATGCTTGTTGGTTATATGCTTATGAAACTACTGGGAGTTTGAATATACCATAATTTGAAAGTGAATATTCATTGCTTTATGCTTAGGTTAAGAGATGTATAGAAATGGACAGTGTCAAGAGAGCCCTTCCCTCTCTTGACCGAGTTTGGGAAGTGACATTACAAATTTGGAGGATATTTTTGATTGATTAAATTGTTTGTTCACTAGTGAACATGCAACATGTGGGCATACATTAGATGTATCTATGCTTTGTAATATATGAGGTATAGGTTGTAAATATTAGATAAGTTTATGTTATGTAATATATGAGGAATAGGTTGTAAATTTTAGATGAGTCTATCATCTGTAATAGATGAGGAATAGGTGGAAAATGATAGGAGCTTTGGGAATAGTTTGGATTTAGTTTATTAATTTTTTTAAGGTATGTCAATGTTTAGAAATAAAATTTATTCATGAATTATATCTTGTTCATATTTATTCTTGTGTTACAACAAAAAAATAAAAGAAATATAAGAATGAAAGGAATTGGTATGTCCAATCATTTTATGAGTAAATTTCTTTGAGAGTAAATAAAAGAAGATATAAAATTTAATATTGCATAATAATAACAAGGGTTATGTGAAAATTTGTGAATAATATATAATTGGGAATCCTCTTAGTAGGAAGAAGTTTTCTATGGTTAATATTGTGGTTCTTATCAAATCACATTTGTGAATCTCTCATTTGAGTTGCATTAGTTTTGGTATTGAGATAATATCCATAATAGAGAAATATCAATCCCTAAAATACCTTTCGAGACTAATACCAAGGAAGTAATAGATGGATTCACAGATGAATAAGTAATGTGTTTTTATTTGACATTTCTTCCTTAACTAGGTGTTGTTTTAAAGTGAAAGCACAAATAATTTGGTGGGATTTTTGGGCCATGCTCAAATTCACCCACCTCAATTAGGGTGAAGACACAACCAGTCATAGCTACATGTATTTGATTGGATATCTAAGGTAAAGTTTACAAAACTTCCATTCATAACTAATTATCCTTTGACTTTTTCACCAATGGTTAAGAAACCATTCAAAAGTAGACACATGGTCAAATTAAAATCTATGCAAAGTTTTCTAGCCATTGTTTCTCCTTGAGGTTCAAGTGGAGATTAGGCATTATTTCAAAGTAAGTGTTCTTGGTAGACTGTATTTGATATATCCATATAGATCCATCTTAGGAAATATCATTAGTGTTGAACCTTTCACATGTTGAGTGTTATATTTTATATTTGGAGATCCTACGTCTGCAACACCTATACAAAAAATGAGGAACAATTATTGCTAGATTACAATTATTATAAGACAGGGTGTAGGTAAGTTATGTGACCTCATTCCTTTCATTCCCATTTCATCTTAAAGGATCCAAGGAGTCCCCCTTGGTTTTTTAAAGCCACAGGTGAGGAGGTTTCCTCTCATAAAGTATTGAAATTGGGTGACAACTTAATCATGGACATTATTTGATGCTTGGATAAACATTCCTTGGTAGCAATATAATATTTTAGGATTACAGAAGTGGTTTGAAGTACCAAGAGCATGGAAAAAGAGGGAGCTATATTTTTTAGCTATCACCCCTCGTATGGGGTTCCTTTCCAAGTTTAATTGTATTTGGATACATCAATGAAGTAGTCTTATGCATATTGGAGTGTAATTGGGAATGTT
Organism: Sequoia sempervirens; assembly: GCA_007258455.2. Lineage (NCBI taxonomy): Eukaryota > Viridiplantae > Streptophyta > Pinopsida > Cupressales > Cupressaceae > Sequoia > Sequoia sempervirens. The sequence goes on from VDFB02047230.1 coordinate 356,529,455, forward strand.
AGAGAGAAGTAGCATTGTTGCATGCATATCTTGACATCCATTTGAACATCTAAAATATCCATGAAGGGTTCAAGAAGGCATTGATCATATGTGCATCAGCAAGGAGATAGTGGCTTGAGGAGGTGATTCCTCATACTTAAGGCATTTTCTTCCATATTGATTTTTCTTGTTGAAAGGCTTTATTTTTCTTTATTTTCATGCATTCTTGTGGTCTCAAATTACTTATAATTTTCTTTATGATTTTTCTCAGTTAATAACAACAAAATGAAGACATTAGGAACTATTTTATGCATGTTATGTATTATAATCAACTATCAATTATCTAAACTTGAGTTTTGGTTGTGCTTAAGATGGAGCAAGTGAAGGTACTCAATACTTTGGTCAGCCCATTTGGCATGCACATCTCGATTGGTCTAGAAGAGAAAGGAATGAAATATGACTACCATGAAGAGTGACCTCCTACAAATGAATCTTGTGCTCAAGAAAGTATTGAAAGGAACAAGACAATTGAGAGGGGCGGTGAATCAATTTTCACCAAATTCAAACACTTATCAACTTCAAATCCACTTAATTATGTTATTAAATATGAACATGAAATGCAAATAAAAAGGAGCAATAATAGCATAGTAAACACTAGATTTATGTGGAAAACCTAACAAGGGAAAAACCATGGTGAGGATTAGCTCACAATATAGAGTATTTCTAAAACAGAATACAAAAAAGCTCACTGGAAAAGGTCTCATTTCCCATAATAGGACTCACTGTATAGATACAAAAGCTCACTGCTTACAAATATGACTCACTATCCAAGCAAAAGGATTACAAAACTGAAGTGACTTCACAACCAAAATGAACTTGTAAAAGTGCACCTAACAAGTGTTGATCTAGTTCCAGTGATGCTCAATAAATTAACTTAACAAAATTCATCATCTTTGCACTTATTCACATTCGTAACTTTGGAATACACCACATACTGATCTTTAAACCTATCCAACATGTATATTCGAGTCATCCACAAGCATCAATTAGGCCGACCTAATTAGATGCAACTTTTATTTAGCAAAAATACCAACTGTCGACTTCAAGTATTTACAAAAATTCTCCAAAAATTTATCCAAGCATGTAGCATGCTTCATCATGTTAGCATGGACCAAGGATAGGTCACACATATATCCGCAACACAAATTAATCCATTACAACTTCAACAAAATATTAGGTCAGCTAAAGATAGACCTAATACAAAAATGTGATCAACCAAATGATTCCAATTCGCCATATGAGTATGGAAAACTTTAAGGAACCCCCCCCCATGAAAGGTGTAAAATCTTGGTGAATCTTGTATACTTCCTGAGAAAAATATTAATTTTAGAGGAATTTTTTGTTCTTTTTCAAGAAAAAAAAATCTCAATTGATGAATCTTTTATAATCAGTAGAAGTTTTTGGAAAATCCTGGTGAATTCAAATTTTTTAAAAACTGATAAAATATTTTCAGTGGTGATTAAAATCTATTTTCAAACATAGAAAAAAATTCTATTTGCGAATTAAACATGTTTTCAAAACAGAAAAAACAATTTTGTTGGCAATTAAAACTTAATATATCCATTGGTGAATTAAACCTATTTTCAAATGTATAAGAAAACATTAGTGAATCAATATAACCATGATCGTTTGATGAATTTTTGATGGACGACAGTAGTTGCATTCCAAAAGTAAATCTCTAACGCAATAAATTTTCAAATTAAAACATCCAGAAAAACACTAGAACCTCTAGATTTTTAGAAATTAATGGTTGATATTTTATTAATTATTTAGGTCTATTAGTCATCGTGCTCTTGTTTACCATTTAATATTTCGTAAGTCACAAATAAATATTTTATGACAAAGCAATAAATCTTAACTCTTTAATCCTTAGGGTCAAGTCTCATCAACCTAGCGATGTCCCCATTTTAAATTATGCATGTGCATAAGGTTTGTTTTAAAAGAAGGAATGTTCGATGAATTTTCGATGGACAGCTATAGTTCCATTTCATAAGTAAATCCTTGAAGTACTAGACTTGCAAATTGAAACCTCCAAAATAACACTAGAATCATTAGATTTTTAGAAATCAATGTTTGAGATTTTATTAATTATTTAGGTCTGTCAGTCATCGTGCTCTTGTGTACTATTTAATATTGCCTAATTCAGACCAAAATATTTTATGACAAAGCCTTAAATTTTAACTCTTTAATCCTGAGGGTCAAGTCTCCTCAACCTAGCGATGTCCCCATTTTAAATTATGCATGTGCATAAAGTTTGTTTTAAAAGGAATGTTTTGATGAATTTTCAATGGACGACTATAGTTGCATTTTGAAATTAAATCCTTGAAGTATTGGACTTGTGAATTGAAACCTTCAAAATAACATTAGAATTGTTAGATTTTTAGAAATCAATGGTTGAGATTTTATTAATTATTTAGGTCTATCAGTCATTGTGCTCTTGTTTACTATTTAATATTTCCTAAGTCAAACCAAAATATTTTATGACAGCCTTAAATATTATCTCTTTAATCCTAAGGGTCAAGTCTTTTCAACATAGTGATGTCCCCATTTTAAGTTATGCATGTTCATAAAGTTTTTTTTAAAAGAGGGACCGTTCAATGAATTTTTCAATGGACGACTATAGTTTCATTTTGGAAGTAAATCCTTGAAGCACTAGACTTGCACATTGAAACCTCTAGAGTAACACTAGAACTGTTAGATTTTCTAAAATCGATGGTTGAGATTTTATTAATTATTTAGGTTTTTCGGTCATTGTGCTCTTGTTTACCATTTAATATTTCCTAAGTCAGACCAAAATATCTTATGACAAAGCCTTAAATCTTAACTCTTTAATCCTGAGGGTTGAGTCTCATCAATCATCTTGTCATCTGTCATGGGCATACCTTTTAAGCACTTGTTTTTAAGGATTCAAGTGCTAAAATAAATGTTAATTATCACATCAATGATAGTGGTGAATTTAAAAATGATAAGTGTGATGTCATATTGATTGTGTTTGTGCTAACTTCTATATATACTTCACCAACTTGATGTTCTTCATATCATTTATAATACATTTGGCTTTGATTTATTTCTTCTTTATTCTCAATTTAACTGAGATATTATGGATTCTTCATGGTGTGTCATGCTACCCAAATATTTTTGGGAGAAAAGAAGGGATGATGCATACGATAGATTAAAGTTGGGTATTGTTTTTACAATTCCTTGTGTGTAGGTTGCGGATGCTACAAGAATAATTGTGGGTAGGGAATAAATTTAGAACAACCATCCTGGTCTATATTATGAGGTATCTTCAAATTTCTTGTCCAATTGCATGGATATTTTTCTCGATAAAGATTTGGTGAAGATGCTAGCAATATGTTATTTGCAACCTTTCATTTACTCTATTTATTCACTGGAGTTGGCATTGGAGCATTACAATTTTGAAAGTGGGTTAGCATATGTTGGTGGAATCTTTAGGAAAGTGGAATTGCATGCTTCTACAACAAAAAATATTTCCCTAGGTGGTTAATATGAGATGGGGTATGCTATGTGATATGAAAACTAAATCATTAAAGAGTCTAGAATTTTGGAGGAAGGTTTTGGGTGATTCGCTTTTCTTCTCTACTGTTAGTTTGTTAACTTCAATTCAAGTTCTACTCAAACAACCAGTTCATGGCATCAGCTAATGTTACAAAAAAAATAGTAATGAATTATGTGACGTGTCATGTGTCTATATTTTATTGTACAACATAATAGTTCTTGTAATATGTACTTTGTGACTAGTTTTTTGTCATAGTCAGTGGACTTTTGGCCACGCTAGTTATATACTATGTATTTTAGTCTTTAGCAATAGCTACTTAAATTAAAATGATTTTTGTGGCTCCATTCTTGTAAATCCCTTTTGCTTTGATCAATATAAAAATGTTAAATGTGGCTTTTAAAACTAATAGTAATTATCAAAATATAGTTCTGATCATAAGTGAAAAAATTATTGTGACTTATTAGTAGAAATTGATAATGATTAAGGTAGAATGAGACATTTAATTCTCTCTTTTCAATGTGTCAAAGTACTCTACCTTTCATTTATTCTATTTAAATTCTCAATTTGGCTGTGGTACTGGGCGACAGTGTGGATTAATGCCATATGAATATCCAGAGTGATTGATTGGATAGCTTTATATTGAAAACTGCATGATGTACTATAGAATCATAGATGATGATGTCAATAATCCAATGATTTTGACAATTGATAGCTTGTGTGGCATTGGTGATTTTGAAAATTGACAGCTTGTCAGCTTGAGGTACAGTTTGCTTGTAGCCAACCTATTAGAGTCAAGATGTCAATCAAATTAAACATTTCAATTTTAAATGTTAGGCTTAAGTTACACAATCCAATTAAGCTAGATTTTTGGTTTGCATGAATCATAATTATGACTAGTCACCAATACTATACCCAACCTCACACATGGCATATGTGAGGTGTACAAGGGACTAGGATGGTAGTGGCACTTTTGGCCCATAAATAAGGATAGTGAGCACAAATAAAATCATTTTTTGATTGTCATAACTGTTTTCATTTTTTAGGGTTAATAACTTAATAAGGATTCAGGAAGAAGATGATGCAGTATTATTGGGGATACTCTAAATTCTCTTGCTCCAGTTATGTAGTTACAGAGTAAAATACCAATTTCCTTCATGTTCAAAATGGGTGGAATTGGAAAGAAGTTGATTTTGTTCACCTGACTTTTGAGATAGGTTTTGAACTAGGATGAGGAGATCTGATGGAGATAAGTGCTATCCTAGTGCATGGAAGCTACAAGTAAAAGATAGGAGTAGTTTTATTACCCCTCATCATCTACATGGTTTCCCAGGAAATTCCCATGCATTTATTTTGAGACACCATGGCCTACCAGGCAAGCTCCATGCATTTATTTTTAGTGTTCATCTTCTAAATGGGATATATTTTACAACCCCTCATCTTCTGCATGAGTCTAGTCTTGAAAGGGGCTAAGTACATTTTGTATCTTCATAACCCCCTTTTCCTCAATTTGATTGAGCTCCCTTTCCCCATGCATTTATTTTCAGATTCCATGGCTGACCCGACAAGTCCCATGTGTTTATTTTTAGAGCTCATGGTTGACCCAGAAAGTCCCATTTATTTTTAGAGAAACATTTATCACATTTACATTTTCACCAGCGGTCTAGAAAAAGCTTGGTGCTTGTGCTTACATTTGTATTTATACTATGTAAGAATGTGAAATTGTAATTTAGTTGTAATAAAATAAATGGTTGTGCTATTAATGTGACATTGTAATTCATTTTATTAATTCCTTTGCAAGTTAAGTGCTATTAATGGTTGTGCTATAATGCTATTAATGTGACATTTAATTCATTGTATTAAGGCCTTTGCAATGTTAAGTTTTTGATCCCTTGGCCTTGATGTCAATCCTAGCATATTAAAGTTTAAAGAAAATATAAAACACAAGTTTATTATTTATATCATAAACTACTTAACCGTTCAATGAACATTTGATATATGGTTGTAGTTGCATTCTAGAATGAAATGCATAGAGTGCTAGGATTACGAACTTAAACCTTTGGAATCACCCTATAACCATTAGATTAACAAAGATCAACAGTTTAGAATTTGTTGTCAATGCAGAAGTAAATCATAAATGTATTATTTTAAATGTTGTCAACCATGTACTAATTGTGTACTATGTAGTCCAGAAGTAACACATAGAGGTTTCAGTGACATTCACTTTAATATTAAAAAAAACAACACTTTCTATTGCTAATTAATTTTATTTTGAAGTTAGAGGGTTAGCACATGGGAAAATTTTAGTCTTTAGTTTGTTCATTGTAGTGCACCACCCTATTCTAGGTTCCATACTTCTACTTCCAAAAAAGCCATTCCAGTAACCTAGTTTCAAACCAGTTTCAACTTCAAGAATCAAACTTCAAAATTTGGTTAAGTTAAAGAATTCCTGCGATTACGTTTCATCATTTAACATTTCTTAAAATCTTATTTTGTCAAGCTTTGAAGTTTAGGTTTAGGGTTATCAGGCTTAAGAATTAAGAAAAAATAAGGACTAATAGGGAATTGAAAAATTTCAAATTGTTGATTGTATCAGTATGTCTACCACTAATACCACTAGAGGTCAGATAAAAAAATACATTATGCAAAATTGCTTAAAACCCTAAGTTTCACTAATGAATACCATGATATCTATGATCATAAAACCTATGGTAGGCATACCTTAGAACTTAAATTTTCATCTCAAAATAAGGATTCAAAGAAAGTGCAAGTTAATAGTATCAGTGCACTATGGGTAACTACATTAGGGTGCATGATGTTACATGAGGTTTTCCCTTGCCCATAATTTATCATGGTCTGTGCCCTAAATTATGATGACAACAAAATAGAAATTGTTAATAAAGATAGCAAAGAAGAATTTTTATCCATTAATGTAGAAGAACTTGGAAAAGTGTTGGCCTTGGGGTTTACAACCAAAGAATTTGGAAATGTCCACATTGACCTAGAAAAGCTTGCTAGTGATTATGAAGTAGTGGATGAAATGGAGAAAAATTCTCTCTTAAATAGAATAGTTCAAGATACAAACAAATTGAAAGATGATCATAAGCCTCCTTATGATTTGGATATTTTTAGACCATGGTTTTAGGATACTATTTCCATGCTAGCATTTTTCCTCAGACTGGATAGCAATTCGGAAGTGGGTGCAAGCCTCCTTGAAATGGTGTATAATATTCATTATGGTGTTCTAATGTCAAATATAATTTTATTGGGAACTTTGTAGAATTCATGCATAAACAATTTATGATGATTAAAGGAGGTTCCACCAAGACATTTAGGTTCACAACCTAATTGTGCTATCTTTTTCTATTGAAATTTAGAGTAATGTTTCAGGCCAACAAGCTTTAGATTCAGCCCTATAGTAATGGTGAGGAAAATAAAATGGCTCCAGTATATGAATGGACCACTATGATAAGGATGCATGATTATCGAAAGAACTACAATCATTTTGTAGACTAATTTTTGGATCCATTGCATCAAGCAATTACAAATACTCCAATGCCTAGATTGCCTATGTCATGTAGAAATTACATTTAGCTAGGAAAAGAAATACAATTGGTTGATTATTGGTACTTAATGGAAGAATATATTGTACTAAGATTTTATGGATCAGAAGTACAACCATTCAAACTTCCAATACATGTGACAAAAAGGGTTTTTTCTTTGGAATATGTAAGGAAGATTTAGAGTACTAATGAACTACACTTTACTAGTCAGGGGAGGAAGACCTTATTTCCTTCTTTACCTTTTTCATGTGGAGGGATCACATTCAAGAGAAAAGAATTTAGTGTGGCACATGATCTTTTGAATTTTTTTTTTTATTCTATCTGTCACTGGTAGTATGATCCATGTGACACCATTAAATTGATTATTGTGCTTAATAAGAATGCTAGAAATAGAATTCAATAACAAGGTAAACCCTTACTTGAAAACATGTGAAACAAGGATTCTTGGGATGAGGTCAAAGGAGAAATGGAGAAAACAGTGCTCATAATGGTATTTATTTTAAACAATTGTTAGAAGAAATTATGGCATTGCATCGAAATAAAATTAGGAGGTACAACATTTTTTATGAAAAAAGTCATAAACCATCTAGTAGAGTAAAAATGCTAGATTCTCTAGAGAAGGAAGTTACAAAAAAAAAATTACCACGATAAAAAATTACTTCCTTTTGGACTATGTGGAAGGAGCTATGTGATCCAAGAGCTCTTGCAAAGTATGGAGATAACGAAGAAGATCATGAGTTTAGAAAATTGTGGAATATAGAGCATCCAGATGAACGAGAATATAAAGAAAGTGATGATGAATCTAATGATGATAGGGGAGAAGAAACCCATGTCAATTTCAAACTTGGTTTTAAGTGAGGCCACAAAAGAAGCATTTACTATAGGAGCAGCCATAACTGAAAAAAATGGATTATGAATGTGGTCCTTTGGGGTCCCAAAGACAAGGCCCTTGGATGGTAATCGATGTAGAGCATAGAAAACCAGTTGATAAATCTAGCCTTGGGGTTGGAGGTGAAAAATTAGATCGAGGGCATATAGGTCAATTTGTTAGATCTTCAAATCCTCATCCTCATGGTTAGGCACAATCACAACTATGACATGCCTATGGTGGAGGGTTTAGTGCAATTGGCACTACCTCTGGTGGTGAGGGTATGTGTAGTAGCACTAATAGTGGTCAACATGTTCTACAACAACAAATTACACACAAGAGGACAAAAACACAATACATCACAGAAACACTAGGTGATCAAGGTATGTAGAAGAGGCAAAGGATTTGGACAGGTCGAAGTCACACTACCACTGGATCCACCACAAAGGAGTTATTTATAGGCACTCCCCCAATGCCAGTTAGTCTAGCTATGACATCATTTGTAACTGCAACTACTCCTATTCCTTCACCATTCAAGCATTCCATTGTTCTTGCATCCTCAAGTTTTGATTACATTAAAGATTTTAAAAAGAAATCAGAATTAAATAAAAAAGAAAAGAAGCAACTAATGGAGATTGTGTCTACTATAAATTTAGATCTTGCAACAACTATGGTATTACCCACATTTGACACAAGTAAAGAAATCATGGAGTACACAATTCTTGTTCCCATAGTTCAAAACAAACTAGCAAATCAAATGGCTCCATCTGAATTCCACATGAACAATATTCAATTGGATTTTTTTGGACTCAAAAATACTGACAAAATTAATGTATCAAAGAAGACCAATGAATTGGTGTACACATCACTGCTAAAGCAAGATAGAGAGAAAAAAATATTGTAGACTCAAATTGAAAAGCTACAGGTAGACCTAGTAAATGAGAAATCAAAGAGGAAAGCAACATATAACAAATGCAATGAATTAGAAAAATGAATTAAAAAATCTACCTCTACATCAACAACCAAAGATGATAAACATAATGAGATTGCAGTGAACGAATTGAAACAAAGGATAGATGAGAGCAACAAGAAATATGATGAGGAAAAATCCACTTTAGAAAAATTAATACTAAGCATTCTGAATGGAAATGCATAATGGGAACAAAAAATGGAGGGGGAAAAAGAAATGAAAGATTGGAGGTAGAGCTGATCAAAGAAAGAAATGAAACTAATTATTATCAAAATAAGTTATCTACATTTTGTAGAGAAACAATGAGGCATATGAAACCAAATATCTAGGATGAAATAATGGAGGGGATTGATCATTTTTGTTACATGTTTCAATTGATTGATGCTATTAGACAAAATCATAATAAGCTAAAAAAATATTTAATGGAAAACAAAAATGTGTTGGAATTAGAGAAATCAACAAATCAAATTCAACAAATAGTCTACAAAGTCAGTGAATTTTTTTTAAATCAAAAGGGATTACTAATCGGTTTGCTACATCAATGATGTTGTCATTAGTCATTGAAAAGTGTTCAAGAATGCATGAAATAAAGGAATATTTTCACTTGGCTACAGACAAGATGAAGAAGGTGGATTAAAAGTTAAAAACCTTCATAGAGCTTGGTTTTCTAGAAGCTTTTGATACAAGTGAGAAACTCATTGGAAAGAATGATTTTAGAAAGAAGATGGAGGATGCAAGGAAGACTAATTTGGACTAGTTTCCTTAGAACTCAAATGTGGTGAACTATTTGGATTCCATCAAACCAAATTTCTAACACTGAATGCAAAATTGACTAAAGAATCCAAGGCAAGTTCTAATTTGAATCATGAATTGTTAACAAATCTTCAATTCAAACAACATTAGTTAGAAAAAATGACAATTCCACCACCCGAAGAGTGGAAGTTGCTAGAAAAGGTGATGCAACGATTTGATTTTTGATAATATGAGTTTCCAAGTTCTAACTCATCTCTGCGCAGAGTTGTCTTTGAATAAGATTTTGCATTGCAATGCTTCTATATGTATTCCTTCATGTGATAATGAATTTAAAAGCTCAAATTCATACTTCAGTAATGTGTTGATGTTTAATTATCTGTATTATGGGTTTGGTCAATGCAGCTAGGATCTTTTGGGAAAAACTTTGAAATCTTTTCCTCATTAGAGAAAAAAATCTCTTATGCTTTCAAGTTTGTTTTACAATTATCTTACAATATACAAACTCATATGGTGAAGTTCATGCAGACACAATTTTTGTGTTGTGGTGTATGGATTTATTCGTTTTATTCTGAATATCTATCTAGTGGTTATCTATTTTGATGTTTTGGATGTTTAATAGATTATATTTTTATTGGATGTTCATCTTTGAATGAATGCTTATGGAAATGGTTGATTTTAGTTAAGTAAATTTATTAGTTTTGAAGTGATTCAAGTCTTTGTGCTTTAGTTTATAGTTTGATATTTCATATTGGCATGCCTTTCAAAGCTTTCTAGTTAAAAGCAACCTAAATTACTTTTCTTTCTAGTTTAAGCTTTTATTGTTTAAGTTGTGTGGATTCCTTAAAGCCTTTATATGTTATTCATGTTGAACTATTAGCTTCTGTTAGGTTATGGGTATGTGCAGGATTATGATGGGCTAAAAAGTGGCAATATGATGGGTATGTGGCTGACGACTATTTTCTTACCCAAAATTGATGAAATGAAAAAGGTTTTTAAAGGAGATTCTCATATTTCCACCGATATAAATTATGCTTTAATTTTAATTTAATAAGTAATTATTATTCATTTTCTATTCAAATTATGATTAAAGTCTTGATTGATAGGTTGATTGAAAAGAATCTATAGCTTTCAAATGGTATCACTTTTTTTGAATCCAAAACATGTGTCATATTCTATGCTTTGCATACTATATGATTAAAAAAAGAAAAAATTGAATTGCATGAAGTTTTGGCCAAGTTAAGGTGGTCAGACATATGAGTTTTAATATTTTTTTAAAAGTTGTAGTAAAAAATTCATAATTAATTATTTACTTGCAAAAAATCAAAAAATATGCATCACATCGGGGCATGAGTCCTCTACTTATATTTAAAATTTTATAAAAAAATATTATCATTTTATAGGGTGGTCAATGAGACACCTACTTCTTATTTTTTCCCTGAAATTTAACTATGAAATTTAATATTTTCACCAAATAGATTTTTTTTTGTTTTAAACAAACCTAGTAGTTTAGACACTTAATTCAATTTTCTACAAATTCTATTCTTACATATTTTTGAAATAATATAGATACCTTATTCAAATTTTTATGTCAAGTTGCCTAAGTCTGATTTTTCTAAATTTTTTGCCACTTAAGGGCCTTATTTTTCCATCATGATCCTGCACATAAACTTAAAACTTACAAGTTATGGATGTTGAGCTATTAGCTTCTATTCAAGGAATGGATTAATAATATTCCTTTCAGTTATTTATCAAATATTGTGTAAATGGAAATGCAATAGGAATTTATGAAGGGAAGATATTTTTTGGTTTGTAGGGTAGTTAGTAGGTATTCAAAAAAGGCGATAAATGTAATTTTGAGTGAAATTTTTATTTTGATGTAGCTGTTAAGGGATAGTAGTGAACTCATTGTAAATAAACTGTAATTTTTGAGAAATTGGGGTAAAATAGTTGAATATTTGTAGGATAGATGATTATTCAGAAAAGTTTAGAAAATGATGTAATATGGATTTTTAATCAATAATGTAAAAAGTATTATTACCAATAAAAAAATATATCATGAAGTACAATGATTCATGATTTCATTGAATACAATATTAAATATCTAGTTCAATTACGATATGGAACAATGGAAACTGATCCATGAGGCGCAGTATAATTATAAATACCTAAAAGATCATGATAATTCTCTTCCATTTCCTAAATGGATTCAAGGTCCTCAAACTGATGTTCATCATTAGATAAAGTAAAAGAGTCATCTTGAATTTGATTCTGAGTCTGCTCTTCATTTTCTTCGCCTTCACCTTGTGTCTCAAGTTCAACATTCATTGTGTGATTTATGTCACTGTCAATGTCATCTCTCCCAATCCCACTGCCACTGCCATTGCCACTGCCACTAGTACCAATGTTTGGAATTGGAGTGTTGCACTACTAGGTGCTTCTTCTTTCACATGTGGACCTCTAGATTACGAATTCCCTTTCAAAAGGAAAATTAGAGACATTATACGCAGCTCCTTTCAAACTAAAGAAAATTTCCAAATTCTTGTCTAGTTTGTTTCTTAACTTTGATTTCAAAAACCCCAATGTATTGAAAAACCTCTCATCCTCCACTGACCCGAATATCATTGTTTGACATAAATCAACAAGTTTGAAATATTTTGATATCGAACCACATAGTATTTCACTTTGACCTAAGTTTGTCCAAACCTTTTCTATTATTCCTGGTTCAAATGTCATCTCCTTGCCCATGGATTTATATTGGTCCCTCATAGCTATTGAAAAACTCCTAGATTATTTTCTAAGATTAGCTTCATTTAAAATTCCTTCTATTTTCTGCTTATCGTATGTTACACTTTTCAAAAATTGTTTGATCAATATTTTTACATGATCATGAAAATATTTTGGGTTCTCTCAGTTTTCCCAAATTTGAGGATACAAAATACCCATGGCTTCAAGTATTTCATGTCGAGGGAATCTTTCACATATCTCTGAGGAAAGAGATTTTGCAATTTCCTTCAAATTATCACCAACAAATTTAACAATGCCTTTAAAATATTCCTCCTTAACAACTACTTCTCTATTATAGTGCTTGGATGTCTTACAATGGTACATTGGTATCTCATATCCATGTACATAGATACATAAGTGACTGCTTGCATTAAACTGTAAATAATTATCAAGATTATTCAAATCAATAATTTTCTACCACATGAAATAATTTGGGCCATCTTGTATTAGATCTAGATATAGATGATCAAGGGCCAAGCATGTATGTTTGCACAGATTGGAATATTCATTAATATACATAGTTTTTTCTTGGGATTTCTTCACAAGATTTTTCATCTCATCCAGTATGGGGAGAAGACTAGCTAAAGTAAAGAGTGTATCTATATTGCTTAACCTATGTAAGAGGTCATGAGCTTTGTCTACTATGTTGTGATGCTCATACATCACTCCAATCAAGGATTGATATTCTAAAAGAACTCATTACATTGGTCCATGCAAGGAGATCCATCAAGTATCAACATCCTTGAGAATCTTGTTTCTTGGTGTTATTCCCTCAGCAAATTTTTGAAATTCTACAAAATATTTGGGACTTCGACAAAAGTATGCATGGATCTCACAGACTAGATTTTCAGCTTTTGATATTGTAGGAAACTTGCTTATAGTTTTGAATGCTAAATTCATTATGTGGGCCATGTAGTGAATGCCAAGCATGCATGTTGCACAATTAGTTTGTAACTTTGTGCAAACACTAGTCCTTTGACCTTGCATCAGTGCAACTCTATCGACTCCTACACACACCAACTTTTTGGAATTTTTCAACTCATCCATACCTACAATTTCATTCAAATATTTCTTGACTAGTTCAAATATATTTTGCAATGTTGAACTGTCCTTCATTTTATGAACACAAAGAAGATGAGCTTGGCAATTTTTTTTTTCTATAGTATACAAATGCATACATACCCAAGAAGTATTTTCTACCATAGTAAATTCATCTAAATATAATGCAATGAAGTTTGACTCTTTTACTTTCTCCTTTAAATCATCCTTTTCAACTACAACAAGCTAGTTTACCCATTCACATCCAGCGTCTACTAACCAATGTCAAAAAGGATAGTGAGGAATATTCAGAAAAGATAATAAACTAGAATATTTTGGGTAGTCTATCATAGGATGCCCTCTAGACAAAATATGAAAAATAACACTCATCTAAACAATTTGACATATTTGTTGCTTCCATTGCTTTTCCAAACTGAGCATCAAGTGTAACTTTACATGTAGCAATGCTTGACATTATTTTTTTCATGCTCTTCATAATCCGCAACATACCTAACATGAAGAAATTCTTCCTTTGATTTCCATCGTACGAATGATTGTTCCTTTCCTTCTATGATTTTTTTTCATAAACTTTACCGATATGATTTTCTATAGTATGAATCTTTAGCTACAACGTCTTGGCTCTTCCACATTTCCAGTTACAAATCATACATTTTTCCAATGTTTCCTTTTCAATATCATTTGCATTGTCAATCCCCACTAGTACCATGAATGGGTACTTTGACAACCAACCAAGTTGAAAATTCCTTGTCATTTCCCACTATCACCTCATTTTTTATTTGCTTCTTCTTTTCTTCCTACCAACGTCATCATCCTCATCCAATTCAATTATCTCATTCTGGCTAATCAGCCCCAGGGTATCCCTTGGAACATATTCTACAGTATTGTCGTCCTCATTTGATACATTTTGATTTAAATCAATGATAATATCAACTTGACCTCCTGGTGGTGGTGAGGTATTTTGAATGCTACCAATATTTGGTGAAAGAGTTGATGATGCAGCTCCATCTTGACTTGATGGATCAGAAGCTTTAGCAATTCCAAAGTAAGAATGTATGGTAAATCTAAGCTTTTGACGTTTTGATGGCCTCCCAGTCTCTTCACCACCCAAAGGAGAGGCAAGAGTCTCTTCACCACCTTGAGGAGCTTGAGGAGTGGCAGGAGTCTCTTCACCACCTTGAGGAGCTTGAGGAGTAGAAGGAGTCTCTTCACCACCCTAAGGAGTGGCAGGAGCCTTACGACCATAAGGAGCAGTAGGAATCTCTTCACTGCCATGAGGAGCAATAGGAGCCCTAGCCTTGTTGCTTGAGTCACTCGACATATTGATCTCTTACTTCGAATAAAAAATGGAAAAAAATGCTTCTTGCTTAAGAAGGAAAAAGAATATAGATCCCATTCCCTACTTAATATCATCTTTAAGATTGAAACAAGAATGGAAAAGAGATAAAGAAAACTTATTATTATAACACTATGAGCAAATGATCACTCACCTTTAAGTCTACATTTTTTGGCTTTTGCTAAATTTTGAATCCAGAAGTAAAACCTCAGAATTGAAAAAAATGTGCAAGAATAAATGAAACTTTTGATTGTATTTATATAAATCCATATTTGGTGAATTCCACGGGATTTTTAAATGGTATATTAAAAATTTGGTAAATCCCACATGCTTATACAATGATACGTTGTAATTTTCAAGGTGAAATGTGTCCTCAAATGTAATTATTTTTTAATGTTAATGGATAAATAGGTCCTCATAAGAAACTATTTATAAATTTTATTTGGATAAATGGGTCTTCAAAAGAAACTGTTTGCAAATTTTAATTGGTGAAATGGGTCCTAATACAATGTCATTTTAATAGTATTGGAAAATATGTACGTGTTTTATTACATGCTTCTGAGATTCTAGGTGAAAATATTAGTCGTTCCATTTGAAACGTGTAGTTTGCTATGAAATTTTCTTTTTTGAAAGAGGAAAAATGGGTTTTACAAGGACTCAAAACTACAAAGTTTACAAACAAAAGAAAAGATCATCAAAGACCCCATTAACAAAGTTTCTGTAAAGAAGACAACAAAATTACAAAGCCACAATCACCCAAAAAGACTAGACAAAATGCCAACAATGATTAAACTTGGGACTTTAATGTTTCCACAGTCTTAGCTTCCATGTCGTTCATTTCCTAAATCCCCCTCTTTAAGATCTAAGCCATCTAGGTAGTAGGAGGCACTTTCCTCTTAAGATTGGCATGGGTCCTTTTAGATATTTCTTAGTCCTCATTCTTGCTTTTATCCTTATCCTCTTCCAGATCAACAACCAGCAAGCCCTATTGTGACTTTTCCAACTTTTTAGACATTGCATTGATGATAATGGCATTGTGCCTTGTCGTTCTATGGTTCTGTTCCACAACAGTTTTCATGTTATTTTTTATTTTAAGAATTTCATCTTCCAGAGTTGTATACTTATCCTCAATAATATCATCTCCTGTACCAATATTGTTCTTTTTCCATTTACCTTCTTCATTGCTAAGAGTAGACAACTTCAATTCTAGTTCCTCCAACTTCTTGTTTAGAATCATATTTCTGAGATTAAGATCATTAATTTCTTGATAGGCCCATTTCATAACCTTGAAAATATCACCAACACCACTTCTAGTAGAGGAAAGGGTATCTCTAGACTAAACCCAGTCTAAAATGAGGTTAAAATCATCCGAGTTAGGGGAGCTGGGAAATCTGGTACCATCATCTCTGAAAGAGGCAGGAGGGGTAGAGACAAAATTTCTGCTAGCATTAGGGTTCTCAGTTTTGTCCTCCAAAGAGTACGCAGAGTAGGAAACCAGCTTATTGGCAAGGGAACCCTTGAGAGTAGGATTCTTTAGGGGAACCGAGTAATTAAGGTAAATCTTAGGGTTAGCTTTCATGAGCTGGGTTTTCTTACTAGACATAATGGGGGATGGGTGGGCTTCAACAATTCTCTCTAGGTTAGGCTTAGAATGATTCTTTGAACCACTACTATTTGTATCATAGTCCTTAGATTCCATGGAGGCAACTGGTCTGGATAAAGCCGACAAGCTTTGATAATTTTCATATATTAACCTAATAAGACCAGGATGAAGAATAGGGTATCTCCTAGGATTTTTCTTGTGGTCCTGCAGGCTATTGCTCAACGAAATTAACAAATAATAAGGAAGAGAAATTTGTACCTTATGGTAGAAGTGGCTAAGGATAGCAAAGTGATGACCATAAACTCTAGTGAACCTCCCATCCAAGGTAATATACTCCATTATGACATGAAGAACCTTTCTCCAAAGTTCCTTGATGGTGTCAATTTCAAAATAGTTGTTGGAAAATTTGACCAGTTTCAATTTCTCCTTTTCTTTCTTAGGGAATTTGTTGCTTAAATATGCCTCATAATTTTTTTTTGTGACAAAAGGAAATGCATCAGATCGATAATTCATAAAATTTGGGAAATTTGGACACTCTGTTGGGTGCAAGAAATTTGCCAATTTTGGCTTGGCTGATTCCTAGAATTTTCAAATTGGTGAAGATTCGCCACTAAAGTTTTCCCTACATACAAGCACATGAGTACATAGGATTTTGAACTTACATGTTTCCAACACCCATAAACCATTTCCCAAAACCGCAAGCAGCAAAAATCGACCACAGAGGATTGTAGACCAAAATATTGGAGGATGTCAATTGGTTCTTCATACCGGTTCAGAGTATCAGATCAAATTAACAATTCAAAAAACATGGTGACATTAATGATAAAAAAAAGTTTGCAGAATTGGGAATTCCTCTTCTTTCTTCCAAAAATCTCCCCCTTTGTTATTGATGGCAACATGTTCCAAAATTTACAAAGCTTTCTATCACAACATTCTCTCCCTATATCACCAGTAATCACTTCCCTTTTACTATTTTTCACATGAATCTCTCCCCCTTTCACATCAATGGAAAATGGTGACAAAAATCGAATGTAAACATATGTACATTGTGACAATGTATATATAAGGAAATTCCAACTCCCCTTTTCAAATCAATCAAGTGAAGATAACACTTTTTACATGAAATTTTTTCTTATACCTTTATCTTATGGTCAAGAGAATCCCCTTCCAAGCAAACATTTCTGAACCCATTCGTGCACTCATACTATCCAATAAATACAACAATGTAAATGAGGATGTCTAGTCCGAAGACAAACATTGTTGTTCACAATCTTCTACATCAGAAAGAATTTTGTAGAGATGATCTAACCGGACCCCAACTATCTCTTTAACCAACCAATTTTTTTTAACCAAGTCTTTCCTTAGTCTCTGAGTAATCAACAACTCTACTTGAAATTCACCAACTCTTATTCTCTATTTTCCATTTGTTTCTTTGAAGAAGTCAAAAATCTTTCCAATACTATTTATCTCAGATTCAATGGCTTCAATTTTGCTTCTAAAATTACCAACTATTGCAAGCCACCAGAGACAATACCTGATGTCAGATATTTCCTTAATGCATTCTCTTGTTTCATTAATGTGTTTGGGATTTTTTTTCATCTTTGGCACATAACTCTCAATCATAGCTTTGAACTTATGTCCTTCAGGTCCTTCCAAAAACATTATTTCTTCAATAACTTCTACTAGGTCATTCGGTAATGAGTCAGACACATCTAAAACTGCAATGCCCTTTTTGAGCAAATAATCAATCAACACATTATCAATTTTAAGTCTCTTGATAAGAGAGCAGGAACACCACATTTCACCAACCTTCTTTATATCACCTTCATCTAACATTGTCTGAATATCCTCTTGATCAAATTTAGATTCAGTTAGAGATTCTTCTTCATTATTCTTTTCTTCTAAGACATCTTTTGTGATAATTTTTCTCCTCTTAGATTCTAGAGGGGCACCACCAATAACAACTTTCAACTCTTTCTTTCTAGAGAAGGAACCCTCTCCAAACCGACTAAGCACTAACACACTGGAGCACAGATTCTTTTGTAGGGATGAGTAATAGACTTTACATGCACTACCATTATCTTCCATACATTCCAAATAGCTATAAATTTTTCTTCTAACAGGGATACCAAATTCTCACTTAACATTCTCTCTTCTCGGAAGTGAACTCAAAAAGTAAAATACCAAACATGTGAGTAGAGATCCAAACTAGAAAGGATAACCCTCAACCAATGACATTTTGACATTCTCAATTAGGTTTTCCAAAATTAGGCTACACAAATCAAATTGTTTGTTTTCGTTCTCCATCATGTGTGCAAGATATACAACAATAGCCGAAGTAGAACCTTCATGATTTCCAAAGTAGATTTTATAAGAGATGACGTACACAACATACCTTACTGCAAGATTGAAAATGGCATTTATCAGTAGAGATTAAGGTTCTTTGTTGATGCTAGTAAGTTCCTCTACGTCTTTATATTTCATAGTTTTCTTTCCAGGGAGATCACTGCCACTGCACAAGCCAATAATAGCTTCAATTTCCTCCTTCGAGATTGGATAGGGTTTGTCTAGGATATTGTTACCATCCTTGAATTGACTTAACAAGAACAAGATAGATTCTTTATCTAAAAAACAAGGAAATTCTCCTCATAAATCCATACCTAGGGTTTTTATTTTCTGTAATTCATTTGTCGTCAACCCTAGTTCCATTTCCTTCATTTTTCGATGATCAAATTCTTCCAATTCAACACCCTTCAACCTTAGTGGAATATTGCCACTTGATCCTCTATCCATTGTTGTGTTTATCTTCCTTAAAAAATTTCTTTTCTCAATGAACCTTCTTCTTTTCTCTTCTTCTCTTTTTGTAAATTGAGAGATGAAATTGAAAAACTTGTCTTTTACTCCTAATTATTTGTAATGATTTCTCCAAATTACCTCATAATCACTCCAAATTGCTTTGAAATCATTTCAAATCACTCTTCAAACTCTTCAATTACACAAGTGATAAAAAATGACGTGAAAATTTCTTTATACACCATCGTGTTTCCCTAATTTGCATTAAATGTGGTTGATTTCAAAAATTTGATAAAAACCTTATTTCTCTACACTAAGAAACCATAATTCACTCTACAAATGAACACACCTACACATTTTATTTTGGTTCCTTTTCCACAACCTCTGTCTATCCATTCTCTATAACATATCCTCATGCCAATATCTGACACACCAAATATCCAAGGGGTTTGTACAAATTTTTGTTAATGCTCCCACTAAGACCATGTTGTGTCTAAATACCAGAGGAATTATCTACACTAGATGAGGGCACATACACATCTTTCATTTCTAACTCTTCTTTCTTCTTCCATATCTTGTTCATTTCTTGCTTAACCTCATTCTTGTCAATTTGTTTCTCTAGTTCATTCCACTTTACTGGATTAAACTGCTTTCCCTTTTTACTTTTACATACTCTTGAAATATGTCCCAGTTTATTGCAATTATAGCAAACAACACCTTTCTGATTAGTTTGTCCTCCATTAAATTTTGATTTGCATTGATTTTCTTTGTGTGCAAACTTATTACATGTATAGAAATACCCATTAAAATATTTATTCATTCTACTTTCATTAAATCTATTCATTATCACCCAGATAATCATCCTCACATGAGATCTACATTTAGTAGCCTTATGTCCAAATTTTTTGCATGCAAAACATTGCTTGGAGAAGGAACCAGGAAATTGATTCATCCTACTACTACACTCTGTTTCCCTGTGACCAACTTTATTATATGTAAAGAAAACACCATTGAAAGATGGATACCTTTGAGCATTTGGTTGTCTAACAAGAATTCTTCTAGCAAAGTTTCTTGGATTTCTTTTCTACTTCCCTTTATCTTGAGTCTTCTGATTATCTATTGAGTTTAGGGCCTACTTATCCTTAGAGCTTTCACTAGCTTCATTTCCCAAACCACCTTTGTCTTTAAAAGGCTTATGTCCTGCAATCAACTCTTCAAGTTTGGTGGAGCTTATCTTGAAATTATCTTCATAGAGTTTTTCTTTCTCCAGATCTACTATTAGGTTCACCACTTTTTGCTTAAGATTTATGCATACATTAGTCTT
The DNA here is from genome assembly GCA_007258455.2 of Sequoia sempervirens. Lineage (NCBI taxonomy): Eukaryota > Viridiplantae > Streptophyta > Pinopsida > Cupressales > Cupressaceae > Sequoia > Sequoia sempervirens. The sequence continues at coordinate 356,550,061 of VDFB02047230.1, forward strand.
TCTTTGCACCACCATATTCAAACATTATTCAATTCTTTTCTTTTCCTCTACTAACACCTTCAATCTGGTAATTTCTTCATTTGCTTTCTTCAATTTCTCACTCGCATCCCTATGCCTTTCCTTGAATTTCTTCAATTTCTCTTTCAATTTTCAGACACATTCATTTTCATCATCAAGAGTTTCTTTCAAATATCTTTTTTCACTTTCAACCTTGTCTAGATCTTCAAGTGCAGCTTGAAGCTCATCTTTGTCATCCATTTTTTTGAATCTTCAAGATCTTCCTCAAGGTATTATGCTTCTTTGGAGGAACCAAGATCTAATACCAGAGGTTGAAAGGTATAAGACAACTGAGAGGTGGGGGGTCAATCAATTGTCACAAAATTCAAACACAAAACTTCAAACACTTATCAACTTCAAATCCACTTAATTTTGTTATTAAGTATGAACATGAAGTGAAAATAATAGAGAGAAATAATAACATAAAAAATGTGAACCTAAGAATTTTATCCTTCTTTAATGTGCAAAACAACTTATAAATGCAAGTGATAAAAGACTAAGGACACCTCAAGATTAGCCAAAAGAGTGATAAAACAATAAGGAAAATGGATACAAACAATTTCACCTTCCTTATTGTTGATGTCTCCTTGATTGGCCCTTGCTTGGAATGATTTTGAGTGCTCCTTAGATGGCTTCTTGAGTGAATAAATGCAAGATTGAATGTGAAAAATGATTAGAATGGATAGCTAGATGATGGTAGATGATTTAGAATGAAAATTGGTAGCATGTAGTTATCAAATGGCTAAGTGTTCTCAAAATGCAAATTGGCAGCATAAGGGTGCTCAAAATGAAAGTGTTGAAAATGCCCTTGAGGAGGGGGTATTTATAGGAGAATTTGAATTCTCTAGAGAATTCAACGGTCAAGATGCATCCAACAAGGTCAAGATGAAGGGCTATGGTGGGTTGAGAACCCACAAGCCTTCACATCTTGACATGTGGATGGTGAAGTTGCCAAGGGAAGATGAGGTGTAAGTGAGGTGTCAAAAAGGTACATGAGGTGGAGGAAGGACAAGCACCTTAGGGAGTGAGAAGATTTCCTCAAAAAGGGACTTCTTGTCCCCAAGTGGGAGTGAAAGAGACATTTGAGGAATTTTGGAATTCCTCAAAAATCTACATGGGAAAAGGAAAGGTGGTTGTGGATATAAATGTGAATTAAAAATTCACATTCTTAGGAGGATCTAAAGGATAAAAGGTGGGCTCCAAAAAGGTGGGACTTGGTCACATGTGGAGATTGTGACAAGTCCAAGGTTCTAGAAGCCTTGGAAGGATAGAATGTGAATTAAAAATTCACACATAAAAAAGGGAATCTAGGATAAATAAAAAGGAATTAAAATTCCTTAGGGGGAAGAGTTGACCAACAATGATTAAGATTAATTAATCAGTAATTAGAAGATAAATGAGGATTAGAAGCCAACTTGCAAAAGTTGGAGGATGTGACACATCCTAATCAAGGATTAGGCATGTGCACATCCCTCATGAAGAAATTAGGAGATGGATTAGGATTAGATGAAAATGACATGTGAGAAATTAAATAAATGTATTATTTATTTAATTTATTTGATGAAAGGAGGATTAAGGAGGGTAAGGTATTTAATTATTAAATACCTTAGGGGTTTGGCAGAATTAAAGATATTAATTAAATAATAGTAATATTACTTAATTAACTCGGATAAGAGGATGCTTAGATGAAAAGTGATAAATTTGGATAAATTAAGTGTCCAAATTTGGATTTCTATAGAAAACACCAAATTTACGTGGAAAACCCAATAAGGGAAAAACACGGTGAGGATTAGCTAACAATATAGAGTAGTTTTGAAACCGAATACAGAAAGGCTCACTACCTAGAATAAGACTCACTATCTAGAAACAAAAGCTCATTGCTTACCAAAAGGACTCACTATCCAAGCAAAAGGATTACAAAATTGAAGTGGCTTCATAGCCAAAATTAATTGGTAAAAGTGTACCTAACAAGTGTTGATTTAGTTCTAGTGATGCTTAATAAACTAACTTAACACTCTTCATCATCTTCACACTTCTTCACATTCACAACTTTGTAATACACCACACACTAATCTTTAAACCTATCTAACACATATATTTGATTCATTTGCAAGCATCAATTAGGTCGACTTAATTAGATACAACTTTTATTTACCAAAAATACCAACTGTCAGCTTCAAGTATTTACAAATTTCTCCAAAAAATAATCCAAGAATGTAGCATGCTTCATCATGTCAACATGGATCAAAGATAGGTCACACATACATCTGCAATACAAATTAATTCATTACAAATTTAATAAAATATTAGGTCGACCAAAGAGAACCCTAATAGAAAAATACGATCAACTGAATGATTCCAATTCATCATACAAGGACATGAGTACATAGGATTCTAAGTGTACGTGTTTCCAACATCCATAAACAATTTCCCAAAACCACAAGCAACAACAATCAACGACAGAGGATTGCAAACCAAAATACCAGAGGATGTAAACTAGTTCTTCACACCAGTTCAGATTACTGGATCAAACTAACAACTCAAACAACATGGTGGCATCAATGACAACACAAATTCTACACAATTAGATGTTCTTATTCATTCTTCCAATCGAAAGTACCTATGTGGATCCACAATAGCCAACATATATGTGAGTCTCTTGTAATTCTTCAGTACATTGATGAGACATGGGATTCCAACTAGGTTTTACCCTCCAAGCCATATGATCATGCCCTTGCCCACTTTTGGGCTGATTTCATAGATAAGGTAAGGCATTCCCATTTTATACTTGGTATAAACATTTAAGTTGAGGTTTTGGTCGAGTCATTAAGAATGTTGTGTCATCTATTTTATGGGATCATTTTTTTAACAAAAGTCTTTTGTTGCTACAATTTTATGACTTGGGAGCTCATATAGTGAAGTCGAAAGACGAGGCTTAGGAGCAAGCCGAGTGTGATTTGTTGGAGAGACTTCAAATTTTGGAAGGTGCATTGAAAGAGATGTTGGTAGGGGGATCCTTTCCTTTCTACAATGGAAAGGATTTTGGGTTCTAGATATTTCCTTTATTCCCTATGCTTGTCAGTTTCATGCTTTTGAAGTCATTGGGAATTTCAAGATATTGTTTGAAAATGAATTTCCATTGCTTGATGGATGGGTTAAGAGATGTATGGAGAGGGATAGTTCCAATAAATTCCTTCCCAATCATGATCAAGTTTTGGAATATGCATTACATGTTAGGAGGATGTTTTTGGTTGATTGAATTATTTTTTCATTGTAAGCATGTAGCAGGCAATATATGCTTAGAATAGGTTGCAAATTATGGGAGTTTTGGGAATAATTTGGGTCTAGTTTATTAATTTGTGTATGGTATGTTGATGATTAGAAATACAAATAATTTATGAGTTAAATCTTGTTCATATTGATTATTGTGCTACAATAGTAAAATAAAAAATATATAAAAATAAAAACAATTTAATCCTCAAAGAAAAATAGAATATAATCAAATATTGAATTAGTAAATTCACCCAAAAAAATTATTCATAGAAAAAAAAAAAAAGAGTGGATGTTACATAATACCAATGATTGTATGTATAAATGTTTGAATAACATGTAATTGGGAAATCTTTGAGTAAAAAATAGTATTAATATTTTGTGTCAAATAATATCCATGGAAAAGATATTCAAAGTCACTAAAATACGTTTTGGACTAATACATGGGACGAATACAAGGGATGCATTGGATTAATTAATGGATGACTTAATAATATCTTTATATCTGACTTGAATGTGTATGTAGTCTATGAAGGCCTAAGAAGGCAGTCATCTTCAACGAATCCTCACTCTTAAAAAGATTTTTTTCTTTTCACATTGATTCTTTCTAGTTCAAAGGTCGTGTTTTGCTTTCTTCTCATGTATGTTTGTGCTCTCAAATTGCTGTTATAATTTTCCTTATGAATATTTGCAGTTAATAGAAAAAAATAAGACATTAGTAACTGTTTTATGCACGTTTTGTATAATAATGCCAACTATATCAGTCAGAATGTGAATGGAATATGAAAGACTTGTGTTGATGAGACAAGTAGTGGTTTACCCACATTGTTCACGCATCACTTGTGATCGACCTGGCCTACCTTCGCGTCGACTGCGAGGATACATTGGGATAAAAAGTAATGTAATAACTGCCTTCCACATACAACATTATTTTCAACTTCACCATATTGCCCTTACTGCACCTTTTCTGGACGGTGAATAGATCCTAGTCATTTGGCATTCTTATGATTTTATGGGTATGAAGGCTTGGGAAAAAGGACAGATTATATGGGTTGTAAAGCAATCTAATCCATAACAAGGCCAAGCAAAGTCAATGAATGAGCTAAAAACAAAAACAATAAACCTTATCCAAAATCACGGCATGGTAATGAATGAATCATCAACTGAACTGAAAATGTATTAAACGATATAAAAATGAAGTCCATTTGATGACCGAAGTGGCCCTGCGATGGGAGACTTCAAAATGCATTAAACTAGCATAATTTAAGTTAATAAGCACCAATCCTTAGTGGGCATCAAATTTAGCAGCCTATATTGTGTATAGACGGAAGGAAAAGATGCCCCGATTTAACATCCTCTTCAAGAAGTTGCATAATGGACTAGAAGCATGTGGTTTTAGATCTACCTTCTCTTTAAACATACAATATATGTTTAAGAACAATATGATAAAAGGAAAACAAGGCTTCTAGCATAACTTCCATCTTTTTTATTTTCTATACACAAAAGTGTCTAGTTTGGATTGGTTTTCCATTGCAATAGCAAAAAAAACTATGATTTTTTTACTTTATCTTTGCACTCTTTCCTGATATTATGTCTACCTAAAAGAAAGTCACACTAATAAAATAAGAATGAATAAAGGATACAAAAGAGCAACAATTCTCAGTTCAACAAGCTAGCAAGAGAAGTAGGAATTAATTTACCAACAGACAACAAAATTAACCCAACAACATTCATGTTTAACATAAAAATATGAAAGTGCATTAGTTACAATCTGAATAATAAGCAATTTCTCCCACCCACTAGTCACTTCCAAAATCTCATTTTCCTTCCATTTTCAAACACAATTCTTCTATTACTATAGAATTAATGAATGAGTCATATCTATACATTTTGTTTTTCTCTTCCTTTTCCATTCTCCAGAGCATAAAGTTCTACGAAAAATTCTGATTTATGCTCTTCCATGCGATGGCTACACTCATGTATTGCCAAGTGAGGTCTTACAAATGGAACATAAAATAGCATAAAAGTGTACTGATTTCAAATGGAGAATACATTTAAAGGAAAAACAGTCACTAGATCTTAGACATTAGCATAAAAGTGTATAAATTTTAGACTTTTATCTCTACTTGAAAATTTTAGATTGCAACTTCAATAAACTCAGCTAATGATGAACAAAAACCATTTCTATTTACTTCTAAACATTGAATGTTAGTTACGAGACTAATTGGCAGATACAAACAATCCATCAGATCATTTGGTATTTTGTTCCTTTCATAGTTTTCACTTTCTAGCTCCATCTATTTTCCTTCTAGAGCTATAGTAACCTACCCCTTTCTCTTGGCATATGGTTCATCTTAGGTATTGGCCTTATCTTCCACACAAACTTACCCAAATCTAGCATACTTTCAGGGTGGAAATCCTCTTCAACAATTGGAAAGAGAGAAAGTTCTCATATTTTTTAGTGTTCTATTAGTTCTCACTTCTCATTGTATACTAAAGCCATGATTTTCTCTAACATTCTTATGTAGATTTATGTGCAATCTTATAAAGTTACACTTGAATCATCTTAAAGATCTACTAGATCATTGCAGGAATTCCTCCCACATTGTTGCTAGATTCCCACCGTATTCTCCCTCTTCTTAGTAAGGGTGCATGCATGGGTGTAACTAACATAGAAGGCATGGGTGCATTCAACATGATAGAGGATTCTATTCTCATTTCCAACTTAGCTCTTACCCACCAACTCTTAGGAACAACAATCCTAGAGGATGGGACTAAATGCTTCCTAGCTCATGTCATGGGCATGTTGAGATCTTGGTTGGCCTAGATTAGGAAAATTTCCTCTTCTAGAGTTAGCCATCTCTCTATCCCACACACATTTTTTTTAAAATAATCCTCTTGAAAAGGGAGAAGGTGTTTGCATTGTTTGGGAGCCAATTCATGATATTATTCATACTAAATATTGGGGCAATATAGATGATAATAAAGACACCCTTCTTCTAGGTTTTCTATAGCTACTTAACTTGGTTTGGGCTTGGATCTTTTGTTAATTCATCTATGTATTTAAAATCATCTAGAAAAATGTTGTGGGTGTGAATATCTACCACACTCTATTTTTTTATGAATATTCTATTATTCATTATTTAAGATAGTTAAATAAGAAATATTCATACAAACAAGAAAAATGAGAAAATAAATACTACATATTAGAGTTGAAATTTATTATGGTACATAAATATATCAATAAATAATTACCAATATAAATAAAATTTCAAAAATATAAGTAATTATCTTTAGATTTGATTTTGATAGATGTTGTTGGTTGATTAGCCACTATATTCTCTTAGGTAACTAGTGTTAGATTGCGAAAAACATTTTCTTTTTCTTTCAGTCATTTTCATTCACACAACATGAAGTATATACATAGAATCTATTAGTATCTATATATTTGATCTAGTATGTTTGATATTTCAAATTCATTCTTGTCTTAGTGTCTAGATCTACAATTAATAACTATGGTGTTGAGGACCACCTATGTGAGTTTATCTCATTCTTTGGTCAAACCCTTGTTTCTGATTTAATAGGTTTTGATCAATGACTGTAGACATGCCAAACAATTGTACAATATGCTCAATCATGTATAACTATAGATGTCATGCTAATGTTAAATGCTAATGTAGCGCGATTTTCTCTATTAGGTGATTGATTAGTTAATTTAATGAATGAAGGTTTGTCTTTGTAAACAAAATCTTAACATTAATTTTGAACATTTTCTTGTTTAATTGAACTCTTAATGATTAATTAAAATAATTTCATTTTAAACCTATAATTAACTTTAAATTTACGAATTTGATGGTTGACCCTGTGCCACAAAAATTATCAAGATTTATTTTCACAAATCAAATATAAAATAATAAATAGAAAAGAAAAATGATAAATCAAATGAAGAGAGAAAAATTGTAAATCAAATTTAAACTTTTAAAGTGTGCCAAAATAAATACAGAAACTTTACTAAAGACAATTCAAAGTGAGTGGAAACAAATGCGAAGCGGAGGCTATGCATTTTTCACTATTACAACAATAAATGCCCGGACAACTTGGCTGATCTCTATAATCATAATGGAAGTATGACGTCCGTTGAGCATATGTGCCTTGCTTCACAAGGCAGCAGCTAAAACATACCGACCGATTTTGACCCTTTATCATTTCAACCAGACTAAAATATGCAGGGGCAATTAAATAATGCTCATCTTACGTAAGGGCCTACGCCAGCTCAACGACTAACGCTAGCGCAGAACCGATATACTTTAAATTTACCGACATTGGTTTTCTTATATATATCTTCCCACACTCAGTGCCATTTCATTATAAGACAACAAAAACATCTTCAGCTTTTTCAACTTTCGGTTTTGTGTTTCAACTTTAGGTTTCGTGTGTGATTATCTACAGCTGTTTAAACTTTGGTTTTCTGTGAGATTATCTACAGCTGCGTGAATTTTGGGTTTTCGGCGTGCTTGAGATGGAGCAAGTGAAGGTACTCAACACATTTATCAGTCCCTTTGGCATGCGCGTCTTGATTGGTCTGGAAGAGAAAGGTGTGAAATATGAATACCAAGAAGAGGTGCTCTCCAATAAGAGCGACCTCCTACTGCAAATGAATCCTGTGCACAAGAAAGTACCTGTCCTGATCCACAATGGCCAGCCTATATGCGAGTCTCTCATAATTCTTCAGTACATTGACGAGACTTAGGATTCCAAGCAGTTTTTACCCTCTAAGCCCTATGATCGTGCCCTTGCCCGCTTCTGGGCCGACTTCATAGATAAGAAGGTAAGGCATTCTAGTATTCTCGTTGGCATTGGCACTGAAGTTTTTTAATGTATTCTAACAAAAATTCTCTATGGTTGCAGTTTTTTGACTCCGTAATCCGTATATTGAGGTCAGAAGACAAGGCTCAGGAGGAGGCCAAGCATGACATGTTCGAGAGCTTTCAAATTTTAGAAGCTACATTGAAAGAGATGTCGGCAGGGGGATCCCTGCCTTTCTTCAGTGGAAATAATTTTGGGTTTCTAGATATTGCCTTCATTCCCTATGCTTCTTGGTTCCATGCTTTGGAAACTATTGGGAACTTCAAGATACCGTTTGAGAGTGAATATCCGTTGCTTGATTCATGGGTTAAGAAATGTATGGAAAGAGACAGCGTCAAGAAAGCCCTTGCATCTCCCGATCAGGTTCTAGAATTTGCATTGCAAGCGAGGAGGAGATTTTTAACTGTTTAGATTGATTGTTCAGTTAAGGGTGCAACATGTGGGCATTTGTTAGATGAACCTATGCTTTGTAATAGATGAAGAATAAAATATGTCCAACGATTTTAGGTGGTAGCGGTCGACTTTTTTTTGAACAGTTATACTAATGGTAGTAAGTTGTCATATTTTAACACATTTCAGAGTTGTTTCATTCAATTTTACCATTGAATGGTTTATATGTTAAATGATAAATCTAGCAGTAGGGAACTTTGTGTGTTGTCTTCAAGGCTAAATGCTACTTTGTAACTGAATTCCATATATTATTAGTAAACTCATGGAACTTTATGATTGGATCCTATGTGTTGTTTATAGACCCTAAGTGAAACTTTATTAACGTGTCTCTTATAAAGTCAATCATCCTCAATAAAAAAATATTATTTCCTTTGGTTTTATTTTAGCTTGTAAATTTGGTGGCATATTAAGTGGATTTTGATTTTTTTGAAAATTTTAAATGAGGTTGAGTGGAGTAATACTAGCACTTGCACCCCAATGAGGTGCAATACTTACGCCGATAGGCTGATTAGATTACAAATTGTCCTTTTGTCGTAAATGAGGTAAATGACCACAAACTGATTTTGTTTTGCCATTAAGTTCTCCACGCCGACATTAGACTGGAGGAGATCCTAGGGGCAGGGTTTCGGATTAGGGTTAGGATTATGGTTAGGGTTATGGTTAGGTTAGTGTTTGGGTTAGGGTTAGGGTTAGGGTTAGAGTTAGTGTTAGTGTTATGAGAAATAAAGTTATGATAATGGTTAGGTTAAGGTTACAATTATGGTATTTTGTGAGCATTAGGCTTAGGTTAGGGTTAAGATTAGAGTTTATGGTTTAAGATTTATGACAAGGATAGTTTTAGCTATGGGTATGGTTTAGGTTTAGCGTTGGGGTTAGAGTTATTCTTAGGTTTCTTGTTAAGATTGTGAGAAATAGGGTTAAGATTAAGGTTAGGTTAGAGATATGATTATGCTTTATGGCTCAAGTTAGGGCAATTTTAGGGTTACCATTAGGGTTTATGGTTTAAGGTTTGGATTAATGTTATGAGAAAAAGGGTTAGGATTAGTGTTAGGTTAGAGTTACAGTTATGGTATTTGATTAGGGTTACCTGGTTAGTTCAGAGTTATAATTAGGGTTTATCATTTCAGGTTTAGGGTTAGTTTTAGAGTTGTGGTTATGATTGGGAAATAAAGTTGAGTTAGGTTGCGGTTTAGGGTTAAATTTAGGAATAGGGTTAGTATTAGGTTTAGGTTCAATATTATGGTTATGTTTAGGGCTAGGGCTAGAGTTACAATTATAGTTATGAGGAATAGTGTTAGGGTTAGGGTTAGGCATAGGGTGAAGGTGAGGGTTAGGGTTAAGGAAAAGGTTATGATTATGGTAATGGTTAGGGTTACAAATTGGGTTAGGCTTAGTGTTAGAGTTATGGTTAGTGTTAGGGTTAGAGTTACAGTTATAGTTAGGGATTTCTTTGGGGTTAGGGTTAGGGTTAGGAATAGGATTATTGTTAGGGTAAGGGTTAGGAGAAATAAGGTTACGATTATGGTTAGGTTCTAGGTTTATGTTTATGGTTGAGGGATCATGGTAAGGACAGGGTTAGGTTGTGGGTATGGTCTATGGTTAGGGTTGGGGTTAGGGTTTTGGCTAGGTTTACTGCTAGAGTTATAAGAAATAGGGTTACGATAGGGTTATGATTACGGTTTTCAATTAGTATTAAGTATAGGTTAGGGTTACAATTAGGTCTTATGGTTTATGGTATAGGGTTAAGAGTTATAGTTATTGTTGGGATTAGAGTTACGAATACAATTAGTGTTTTGGTTAGGATTAGAGTTATGGTTAGGTTAGGGTTGAGTTAGGGTTTAATTTTGTATTAAGGTTAGGATAAAGGCTAGGGTTAGGGTTATTGTTAAGAATAGGATTAGTGCTTGGAATATAGTTGAGATTAGGGTTACAATTTAGGGTTATAATTAAGATTATGGTTAGGGTTAGGGTTCATGTTAAAGTCAGGGTTAGTTTAGGGTTACAATTAGGGTTTATTGTTTATGGTTAGGTTTAGAGTTACATTTATGATTGGGATTAGGGTTGGGATTAGAGATAGGATTTTGGATTAAGGTTAAGAATTTTTTTATGGTTGAGGTTGGGGTTGTAAGAAAAATAATTAGGGTTAAGGTTATGATCATGGTTAGAATTAGGGTTAGGGTTAGTGTTAGTGTTTTGAGAAATAAGGTTATGATTATGGTTAGGTTAGGGTTATGGTATTTTGTTAGTGTTATGGTAAGGTTATGGTTATGATTAGGGTTTAGGGTTTATGGTTTATGATAAGGATAGAGTTAGTTGTGGGTATGGTTTAGGGTTAGGGTTGGGGTTAGAGTTATGGTTAAATTTAGTGTTAGGGTTATGATTATGAGTTTTCACTAGGGTTAGGTATAAGTTAGGGTTATGATTAGGGCTTATGATTTATGATTTAGGGTTATGTTAAGAGTTATAGAACTATTATTTCAATTATTGTTCAGATTAGAATTGAGAATACAATTAATCACCTAAACTAACTATAATTGTAACCCTAAATTTAATTCTATTGATATCCCTAACCCTAACACTAACACTAACAATAAACCTTAACCCTAGCCTTAAACCTAATAATAAATTTTTTAAAAAAAAATTACTTTATAATAATTATAATATAAATTTAACAATAGTAATATCATATATTAATAATAACATATATTACTATCAAATAGTACTAATATTAATAATATAATATTGATAATAATATAATATTAGTATCTTTTAATAATATTTTAATATATATCTTAATATTAGAAAGTAAATTAATTATTGTGGTTTGTCTTTTGGCATGTAGTGTACACAGAAATCCCTCTTGTGGATGAGCTTCATAGCCTGGCAGCATGATCATTAAAGATAAAATATAATTTCTTTTTCTCCTTTTTAACTCGTTATTTACCGTCTTACAACGGATGGAAAATGATGACACTTTTTTTTAACTTTACAGTGGGTTGAAATTTCCTTTTTCTTTTGCCTTTATAATCCCCAAAAACCTGCAGACGAATTTAGCAGACATGATGAAGTTGGACAACCAAACAATTGACCTACCTATTGAATAATGGGTACGTTTCACAGGGAGCTAATCAAACTGGATGGGAACCCCACCTTTTTTTGGCGTCAAACTTGGGGAAATGCCGGTGGGCTTCGCCCATGTAGAATAGCCTATCGGCTAATTAAGATGGGGTAATTTTTTTTTTGAAAGTTTAGATATTTCATTTAAATGAGCATTACATAAATAAAACAATTATATAATTGAATCTTGAAATTATTAGATGACAACAAAAAATTTAGAAATTAAATTTAAAGATGAAAAATATCACTTGCAATTATTTCCTAGTAGTATCATAATCAAAATTATGTTCATAAATGACTTTAGAAATAGATGAAAGTCTAACATGATTAGAAAGTGAAATTATAAATTTATTTTGTTCATATATAATACATCTCCTTATCTAATTATATAAATAGATGAGTATTCATTGATTAAAACCTTCTTTATTTCATTGTTAATAACTAGGAACTATTTATTGTAAAAGAAAGGAAGGTGTGGATATGGAACATGGTCTTTTCTTTCATAAATATAATTTAAGATGTGTTATTGTTACACACAAGAAAAAAGAAAAGAAAAGGTAATAACAATGATGTTAAATGTTATTGAGAATAACCTATTTATTTAGCTACAAAGTTGAAATTTAATTTATATTTTGATAATTAATATAAAAATATAGTTTTATTTATTTTTATTGGTTTAGGTTGTCTATAAATATTTTTCTTTTTGGTCTAGTGGGTATTTTTGTCTTTATAGTTGATTTATTTTTGCAATGGAAATCAATTTTTTGTTGGTTAGGTAGACCCAACTATATTATAAATTTTTCATAGATTATTTGTAATATATATATATTCATTGTTTCATTAAATTTTTTATGTGCCCATGTAAATCTTGATAATTGCGATCTATCACCATTTATTGATTTTATAGCTCTAACAACATAGTTGGTGGCTTGGCCATGTGTTTATCTTATTTTTATGATGATGGTGTAGTTATTCCTTGTTTAAATATTAGACTATTATTCCTTTTCATCCACTTTTTCAAAAAATATGGTTTAAATATTTCCTTATAAAGCTATATAATAGACATTTATTCATAAGTTAAAAAATTGAATCAAGATAAATTATGTCAAGTTAGACATATGATTAGAATTAAACAAAGTCAACATGGAAAATCAAATTAGCAAGTAATAGTAAGATCTAAGTTTTAATATCTATGTAGATCTATCTTGCATATGCAATGCATTCTTAGAATCCTTTGAAATATTTCTTCTGATTTTCTCTATGAGAAGGATGTAAATAAGGGCATCGAACATTGGATCATCTATAAAAGAATCACTTATGATAAGGATTATATTATTCCAAGATTCATATAACAAGAAAAATAATCAAATGTATTTATCTTCATTATCTTGTAACAATAATGTACATAACCTTAGGAATAGTGGGATAATATTCTAAATTTTTTATTTTTCAATTATAGAAAATTTTGAATAGTTATTTAAAAGATGAACTAAACATTCATTGTCATATTATTAAATATGTACATTTTGATTGAATGAAAAATATTTTCTTTGAATATTTTTTCATTATTTAATACTCATACATTTAATTTGATGATATTTTGTACATTCATAAGAACAAAACTTTAACTTAAAAAAAACATAATGTTTTTTTTAATAAAATTCTTTTATGCCTCATCCCTATCTAAATTCATGTCTACTATTAACCATCCTTACTTAAATTATCAAAGATAGGCTGGAGAAAGTCAATAATATGAGGAGATAACTATTGTCACCTCTACAATGGGTGTTTTAGCTTGAAATACATCTTTAACGAGAGAAAATGTATTTATAGGGAAATCATTCCACTCACTCCCAAAATACATGAATTGTGTAGTACCCCTCCATTTATGCTTATGCTTTCTACTATTATGTTTTCATACTGTTAGAATATGATACCTTGTTTGGATATTTTGATCCCTGGTTTTGAGCAATAGTGGATTTATTCTGTGACATGATGATACATTGTATGGTGATTACTGATTTTAGACAGGCTTTGAGATAGTGTAGATGTTTATTTTCAGTTGATTAATGTTATGTACATGTTTATGATGGACTAACTATTAATTTATTTCATCAATCTGATGTGATGTGTATTGGTGTGGAGAATAGAGTCGCATCACTCGCTTGTGAGTACCCTATGATATCCATGATTTTCTCCGCACGGTGTGCCTGCACAATGGTTTATATATATATGCATGTTATTGCTTGGTTGCAGGATTGCAGGTACATGACACCGACTCCACCTGGGTACTCAGGTCTGAGCGTGTCAAGACTCAATGGATACATTGATTGGGAGATAGTAGTTTGGTTCACCCTGGTCTAGTCTATAACCCGGTCACTGTACTTTGTTTGTTTCTAGTTTGAGTCATAGGTTGTTTTGCAATTTCGTGTTTGGATAAATTGTTTGAAAGGTAAATTTGGTTAATATTTAATGATAGTTTAATGTGCTTTAAATTATTGTTATTTAAATTAATTTTTAAATGTTGAAGAAATTAGTTGCATGTTATTTAAATTAATTAATTAGCTTATTTGGTTAAATGTTTTAATCTTAAAAGATTAAACTTATTTAATTAAATTAATTAATTAATTAAATTAAATTATTAAGTGTGTAAATAGTTTTATTTGTAAATTAAATATTATTTGAGGAAATGACATTTGAATTGTAAATTTAAATTAAATAAGATAAATGCATGCTATTTGAATTTGAATTTTTAAATTTAAATAAAATAATTATGTGCATGCAATTTGAAAAGAAAAGTTATTTGAGAAGTGGTTGAGATATTTTTGCATCTTCTCGACATGTGTGCAAGTTCCATTTATTGGGTTTGTTGAAAAATTTTACAGAGGTAATATTGGATCTAGGAAATCACAAAGGTTATCCTATCATTCATTGGAAAAATATTTTGTGCTCTGTAAAATTCTTGGTATATGCTTTTTGGTACTTTTGTTGCAAATTTGTGGAAGATCTCTGGATTTTGGTTATTATTGGAATTGGTTCTCAGGAAAGAATTTGGAAGCTTCAGGCAATAGAGACAACAGAGGCTTTCTTCACCAGTAAGCAAAGGAAAACAGGTATTCATCTTGTAAATTTTTATTTTGTTGGTTTTGAAAGGGAATGTTCTGTAAAGAAGATTTAGTTCAATTTAAATCCCTGTTTTCCCCGTATAAATTTCTTTATTTCTCTATTTTAAGATTAAACCCTATTGAAATTTGTTATATATATATATATATTTAACTTCAGATATAAATTCGATTGTCATAGTATTTTATTAAAATATTGTTGAATCACCGTATAGGAAAATTATCTTATTATTGTTTTAAATTTTAGAAAATGTAAATTTGTTGTTTTTATTTCCGTCTGTACGGAAATTTTGAGTTTAATTTAAAAAAAATTAATTACATTGGGGAGGGCCGAAACCCTCCCCACTTTTTATTGTGCTAGGCGCAGCCTGGCAAGGTTGCGTCCTCCCTAATGGGAGGATGCGGCTGTGGCCGCAAGCCTTTCCTGTGGTTCTTTATCTCAAAAAACATCCGAACATGCATTTTGTGTTTCGGTTATAAGTTTGGTTTTTAACAATGTGAACTTTTATTCATAATGATTATTAAGGTCAAATTTTATTATATGCGAATCTTGTACTTAATATATATATAATTAATATTTTATATTTAAGTATATATATATGTATATGTATATATATATATATTAAATTAAAAAATAGATATATATCTATATATATATATATATTTAGTATTTCTATTATTTTAAAAAAATTACTTTTGTGATTAAATATAGAATTATATAAGATATTTGATAGTATTTAAAAAAAATATTTAATTAGTTTTCGTTTCTATGAGAAATTGAGGAAGCTATAAAAATAATTTATTTGAAGTAATTTCTTAGTCATTTGAGAAAAGAATTACAGTTTAATTGCTATAATTTTTTTTAAAGTTAACTCTTTTGAATGACTAGATTTAGTAAATCTAAAAATTAGACATTTATAATTCCTGATTTGCTACTTTAAAATCATGTTTTCTTTTGTTGGGCAAATGGGGAATTTTATGTGTTATTAAGTCTTCCAGATGTGGTCATTTCTTAGGAAATAAAATTTTACTATGGTTTCATTTGTATGAACAAACTAGGGTAGTGCACTGGATTTTGTGAACGAAATTGTGACATTTATTGTGGTATTTCTGGTATTATGTGTTGATCTCTTTGTGTGCTTTGTCTACCCTAGATAGAAAACTAGTATATCCTTGTTATGTTGAGGGGAGTGGCTTTTTGTAAGGGCCGACACACAAAGTGGTGTTAGGGTAACTTGCAAAAAGTTAGTAAGTCACTGATAACTAAAGAACACAGTAGTTAGATTAAAACTCTTAACAAGATGTTATGCCTCCCTTATGACTCTCGAGCTACTTCAGTCTTGAGTATAAGATGAGAAGGCCTGGAATGGAAAATCAGTGTCTTGTTCCTTTAAAAGACATTCGATTCCACAATGATATGCATTGGGGCCGGGTTTCATAAGAGGTTACCAGGGTAACCCATGTTGGGGGCCGGAACCTAGGAAGAAACACCAGGGTAACCTTTGCAACGTTCTGATGAAACTCCACCTAGAATAATAGTTAACCTTGTATTTGCATTACATTCAATTGTCTAAATCTAGAAGCAATCTAACCAATAGTTTGTTATGTACTAATGTCTAGGGTTAGTAGATTATGTCTAGGTATCCATATTACTATCTCCTAGCATGGGGGGTGGACCTACGGGTACCACATGGTTGGGTGGAACATGCACCTTACTCCGTTGGGTCCCTAGTTTGATCATGGCATCGAGAGCTTCATGGATGGAGAACTCGTACTTGGAAACTCATGTGTAGTTCTTCTTTGTAAATTGTAAATTTTTATTGTAAAACATCCCTCAAATATTATGAGGTGAACATTTGTAATTGTAATTGTAATTATTATTGAACTACCTCATCAAATGGATGAGTATTGTATATTCTATCAAATGTAATGTATGGAAACATGTTTGTACCTTATATTATCTTGAATGGAGAATTAAATGAAATGCAATGTTTATATTTATGTTAATGTTAATTAATATGTGCAATGCGAAATACTAAAGTCACTTATGGAAACTAAAAGTAGTGTATGGTCACGTAACTTAATAAATGTATGCAACTAATTAACTTAATAATTATACTTTTAAAAAAATTTATTACACTTTTATACACTATTGCAACATTCTTAGGTTATTAAGACAGGGCATTACAGATTGGTATCAGAGCTAAGGTTACAAACACTGGATGCTCTGGGTAATCAGGAGTCAATTAGGTTGACCTAGTACGTAGTGTCGCAACTGTTCACCTTAGTTGAATAGTATCTAAGACTCGTTATTGTTATGTGTAGAAACATGCCTAGGCGAGGAGGAAGAGGTCATGGTAGAGGTTGAGGTGGAGGCCGAGGGCTAATCCCTCAGGTTACTCCCCCTCTGAGCCATCATCTCAGTGATTAGGCATAATAGTTGGGTCAGAGAAATGAGGGACAGAATCCCAAACAGTCAGCAGTAGAGAGTTCTCAGATACGTCCATTATTAGAGGAGGTCCTAGCTCATCTTTGACCTAGACAGGAAGATGAGCAGGAGGTTGTCAGAGAAAGAGATAGATCTCCTAGGAGAGTAGATGACACAACACATCAGGATGCTATCACTGTAGGTCACATGAGGGATTTATTGAGAGCACGTCCTCCTACCTTTGATGGTACAGGGGGTGGCTTAGAGGCAGACACCTAGCTACTAGATTTGGGTAGATGATTTGCCATGCACCCATACGGTAGCAATACCCATGCGAGATGCGCTATTATGCATTTTAGAGGATTCACCTCTACTTGGTGGCGCCTGGAGGAGAAGAAGCTCCACTTAGATATTGGGTCAGTGTCTTGGGAGATGTTTCTCGAGAGGTTTAGAGCACGGTTCCTATCGGAACACTGGAGGTAGTGTAGGGCTGACAAGTTCCATGATCTACACCAGTTAGCTCTTTCTGTAGAGCAATATGAACATAGGTTCTATGAACTCAAGTAGTATGCTGGTATTGGTGATGATAAGCCTATGCTAGTACAACACTTCATTAGGGGTTTAAATGCCCGCATCCGTGGTGGTGTCCTAGTCTTTGAGCCAAAGACTATGGAAGTTGCAGTGGAGAAGGCTCACATAGTAGAGGAGAACCTTGTTATGGATTTAGGTGGGCACACAGGAGTGCAGATTGGGAGTGCTCCTACAGTAGGTTTTAGTCCACAGGGTGGACATGCACAAACAGGTGGTTCCTCTAAGAACCAATAGACACCCAGAAAGGGTGGGCAACAACAACAACAACGAACACCTCACAAGAACAATAATCCACAACCACAACAAGGTAATAGTCCTCAAACAGGAAAGGGTCTCAACTGGTGGTGCAATAAGCGTAATAGGCAGGATCAGCCTACGCAGAGTGCTCAGTCTACTATCACTAGGGGTAGTTTCCAGCAATCCAATGCACCTTCGGGTGGCAGAGGATTCGGTAGAGGCACAGGCATAGGTTGTTACTCATGTGGGTAGCAGGGACACATAGCTAGGCAGTGTCCGATGAGAGGTTCTACTGGTTTTGGGCCTCGACCTATAGTTTCAGAGCCTACAATGGGTGATGCAGGATGATCACATACAGTATATGCTGTAGTTAGTGACCACCAAGCCGATCACTAGAACACAGTGGTCGAAACTTCAGGTAAGTTACATGGTGTTAGTGTTTCCATTCTTTTTGATTCTGGAGCCACTGAATCCTTTATTTCACCAACCATCATAGACTGTTGTGGTCTTGTGGCAGTAAAGCAAGGTGGTAAGTGGCAAGTTGAATTCACCTCAGGGGTGAAAGTAGTGGTAGAAAACTTAGTACATAATTGTGAACTTAAAATTGGTGCGTTAACTACCTTAGTAGATTTATATGTTACACCTTTAGGATCGTATGATATAGTTTTAGGTATGGATTGGTTAGCATCTCATCATGCTGTAATTGACTGTCGACTTAAGACAGTTAGTTGCATTAATGATTTAGGTGCAAAAGTGGAAATCGTAGGTATTCAAAGACCTATCTCCTTGCAGATCATGATATCTGCTATGTAATTAAAGAGATGTCTTTGTCAGGGATGTCAACTGTTTGCAACAACAGCTACTGATTTGGAAGAAGAAGGTGAGAGTCAAGAGGTATCTCTTGATGATCATCCTATTCTTAGGGAATTCGTGGATGTATTTCCTGATGAAATTCTTGGAATGCCATCGAAGAGAGATATTGACTTTAGAGTTGACCTAGTTCCTGGAGTTGAGCCTATATCTAGAGCTCCTTATAGAATGACGACTCAGGAGTTAGAGGAACTATTAGAAAAGGGTTTCATTCGTCCTAGTGTTTCCCCTTGGGGAGCACCTGTTATCTTCGTAAAGAAGGACGGATCTCTTAGGCTGTGTATTGACTATCGTCAATTGAACAAAGTTACAATTAAGAATCGTTATCCTTTGCCTAGAATCAATGATCTTTTTTATCAGATTAAGGGAGCTAATGTGTTCTCTAAAATTGATTTGAAATTTGGTTATCATCAATTACGAATAGCTAAAGCAGACATTCATAAAACTACTTTTCGAACTCATTATGGGCACTACGAATTCACAGTAGTACCGTTTGGGTTAACAAATGCACCATCAGTATTCATGAGTCTAATGAATGGTGTTTTTTGTACATACGTTGATCGCTTTGTCCTGGTATTTCTCGATGATATTTTAGTCTATTTGAGAAACATGAAGGAACATGAAGAACACTTGAGACAGGTATTGCAATGTTTAAGGGAAAATCAATTGTATGCAAACCTAAAGAAGTGTGACTTCTTTCAAACTGAAATAAAATATCTTGGACATGTGATTTCTGTTAAAGGTATTGTTGTGGATCCTTCAAAGATCCAAGCTATTGTAGATTGGCCCACACCTACTAATGTAGGTGAAGTTCATAGTTTTATGGGTCTAGCTAGTTATTATAGGCAATTTGTAGAGGGGTTTTCTAGAATTGGTCATCCTATTACTTCTCTTCAAAGGAAAGGGAAGAAGTTTGTGTGGACAGAACAGTGTCAGTTGGCTTTTCAAACACTTAAATAAAAGTTGACTAATGCACCTATATTGATTGTTCCTGATCCTACTAAGGATTTCATAGTATGTACGGATGCATCCTTAGAGGGTTTGGGAGCAGTTTTGATGCAAGATGGGCATGTGGTTGCTTATGAGTCTCACAAACTCAAGGATCATGAATTAAACTATCCTACTCATGATATAGAACTCACTGCAGTTGTGCATGCATTAGTTCGATGGAGGCATTTCCTATTAGGTCATCATTTCAAACTTCATACTAATCAACGTAGTTTGCAATACATCTTTATGCAACCTAACTTGAATGCTAGGAAAAGATGGTGGATGGAGTTCTTGTGTGAGTACGATTTTGAAGTGAGATATGTTCAAGGAAAGGAGAACGTAGTGGCTAATGCTCATAGTCGTCGTCGACATGAGATCTCTGCTACTACTTTTGAAGTAGATTTGAGAGGTCAAATATTAGTAGCATTACCTACTGATAGATTGTATCAGGAAGTGAGGTTAGAGATTGAATCAGGTAGACCTTTAGAAGGTCGATTTGCCAAGTATGTCTTAGAATCGGATGGTATATTACGACATTTAGGTCGTATTTATGTGCCTCATTTTGAGGGTCTTCGTACATTAATTTTGATAGAAGCTCATCGAGCTCCATATTTAGCTCATCTAGGAGTTAAGAAAATGCATGCTGATCTTCAGCAATTGTATTTCTAGCCTGGTATAAAACATGATATTAATGACTACGTATCGAGATGTCTTGAATGCCAGCGAGTTAAAGCTGAGCATCAACATCCTGCTGGATTATTGCAGCCACATCTCATTCCTGAATGGAAATGGGATATTATATCCATTGACTTTATTGTAGGGTTACCTACGTCATCACGTCGACATGATGCCATTATGGTAACTATTGACCGATTAACTAAGGTAGCTCATTTCTCATCAGTACGATCATCATACAATGCTTAATCTGTAGCTAGGATATTCATGGAGGACATCATTAGATTGCATGGGATTCCTCGTAGGATTATATCAGATAGAGATCTTGTATTTACTTCAGCTTTATGGACTTCATTACAACATGCTTTAGGTACCCAGTTGAACTTTAGTTCAGCGTATCATCCTCAAACTGATGGACAAACAGAAAGAATTAACCAATGGAAGTTCAACTTGGCGCAGCCTGGAAAGGCTGCATCCTCTCTAATGGGAGGCTATGGCTATGGCCGCAAGCCTTTCCTGTGGTTCTTTATCTAAAAAAAAATCCGAGCGTGCATTCTGTGTTTCAGTTATAAGTTCAATTTTTAACAATGTGAACTTTTATTCATAATGATTATTAAGGTCGAATTTTATTATATGCGAATCTTGTAATTAATATATATATATAATTAATATTTTAAATTTAAGTATATATATATGTATATGTATATATATATATTAAATTAAAATATATATATATATATATATATATTTAATATTTCTATTATTTAAAAAAAATTCATTTTGTGATTAAATATGGAATTATATAAGATATTTGATAGTATTTAAAAAAAAAAATTAATTATTTTTCGTTTCTATGAGAAATTGAGGAAGCTATAAAAAGAATTTATTTGAAGTAATTTCTTAGTCATTTGAGAAAATAATTACAATTTAATTGCTATAATTTTTTTTAAAGTTAACTCTTTTGAATGACCGGATTTAGTAAATCCAAAAATTAGACATTTATAATTCCTGATTTGCTACTTTAAAATCATGTTTTCTTTTGTTGGGAAAATGGGGATTTTTATGTGTTATTAAGTCTTCCAGATGTGGTCATTTCTTGGGAAATAAATTTTTACTATGATTTAATATGTATGAACAAACTAGGGTAGTGCACTGGATTTTTGTGAATGAAATTGTGACATTTATTGTGGTATTTCTGGTATTATGTGTTGATCTCTTTGTGCACTTTGTCTACCCTAGATAGAAAACTAGTATATGCTTGTTATGTTTAGGGGAGTGGCTTTTTGTAAGGGCCGACACACAAAGTGGTGTCAGGGTAACTTGCAAAAAGCTAGTAAGTCAGTGATAATGAAAGAACACAGTAGTTAGATTAAAACTCTTAACAAGATGTTATGCCTCGCTTATGACTCTTGAGCTACTTTAGTTTTGAGTATAAGATGAGAAGGCCTGGAATGGAAAATTGGTGTCTTGTTCCATTAAAAGACATTCGATTCCACAATGATATGCATTGGGGCTGGGTTTCGTAAGAGGTTACTAGGGTAACCCATGTTGGGGGCCGGAACACCAGGGTAACCTTTGCAATGTTGTGATGACACTCCACCTAGAATAACAACTAACCTTGTATTTGCAATACATTCAATTGTCTAAATCTGGAAGCAATGTAACCAATAGTTTGTTATGTACTAATGTCTAGGGTTAGTAGATTATGTCTAGGTATCCATATTACTATCTCCTAGCATGGGGGTGGACCTACGGGTACCACATGGTTGGGTGGAACGTGCACCTTACTCTGTTGGGTCCCCAATTTGATCATGGCATTGAGAGCTTCATGGATGGAGAGCTCACACTTGGAAACTCATGTGTACTTCTTCTTTGTAAATTGTAAATTTTTATTGTAAAACATCCCTCAAATGTTGTGAGGTGAACATTTGTAATTGTAATTGTAATTATTATTGAACTACCTCATCAGATGGATGAGTATTGTATATTCTATCAAATGCAATGTATGGAAACATGTTTGTACCTTATATTATCTTGAATGGAGAATTAAATGAAATGCAATATTTATCTTTATGTTAATGTTAATTAATATGTGCAATGCGAAATACTAAAGTCGCTTATGGAAACTCAAAGTAGTGTATTGCCACGTAACTTAATGAATGTATGCAACTAATTAACTTAATAATTATACTTTAAAAAAAAATTATTACACTTTTATACACTATTGCAACATTCTTAGGTTATTAAGATGGGGCATTACAAATTGCTTGGGTAAGGATTTCTTGTGAAAGTCATGTCAGCTCTATAAAACAAAATTTCCAAAACAATGTTCAAACTCATATATAAATCTACTTACAAGGCTTGCTTAATTAAAATTCATTTACTGTATTGGATGGCTCGTTTCCTTCTCAAATTCATATTTTTATATTTTATTAACATCAATTTCTACATTTCCATCCTATAAATTTAGAGAAGAAATGACAACGGGATGTTTGAGGTTAAGATTTATTCTCTAATACCATTCTTTCCAAATTTTGGTTAAAAAAAATATACATTTGTCGCAACACATTTTACCAAAGGTTGTTTGGATATCTCTATCTATTTGCTTCAAGATTCTTGGCATAGCCCCCTATGACTATAAGGGTATCAAATGGTTAGCTTTTTTGCCCATGAAATAAACGATGCCTATCGCCTCATTTTCTAGTGATTCCAATATCACCATCCGTCGAGTTTGTAATGATGAATTAGAAACCAAGGCATATTTCTAAACCAATGGGTTATGAAACATAACAGTAGAAAGAATGAAAAATAACAACAAAAAATAAACAGTAGTAACAATCAAAACTATTTGACATTATTATGGACTGCATATTAGTTACATAGTTTATTGAAGCTTATAAGAAAATAATGTTGATGAACAATTCACTACATCCAACAATAAAATGAAAACTTGAAAATAATGTTGGTGAGTTTGAAGACTGGTAGTTAAGCATTGATAACAAGGCCAGTTAACGAAAAACTCAACTTAGATAAAAGAAAACTATAACTAACAAAACTAATTGTTTAAATCTATGAATCTATGCATGTAAGGCAAAGACAAGTTGCATGTGGTGTGACTTCATGGACGATTTTTCAACATACCCCCCCTTGATTCTGAGAGGACTCACAATTTGATCTTTGAGTTTCAAAAACTAATCCTTTGTAACTGTCTTAGTGAAGATATCTACTACAATATCAAGAAAGGGATCCTAGGTCCGAAGTGTAAAGAACCTAGGATGCAAAGGTGGCCTTTTTCCAAATTTCATTAGAATGTAGATCACAAGGTGAAAAGATTGACTTTCAGCTCTAATGGTGAGCTAATTAGACTTGAACCTACATCTAATGGTGATTAGAATGGGGAAATATTTTAGAATGATTAAACTAATGATCCTATATGCCCTAATACATAAAATGCAAGATCTTAACAAGTGATAGACAAAAACATAAATTTGCAAGTGGATATGGGAAGTGCAAAGGACAAAAAGCTTGTTAAAAAAAAATAGTTTTGATGTGCCTATAAGGACTCATTCACCCAATAGAGAATAAGTCTTTGAAAGGGTGTCCTGGTCAACTTTTGGGGTCCTCTGGTGTTGGATCTAACTTCTTTTTTCACCTACAAATTTTTTAGAATGTCAAAAATGAATTCTACAACTTAGTTTCCCTAGGTTAACAAGAATGATGACAAAAAATGCAACAATGGAAAATTTCTCTTCGATATCTCTTCAATCCCTCTTCAACCTATAATTTGCACATACAGAACGAGGTAAAAATGTTTGTGCTAGATAGGGGTTTGCCTCAGTCAAACCTCATGAATAGTGTTCCCACTTTCACAATGGCAATGTCAATGATGGAAACCTTAATGGAAAGGAAGGAAATAATGAATGAAAAAAATACAACTGACCACCCTTCAATGGCTTCCTTGAAGGGCTAAAGATATACACATCACTTCAAGGGGATTGGATCTTACTTGCTTGATTTTCTTGAAGGAATACAACACTTGTTAGCATTCAGAAGAAAACATGAACACACATAAACTTTGACATGATGTTAGGATATTGATTGCAACTACAAATGACTAATAATGTTGCTCTTGAATTCTCTTGACAATAATACTTTCTCTTGAATGTCACCTCTAACTTGTTATTAATCCTTAGATTTCAAATGATCAAATGACTAGGTATTTGTAGGTATTTATCTGATTTCCCAAAAAATAGATTCTAAAATCCAACACTTACAATTTGAATTTTTATCATTAAAATACCACCAAAAACATATTTTAATTTGTTTCTTGGCTCATAAAGTGGACCCATTCACTCATGGCCAAATGGGTCCAGATCTAAACTTCTAGGGAACGTAGGATCCAAGGAAATTTAATTATTAAATACATTTATTTAATGTTGTTTCTCCTTTCAAAAAATGGTAAGAATAAGGCTTTCAAATACATAATTTGGAAAATTAGAAGCTTAATTAAGTCCAATGAATTAAGGGACCAAAAATAGTGTGTGTAGTGTAGAAAAATGTATCCCTTTACATTTTACACTTGTTTGGGCCCTTATGAACTAAATAGACATAATTGTACATTATTTAGGGTGTTGTAAAGTGTTTTCTTTATACTTTATTTGGATTTATTTTGCATCCAAAAGCCTTAATTAATGCATTTCTTTAAGGATAATCTTGACATAAACCAAGATCCAATCATAATTTATGTGTTTTTGGATTGTGTGGCCCAAATTTAGTGATTTGGGACTCATTGACCACCTTGGGCATATCGGTCCTACCTAGGTTTTGAGGCCCCGATCAGGATTTCACATGAAACTAATCCTTTCTTTAAAAATGTGTCCCAAGATTATCCTAATGGAACTCATATGCGACAACTAGTGTATGAATCTTGTAGAAACTCAAAGTTTTTCCTCACAATCGTCCTATTTTTCATGTATTAATTCAATGGATATTGTTATCTATTTAGTTAATTCATTTAATATCTACCTCTATTTTCATTAATCCACTTAAAGCATTAACATATTATAAGCATGTATCCATATTATAAACATATTATAAGCATTTATCCATATTATAAGTATGTATAAGAATTTAACCATTTGCATAATCAACCATTTATCCATTTCATATTACTCCATTTACATAATCCTTAAAATATCCATGCACTCAATTCACAAATCATTAAATTATTAATCTTTATGCATTTATATATTCCATTAAATTATTTTCATACATAAATCCACTTATATCATCCATTAATTCACAAATTCACTTTATTCTAAACTCCTAACATACATCATATCATAAAGACACTCATTTATCTCTCTCATTTCAATGAACTTCACTTGATTAAAGAATATGGGATAATTGCCATTTCTCCACTCTACTCTTTTAATCCCACATTTCTCCTATAAGATAAATCCATCATGAGGACATCTATATAAAGCCTCTCTGATGACAAAAATACATATTCAATTATCAATAGCACATTCAATTTCGATCACACAATCTTCTTTTCCATTCATCATAGCTTCGTATTGCACTTGTTCTTGTAAAAATAAAAGAGCACCAAATGCATAAATAAAAATCTTGATAATAGGAGAACAATGGAGTTAGTTTTCTTTTGAATGCATGTGATTTTCATAGTTTAGTTTACATTTTTGCATGTTTTTTCATTTAGAGAAGCTTCATTGATGTTATGTTGAAATTTTGATTTTAGTTTATTAGATTTATATCAGCTAGTTTAGTTTGCAGCATATACAAAATGGTGAACCTGACATGAACAATGTTATAGCTGCATTTTTGATAGATTGGATTATATTATCATTTTCATAGTTGTAGTTGATCATTTCCATAGCTGCATTTTCATGAATCAATCAAAAAAGCAAGATAAATACTCTAGTTGCATTTTTCATAGATTGGATTATATTATCATTTTCATAGCTATAGTTTATCATTTTTGTAGTTATATTTTTATAAATCAATCAAAAAAGGAAAAAAAAAATAAACAAAATAAACATCATAGTTGGATTTTCATAAATCAATCATATTACATCTAGATAATAATAATAAAAAAAATCCATCAAAAAGCAAAATTCAATGTAAAGAAAAACTCTTTAGTTTCGATTTGACGTTCAAATGACATTCAACATAATTACGTTCATTGTATGTAGACGATTTTTCAAGTAGATTTAAAGTAGATATAAATCCATTTGATATATTATTCACTCTAAAATATTTTCAATTTTATTTAAAAAATAAATAAAACTGACGGTAATCTTACTTTTCCAAATTTTAAAATCAAATTAATTAAAAAAAATTAAAACTAAATACTTTATAACTTTTTAAGTTTTTAGGATGAAATTTATTTGTAACACAAATATATATATATATATATATATATATATATATATATTTGTAATTCTAAATATTTAGTGTCATCTAATATTTTCAATTTTATTAAAAAAGAAAAAAATTGACAGTAATCTTGTTTTTTTCATATTCTAAAATCAATTTAATTAAAAATAAATACTTTGTAAATTTTTAAGTTTTTAGGGTGAAATTTATTATTAACAAAAATATATTTTTTATAATTATTAAAAATTCAATGTATTTATTTGTAATTTATTTGTTTATTTTTCAATAGTGTATTTATTTATTTATTTATAATTTTCAATAGTTTTTATTTTTTTTCTTTGTTTTTAAATCAATTTAAAGTTGTTTTATTCACATGTTCTTATCTTTTAATTCATGAACACCTCTATTAAAAGAGGCTTTGTCTTTCAATTTCATTCTCTGAATTGTAGATTTCTCAATGGAGAAAGAAGTACAGGTATGTCTCGTTGTTCGATTGCAAGAAAGTTTTGATTTTCGTTCAAGTTTAGCATTTTTTGTCCTCTCTGATATTGTCCAAAATCAATTGATATGCTTTCATAGTTTTTGTTTCAGATTTTTTTATCAAGGTAGGCACAAAGGGATTCAGAGGGTGAATTATAGATTGTTGAATTGAGAGAGAATTGTAGGTATGTCTCACTACTATGGCTATTAGATTGCATGAAAATTTTGATTCCCATTCAAGTTTAGCATTTGATGTCCTCTCTAATATTGTCCAAAATCACCACACCTGCATCAATCTGGTTGGTTCATATTCAATTTTTTGAATTCATAGTGTTTTTATTTTTAGAAAAATAGGCATTTGAATATTCTTATCAATCTACTACGAAGGTGATTGATATAAATGTTTCGTGCATCTCCTTCAAATTTGAAATATCCAATTTGATAGTCAAATAGATCTTGAAACATTGGATGCTCATTAATGTAGTTTGGTGTAGTTGAACAATCAGTGAATAGGACCTTCCTCCATGTTCTTACACTAACTCTAGCAAGAAATGTATCTCCCTCTTCACATCTATGGTCACCCAACAACCATGTCACTAAGGTCATTAAGTATTCATCTAAACAAACGTGGGAACGCACATACTACCACTAGAATTGTCATATGTAAATACCTTTACTATATTTTTCTCCTTTGTAAAATACCCTATACCAATATGGTTCCTTAGAATCTTCCAAAGCTCCATCACAAATGCATGGAGCGGTGCTTATGTCTAGTTCTTTTGTGTGATAAGTGATAACTGAATGAGAATTAAAACCTGAGAGTATTTCATATGATTATCTAGATTTATGGAGTGAGACAAACCTTGATAATGATCCACACTAATACTGTACGCAAATAGTCCTACCCCATGTTCATCAAAGTACAAATACCTCTTAGATTTTCTAATTAGATTTATGAAGACCAAAAAAAGATAAATATATGCAAGAAATCAACAATTCATCAGTGTAGATTATCAAGTTTAGCTAAATTTGTTCCATTCAACTCAAATAGTTAAGAACATATTGCCTTTGAAGTACAATTTATAGGAATATATGATAGACTGATAAAGAAGAAATTCTAGAAACATAATGGCTGAATTTAAAGCTCTATAGCCCATAAATCATCCTAAATTCAAAAATATAAACATTGAAATTCTAGATAGATTTTAAAATTGTTTAATGGTAAATCTCATGAAGTATTTAAATTATGAACATTTCTCTCTAGAAATTTCAATCATGTTATATCAAGAAAAAGTGTAGAGAATATTGTTCTAGGAAATTTAATTTTCTTTATTTTTTGGGGCCGAGGTTTATAGCTAATTAAATCTTAGGGATTTTTTTTAAATTTAAATGGGAACATTGCATTTTGATACTGTAATTTATAAATGTATAGTGTAGAGTAAATTCTTGCGAAAATTTTTATTTTCTTTATGGTGTGGAGTTTTATAGCTAATGAAATCAAAGTAGAAAAAAAATTAGCATAAACAAGATTGTTGTATTTTGAGACTATAATTTGAAAATATAGATGGATTGAGCTTAAAGAATATGTGCATTACGTAGTAGGGACCAAACAATATCAATTCAGCTCTAAGCAAGGAAGTTTTTACAAAAATAATCTTAAAGACAACCTCATTTTTTTGTTTTTCCTAGACTTAGGATTCATTTGTGGGGAATTATACAATACATAATATTTACGATTGAAGGGTGAGTTGAAATTAGGTTGAAAATTTACTTCAAGAGCATCTATTCACAAAATCACTAACACTTTGTAATACCCCCATGTTTCTGATACTATTTACTACTATTGTTTGCTTTATATGTTAGTGTGATACTGAATTGTGATGGTGACTGATTCATCATTTTGGTGTGTGGTTGTGTAGTTTAATTGATTGCTACAATTGATATTTTATTATGATTTATGATACTCTATATGTAGGGTTTGGATTATTTTATTAGGTAATGCTTTCTCTCGAATGTTTTATATGTCAATGTGATAATTCTATGATCATGTGATTTGAATTCTGTGTTAATTTATAATGCAATGGTTAGTAATTAGTTATGATGCAGTAGTTTAGTATAATGTTATCTTATGATCTATTTGGATTGGAAATGTTACTATTGACATTGTAATTGTTAGAGTAGATTAGGTGAGAGGACAGGGTAGCATCACTCGTTCACGAGTGCCCTGCTACACTGCGATTCCTTCTCATGGTAGGATGTTGATTTTATATATATATATGTATGCATGTGCTGTTTGACGTTTGCTTGGATGCAGGATTGCAGGAATAAGTCTCGATTCCACCTGCCTCGGCAGGACAGGGCGAGCGATAAACTAGCCCAACGGGTAAAATTGTTGAAAAAGGGAGTAGGTTTGGAAGCGTCCCCGTCCCAAGTCGTCGTCTGTTGTGAGTCGTGTTATGACTGAGGTTTTCATTCTTGTTGTTTGTGTAGTGTAAGTGTGGAGGTATTCAGTTGATTTATGGTTCATGTTTATTTAATTAACGTTATTTTATAAGATGATGGATTAAAGTTGTTTAGTTGGTTGATTTAATTGTTGTTAGTTAAATGGTTAAATTTAAATATATTATAATTTTAAAAAAATGATTTAATTTATTTAAAAGAGTAAATAATTATTTTTAGTTAATAATGTTGACAATAATTAAATTAAATAAATATTGTTAAAGATAATTAAATAATATCTTTTTGTTAAAATTAAATTTAGCAAATCTTGCATAGATAATATCCTATTTAAATAAATTATTTTAAATAAAAATTGGAGATAAATTTGTGCTTTTAAAAGCTGAAAAGGACCAATAGGAAGGAGGCTTTTTGAGAAAAGAAAGCATGGAAGCTTTATTGAGTTTTATTTTGTTTTATTATTGTTTTATGAGAAGATTATTCAGACACAGAACTTCTTCTCTGTTCGTTCTGGGATTGGGAGAAAAAAATTGTTCCGTTGTTTTAGTTCCTTTGGGGTTCGCACGGCGGGGCGTGACAGCTTGGTATCAGAGCCAAGGTTGCTAACACTAGGTCCTCTGGGTAGTTGTGTCCGTTATGCAACCTTTGCGTAACTCTTGATCTTACATAACTTTAATCGTTGTGCAGGATCATGCCTCGAGGTAGAGGTCGTGGCCAAAGAAGAGGCCGAGGTGGTGGTCATAGAGTCAACCGCCGAAGTCCGTCACCGCCAAGCATTCATGGTTCAATGCACGAGGAACGACTAAGTCCTCAACGCAATGCATCAGGTGGTGGACAAAATCAGGGACAACCTGGTTTGGATGGACAATTACAGCACATTCTTGGTGAGATTCTTGGTCGTTTAGGACCCAGGCCAGATGAGGTGCAACAGGTTGAGAGGGAGAGAGAGAGGTCACCGAGGCGCAGGGATACAGAAGTGGTTCAGGATGCAGTCATAGCAGGCCATATGAGAGATCTAATGCGAGCACACCCTCCTACTTTTGATGGTTCTGGAGGAGGCTTGGAAGCTGAGACATGGTTAATTGACTTAGAGCGATGCTTCGCAATGCACCCCTATGGTAGCAATACCAAGGCTCAGTGTGCAGTTATGCACCTACGAGGTTTCGCATCTACTTGGTGGCGTCTTGAGGAACAAAAGTTACATCTTGATATCAGTATGGTCACATGGGAATTGTTTCTAAACAGGTTCAGGGATCGCTTCCTCTCAGATCATTGGAGGCAACGCAGGGCTGATGAGTTCCATGACCTTAGGCAGTTGTCGATGTCAATAGAGCAGTATGAGCGACACTTCTATGAGTTGAAGCAGTATGTAGGTATCAACCATGATGAAGGGATGTTAGTACAACATTTTGTTCGAGGATTAAATGCCCAAATTAGTGGTGGTGTGAGAGTCTTCCAGCCGAAGACAATGGAGGTAGCGGTCGAGAAGGCTCGGTTGGTTGAAGAAAATCTAGCTATGGCACTAGGAGGACATATAGGAGGTCAGATGGGTAGTACACCAGTTTCAGATGTTGTTTCTTATGGAGGTCCAGTCTTGGCTGCAGGGTCCTCTAAAGGTCATCAGGAAACCTCTAAGGGTGAGCAACAACGCTCTCCATTTCAATAGGGAAATAGATCGCAGAATAGGAAGTTTTGGAGTTGGCAACGTAATAGACCTGATCGTTTCATGCAGCCGGCACAAAGTATTCAGTCAGCACCGTCTCGAGGCAGTTTTCAACAATCGAGTGCACCAGTTGGAGTCAGAGGCTTTGGGCAGAGCACAGGTTGTTTCTCATGTGGGCAACATGGACATATTGCAAGGAAGTGCCCTCAAGGGAACACTACAGGTTTTAGTCAGGCACCAGTTGCTTCTGAGCCGACAGTTGGTGATGCGGGTAGAGCTTATCATGTGTTTGCGGGTTCTACAGGACCCAAATGATGAACTTTGGTGTCATGGGATAATGCATTCCATTTTAGTGAGGATTATCTATTTGTTTAGTTACTGGCTTCCAGGAGTAAGCCATATTCTAGGGGGGGAGGATGTAATACCCCCATGCTTCTGATACTATTTACTACTATTGTTTGCTTTTATGTGTTAGTGTGATACTGGATTGTGTTGGTGACTGATTCATCGTTTTGGTGTGTGTGGTTGTGTAGTTTAATTGATTGCTACAATTGATATTTTTATTGTGATTTATGATACTCTGTATGTAGGGTTTGGATTATTTTATCATGCAATGCTTTCTCTCGAATGTTTTATATGTCAATGTGGTAATTCTATGATCACGTGATTTGAATTCTGTGTTAATTTATAATGCAATGGTTAGTAATTAGTTATGATCGATGGATTTAGTATAATGTTATCTTATGATCTATTTGGATTAGAAATGTAGTTACTATTGACTTTGTAATTGTTAGAGTAGATTAGGTGAGAAGACAGGGTAGCATCACTCGTTCACGAGTGCCCTGCTACACTGCGATTCCTTCTCATGGTAGGATGTTGATTTTATATATGTATGTATACATGTGTTGTTTGATGTTTGCTTGGATGCAGGATTGCAGGAATAAGTCGATTCCACCTGCTTCGGCAGGACAGGGCGAGCAATAAACTAGCCCAACGGGTAAAAATGTTGAAAAAGGGAGTAGGTTTGGAAGCGTCCCCGTCCCAAGTCCGTCGTCTGTTGTGAGTCATGTTATGACTGTGGTTTTCGTTCTCGTTGTTTGTGTAATTGGTTTTGTTGAGGTATTCAGTTGATTTATGGTTCATGTTTATTTAATTAACGTTATTTTATAAGATGATGGATTAAAGTTGTTTAGTTGGTTGATTTAATTGTGTGTTAGTTGAATATTAAATTTAAATATATTATAAATTGAAAAGGTGATTTAATTTATTTATAAGAGTAAATAATTATTTTTAATTAATAATGTTGACAATAATTAAATTAAATAATTATTGTTGAAGATAATTAAATAATAACTTTTATTAACATTAATTTAGCATAGACAATATCTTGTTTAAATAAATTATTTTAAATTAAAACTGTAGATAAATTTGTGCTTTTAAAAGCTGAAAAGGACCAATAGGAAGCAGGCTTTTTGAGAAAAGAAATCAGTGAAGCTTTATTGAGTTTTATTTTGATTTATTATTATTTTTATGAGAAGATTATGCTCACACACAGAACTTCTACTCTGTTGTTCTGGGATTTGAAAAGGAAAAATAAAAAGAAAAATAAAAAAAGAAAAGAATTTTTGGGATTGTAAATTGGGAGAAAAATAATTGATTTGAAGATAGGTGTATCTTTTACTTGCAGGTTTTGGAAGATGTTGATGATCCAGTTCTTCTTGTGTACCAGATAGTTATATATACTTCAGTTGTAATGTATTTAATGTAATCATTGATGTATTGTCTCCCACATGTGTTGGGATGACCTTGTTGTAATTGGTTTATGTAGTTATTGTGATGTACCTTCAGTTAGTTGTATTTTATTATTAATTGGGATGTAATGTATATTCAAGCCATGTTATGATTCCGGAGCGATCACTTGTATTAGTTGGTTATGTTATATTGTAGCTATCGAAATATGTAACACTTTATATCTTTATCATCACATGTGTTATCATATGTACTTATCTCATGAATGTAGTTATTGTTTAATGGATATCTTATATGGTGAAATGAGAATGAATGGATATATGTAACTGTTTATTATTGTTTATCTGTTTATCGTATTATGGGTTAGTGTAGTCATGTCACTTCGTGTACCCCATTGGAACAAGTTGTGCCTCTTAATACATTGTTATGTTATAGTACTTAAGTATGTTATTACATTCTTTTAAAAAAAATTTGTTCCATTGTTTTAGTTCCTTTGGGGTTCGCATGGCGGGGCGTGACAAGAGGTCAGTGAGAGGTCTCGCCGATCATGCTGATATGGAGACTCTTTCTGATAGATGGATGCCGATAGGAATACAATGGGTTTCGGTATGACTTGTGAGCTCGGTAGAACCTCTTTCCGATGGAGATGACTCTTGGCGACAATGTGTAAATAGGTCTTGTGGCATTGGGGAGACACTTCTTATGTCTCACCGACATGCGACACAAGTTGATTGATGTTGACCAAGTGAAGAATGTCCGACATGGTGCAATGTGAACCAACCCAAGAAGGCAGAATGTGAATCATTCGCAACCGTTTTCCGTGTGGAAGAAAAAATCTACACCAGAGTGGAAACATCTTCATTATGATGATGATGCTGAGTCGGTGATTTGCTTTCTGACTGTTGAGAATGAATACATATATGTATGCATTGGATGTTCTAGATGGTGTAAGAGAGAAGGAAGCTGATAAGCCAGAAAGCTCAAGAGCCGAGAGCCAAAGAGAGAGAACTATAGAGTAAGGACTGAGTGGCTGGCCAAAAGGCCAAAGCCATGAGGTCGAAGCAGAGGATTAAGAGGTAGAGTCAAGCTATTGGAATCTCTCATGATCCTGATTGCTTTGGTTGATCTCTCAGAAATAGTTTGCTACCAGTTGTATCCAGATGAACAAGATGTAATCTCTAAAAAGGCTAAGAGCTTGAAATTGTATTGTAACTGTTTATTGCTAAATAATACAATGGCTTGATCTTTGGAGTGTGGGGTTTTTTATCCGAAAGGATTTTCCCTATGTAAATCTTTGTGTACTATTGTTTGTCTCATCTTTCATGTTTGTATTGGTTATGTTAGAGAATCTATTAATGCATGCTATTGAATTTACATGTGTTTCTCTTATATGGATGAATGTGGGAAATAACTGTGACTGTTTCTGCATTTGGACATAGTTGTACGTGTCTTTGAGGCAACCTAATCCAAATGAAAGTTACCAAAGGCACTACTGTTTGCAGTTTTCATTGCATGCACTCCACTACATTTCCTTACAAATGGTATCAGCGCCTTCTTCTGGTTGTTGGTTCTGGATATTTCTCCTATGAAGATTTCTTAGCTTGATAGGCTAGAAGAAATCTGGAGGAATGGACTGATGTACTTATCCTTTGATGAGTGGAAGCCTTGTGGTATTCTGAGACAACATGCAACTTGAAGGATGGTCAGGATGGAAAAGGGAGTTGATCATGGTGTGATCTGTGTCTCCTAGCTGGTAGAGGTTTAATCTTGGAGTATGAGGTGGTTTTCTTTGCTCTGTGACTATGTAGTAGCAAAGCTTTCATATTGGGCGTCTGTGTGTCAAGCTCTTGGGTGATATGGAGAAGCCTAGATTATTTCTCAGTCATGGAAGAGAGTGCTTATGCTAGGTAGTGTTTGCTGGTGTTGTAAGGCACAGATTCCTGTTAACCTTGAATACATAAAGGCTATGGAGTTAATCATCAGATGATTTGCAAGCTTCTGAAATAGCCTTTTCTCTCTTTCTCAGATGCATGTACATGTTGGTGGTTTAGATTTGGCCTGAAAGGGGCCTAGATTTTTCTATACTATTGTTTCCTTTTTTAAGGATGCTTGGTACTTGCATGGCTCTATGGTTTTGCAGGTTTTACATGGTTAAGGAAAACTTTTGGTTTATGTGGAGCTGTTGATAAGCTATTTTCTACATCCTCACTTTTGGTGTGTTGCTGGATGAGATAGTTGTAGTTCTGCATGCATGCTTTGTGCATGGTTTGAGAAGGTGTGATTTCTTCTTTGCATGGGAGTGTTGGTACTTGATCTGTCACTCAGCATTCCTATGGTGGTACTTGTAAGTTCCTTGATTATGGTGCTCGTTGTGGACATGATTGGCAAATCAGAATGTGTGATCTAGTGTTTGAGTCATGTTCTCTATGTGGTTATTCTCTTTGATATCTCAGTGTTGCAGTTTTAAATGTGATAACGGGTTTTCCATGTTCGATGGTTGTGATCTACTAGTTATGTGGTTGATGGATTAGCTACCCATTGGCTGCAGTGAGAAAACTTGGATGTGTAATGTCTTTATCCACAAGGTTGATTCATTGATGGTGCAGATTTGTTAGCTAGCCTTGTTGTTGGTCACTTGTGCATTGGTGTGACTATTTTTTAGATGAGAGGATGGATATTCTTGAGTACCTGAATAGTCGATTAAGGGAACCTATAGCAGGTGGTCATGATGCTTGGAGAGCTTGGGTGTCACTTTTCAGTTGGATATCTAGTAGTGACTGTGGATTCATCACATGGTGGTGAATGGTCTTCTTTAGTGTTGCAGAAGGGTTCTTATGCTTTTTCTTTTGCATGGATATTATTTGAAGATGTGCAACATCTTGGAACCATGGAAGACGTTTGGAGTCTCTGGCTAAGGTGTTGGTGGTGCTTCATAGGTGATGTTGTTCTTAAGTCTATTTGCTTTATGTCATGGTATACTCTTGCTTGTGCACTGGAGTTTTGGCATTGTGCATTGTACTTGAGACAATGGTGAGGTCACTTGAAGCATGGTATCTCCTATGGGGATGTGTAGATCATGGTGTCATGATAAGTTCCTGATTCAAATGATTGGAGCTTTGACAATGGTTTGGTAATTCTTTGTGTATTGGGTGCTTTGATTATTTGCTTGATACTTCATGACAGTGTAGTAATGCAGATGAAGTTTAGCATGAGATGACCGGTTGCTAGTACTCATGGGTACATGAAGAATAAGGTGAGGCTATTTTTCTCTTATGAGAGAAGTGTTGCTGCTTGTTACTCTTGTTAAATTTTTTCAGCAGAAAGTCTGAGAAGCCTACACCTTGGTTGAACATGAGTTCAATAAGAGACCTATGAGGAGATTGCTCTTGGATTAGTCTTGGTCTACTCAGAAGTTTATCTGAAAGGTATTTGGACCTTTATATCTTTCAGATGTGTTTAATGTTTACTTTCATGATATGGATCTTGAATTGTTGTTTAATGGTTTTGGAGGATTCATAGTGGAAATTGTACAGTTTGGTTTATCTCCTTAAGCTTTTGTGTTATGTTATTTACTGATGAGAATTGGTAGGAGATAATGTATGGGTTGATTTCCTGAAAGGGGGAATGAACTAGTTTGATCTTCTTTGAGATGGTTACATCCATGTTGTTTTTAAAGATGGTTTGATCTTGGTGATTGAACGGATGGATGTTGTTAAGGTTTCTATTTTGGGATGTGAAGAAGATCATTCTTGACATAGCTGGATGTTAGAAGTGTATGTAAGAGGATGTTCTATAGGAAGATGGTGTGCATAGTTTCTCTCTATGGCCATGAAGGTTTGTGGTGAGAGAAATGTTTCTTGTAGCAGTTTGTTGCAGGTTGTGAATGTCATTGTGGATATTTCCTTAGTACTACATGGTTACATTTTTCTATCTGCCATTATTGGTAGACTTGTGATTCTTGATCTTTCAGATTCGGATTACTTAGGTAGTGGGAGTTCCTGTATGTGTCTTGTCTTCTTCGACTGGTTGACACTAGAACTTGTATTTGCTGTTAATGGATTGGCAGAAGTTTACTAATGTTGATACCTATTGAGGTATGTGAGATTAGATGGTATAGCACTAGCTGTGGGTGCTATTTTCAGTCGCGTGGGTTTATCAGTTGGATGGGAGCAATCAGTCAGGATTTTTGTTCTAACTGATGTTTTGTATCTTGTTTCTAGAGAATGACTTCACTGTTGTGTTCTGTTTGAAGCTTTGAAGTTGAAATTACTTCTATTTAATGTTTGAGCACAGTGAAGTGGTAGCAGTATCTTGTTGGTGATATCACTGGGATCTTTTGCTTGTGTTTGATGGAATGGTCCTTATTCACCTTGTATTTGTATTCTTCTTCCATAGGTGGCATGTTGGAAGATGACAGGATTGTTGCCTGAATGGTGAACATCTTGGATGTTCGAGCATGAGAGCATGATGAGATCTATGTGGTTTCCTATAAGGCTAGAATCAATTGTTTTGTTGGATAGTGAGTTGTAGTTGGATGCCTGGTCATTGTTGCAGATTGTCTAATAGACTGTTATCTGTGGAATCATGTTGATTGGGTGTCTTGAGTGTTGCAGGGTTTGAACTGGTGGAGCTAGTGTGATCTTAGTTCCTAGTTGTGTTGGAGGTGCCTATGTGATCTTCGTCAAGTGGGAGATTGTTGGAAAATATGCCTCTATCTCACAAGCTGAAACCTCTGAGAAAGCATGGTCATTGTGACATTCAAGTTGTCTGGGTGACTGGTAGTTTACACTTGTGTTTTGCTCATGTCGCCAAGACAATGCTTCTATCTTGCCGATTGGTGATGCCACTGTGACTTGTGGCCTTCGTTGTAACCTTCTCCTGAGTGGAAACCTCTGGTTGATAGTTGGTGGCTATTGGATATCAGTGTGACTCTAGGCAAAAAGCAGTGTCGGGTAGAGTCTTGGACAGTCAGTATGTCTCATATCGACAAGGGAAGTCTTGCCGATAGATATACACCTTTGGTCATCGGTGTAGCTCAAGGGTCTCGGTGAGAAGTCTCGGTGATGATAGGAAGTCTTGACAATATCGACATGACCTTCGGTCTGTCTAGCCGATGAAGAAATCAGTATGACTTGTTCCTATCGGCATGATCTCTTGGTGACCGGGAAATGTCTTCAGTGTGAATCTTGGCAAACAGTTGTTTCGGGATAACATGGAAACCTCGGTAAAAAGTCTTGCCAAAGGTTGATTCTCTCGTCGACAGCGGAACACATCGATGTGACTAAAAGACTTTGGTATGAGGTCTTGGTGATATGCGATAGTCTTGCCGATGGCAATATTGAGATTGATGTGACTTGAAGACATCTGTGTGATGTCTTGGTGAACTCGATTGTCTTGCCAATGGAAATCCTGATGTCGATACGACTCTTGGTGACTGCTTGGTGTTTGGTATGTATTGTGACTTTGGACTAATGTCTCAGCGAAAGCGATATGTTTTGTCGACTAGTGTTTCAGTATAACATGAATAGCTCGCTATGAAGTCTTGGTGTAGAGCGATAGACTTGCCGACTATTCTTTGGTGCTCGGTATGATTTGAAGACCTTGGTATAACCTCTTGGCAATAGTTGGATGTCTTAGCAATAGCGTTGATGGATGAGTTCAACTGGAGGTCAGTGAGAGGTCTCGCCAATCATGCTGATAAGGAGACTCTTGCTGAAAGATTGATGTCGATAGGAATACAATGGGTTTTAGTATGACTTGTGAGCTCAGTGGAACCTCTTGCCGATGGAGATGACTCTTGGCGACAACGTGTAAATGGGTCTTGTGGCATCGGGGAGACACTTCTTGTGTCTCACCGACATGCGACACAAGTTGATCACTGTTGATCGAGTGAAGACTGTCCGACGTGGTGTGATGTGAACCAACCCAAGAAGGTAGAACATGAACCGTTTGCAACTAGTTTTTGTGTGGAAGGAAAAATCTACACTAGAGTGGAAACATCTTCATTACGATGATGATGTTGAGTCAGTGATTTGCTTTCTGACTATTGAGAACAAATGCATATATGTATGCATTGGACATTTTGGATGGTGTAAGAGAGAAGGAAGCTGATAAGCCAGAAAGCTCGAGCCAAGAGCCAGAGAGAGAACTATAGAGTAAGGACTGAGTGGCTGGCCGAAAGGCTGAAGCCATGAGGTCGAAGCAGAGGATTGAGAGTTAGAGTCAAGCTATTGGAATCTCTTATGATCCTAATTGCTTTGGTTGATCTCTCAGAAATAGTTTGCTACCAATTGTATCTAGATGAACAAGATGTAATCTCTGAAAAGGCTAAGAGCTTGAAATTGTATTGTAACCATTTATTGCTGAATAGTATAATGGCTCGATCTTTGGAGTGTGGGGTTTTTATCCGAAAGGATTTTCCCTATGTAAATCTTTGTGTACTGTTGTTTGTCTCATCTTTCATGTCTGTATTGGTTCTGTTAGAGAATCTGTTAATGCATGCTATTGAATTTACACGTGTTTCTCTCAAATGGATCAATGTGGGAAATAACTGTGTCTGTTTCCACATTTGGACATAGTTGTACGTGTCTTTGAGGCAACCTAATTGATATGAAAGTTACCGAAGGCACTACTATTTGGAGTTTTCATTGCATGTACTCCACTACATTTCCTTACAATTTCATCTATGCAACATGAACTTTCCACCATTATCTAAGGTCAATCCACTCCACTTACATATCATTTCTGTAGTAGCCCCTTATCCTTAGAAATTCTACATACCCCATGCACAAGGGATAGAAATTCCTCAGTTTGAGAAATATGGAGGAGAAGGAGACCCTATTAACCATGTTAATTCCTATAGAACTTTGTGTAATGACTTCATCCTTGATGATAAACTGTTAGCCAAACTATTTCAAAGGACCTTGAAAGACACTACCATAGAACATTTGGTTTTCCAACTTTCCTAATCATTCCATCTATTCATTCAATGAATTGGTGGATTCTTTCATTAGTCACTTTTAAGTTCACGGCACCTAAAAAGACAATGGCTAACCTTATGCATTGTAGAAAAAACATAGATGGAAAAGCAATGGATTTTATCTCATGATACCAATCTATGTATGCTCAAATTGATGTCAAGATTCCTGATGCCCATCTGCAAAAGATGTTTATCAAAAAATTGCACACACACCTTTAGGATAAATTAACAATGATGAAATTCCCTTTGTTTATGCATTTACACACAACATTGTGTGAATACCATAATTCGTTTTCAAGTCATGATTCAAAATCTACTTCTAACCGAGCAAACAAACCTAAACACAACAACCAACACCAACATAACCAACAAAACTTCTGCAAACAAAATAAATGATTTTTCTAGTTTAATTCACCTCCTCAACCTCAACTGTAGCCAACTCAATCTGTTTCAAATCAAGTGGTAGCTATTAAAGCAATGGTACCTTATACCTATGGGGATCCGAAGAGACATTTTACTCCCCTACCCAATACCCTTCATAATATAATGAACCACTTAATTCAACAACACCTTCTCACTTTGTCACCCATCCGACCACTTGATCCAAACTAGCCTTTACTATCCACATTCAAACCTAATGCCTATTGTTATTTTCATCACCAAAATAGACATGACTCTAAACATTGCAAGTGTCTCAAACATTTAGTTCAAGACGTCATTGATTTAGACCATCTATCCATTATGGATGTTAATGATCAAGGCAATAAGTCCATTGTACCCCCTAACTAGAATTTGTAGATTTTCAGTAACCCCATGCCTAGACATACTACCTCATTTGTCAAGACTAGCGAACCTTCAACCACTAATGTAATGACTGTTGATACAAACAATGAACAACATGATGCACCTCCCCTTGTTACTACAAAAAATCTTATGGATGCGCTAGTAGCTACGATAGACATTATCCCTCATAAGGGAAAAACCACTAAATCTCTTGATATCACTTTTTCTTCTAAATACATACTACAAAAAATTCATGATGGTCCTCTTTACATAGCTGGAAGAATCTATAATAAGCCCACTAATGGGATATGAATAGATCCCGCTTGTGGTGAGAATGTGATCACCGAGGAGTTTCTAGTATTACATGAGCTATATCAAGATGAATATGATAAACCAACTGGATGGATTAAGACACATAATAGTTTTGAATTCCCTATGATTGGATCGATTGTGCTACCCTTATAGATAGGACCTAAAACTTTGGAGGTCAAATTTTCAATTATTCCACAATCTAACATATTTCATTTGCGAGTAGGCCACGCTTGGATTTGCTCAATGAAAGTAGTCTCATCAGTTGTTCACAAGTGTTTGAAGTTTCCACATGACAATGCAATAATCACCATACATCATAGTGGCTTTAATCCTTTATCTTCTAAAGGTAATTTTTCATTAGAAGCCTTTTGGCCTACACCTATGGAACCTATCACACCTCAAAAGGACTTCTTTTTCATAACCTATAAAATGTTTAAAGAAAAAAAGATAGCCAAATTGTCTCTTCGTAACTCATCCTCATCCACTTCCACACCTCCTATCATAGATGAAACCATGCTTCAACCTAAGTTTGACATTGAGAAAACCATACAACCTCCTGAACAACCACCCCTTGATACATCCCTGCAATCATTCAAATGACAAGGGGAAACTGAAACCACTCCTGTCATGCCTCCTCACCTTAAAAAATTTTATAAATCCAAAGAGAAAGTGGTTGATCCATCCTTTTTGATTTATTCTATTCTTCCCTCATCAAAGTGGAAGAACCTATAATGCCTCAGTCCACTCTTACACCTCAAAAAATCCAAAATAGAATTAAACGAAACCATAGTGCTAGGGAAGGAAGGCATCCTCATCGGCTCCTTGCTCGTTAATCTCGCATAGAATAAGATAAAGAAAATAAACCTTTACCTTTGATTGAAGTAATTGATGACCACCCTCCTTCTCTTG
Organism: Sequoia sempervirens; assembly: GCA_007258455.2. NCBI lineage: Eukaryota > Viridiplantae > Streptophyta > Pinopsida > Cupressales > Cupressaceae > Sequoia > Sequoia sempervirens. The sequence goes on from VDFB02047230.1 coordinate 356,592,462, forward strand.
ACCTACCACACGACAGTCCAATGCAACCTTTGCAAAAAATTCAACGAATCCAAAAGCCTTCGCTTTTGATCCATCCATCCTTAGAAATAACCCTTTGTCCTCATGTTGTCATTAATCTTGATGACAATGATGATGATGCGATGATAGAAAAAATAAATGAAGAAGTGCATAATAATTTAAATTCTTTATTTTCATCTACAATGAACTTAAATGATACATCCTCTCCCCCAAGGGAAGAAATTGGTACGACTCCTAGTTTGACACTTGCAATTCTTCCTTTGGACAATCAACCACCCTCGTATTATACTGAACATGATTGTGAGGTGGATGACTTGTTAGACGGTTGACTTGCATTCACCTAACTAGCTCTTTTTTTTTCATTTCTCTTTTTATTTTTATTTTCATGTGTTTATTGTGTTCCCCCATATCGTGTGTTTGATGTTTTCTCTCTCTTTGTACACTTCTTCTATTTGTAACTCTATTCTATTTTTTGTTCATTGTCATTTTTTCCCTTTTTTTTGTTTTCCTTTTGGGGATGATGCAAAGCATAGATACACCCTATTTCTCTTCCGTGTTGACCCACAAGGTCTTTGTATTTCTCTTTTTATTTTGTGTTCTCTTTTTAGGGATGATGCAAAGCATTGAGACCAAAATGTCTCCTTCATGTTGACCCAAAAGCTTTTTCATTTTCTTTTTCCTTTTGGGGATGATGCAAGGTGTCGAGACTGTAACGCCTCTTCCATGTTGACCCAAAATATACCTTTTTTTTTCTTTGTTTTCACTCTCTTTGTGTCATTCTTCCAGTTCTATGTGCTTTGGCGAATGATGACAGTTTCAAGCTCTTTTCATAAAACATTGTAGCAACAAACATACTAACCCCAAAACCATAGATCCCTTATGTGTTTGGTGTGCTTTCTTTTCTGGGGGGAAACTCCCTTTCTTTTCTTTTTTCATTTTTTCTTGACATGATGCAACCTAGCTTTGATACATATGACTTGGCATAGGGATTTCTATGTTGGCTCTCATGTATTGTTTTCTTTTTTCTTTTTCTTTTCTTCTCTACTTTAAAGTAATTACTCATAGAATGATGTGTAGCAATTCCTTTAAAGTGGGGGGCATACATTACCATTAATTCATTTTCATTCTAGGTTCCTAGTGCAATTTTTTTGTTTATGTGATATATTCATCACTTTGTGGATGACATTGGGTGTGATGTCCTTCATAAGTTTGATCTTTCTAAGCATATTACATTCCTCTTGGTGGCCCAATGTGATGCATTGCATCCCCTAAGCTATGAATATATTATTATTTTACTGGTCTTCTCTTGGCGACATTAGACACAATTTTCCCTAAGTGACTTCCCTTGCATGAACTAAACAAGACTCCTTTGAACATTTTACACTTTTACAATTTATATTTTTACTTTTTGGCCACCTCACATAACATAGCTTGCATGATTGTGGTACCTTTGTCTTTTTGTTAATGAGAATTTTTCCTTGTGGCACCTTGTTAAAGTTATCAATAGGTATAACTTTGGCATGGTTGAGTGGGAATCTCACCTAATGGCATGACTTTTCCCCATAGCCACTTTTATGTTTGTTTGTGAGTGCATACCAACTAGAGTATGTATCTTACCTTTTGGGCTTTCTCACCCCATGGACAACTAGTTTTGTGGCCCCAAAGTGAGTACATGTGGGCCTTCTCACCTGACAAATCATCATGTGTTATGTCACCCCAGAGTGAGTAAACATTCTCTTTTTCAAACAATCAACCTAGATCTAATCCACAACTAGTTGTATTGATGATTGAAGCTTCATCTAATTTATTTCAACACTTGTGTGTTCCTTTGTTCTTATACTTACTTTTTCATGAGATCTTCATTTTGGATGCTTGATCATCCCTCTTGGTTGTTTCCATTCCATCTTGATAGTGTAAGTGCATTTGAACCCTTCCCTCGGTGTTCATGGATACTTTAGTGTGAGTTTGAAGCAAGTTCATCCTCTCACTAAAGTGGGGGCTAAATGTTTCGTAGAAAAATGGCCCCTTGTCATTTTCATGGCCTTTTAGGCCTTGTTTCATGGTGTTGGAACTATCTTGTGTTAATTTTATGTTGTAACATGGCTTGAACATGCTAATTTATTTACCAAAATTCAAAGAACGACATCTTGTGAAGGTGTTGTGAAGTGTTGTAAGATATTTCTACATTCTTCTAGACTCTATTAATTATAATTCACCCAAAAATCACCTTTTTATTCATCAATAAGTCCTATTTTGAAGTGTTGTAAAGTCTTGTAACAAGTTTTCATGCTTTTCTATGCACATCTTCACAATTTATCCCTTTTCCATGCTTTATTTAACCCCTTTAAGTTCTCATATGCTTAATTAAGTGTATTTTTGAGTATTATCTTGAAAAAAAACATTAAATACAACATATTTCTTGACACTTGTTTTTAGTTCCTAGGTGGGACCCATTCACCATGGGTGGCTAATGAGTCCCCCTTGGCCCTAAATTGAAAATATTTCAAATTTCCTTTTGGTATTTTATTCAAAATCACTTGATGGCGGCCTGTGATGAGGTATGAATGGTTAACTAGGGCACAAGTGTGTATAAATAAGTGCTTTTCATCTCATTCTAAGGCCCATTCATAATATTCATTTATTCACGTATTCACTCAAGTATTCAAGCATTTTACAATATCTTTTCAAGCACTATTCAAGTACTTTGAAGCAGCCATTAACATCACTTCAGACTTACATCATCAAGGGTTTGGTAAGTTAATAGCTATTGCATGTTGTTAGTTTATCATTCCTTTGCATTTCATTATCTTATTGAAGGTTTAATTACCAAAAGTGAGGTTTGACCAAGACAAACCCCTATTCACTAACCTTAAACCATTTTTCCCTATGAATTGCATGTTTGTTTGCAGACCTAGGTATGCACATTTGAAAATATTTTTAGTGTTGAAGATTGGTTTACAAATCAACTAGGTGCTTCAAGTCAAATTAAGTCTATTTCAAGCTTCGAGAAGTTTTTTTGTCTGTTTTCTGCCGAATTGACTTCGGTAACCTGATAAGCAAAATTTTATAGATTTGGTGTTGTGGAGTTGTCTCCTAATTTTTCAAAAATTTGGGAGAGGACTGATTCACCACCTATGGTGAATGAGTCCTACCTTAGGACTAGAAATCTAAATTTTGGCAGATTCCAGATCCTGACAAACAAAAACTTTCTCCTAACAGTTTTTCACTAGGTGGAGGAATAATTCACCACCCTGGGCAAATGAGTCCCAATGTGAAAAATCATTAATTTCAACCAATATCTAGAACACTCTAGATTCATCACACTTCATTGAGGTGCACCCAAATTCATCCCTTTCCTTTCTGTTTGGCATAATTTCTTCATTTACGTAGTTGTTTGCATATCATAATGTGTTTTCAAACATAGCTTTCATTGTACTTTTGCATTTGTTTTCATTCATTTAGATAAGTCAATTGCATTTAGTTAACTTCATTTAGGCTAAAAAACATCATACATAACATTATTTGAATGAAATAGTTAGCATTTTTTGCCCTGCCTTCTCTCCTTTTAGGTGAAAAATCCTAGAAGTGTAAGAGTTGTCCATAGGAGCCAAAAATCAACGGTTCAAGTCCTCAATCATTTTTTATCATCAGAATGAAGTACAATAGGCTTGGAAATATTTTAATGAATAAATTCAGGAGTTGGGAGTAGTCATTGCTATGCTTGTGAATTAAGAAATCTGTCTGAAAGATGGCCTTCCTCTTGACAAACTTAAGGAAAAATGGAATAGTAGGTTTGAGGAGGAAATGAACAATGGGGATGATGGTGATGAATTGTTGATTAATAGACTTATGGATATCATGAAGGAGATAAAGGCTGCTAGAAGAGAACTTATTAAACTTGGGGTTATGCAAGAGTTTTCTTCTACAAAATTGAAAGAATAAAATTTGAAGATAGTACAGTGGAGGGGCTAGATGAAGATGTGCTCCAACAAGTGTTTACTAATTATGATGAGTACATGCTTGAGCAGAAAATGTAGGAATAAAGTGGTAGTGAAATATTTTGTTCCTACTGGATAGCTAATGATATGGTCAGTTGGATAACTCTCTCTTTCTCTCCCATTTTGTAGGATATTGACATGAATTCAATTGGAGATTCCCAATAGTTCTACCTTCCCTCTTTGTGCATCATATTTTGATAATAGAGTATCAACAATTGAACTAAAGATCATGATGGTCAATCATCTCACGAAGCTCTAGTGATTCCCTAAATTTTTGGATCTCAAATTTTTACTAGAGGAATTAGTGTTAGGATTTGTCTATATGTATATTTGTTCTCCTTTTTGTAAAGGTTGGTAATTGAAGAAATATTAGTAGCCTAAGGAGAAAGTTACGAGAATTTTTGTAGTTTCAGAAACTTTTTACAACTTTATGCAAAGACACTTAGATATTTTTTAGAGTTTTTAATACAATTTTATGTTATTTTAAAGTTTCAGTCTTAATGGTGATATCAATGAACAATAGTCATTCATATGCCAGTAAATTTTGTGCATAAATGTCTCTTATTTGGTGAAAATCAATAGAATATTTTGAATCTAAGGCTATTTGCATTGAGTTATCTGTGAATGAGGTTTTCTATGTTCATTGATCTATGAATTTTAATGATGAGACAATGATATGTTCTTGTTAATTTTGAAGTTTATGAATGGTGAATGATCTATATGTCTTGAATTTTCACTATGAATGAATGAAATGGTGTAGATTGTGCTATAGATTGTATCATTTTATGGTTTAGTTGTTTGGAAACAATGCTCATTATGAATTTTGTATGTTTGAATTGAAGGAAATTTACATTCATGTTTAGTTGTCCTAAGCTTTGTCCTATATCTTTTGATATTTATTTACACTCCCCAAATGTAAATTAATTTGTATGATGTAGTTTCTATCCCTCTTACTAGTAGGCCCCTTGAACATTACAGTTGTATAGGCCATTGAACAACCTCAACACAATTGAGAACCAACTACAAAGACCTTGGAAGATAGG
>VDFB02047230.1:356597620-356624954 GCA_007258455.2 Sequoia sempervirens
AAACACTAGTATAGTACATGAAATTAATTAAACAATCAGCATTATTCATTCATACTCAAAGTAATCATATCATGTTGACATCTTTAAGGAATTTTAAACTAATAATCTAATTTCATTTGCTCGCCATACTAAATGATTAAAAACAATCTTTTTAAATAAAAACATTTGATTAAACATCAACTTCATTTCATCTATACAAATGAGATAATCAATTCAAAGTTCCTATTTTAAATATTAACACATCATTTAAACATATGCCTCAAAAATATTATTTTTATATTCTAATATTTCCTGATTATTCATAATAATCAAAATAAAATTTCTAAATAAAGATATTTGATTATAAAATCAACTTTTTAAATAAACATTATTAAAAAGTCCCTTTTATTTCAACTATGAAGATGAGATAATCATATTAAAAATTCCTATTTTAAATATTAAAACACATTGAATATCTGCCTAAAGGAAGATATTATATTATAATCCAACTAATTAAAATTAAGTCATTAATATTTAACATATACATATATATATTATAACATATATAAAATAAAATTTTAATATTAATAAATAATTAAAAAAACCAAAACAATTTTTTTTTTTACACAAAAGGGTCGAGCCCTAAATAGGGCATGCATGCCCTAGCCATCGGCGGCGGCCTATGTGCTAAGCACACAGGACACCTCCCTCATGGGCGATGGCCTGTGTGCTAAGCACATGGTCCGCTTACCCCATGGGGCGCGGTCTGTGTGCGGAGCACACAGTTTGCCTCCCCTGGGCTGGGCGGTGGTGGGGCTGGCTCCCCTGTCTCCCCACCCCAAAATAAAAAAATAAAAGATTATTTTATTACATTTTAAAAAATATAAATAACCTCTCCACAAAAAGAAACAGAAGAGAAATTCACATTTGCCAAAAAAAAACACAGGGTTTAATTACCAGAAAATAAATACATAAATATATGCAAGCACAAAATATATTCATAAACCCAAAATATCCATTCCCATCCAAATTGTGCAAATGCACAACAAAATCTTGTGATAAAATAACAAATTGGCAATGCAACAGTTGGGTTTAAATCTCAGTTTTGAAATGTCAATTTCTTTTGATTTTCTTTCTATTTACCCATTGTTTGAATTCTTGTTTGATTTCATTTTCAAAATTTCAACAGAAGTTTAAAAGTATAGAACCAATTGACATGGGTTTTCCATTGAATTTAAACATCATCTTAAGGATTTTCAAACAGCAAAACAAGGATTTGAATTCCTTCCAAAATGAAACAAAACCAAAAAAAAACAAGGAAGAACTGATTTTTCCTCCAAAGCTTGAAGAACTCCAAAATGGTGCTTTCAATTCCTCTTTTGAATTCAACCCAAGCAAGAATTTCAATCCCTTCACCAATCCAAGCAAAGCCACAGCCAAAAACTCCTTCCCCAAAAAATGTAAAATCAAAATTATGAAATTCTATTTACTAAATAGAGTTTTTCCCCAAATTGGTCAAACCCCTAAAATGTCCCCACCAACTAAATTTATTGAACAATTTGGAGGATATTTCTATTTTTTTAAATTTAAAACAAATTTTACTTTCTAATTCAAATCTCATGCATTTTTCAAAATTCTTTAAAACAAAAGAATACAAATTTTGCAAAGAATTTACTTTATCAATAATTTTCAAAAGTGAAATTAAAAACACATTTTCATTTATTTATTTATTTATTTTAATTTAACTCTAACTATCCAAACATGATTTATACTTTTATTTTAATTAAATCTTTATATACATTAATGCCAAAACAACTATCTCATTTAATATATCACCATTAATCTAATTACTCAATAAACTTAATCTAATTTTATTAATCAAATCCAATCAATCAATAAAATAAATAATGTTTCAATATTGCAACTAAATATATTTAAACATCAATTTAACTACGCAAGCCAATTAATAACCTCTATAATATGAAATTAAATAGATACTCAAGGTGAAAATGACCAAATTAAAACAACTAACCTGACAACAACCCGACGACACACTATGACTAGAGTGACGACCTGGCACGAAAAACCTAGCTACTATCTCCCAATCGATTACCGTTGGTCACTGGACACGCTCAAACCTATGAACCAGGTGGAGTCGATGTCATGTACCTATCAACCTGTGAACAAAGAGCATATCGAACATGCATATATATGATATAATAAAACACACCGTGAAGGGGGAAATCTCAGAATCGTAGGGCGCTCGCAAGCGAGTGATACAATCCCGTCCCCTTCACCAATACACTCATCATAGACTGATAGTTCCATCATAAATAAATATCTCATGCAATAACATGTTACAATGACTAATCATCCTTACACCAATTTAAAACATGACAAATAAAGCATTCGATAAGATACATCACATCACACCAATTAAACTATCGCTCTATAATTATCTATCAAATCGCACACACATGATACAGCATCTCAATAACCAAAAAGCACATCAAATCAACCAAGGACACATGGTCCAGCCATAATGCAAAATGGAGGGGTATTACACATAATCATGTTGTATTTGATAAAATATCGCTAGACCACACTTACATGTTTACAAAACTATTTTAGAATATCAACTTAACTATTTTAATATTACATTTAATTCACCTAAATAAGGCCTCTTCTTAAACCACATTTAGACAATTGATTTACGGAGTAATTGTAATAACTTTTACCTTCTTTTATTTTTATATCATAGGGATAATTCAGATTTGAATATTTAGTTAATGTCTTAACCCATTTTCATTTAATTAAATAATTGATTTCACAAGTTAAATTCTTAAGTAGACTTTTTTAACTTTATGCACCGCTTAGGAATTCAATTTAATCCAATAGACCTCACTTAAATTAATTCTAAATCTCAAGGTCACTTTATTAAATATTCTTGTTTGATTTTCAATTTAAATCCCCTTTATAACCTTTAGTCATAAATTTATCACTTATGTCAATCTATTAATATAAATAATTTTAATGAAGCCTTTGATTTATTATTATTATTTTATTGCAATAACGACTAATTATTCAAATTGATAATCCCTTTTTGTCTAGACGAGACATATAAACAAGGTAAAATAATTTGTCAAAATCTATTTTAAATAATCAATATTCTTTTTAACAATAGTTTATTCAATATTCAAACCATTCATCATAATTTTATGTATTTAAGTTTATTCAATTGAATAAATTAATTTTAAAATATTTTATTCTGTATCTTGTGATTTTTCTAAAAAAATAGTCCATGAATAGCTATTTAATTTACAATAAAACAAATTTAAAACAACTCTATCTTTTCCTTTTAGTAATATTTTAAAGATTACAATAAGGTGATGATACCAAGTTGTAAAAGTTTCCTTAAATGCTAAATTACAACTCACTTTTCCTATTTATTGAAAAAGCCTCCATTAATTTAGTTTAAATAAGATTTTAAATTGAGAAAAAGGTAATATGTTGAGCATTCAATCTCATCCATTGGATGAGATGGAATCTCAACCTTAGATTTTAGGGCAAACACTTTTTTGAAACCCTATCTCATAAAGTAACTTATTAAAATGTCTCTCTTTCTATAATACCCCTCTGTTTACCTTGTCTGAACAGCTTCTAAGATTTCATCTAGACTTTATGAGGTTGTTTATCTTGACTTTATGTTACCGTTTAATAAACTTTATGACACTGTTGGATGTTACTTGGACATGGTGATATTTTGATGAGTTGATGTTGTGACTGATTATTTGTTTATAACATGCGTTCATATTAGCATAGTTGTTATTTGAGTTGATATTGATGTATGTTCATTTATTGATTATTAATATTTTAATTTCGTCAGTTCTGATGTGACTGTATTGGTGAAGAGAATGGTATTGCATCTCTTGCTTCGCGAATGTCTTGTGATTTTCATAATTGTCTCTTCACTATGTGTATAAATTATTATCTGTATACATGTACGACTTTTGTTTTGTTGTAGGTTTGTAGGTACAAGACATTAGCTTCACCTGATTTCACAGGTCTGAGCGTGCCCACTACTCAACAGTAATATTGGGAGATAGTAATGGGTTACCTAGTCATACCTTTACCCTAGTATAGTGTGTCATCAGTTTGAGTTTGGTCTTAGCCTTATTATTGTTGTTCTAGGTATTTTATTATTGTGCAAGTTTAATTTTGTAGATTAAAATGTGTGTTTGATTAAGTATTTAATTTATGGTATTATTGATGTGAAAACTTTAGAAATAAATAAATTTAATTTAGTTATGTTATTAAGTAATATTAATTATTTAATTAATGAGAATTAAATAAATAAGAGTATTTAAATTGGTTGCAATTAGTAAATTATTTTATTTTATTTAAATGCATGTGGTTCGAAAATATCTTTAGTTGTTGAGGGAAAAGATATTTTGTTGAAATAACTCTAAGTTAGAAATTTGTTATCTGGTTGTTGGAAATTCATTCTCAGAAGAGATATTAAGGAAAAAAGCAAAGAAAGTTGTTTCAGGGGAAAAAGTTTTGGAAGGGTTGTGGAAAATTGGTGAGGAAATTGTAGATCTCTCTTAGGAAATTGTTTTAGAATTATTTTGCTATAGAATTCTTGGCTGTGTTTTTTGTTGTGTCTTCTGGAATGAGACAATTGCATTGAAGAAAGTTTTGGCTACATTGGTAATTGAAATTAGAGAGAAGGTCGACAACATTTTATTGAGGCAACATTCTTCTGTAACAAGTTTTTTACTATTTTTGTGAAATTTGAAATTGAAAAGTTATTTTATTACTGTAATGTAAATTGGAAATTTTTTAGGAAATGATTTTTCAATACTGTAGAAGTTCTTATTTATTTATTTTAAAAGATTGCCATGAAAGTGAAACCTCTGTAGAAAATAATTAAAATCGTCTATGTAATTTATTTATTCAAAATAAATTTTTACAGAAGGAAGTTATAGTGAAATTATTAAACCTCTGTTAGATTTAAATCAAAACTTAGAAACCTCTTCCTAAGAAAATGGTAAATTATTGTGAAGATTTAGATCCTTGTAGAGAATGATTTTAAACAATATAAAATACAAAAAAAAAAGTATTTGAGGAATTTGAAAACATCTGTAAGATTGAAAATAAAGTCCTCTGATAGATTTGAAAAAATTGGAAACCTCTGATAATTTGTAAATCAAAATAGCAAAGAGAGTGTGTCACTAAATTAATCATAACTTAAAATTTATGAACTAGGTAGCGCTAAATTTTGTATATGTTTTAAACGACTTGATTGTGCACCTTTAGTAAACATTTCAGATAAACCGAGATCCAGAATCGAAAGTTATTAAAGTCACAACAAATTGGTTTTATGTTTAATATTATTTCAAAAATATAAATTAATATATTTATTTACTTATTTATTTAAAAATATATATTGGAAAATAATAATTGGATTGTATAATTAGAAAATATATATATTTAGATATATATGTTTATTTAAATAAATATTATGTTGTTAATTAATGCATGTAATGCACAAGTAGGTGTTTTATAATAAATTGATTTTATTAGAAAGATTGAAATTTTTATTTATATGGGTTTGTGAAATTTGAATTAAACACCTAGTTCTAATTTCTTATGGTTTGTAAATAGAAGTATATTTTTAAAATAAACATACAAATGCATGGGTTAATAAATCTTAAAATAAAATGACTTGGGATTGGAAGTTGATTTATATTTAAATAGATATTGTGTTATTAAAACATTTAATATACAAGTAGAAGATTTTATAATGCAATTATTGTAATAGAGAAATTGAGTTTGTTATTATTATACGAAACTGTGAAATTAAAGTTAAGTAAATAGTTTTATTTTATTTTTTTATTATTACAAATAGAATTCTATTTACTTTAAATAATTGCATGTGATGAGATATTGATTCAATTTGGATTTAGGAAATTTGAATATTAGATTATTTAAGTGCCTGAATTATTTTAAGTTGTATTATTTTATGTTCACATTTGTGAGAAATTTGAATTGAATATTATGAGTAATTGTCAAACTCGAAGTTAAGCAGTTGGTTTAATTCATTGTGAATTTATTGGATTTAGGAAATCCTAATGGTCATTTATTTAATTACTTGAGTGGCTTCTTATTGTTGTGTATTCTTCTATAATTGTGTATTGGGAATTAGACATATTTGTTGTCGAGAAAATTATAAGTCTTCGAGAGATTGTAAAATTGTGAGAGGGTTATTGTATCTTTTGTTCACTATTTTTGAGATTTCTTTGGGTAGTGCACATTTTGAGATTCATAATTTGACATCTGTAATGATGTGTGAATTAGTTTGGACACTCGATTACTATGAATGGGTTGTGTGATTTGATTTGAGCACCCAGTTACTATGAACTAGATGTGTTGTTATTTGCAGAATGATTGATATTTGTTATCGTATTTTGTGCATGGTCTACCCTTGGATTGTGGAATATGTTATTGTGTTGTCGATAGGGGAGTGGCTTTCAACGAGGGCCAGGACACAAAGGGGTCCCAGGACAACTCGTGTGAAAGTCAGTTTAATCAGTGGAAATTAAATAACTTTTATTAGGGATAGAGTAGCTTAAAATTTAATTAGATAATTTAGCCTCACTCATTGGCTCAAGGGCTAGTATGAGACTTGAGATGAGTCGGGAAGGCCTGAAATGGCAAGATCATTATCTTGTTTTCTCAAAAGATAATCGATTCCGCACTGGTGTACATGTGGGGTCGGGTTCGTGAGAGGTTACCAGGATAACCCAACATGGGGGCTAGGACCTAGGAAGATCTCATTTAGATAACCAATGCAACCTTTGTGATGACACTTCTCCTATGACAATGGTCGATTTATATTGTACAGTGGATGTATTTGATTCAGTGGTTCTAGAAACAATGTAACCTTATGTTTTGTGCTTACTGGTATACTATTGTTTTGTGTTTACTGGTACAGTGTTGTTTTGTATTTACTCGTACAGTGTGGTCTTGTATATTGTCTATGTCTAGAGGTAATAGGTTGTCTTGGTTTCCTATTACTATCTCCTAGCACGGGGCCTGGGCCTATGGGTACCAGATGGTTGGGTGGCCTGCATCTTACACTATTGAGTTTCTCTTCCATTCATGATGGCGAGATCTTCTTATTTCAGGAGCTCGTGTGGTTCTCTGGAGTTGTTCTTCTCTTTCTTCATTGTAACTATAGTTCATTATGTATAATTGTAATACCTCATTTATATCGAAGTGAACCTTTGTGATGTAATTGTGAAATATTATGATCTATTCATCATTGGATTTAATGGTGTTGTATCTATAGAAATATGTTTAATACATTTCTATGTGTTAGATTTATCTTGAAATGGTTTAATACTTTGTTGTAAGTTGTATCTTGAGTTTAATATTTATATGCTATGGTTGGTTAAATTTTATAAGTAATGGTGTTCACATGTAGACACGTTGCGTAGCCTAGAGAATGTATGTGGTTAGAGTAGGATATTTTACTCGTCTTGTTTTAACTCTAATAAAAAAAAATAGTTGTGCTTCCGTAGTATCATATAGCCCTTTATGTTGCGGAATGGGGTTTTACACTTTCTTTTACTCATTTCTCCAAAAAAAAATTCGTTGCAGGTTGAAAGGCAGATTGAGGAAATACCATTTTACCTACAGATTTCCAAAATATTGCTGCTTCTTCTTTTTCCCTCATTCTCATATTATTTCTTATCATTTTAACTTCTTTGTTTCTTGCAATTTCTTACTTTAAACCTTGTTTATTTATTTATTTTTCTTGCAGGTTACAAAGGTTTTCAGTACTCAAATCTGCAACTTAAGATCTATGAAGATTTATTTGGAAATTTACATACCCACAAAGTTTGTTGATTTTTTTTATTTTTTCTTTGCATTTTAAAATTTTAACAACCCCTATTTCTTTTTTTATTTGCACAAGAATGAAACCTATTTATATTTTACAGATCTACACTATTTTTATTTTTACAGGCCGACCTGAAACGCTGCAGATCTGTTGGGAATCAACATTTTATATTTTATAAATATCAATGTCTGCTCTTTTTTTTGTTTTAAAACAAAACTTGAATGGAAGAGGGAAGTTTTGTAGCCTCTGTGGAAGCTGCGGCTCCATAGAGTTGTGCCTCTTCAAGGAGGGCAATGACTCCCTATGGCAGTTGCATTCCCCTCGCGACAAGGGGCCAAACCCTAGTTTTTTAAAATTTATATATTTTTTAATTTATTTTCTTTTTTAAAATATGTTTTCTTTAATTTTTTCTTTAATTTTTTTTATTTATTCAGTGTACTATCTACCAAAATAAAAATGCATTCTATATATGAAATATAAATCTTAAAATACTATTATTGTATATATGTTTTTTTTTTAAATATAAAAGATGTATATTTTAAGGTATCATATATGAATACGTATATATATGTTTAGGGTGTATATACATCATATAGATATACATGAAAATAATTGATTTCAAGGTAAAATATATATAAATATCCATATATGTGTTGAAATTTTGAAAATAGATTACATAAACTGTTTATTTCTCTCTTTTAACAAAAGGGTTAAAAAGTTAATATTTATATTCATCATTTTAAATTTAATAACCTTCAGTGATATTTTCGTATCGGTTTGAATAGCAAGTCTATCAAGTGTTTACGAGTTAATTTTTGTGAAACCTATTCACTCTTTCATGATGGATATACTAAACGGTGATTTCAAAATAAACCTTTAATAACCATTATCTTTAAAAATTACTCCAACAACAAATAATTGAAATATCAACCCATATTTTAAACTTTCCTCTCTCATCTCTTCAAGAAAATGATTTTCAACCCTGTAAGCTAGTTTTTCATTTATATTGTGCATTACCATCTATATTTGCAACATTCATATAGTTTCTTCAAATGAATCATAATGTTTGTTGTTCCAATACATCGTTAAGATGCATACAATAATAAAAACATTTGGGTCATTCCCTTCAAGAAACTTAAAATACATTTTGTTCCAATAAATTCTTATGATGAAAACTACATAAATTTAAACCCCACAATATCTTTCAAATTCCTTTAGAGATGCCAACAATAAGAACATACTCTATCCCTTCCTTTTCTCTTAACAAGATGCTTAACTTTCAATATTACACATAATGTATAGAAATTCAATGAACATATCAAAAATATGAGTTTTCTTTGTTACACACAATATTGAGAAACTAACAATTTACATACCCATAAAATACACCTTGCTCTCCACCCAACCATAATGGCATCATGAAGCCTCATGGGCTCAAGCCATATCCCCGAGCACGAAAAGATTACCAAATGATATTGGTATAGAAGTTACAACTAACCTATTCAACAATTGCAAACACATTCATTTTCAAGAACCATGCTAACTCAAAAACTTGCATATCACTTATTTTATCAACTACAAGAAATTAGAGGAAATAGGGCTTAGCTTTCTCCATGCTGCTTTATTTGGATCCTTCACTCTTCTCTTTTCTCCATATCTCTCCAACTTTTCTCTCCAATTCCCGCCATTCCTGGCCATTCTCTCCTTTGAGGGAGGATTCCTCTCCTCTTCCCATCATTTCTTCTATCTCAACTTGAGTTCTCCAAAAGGAGAAGTGGGCAATGCCCAAATCTTCCATCTTCTTGAGATATATAGGGGTCCTCCAAACCTAATCTCTTTCCCACAAGTTCTCACACATGTGTGAGTCTTGTGCCAATTCCAATAACTTTTGGGGAGTAGAAGGTTGAGAGTGACAAGTCACTCTTCCCAAGCCCCAACACTTTTTGAATTTGTCACATTCATGAATGTGGACTTTTGAGGGGTCTTTTCATACTCTAAGGACAAGTTCACATGTGTCAAAAAGGTTCCAAACCCATAGGTATAGGTTTGAGGGGTCTATTCTTGTTCAAAAACCAAGGAAATTGATTCAGTAATCCATTTTTAAAACCCACACAAAAATCCATACGAATTTTGATCTTAACCAAGGGTTTCAACCCCAACCAAACTCACATCACATGTCCTACAATTGGATTCTACTCAAACATAATCACCCAACCAATAATAAAACCTCAAACCCTTCTAAGTCAAATAGGGCTACACTTAGAACTTCCCAAGGATGTATTTGATTTGATTCCAACATTGATCTATCCTCCTATTTGCATATTCGATTCCTGCACATTATCAAGGTTAGCATGATTATATCATATATCTCTTCATATTATTAGCTAATCCAATTCACATAATTTTCACTCATGAACTATTTACTCATTAATACATCAAATGAACCTAATGATTCAATTTTCATTATAATCAAAGGAAATAAACACTTACTCCAATACAAGAATATAGTCAATGAAATAGTCACTCCATCATTTTGTTTACCACCTTAGTAATTCATTTTAAACTCCTATAACATTAACGATGAACCATTTACCAAAATTTAATATGCTAAATAACCCAACACTTTCTAGTTATATCCAACAATTCACATGTGCATCTATCATAATTAAATCAAGGTTAATTCCCATGAATCCTAAAAATATTTTTATCATTCATTTCATCATAATTATCATCTAACTACTTGTTCGATTGAAATAAAATGGGGGATACGAAACAGGGTCTTACATTCATGGTAGCATAAGCAAGAATATTATCAAATAATCACACTATTTGTCATCCATAATACATCTTACCATCTATTTAGGATCACATAAAACATATTAGGGCTTTACTAATCACATGCAAGGTGGGGTGTTACACATTCGAGGTAGGGTCTTACATCCCCCTCCCCTTAGCTTAGACTTCCTCCTGGAAGTCGTGAAGGTTAGGAAAAGTAATCTCAATATAGAAATTCATATAAAGGTATTAGAATTCAAACATTAGACACACATTAAATAATTCCTTTTTTTTCTAATTAAACATCTAAATGCTCAAAACAAAATTTTCCATCATAAAAATTTATCTAATATAGTCACAATATAAAAAATGTTCGTACTCATATTGTAGTTAAGATATATCCAACTCATTAACATCCTTGGATACCCTTCAAGGTTCTCTTTTGCATCATAAACATCACTCATGATGTTAGAAAAATATTTTTTTTCTAATATCAATTCATGTCTCAAAAATAGTAGTCTTAATTTTTTTCTGTCACTTTCTTTCTCACATAGTAATCAAATATTTCCGCATGACACTTATTTACAAATTTACCCATATATCATGACAAGTACATATAATTCACATCACAAGGCTCAATGGGGTTTACAAGGATGGAGATTATTGGATACCATAGCCATTAGGAAAGATGGTCTCAATGCCCTTCTCTAAGGACCTTACCATACATCTCCTAGGTACCTTCCCTTGTTTGTGTAAGGGGGTTAGCCTCCAAGAGGAAGGTACAAAAAGAATAATAATAGAACTAGGGGAAGAATGGATTAGTGACCATCCCATACCGGTCCCATTTGTAACCCCTTTTAAATAACTCATAATTCCCCAGCGCATCTACTCCCCTATACGACCTGCCAGGGAACCCCCCAGGATATGGCAGTTTTTACCGATGTCACATTACACCAAACTTGCCAACAGTTAGCAAACCATAAGAAGCCCCAAATCAGACAACATAAAATTCATAAGCTAATGTTTCGATAAAAAAAATAATAAATAAATATAAATTCAAGAGGGACACCAAATAAAGATCAATTGCAGCTGCATTTCAACATTCCAATCTTAATTCAAAATTAAAAATTAAATAAGTCCTTGAGGCAAAGGACTACAGAAAATTTCAAATGGCTAAATAGCCTCCAATAATAAAAATGTAAAATTTAACACTGTTGGCATATAATAAAATAAAAGATCAATTAAGAAATTACCAATAATTCACATCTCTATAATAAAACTTTCACATTATGAGCACCACGTGACTTTGATAAAGCCACTTATGGGGAGGAGGGGAATGGTGGTTCTCTAACCACATAAGTATAATAGCATGCAATAATTGGTGGTCCTTGACCACATAAATATGATAGTGCGCAATATCATGGTGAATTCTTCCACATAGTGTCAATGCCCTGCATTGTTGGAGTATCCAAAATCTGTAATCAATATGGTCCAAGTAAT
This sequence comes from Sequoia sempervirens, assembly GCA_007258455.2. Lineage (NCBI taxonomy): Eukaryota > Viridiplantae > Streptophyta > Pinopsida > Cupressales > Cupressaceae > Sequoia > Sequoia sempervirens. The sequence goes on from VDFB02047230.1 coordinate 356,609,781, forward strand.
TCCATCCTTTACCCATGGGTTTTAAACATCAAGGAGTAGGGTTGCACTATGAACCAACAAGTGTGGTTCCCATATGTGGGGGAGTAGGCAAGGAACACGTCCAAGGGAAACATGGAGCTCCCACTTAGGGTTCTCTTTCCCCTCAACCCCTATTTACACTAGTAGGCATCTCAATCCCGTAGGGGAGCCGTACGCTAGGGGTACACATTTAACATAAGAACAAGACTTACACAATGAATTAATTCACATTTTATTTATCATACACACATTTACACATATCATGTTTACATCATTTCACAATTAACTAACTTACACATAGGGTCATAAAAAAGGGTACACATAGGGGATTGTACATGATGTACCCTCACCCTTATCCCAAGTTGGATACCTTGTATCTCATACATGGAGCACAACACATTTACTGGTTTTCCACTTCACAAGTCACAACACAGTACACTTTATGAAATTCACCATATTATAGAACAAAATAATACACTCCAATGCATTCTAGATATTTTCTTTAAACAATATTCACTCTGCTTCTTAATATTGGAGTTATCCACTCACTTTGCATAAGTAAAAGAAATCACTAGACAATGGGAAATAGTAACTTAGATATATTACTCCATCTTCTTAGAACTCAACAATACTTGGTTGTTTGGCATCACTTTTGGAATCAAGATTGGTTTTCTATCATTATCCATACCATTCTTTCTCCTTTACTCAACTGTGTTTGTTATGTTCACAACATATCAATATGGGTAATTCCACTATAATTTTCACAAGAAGCTAGAGAGGGTTTCTTACTTAATAAGGAAGATAGTCAACTATTTTTGTTTGAAGAATTGCAATATGAGAAAGGAAATCACACTTAATGCATAACGCACATGATAAATCATGGAATAGAAATTTTCACAATATTGAGCGTTGCTTGTCCACCTAGTTTGTCACAATGTATAATGTTTGTTCATGGTTGGTACCTTAGCCTTACTGGCTGGAAGGAGGCATATTTTTTCTCTAGAGTACTAGGAATTGGTATAGAAATGCACAACATTAGTTGGGAGTCTTTCATGAAAATTTTCATATCCTTGATGATACCATTTAGTTTCTCAATCACTTAATTCGCTAAAACTTTTACATAATTCCTCACCGGAATTATAAATTCAACAATTGATTCTTTTGTTCTTTTGACATATACACAACCTTAAAGGTCAACATCTAATTGAATATGTTATTACTTCCTATAAGACATTTATCCTTTCTTATTTTGGAATCAACAAGTCTTTAGCTCTTAGCTCATTTATAAGGGAGGTAGTAATAGCATGTGTTCTACATAATGTTTTAACTTCAACACAAATTTAGATACAGTCTCTTCACAAAGGTTTTATGTTTAATTTCTATAAGTTATTTATATAATATCTAATTTAATTTTCATCAATCTTAACTTAGTTGTTGTTGTTTACATATGTTCACCTTTGACTTGAATCATTTAATTTCACTTGCTATTTTAGTCTATAGGTAAAACAAATCCAAGATTTAGTAGTTGTTGTAGTTCTACTAAATTCACTAGGACTTTGTTTACTAGCAAAAGTATTAGGATAACTTAAATTTTAACCATTTAATTCAAGGTAAAATATGGTTTTGACCACTTTTAAAAATTAGATTTAGTATGCATTGTAAGGCTTTGATCCTTAGTTGGTTCCATCATACATGAAATTTATGCAACCAACAATAAAGTAAATTATTTGTTACTTCATGAGATTAACTCTTATACACTTGTGTGTAAATCAAGATCTTTGGGTATATGGATAAGATCTAGATATACCATGGTCTAAGATGTGCAAGATACAAATTCATGAGACATATTAATACCAATTTTTGAACAATTCCTTAACTTAAGTCCAATAATCTATATCTTAAAGGTTTTAATTTTAATCTTTGACAATATTTTAAATCCCAAATATATGGGGTGCTCATATTGCACATAATACCAATTATGAAGATCTTCTATTGTTTCTATCTTTTTGTTATTTTGATTTAATCAATTTAAGGGTTGTTGAGGTCTAATCTTATTCAACCACAACCTTTAACACATTAATCCCATTTTTTAGGTTCATATAATTCCTTCCTTTATCTAATAATACGTCTTCAAAATAATAATAATATATTTTTATTATATATTTGTACTAATGTTTCTATAAGCAATTATGTTTCTTCGAAAACAATCATAACTTCAAGTAGCATAATTATTGTATTGGCGAACTATATGCTTAGGAAGCCAACAAAATAATGTTTCTACACATCATGATGTCCTATTACACTATTCATGCACTTTATAAAAAGATTTTGCTTCAAAAACTAAACTATACCTGATTAAGGTTTAAGAAAATTTAATGTCAAAAGACTATATTAATGTCATAAACCTTATTAACTAGACTAGTATGTGGCTCAAATCATTCACCTCATTTACTTAAAACAAGCGACCATGTTTTATATTGAGTTTCTCCTAAAAGTTGAATGTAATCATTCAATGCATGCTCACCCATCTATAATGGTCATTTCTTGGTCAATGGGTACTTTACAATCTTATTTGGGTTGGATAAGTACAACTAGGTTCATGTTTACTACACCATTCACATCCCTTAGAGTTTCCCTTATTGTTATTTTATTGACAACACTTGAGTTGGTTTGCACATTATCCAAGCACTCACAATAATTACTACCTAATTTATTCCTAGAGCTCCCTAGAGTTGCAACCTAGGGCTCTAATACCAATGTCATCCTGAAATTTTTGACAAGAAAACTCACATAATTTTTTTTTTTAAACTTATTTAATTAAGCTAATTAACATTTCAAGTACCCGAGGTGTGACACTAACACGATGTGAGTTGGACGCTAAGTAGACTAAAGTCTTTAAAGTTTATTTGATTTATCCTAATGTGGTTACATATTGACAAGTTTCACTTTGAGATAAAGTCACATATATATAGGTCTTATCATGATCACTTAGATGTACCAATGGGCTTATCATTTAATTAGGCTTTTGACTTTGTGTTTTCTAAGATGTATCTCAACCTAATCCAAAAGATTTAATAGAGGAATAATGAACTTCATGCATTCAAAATACTTTATTTTATTTTATTTTATTTAACCAAATTCACAGTATTATTTAATCCTAACTCGACCTCAATAATATTATTAAATACCAAATTAACAATATTATTATTATTATGTATTATGCCATGCCTATATTTTAAAGTGACACTAACACAATTGCCACAACTTTTTTTACTTTTTTTTTTAAACATATGTTTACAACTTAATGCGCTCCTGGAAAGCCACCATTGCACACCACAATTTTTAAGGTATAATTTTATTTGACATGGTTACATTGTTCAGATAATAACCTATAACTTAATTAGTTGTAAGTTCTTGTTAATCGTCTCCCATAGTCATGTTGTATTTGATAAAATATTGCTAGACCACACTTACATGTTTACAAAACTATTTTAGAATATCAACTTAACTGTTTTAATATTACATTTGATTCACCTAAATAAGGCCTCTTCTTAAACCACATTTAAACAATTGATTTACGAAGTAATTGTAATAACTTTTACCTTCTTTTATTTTTATATCATAGGGATAATTCAGACTTGAATATTTTAGATTTAATGTCTTAACCCATTTTCATTTAATTAAATAATTGATTTCGCAAGTTAAATGCTTAAGTAGATTTTTTTAACTTTATGCACCACTTAGGAATTCAATTTAATCCAATAGACCTCACTTAAATTAATTCTAAATCTCAAGGTCACTTTATTAAATATTCTTGTTTGATCTTCAATTTAAATCCCCTTTATAACCTTTAGTCATAAATTTATCACTTATGTCAATCTATTAATATAAATAATTTTAATAAAGCCTTTGATTTATTATTATTATTTTATTGTAATAACGACTAATTATTCAAATTGATAATCCCTTTTTGTCTAGATGAGACATATAAACAAGGTAAAATAATTTGTCAAAATCTATTTTAAATAATCAATATTCTTTTTAACAATAGTTTATTCAATCTTCAAACCATTCATCATAATTTTATGTATTTAAGTTTATTCAATTGAATAAAATAATTTTAAAATAGTTTATTCCATATCTTGTGATTTTTCTAAAAAAAAATAGTCCATGAATAGTTATTTAATTTACAATAAAACAAATTTAAAACAACTCTATCTTTTCCTTTTAGTAATATTTTAAATATTACAATAAGGTGGTGATACCAAGTTGTAAAAGTTTCCTTAAATACTAAATTACAACTCACCTTTCCTATTTATTGAAAAATCCTCCATTAATTTAGTTTAAATAAGATTTTAAATTGAGAAAAAGGTAATATGTTGAGCATCTCATCCATTGGATGAGATGGAATCTCAACCTTAGATTTTAGGGAAAACACTTTCTTTTGAAACCCTATCTCATAAAGCAACTTATTAAAATGTCTATCTCTATCTTTTACTCATTTCTCCAGTTTTTCATTCCTTCTTATTCTCAGTCCATCCTCTGAATCTATGTGTAGTTGTTCCTTTTTGTTGCATGAATGAAACCTATTTTCATGACACATGGGTATGCTATTTTTATTTTTACAGGCCAGACTGAAACACTGCAGATCTGTTGGGCATCAACATTTTATATTTTATAAATATCAATGTCTTCTCTTTTTTTTTGTTTTAAAACAAAACTTGAATGGAAGAGGGAAAGTTTGCAGCCTCTGTGGAAGCTGCGGCTCCATAGAGCTGCGCCTCTTCAAGGAGGGAAATGGCTCCCTGTGGCAACTGCATTCCCCTCGCGGCCAGGGGCCAAACCCTAGTTTTTTAAAATTTATATTTTTTTTTTAATTTATTCTCTTTTTTAATATATGTTTTCTTTAAATTTTTCTTTAGAATTTTTTTATTTATTCAATGTATTATCTACCAGAATAAAAATGCATTCTATATATGAAATATAAATCTTAAAATACTATTATTGTATATATGTTTTTTCTGAAAATATAAAAGATGTATATTTTAAGGTATCATATATGAATATGTATATATATGTTTAGGGTGTATATACATCATATAGATATACATGAACATACTTGATTTCAAGGTAAAATATATATAAATATCTATATATGTGTTGAAATTTTGAAAATAGATTACATAAACTGTTTATTTCTCTTTTAAAAAAAGGGTTAAAAAGTTAATATTTATATTCATCATTTTAATTTTAATAACCTTGAGTAATATTTTTGTATGGGTTTGAATAGCAAGTCTAGAAAGTGTTTAAGAGTTATTTTTTGTGAAACCTATTCAGTCTTTCATGATGGATATACTAAATGGTGATTTTAAAATAAACCTTTAATAACCATTTTCTTTAAAAATTACTCCAACAACAAATAATTGAAATATCAACCCATATTTTAATCTTTCCTCTCTCATCTCTTCAAGAAAATGATTTTCAACCCTATAAGCTAGTTTTTAATTTATATTGTGCATTACCATCTATATTTGCAACATACATATAGTTTCTTCAAATGAATCATAATGTTTGTTGTTCCAATACATCTTTAAGATGCATGCAATAATAAATACATTTGGGTCATTCCCTTCAAGAAAATTAAAATGCATTTTGGTCCAATACATTCTTATGATGAAAAATACATAAATTTAAATGCCACAATATCTTTCAAATTCCTTTAGAGATGCCAACAATAAGAACATACTTTATCCCTTCCTTTTCTCTTAACAAGATGCTTAACTTTCAATATTACACATAATGTATAGAAATACAATGAACATATCAAGAATATGAGTTTTCTTTGTTACATAGAATATTGAGAAACTAACAATTTACATACCCATAAAATACACCTTTCTCTCCACCCAGCCGTAATGGCATCATGAAGCCTCATGGGATCTAGCCATACCCCCAAGCACTAAAAGATTACCAAATGATCTTGGTATAGAAGTTACAACTAACCTATTCAACAATTGCAAATACATTCATTTTCAAGAACCATGCTAACTCAAAAATTTGCATCACTTATTTTATCAACTACAAGCAATTAGAGGAAATAGTACTTAGCTTTCTCCATGTTGCTTTATTTGGATCCTTCACTCTTCTCTTTTCTCCATAGCTCTCCAAATTTTCTCTCCAATTCCCGCCATTCCTGGTCATTCTCTCCTTTGAGGGAGGACTCCTCTCCTCCTTCCATCCTTTCTTCTATCTCAACTTGAGTTCTCCAAAAGGAGAAGTGGGAAATGCCCAAATCTTCCATCTTCTTGAGATATATAGGGGTCCTCCAAACCTACACTCTTTCCCACAAGTGCTCACACATGTGTGAGTCTTGTGCCAATTCCAAGAACTTTTGGGGAGTAGAAGGTTGAGAGTGACAAGTCACTCTTCCCAAGCCCCAACACTTTTTGAATTTGTCACATTCATGAATGTGGACTTATGAGGGGTCTTTTCATACTCCAAGGACAAGTTCACATGTGTCAAAAAGGTTCCAACCCATAGGTATAGGTCCTAGGGGTCTATTCTTTTTCAAAAACCAAGGAAATTGATTCAGTAATCCATTTTTAAAACCCACACAAAAATCCATACGAATTTTGATCTTAACCAAGGGTTCCAACCTCAACCAAACTCACATCACATGTCCTACAATTGGATTCTACTCAAACATAATCACCCAACCAATAATAAAACCTCAAACCCTTCTAAGTCAAATAGGGCTACACTTAGAACTTCCCAAGGATGTATTTGATTTGATTCCAACATTGATCTATCCTCCTATTTGCATATTCGATTCCTGCACATTATCAAGTTTAGCATGATTATATCATATATCTCTTCATATTATTAGCTAATCCAATTCACATAATTTTCACTCATGAACTATTTACTCATTAATACATCAAATGAACCTAATGATTCAATTTTCATTATAATCAAAGGAAATACACACTTACTCCAATACAAGAATATAGTCAATGAAATAGTCACTCCATCATTTTTTTTACCACCTTAGTAATTCATTTTAAACTCCTATAACATTAACGATGAACCATTTACCAAAATTTAATATGCTAAATAACCCAACACTTTCCAGTTATATCCAACAATTCACATGTGCATCTATCATAATTAAATCAAGGTTAATTCCCATGAATCCTAAAAAGATTTTTATCATTCATTTCATCATAATTATCATCTAACTATTTGTTCAATTGAAATAAAATGGGGGATACGAAACATGGTTTTACATTCACGGTAGCATAAGCAAGAATATTATCAAATAATCACACTATTTGTCATCCATAATACATCTTACCATCTATTTAGGATCACATAAAACATATTAGGGCTTTACTAATCACATGCAAGGTGGGGTGTTACACATTCGAGGTCGGGTATTACACTTGACCACTCAATAATGTCCTAGGAATCCTCATTGGATTAACTATCAACCTCAAAGGTGAGTCAATTCTCAACAAGGAAGACCTAGGAGGGGGTTCTTTCAGCTTTAAGGGGTTCACAACCAAGCAAAAGCTTGGAAATGACAACTTAACATTCAACCTACAAAACCTAGTAATGCAAGCTAAACGATGGAATTATGCAAGATGAAGTTAGGATGTATGTACTTGGGAAGTCTTGAAATGTGACTAAGATTTCCCTATTGTCTTATTATTCCAGATGCTATTTTTTGGGGGCAGACGCAGAATGTTCGGATGTCAAGACAGGATTCAAAAGAATCTCTACAAAATTCCACTTGGAGGACTAACACACCCTTTCTACCGTCCTAGTCCCGATCTAAATTTTTGAAATCTCTGAAAGTGATCCTAATGCTCAAGGTCTGTAGTTCCTTCTTCTTGGATCTCGAGTTTTGAAACTTCCGGATATGATATGTAGTGAGTTTCCATGAAGATGACAAGTTTGTAGTGCAATTTATAACTTTGCAACTTTTCACTTCAAATGATCTTCAAGTCTTCAACCTAAATCTACAATCATAAACACACAAGAGAGGAAAAACTTGTTGATTGCTAGTAAATGGGGGTTTTCCTTGGTCAGACCCCTTGTTGGTAATCAAACCTTTGAATGAAATAGAAATAATGGAGGGAATGATGAATGAACAAAGTGCTATGTTACAACTCACCAAATCCTTGTTATGAAATCTGTAAACTTGTGTGAAATGGCTAGCTTGAATGTAGATCTTGAAATGATTGAGTGCTTGATAGATGATGACTTGAAATACTTGCTTGAATCAAAACCCTACATCACAAATGTTAGCTCAAAAATACACATGATGTAAGAATATCGTTGATATGATGCTTGAATCTTGATGATGGCTCCAAATGCTTGATGAATTGCTCTTCAATGCTCTTGTGAGTTCAATTATACTATGATGAATTCTCTCACAAAAGTCTTGATGTGAAATGACTGAAGAAACCTTGTATTTATACTTATTTATGCTTAATATCTTGAAATTATGCCACAACAAGCTAACATATGAATTCATTAATTAAAGGAAGCTAAATCTTGCCAAGGTTTAAAATTGAATCCTGAAAATAAGCCAAGGAGGACTAAGACGACCTAGGTTGCGTCTTAGTCGCGAGACATGAAACCTAGGGCACAAACTCCAAAAAGGGGCCACCTTAAGGCACACTTGAAGTCAGGGTCCCAATACCTTTGAGGGACAAAGACACCCTAGGTGGCATCTTCTTCCCAACCCAAAAAATAGGGACACATGACTAGAATCATTAAATTATCATTTATCTGTTGATGTTTGTCAAGATTAACCATAAAAAGATGCAATTTATTAGGCTTGTGGATGCAAAATAGGACCAATTAAGACATAAATAAGGATAAACGAAGCAAGGAAGGCCCGAAAAAGTGTGAAAATGCAAGGGTATGCATTTTCCTACACTACAATACATATATGTGTACATGTACATGTATGTATGTATATATATGTGTCTATGTGTGTGTGTACATGTATGTACATACATGTCTATGCTTGTATGTATATGTATACATATGTTTATATATGTATGTATGTATGTATAAATGTATGTACATACATATACATACATATATTTATACATACATACATACATATATACGTGCATATGCATGTACATGCATACATACACATATGTATACATGTACACATGCACACATAGACATATCTATACATACATATACATATGTATGTACATGTATATATAAATACATACATACGTTCATATATATATATGTACATGTAACTACATACGTGTACATATATACATACATGCATACATATATATACATACATACATACATACACATATGTACATACATACATACACACATACACATACATACACATGCATACATACATACATACATACACACACACATACACATATTCATGCATACATACATATACATATATATACATACATATATGCATATTCATACATACATACACATATGTACATACATATATACACACATACACATATGTATACATACATGTACACATGCATACACACATAGATATACATATGTATACATACATACACATGCATAAATACATACATACATACATATACATATGTACAGACATACACACATGTAAGATTAAGATTAGGGTTATTTATTTAGAGTTGGGTTAGGTAAGGGTTACAATTTAATTAGGGTTTAATTAAGGGTCAACAACGGTTAGAGATCAATCCAAGCAAGTAAGATTGAAATAAGGTTAGAGTTAATTTTATGGTTATGGTTAAAGTTCAAATAGGGTTAGATGAATGGGACAAGAGGTAAATTTTATTTTATTATTTGTGCACTCATTGAATATGACAATTTGCTACATAATATAGGTAGTAAGAAATTGCTACTACCAGTCTATTTTTTCTCTCTTTGGAGGGTTTGTATGATAAATATATAGTGTTCTTAATTCTTCTCTCTTCCTCTCTTGACTCTTATTTAATTTCTAATCAAGTAGCATAGTACAAGTTCTTATTTCATAAACTTTAAAAGCTTAGGCTTAAGAAATTAATAATCAAACAATGTTGTACTTATAGAAACTTTGCTACATTAGTGTAATGACTGTATATGCACATTCTTTGAATCTACACTCGGCTCTAAAAGTTGTCTTTCACTATCTAGTTGAGTATAGATTATCCAAATTTGAATATATATAAATGAGTCAATTAATCAAATATATAGTTGGATTTTTTTTGTTTTTAGCAACCAATATAATAGTTCTTATGTTTTATTTTGAGCTTCTTTAAGAATCCCTTAATTCTTACCTACTAATGGTATATTTTGTAGATACATACCTCAAGAATGACCTTAGCAAATAATGTTAAGTTAGAAGAATTTGTAATGACTAAGGATGAGTTTTCTAGAGCAGATATAAAATAGAAATGCCAACTCATATTGAAATGTTAGTAAATTTAGTGATTTTCTTGAATATGGGTATGTGCAGGATCATGATGGGCCAAAAAGTGGCAATATGATGGGTATGTGGCTGACAACTATTTTTTAACCCAAAATTGATGAAATGAAAAGGGTTTTTAAAGGAGATTCTTAGCTTTCCACCGATATAAATTATGCTTTACTTTGAATTTAATAAGTAATTATTATTCATTTTCTATTCAAATTATAACTAAAGTCCTGATTGATAGGCTGATTGAAAAACATCTATATCTTTCAAACAATATCACATTTTTTTAATCACAAAACATGTGTTACATTTTATGCTTCGTATACTATAGGATTAAAAAAATAAAAATTGAATTTCATGAAGTTTTGACCAAGTTAAGGTGGTCAAACATACGAGTTTTTATATTTTTTAAAAGTTGTAATAAAAATTCATAATTAATTATTTACTTGTAAAAAAATTACAAAAAAATATGCATCACATCCGGGCATGAGTCCTCTACTTATATCTAAAATCTTATAAAAATATATTATCATTTTATTGTGGTTAGGGTGGTCAAACAGACACCTACTTCTTATCTTTTCCCTGAAATTTAAGTACCACTACATTGAAATTTCAAATTTTCACCAAATAGATTTTGTTTTTAAACAAACCTACTAGTTTAGAAACTAAATTCAATTTGCTATAGATTCTATTCTTACATATTTTTGAAATAATATAGATAACTTATTCAAATTTTTACGTCAAGTTTCCTAACTCTGATTTTTCTGAATTTTTTGCCACTTAAGGGCTTGTTTTTTCCATGATGATCCTACACATACCCATATGACTTGAATTTAATGATGGGTTTGAAGTTTTTTTCTTGAACTTAGCAAATAATCTTAATCTAGAATAATTTGTAATGACTAAAGATGAGTTTCTTGGAGCAGATATAAAACAAAAATGCTAACTCATACTGAAATGTTAGCATTTAGTGATTGTCTCATATGACTTGAATTTAATGAAGGTTTTGAAGTTTACTTGACCTTAGAAGATTATTTTAATCTAGAATAATTTGTAATGACTAAGGATGAGTTTTATACAGATATAAAATAGAAATGCCAACTTATATTGAAATGTTAGCATTTAGTGATTGCCTCATATGACTTTAATTTAATGAGGGGTTTGTGGTTTTCTACTTGCATTAGTAGGGCAGATGTGTTAGTTTTCATCTTATTGTTAAATCTCAAGTTTGAATAATCTACCTAGACATTATTATATTTGTGTGTCCCATCTCTATCCTATCTCTAATGTTGGACTATACATAATCATTTGTGAAGAGAATTTTGAATGCTATATTGGGGAGTTGAAGATGTCGAGCAGATCATATCCTGGTGAATTTGTTCAAGGTCCATTCTTATGAGTGTGCTTGAAGAGACTTTTGGAGGTTATGTATGTTTATTGGCCATGAAGTGTTGTATCTAGGCTATACCCAGAGCTGGATTTTGTTTTGAACCAATTTTAATGTTCTTTCCTTTTAGGGTTCTTTCATTTTGGATTTGTTGTGAGAAATTTTCCACTCAAAGGGTTTATATCACCCCAAACTAAAAACCCTAAATTTTTAGTTTTCCATATAAACCCTTTTGGAAGTTATGTATGTTTATTGGCCATGAAGTGATGTATCTAGGTTGTACCTAGAGTTGGCTTTTGTTTTGATCCAATTTCAATGTTCTTTCATTTTAGGGTTCTTTCATTTTAGATTTGTTGTGAGAAAGTCACCATTCAAAGGGGTTATTTCACCTGAAATTGAAAACCTCAAATTTGTAGTTTTCTATTCAAGGGTTTTAACAATTTACCAAATTTCAACTATTCAAGCCAAAAAAAATTGCACTATCACTTGGTGGTGAGGGTTTCATATTATAAAAAATATATTAAAAACATTAATGCCATTCACAATTTTATAGTTTTTCATTCAACTATTCAAGCCAAAAATGGAATACACACTACAATTTTCACATATTATTGCTTAAGACAAAAATTTCACACTAATATTCAAACTTTGAAACATTTGTTTCAAAAAAATTACACTCATATGGCCACTATTGTGTTCCTATAAAAAACCGCCAACTATCTCAATAAAACCTTTCAACTCAAAAAAAATCACGTAAACCCCAAACTCCCATGCATAACCCACCAAGACCATAGAAGAAAAAAGGAGGAGAAGAGGAGGAGAAGAGCATGAAACCTAGGCCGACATCCTCTCATCCAAAACACTTCTGCATGAACAAGAAAAATGGTTGGGCCCTCATTTTTTTATAATTTTATAACTCATAGTTTCGGTCCATACATATTCAACCCGAGGGGTTTCAACCAAAACACTACTAGAGAAAAAGGTGTCGCCACATTGGCATCATGTCATTGCCATGTGGTTTAAACTGAAATCCACTCAGCTGAATACCTTCCAGATGGAAAATTTTTGCTTGAAACTATTTATTTGGCCGAAAGTCTGACACACTATTATGCTTTTACCCAACAGTCCTCCATTCATCAATCTATACTTGCTTCGATCAACCTTAGGAGATTCATCATTCTTACTTAGTATGCAAATAGTAACCATAGGAGTACATATTGGTTTAGAATCCTTCATTCCAAATTTCTTCAACATTTCCTTCACATACTTTGATTGTGGAATGAATATACCATTCTCTATTTGATTGATTTGTAGTACAAGGAAGAAATTCATCTCCCCAAACATAAACATCTCAAACTCTTTTTGCATCTCTTCTACAAATTTCTTGCACATAGCTTCATTTCCTCCAAATATTATATCATCAACATACACAACCAAAATCAATATTTGATATTTTCAACTTTAAAATAAAGATTTTTATCTGTGATACCTTTATTGAATCCTTGTTGTATCAAGTACCTATCCAACCTTGTATACCAAGATTTGGGAGCCTACTTCAATCGATATAATGCTTTCTTCAATCTGTACACCATATCCAATTTGTCTAATAACTAAAATTCTTTTCATTTTTCAATGTATACCTCTTATTCCAACTCACCATTCAAGAAAGCATACTTTACATCCACTTGATAAACCTTGAAATCCTTATGTTTTGGAAAAGGTAAAAACATCTTGATAGCTTCCATTCTTGCCACTAGAGAAAATGTCTCCTTAAAATATATTTCGTCTACCTGTGAGTAGCCCTTACACATAAGTTTGGCCTTATCTCTCACTAGTTCTCCATTATCATTCAATTTGTTCCAAAATACCCACTTTGTTCCAATTACATTCCTTTTTGTTGGTCTTAGGACAAGTTCCAAAGTCTGATTCTTCTCAATCTACATTAGTTCTTCTTCCATATCCTTGATGCAATACTCATCTCTACATGCTTCAATCATTGTTTTAGGTTCAACTTTAGAGAGTAAACATAGATTTACCTATTCTTTAGTCATAGTAGTTTTTCTCCTTGTCAACAAAACCTTTCTTTTGTCACCAATGATCTAATATTTAGAATGATTCTTTTTCACATACTTAGGAGTTATAGGGATCCCTTTCGGACCTTCTTCCTCTTCAATATGAACTTCATTTTCCCTAACTTCATCTCTATAATTTTCTCTACAAGAGGACTCATTTGATTCATATCCATCTATCACCATTGAGTTCTTATATAAGTCTTCATCCACTTTGACACTTGCACTCTCAAAAATATTCTTCAATCTCTTGTTATAGCAGCAATAATATTTTCTTCTTATAGAATATTCAAGGAAGATACCTCCATCAAATCTTGTATCAAACTTTCCTAAGTTTTCTTCATCTCTTCCAATATAGCACTTTCTTCCAAACACTCTGAAGTATTTTATAGTATGAATTATTCCATACCACAACTCAGAGGGAGTCTTTGCACTATTTTGGCTTGCTTAAACTCTGTTAATAATGTAGATAATAGTATGAATTACTTCTCTCTAGTCGACTTCTTATAGGTTTTCCTATTTCATCATTGTTCTTGTAGCTTCCTGAACATTCCTATTCTTTCTTTCAACCACTCCATTCTGCTGAGGAGTCCTTTGGGAAAATATATTCCTTTTTATCCCATGATTCTCACAAAAATTGTTAAACTTATTGGAGGTGAATTATCCACCTCTATCATATCTCAAACACTTGATTTTCATATCCATTTCATTCTCAACCATAAATTTGAATTCTTTAAACTTATCTAAATATTTTTATTTTCTTTCAACCACTCCATTCTGCTGAGGAGTCCTTTGGGAAAATATATTCCTTTTTATCCCATGATTCTCACAAAAATTGTTAAACTTATTGGAGGTGAATTATCCACCTCTATCATATCTCAAACACTTGATTTTCATATCCATTTCATTCTCAACCATAAATTTGAATTCTTTAAACTTATCTAAATATTTTTATTTTCTTTGAGAAAAGTAACCCATTCCATTCTAGAATAATCATCAATCAATAGCATGAAATACCTATCACCTTGAAGAATTCTTACTCTGGTAGAACCACAAAAGTCTATATGCACCAGCCCCAACAGTCTAGTAGTAAATTTTTCTTTGACTTTAAAATTTATTCTTGCTTTCTTTCCAATCTGACATTCCTTGTAGAAAATATTGATAGGATTTGTAATCTTTGGTAGATCTCTCATAGCTTGAACTAAACTAATTCTCACTAGGTTATCAAAATTTATGTGACACATCCT
>VDFB02047230.1:356625054-357132052 GCA_007258455.2 Sequoia sempervirens
TATGATTATTCTTATCTGTATGGAGGATTCCTTAGAGAAGGGCCTCAAGTGGTAGCCAAGAATATTGATCCTTGTAAACCCCATTTTGTGAGCCTTGTGTTGTAAATTATGTGATTGTATGAGGACAAGAACACCCTTTGGGAAGAGCATCCTTCCTATTGTTGTGTGTACATGTGAAAATTACAAATAAATGTGATGTGGCATACATGTGAGCTATGTGAGAAAAATAGTACAACATATGATGCAAAGTTAATATTATTTGAGACATGGTATGAGTGCCACAATTATAAGGAAAAATGTTCTGTTAAGCATATATTTAGACAAAATGTGAAGCTAATAATTCTAAGACATGATTGGTCAATAAAACAAAAATATTTTCTAACATCATGAGTGGTGTTTATGATGCAAGGAAATTTTGGAGGTGTATAAAAGGTTATGAATTCATTTAGATATATTTTTTTGTGTAATTTAATTGAAGTTGATTACATTGTTAATAAATTAGAGCTACATGGATTGTTGTTAGCATTTGTTAAATTAATCGTATATCAAATAAATGTTCCATTATGAGAAATTTTGTGCTAAGTATTTAGATATTTAATTCATGGAAGAGATTTGTCTCTAATGTGTGCTTATAGCTAAATGTTTTGATTCTTCCATCAAGAAAGTAAAAGTAATTAGTATGTTTGATAGATTTATGTATGTTGTTATATTGAGATTATGTTTTCAAACCTTAACGTCTTCTAGGAGGAAGTTTAAGCTAAGGGGAGGGAGATGTAAGACCTCTCTTTGCATATGACTAATACAACCTTAAATTGTTATATATTTCTCCTATGTAGATGGTTAGATATTTTGCAAGTGATATGAAGGTGATTGTCTAATAGTAACCTTATAGTTTATTTTTACTTTATGTTATATCATTGTTATTTAATTAATGAAAATGCATGTGCATGTGAATTATTGTATGATATTCGAACTTATAAGATGAATTTGAAATAAGGTAATTGTTCTATCGTATTACATTGGAATCTGAGTAATTAGCTATGTAAATGATTCATGCATAAAGTTACAAAGATTTGATTTACAATTAATGTGGTTTATTATTATGTCTAACTTTGATTAATTATGTTGTGTAGGAAATTAAGTGAGTTGATGTGGGATTAACATTTAAGGTCAAGAATCGAATATGAAAATAGGAGGATAGATAAATGTTGGAATAAAATCAAATATATCTTTGGGAAGTTCTAAGTGTAGCCCTATTTGACTTAGATGGGTTTGAGGTTTTATTATTGTTTGGGCGATTATTTTTGAGTAGAATCCAATTGTAGGACATGTGATGTGAGTTTGGTTGGGTTTGGAACCCTTAGTTAAGATCAAAATTCGTATGGATTTTTGTGTGGGTTTTAAAAATGGATAACTGAATCAATTTCCTTGGTTTTTGAACAAGAATAGACCCCTAGGACCTATAACTATGGGTTTGGAACCTTTTGACACATGTGAACTTGTCCTTGTGATGTGAAAAGACCCCTCAAAAGTCCACATTCATGAATGTGACAAATTCAAAAAGTGTTGGGGCTTGGGAAGAGTGACTTGTCACTCTCAACCTTCTACTCCCCAAAAGTTCTTGGAATTTGCACAAGACTCACACATGTGTGACCACTTGTGGGAAAGAGTGTAGGTTTGGAGGATCCCTATATATCTCAAGAAGATGGAAGATTTGGGTGTTACTCACTTCTCCCCTTGGAGAACTCTAGTGGAGATGGAATTAATAATGTGGAGAGAGAAGCCCACCTCTTGGAGGAGATAGTGATCAAGATGGCTTAGCTTGGAGAAGAATAAAGAAGCTCAATTCACTCACCTCAAGAAAAGAGATAAGTCCTCCCTTAATCTATTTTCTCTTTTTTCTTTTTGTTGTTAGAAGTGGTAAGTTGCATGGATCATGGTTGAAACAAAGAGTAGAGTACCTAAATACGTGGAATTTGGTGTTAAGTTATTCTTATTCTATGTGAAATTTTCAAAAGAATCCATTCATCATCTTGGAGCTGAAATAATTTTTGCTTGGTGGTATGGCTAGAGCCCATGAGGCTCCATGACACCATTATGGTAGGGTGGAGAGCAAGCCTTAATTAGTTGTGTGCCCTTCATTGTATTTCTTTAAATTTTCTTGCAGTATGGAAAGATAGAATTTTGTTGTATCGTGATATAGACTGGAAAAAGAGCAAGTTGTTGATATCGGCATGTCTCTTGAAAACACCTTATTTATATTCTTGAAGTTGGGAGCACAAAGTCTCCTTGTAGTTATGAGAGTTCTAATGCATGTTAGGAGAGGATATGATTTAGATATAACCTCCTTTGTATTAAATAAAAATAAAAATTGTTATGAAATATAGTAACAGGAAGATAACTATTTTGGTTAAAATAAATAAAGCATAGTTGTTTCAAAACATATTGAAATTTTAGAATCATCCAGTTAAATATTTCCTTTTTGTTTAGTACTTCATTTTGTAAAGAACTTAATGGCATTAACTATTTTCAACTACAGGATTGGTTTTTGCAAAAAATAAATAAATAAATAAAAACAAACAAGGAGTAGAAAGAAATATGGTGATTTGGATTTACTTGTTTACATATGATATTTAGATAAGGAATCTAGCAATTAACCATATGTTAAACTACTATGCATATATATTCAAATCTGTAAACTAAGAAATATTGATTGATTGATTATACATAATTTATAACTATATATGTCAGAATATATGTGGAGTTTCAAAATTTTAAAAAATAAAAATGCCAAAACAAAATATACTTCTGATTTACAAGTATGGCTAAAAATAAATAAATATTAGATTTATAATTTATACATTAGAAGCAACGATATGCGAGTGCGCATATGGACAAAAAAGAAGAAGAGAAGTTTCAAAATTGACATACAATGGCAAACATCTTATAAAACCATATTTATTAAAATATTGGAGATTTATGCAAACCAAAATAAACACTTATAAAGTTAAACAAAGTTCATCTGATATATCCTTTCACTTGTTTTTTTGGATCCGGTAGGACATAGTTGGTAATGTGTATCCAAGCCCTTCTTGCTTTAAGAGCAGAATAGTTAAACTCCTACAATAACTTTATTCAATTGTATGCCATTATCTCACTTGAAACTTAGTATATGTCATCAATCACACAAAATTCATAACAATCTATGCCTTTGGTAATGCCTCAAAACACGAGTATTAGTTCCAGCTATGTGACACTCTTGCAATAATTTTTAGAATTGTGTCACCTCTCATGGGTAAGAGAAAAGTAAGAAAATTTCTTATTAAATATGGTTCTTAGCCACACTTCTAGCAAATCACCTAATCCAATTGTGCTTCTTATTTACAGGGTCATGGCATCTAAAAGTCTTAAAAAAAAGCAATAAAATGGCTCTCAAACTACCTTCAGGCTTTTGTATGCATGCCTTGGTGCCTTGTCCTATTTTCTCTATCTTACCATCATTCCCTCTTCATCTATTAACCACTTCTATCACTAGTTTTCCCATGTTGCTCAATGAGATAAAATGCATTAAGGAAGTTGCAAACCTAGCGGTGCATCTCCTCTTTCTGGTAGCACAATGTACAAGTAGGAGAAAAGTATTAGGGTGTAGATCTATTTAATCTTTTTGAGCCCAAGTCCATCACATACCAATGCACAACAAGTCTCTGAAAGGATGTCAGACATTGAAAAATAAAATAAAATAAAATGGAGAATGAACAATGAGATGAAAAGTTTGAAAAAGTTAATGACAACTAATAAGAAGGATTTTCTGCTATGAACACCTACTCACTGGCAGGCATATCATCTAGTTATGTGTGATCTTATCGTGTTGTAGACATTAAACTCATGAAAGCAATAAATACAAGAATAAGATTGTAATGAACTATTCAAAATTAGAGATTGTGGTGTCAGATGCATGATGCTACCCAAGTCACGTCTATTTAATTCCTCACCTGTCCATGGTAGGGAGGTGATTGCTCCATGCTTAGTGCTTCATGAAGGGATAATTGTATAATTAAAAACTATGAGGCAGGAATGGATTTCATGACAAATTGGGAATGGGATGAAATGTAAATCAATATATAGCTCCCATTTTGGGTCAGGAAAACAAAAAGAAAATGCATATAAATATATATACGTTATTAATGAGCTTGGATTTGAAATCATTAGAAAATATCTGGTCAGTTTGAAGTTTAGTCTAGCATTAATTTAAACAAATGATTAAATTTGATTATAAGATGAGTCTTACTGTGGGTAAAACAAAATTATTGCTGCATTTAATTAGTTAAGATTAGCAACAACAAATGATTAAATTGGATTTTAATTATAGGCACTTTCCAAGTAGTTCATGAGTTCTCACTTTAAATTACAAATATGTAAATAATTTGAGAAATACACGCACCTTAATTTAGACCACCATTCAAATTCATGCATTAAGCTTGGGTGATGTAGGGAAGAAATTAAGTTGAATCCATACCGATCGTTGAGAGAGAGTGGTAATCGGCTAAATCTCACTACAAATTTTGGCACTCAGCCATAGCTGTCTACAGTTATAATATAGATCTAGGAATAATTGATAGATGGTAATGCTAGTTTCCAACACTGGGAGAAATTAATAATGTTAGATTAAAATATGATGGAAGTATTAATGCATATAAAAGATAGTGATGATAGTAGCCCAAAATAAAATAAAATAAAATAAAAAGAGAGGAGGTTGTATGTTGGAAGAGACATTTGTTTTGATATTAAAGAACATAATTTATAATAGTGATAACTGAATTCCTACCAATAAACATATATTGAATAATTGTATTATCAAAAAGGTATTGATGACCATAAAAATATCAATATATTAATAATTATAGTAATAAGAATATATGAATAGCGTTAATTAATATTATATGGAGACATATTATACCAGCAATGATATTATTAAAAGAGATATTGTATAAAATGATAGATTTAATATGAGGAAATGACTTTTGGAGTTAATGATAATAATAATAAGTTGTTAATGGTTGTAGAAAAATTAAAATATATTATTCTTTTTAATATTAATAAAAATATTCATATTAACATTGCCAATAAAATAGTAAAATAATAATATTAACGAGTAATAATAGTATGGAGGTAAAATTAATAATAACATTAAAGATACTACTAACATTATTAAATAATGATATTTCTAAGTACAGATTGTTAAGACTAATGAGTGACCTTAACATCAATAAATGTTAATAGGAATATTAAAAGAAATCTTTAATTACCAATAAAGGAATAATAATTATTTTAATTTTTTTTGTTAGTTAATGTTAATTCATTGTAGGTTGTGATAAAACCAACTTATTAACATTGGGAAAAATTTCTACTACATGTGATGCTCATTAATTGAATTAATTGGAATAATCATGATACTTTTTATTGTCTTTTAATTAGATGCTAATGTTGTCAATGATAATTTAAATTAGTACCCATGTTTAGTGGAAGGTTAAACTCAAGAATTAATTGTGGAATTTAGAGGATAATTAAATTATTTTATATTTTAAATTATGGTTAATTGAGGAAAAAAAATATATCAAGATTTTGGGCAATGGAAGATGATTGATTACTTGGATGCATAAACAATAATAATATTATTATTTAAAATTATTGAAGATCTACTAAGAAAAGAAAAGAAATATATATATTAGGGGCTCGAGTATTAATAACAATATATTGTATTAAGAAATAATTTTCCTATAAATAATAAATTTACTATAGAGTGTTGAATGGCAATAAAATTATCCTTAGCTAGTATCAACTTACACTGTAAGGATTATCACTCTGATACCTCTATGACACTTAACCATGATGGTATTAATATGGGTTGGAAGAAAATATTAACGCTATGATAATAGGGTTAGTAACAATTACACTAATGTTCAGGCAAAGTAATGTTCAATCATTATGGTTGAACAATAATATCTTTATTAAGTTAAATTGATGATTAGATAATATTTTTAAAAAAAAAATGTTGGATTTTATTGCATTTTACTTTATTTCTTTCAGTTAAGATTTTATGGCATGACAATTTTCTTGTCAAAAATTTCAGGCATGACAATGTAGAGTACATCTCAGTTGAAGTATTTGAAAACAATAGCCATATAAAATTCCTTTTTCCCAACTCCTACTCTCTCAAGGTTAACAATCTCAATCTCACTAATAGCGATTGCTAAGAAAGGTAATTCCACCAACTCTACCAAATAGTTTACCATAGGAACAATAAAAGTAGAGGCTTTGAAAGGAACTCCATGAAAACCAAGCTCTCTAAATGCTATATCAAACTCTATTTCAAAATATTTTAGATGAGGTTGCTCCCATATAAGCTCACTTACTCACTAGACAAATCCTTGAAACTTTAGATTGATTTTTCTTGTCCCTCTCTCACTATTCTTCTTAAATTTCATCAGGATCATGCATTGACCTTCTTGCCCCCTCCTAAAGTTTGGACCACATCCACTATCTGGACACATAAAACTTGACATCCTTGGTCTTCTTGGTTCCCATGCCATGATATGGTTATGCAAATGAAAATGAAGCAAAGTAATCATTGCCTTCTCTATTGGCTAGAAGAATGCATGCTTAATGTTTTCATACATGATATTACCTCTCTTCTACTCTCATGGTTGAATACCGAAATCTAGTATGGTGGGACTCTAGAGTTCTAGTCATCTTTCTTCCTCTTCCACCAAATGCTAGCCTGATCCACACGTCTGCTAGCCTAATTGGATTTGTTTTTGAAATCTAAATTTTCTCTGGAGTCACTAATGTAGCTCTCTTCCTTTTCAAACTCTTTCATTGCTACAGATCATCTCTAGGATTTAATCATCTGTACCACATGGTTGATGTACTTTGAATCCTTGCATCTAAAGGAAATTTCCTTAACATAAATACTACTAGGGAATTTCAATGTTACCATGATTGTAGTTGGCATTAAATCTAGTACATGCAACATTAATGAAAATTATCCTTATATAAGAATTCCCTCCATCTTTTTGTCTTGTAACACTCTTGATGGTGGCTACATGAAATTTGATTTTGATTCCTCTTCTACATCAAAGTGTTCATATCCTTGATCTGACTCTTCTGAATTATTAGAATCAAAATCACTAGCTTCCATGTTCCAAAATTCCCAACCAACATCTACAATAAATTTATCTGGATCATTAGTAATACTCTTCAAAATTGGTTGCTAGTTCAAGTTCATTATGCTTTCATAATACTTTATATCCATGGAGTTCAGCCATTCCTTGATGCCATCAAGTGAAGATTGAGGACTGACATCAATGTGAAGAATATCTTGCTTGAAGTATTTGAAATCAATAGCCATATCAAATTCATTTTTCCCAACTCCTACTCTCTCAAGGTTAACAATCTCAATCTCACTAATAGAGATTACTAAGAAAGGTGATTCCACCAACTCTACCAAAAAGCTTACTGTAGGAACAATTAAAGGAGAGGCTTTGAAAGGAACTCCATGAAAACCAAGTTCTCTAAATGGTATATAAAACTCTAGTTCAAAATATTTTAGATGAGGTTGCTCCAAGATAAGTTCACTTACTTACTAGAAAAATCCTTGAAACTCTATATTGATTTTATTTTTCTTTTCCCTCTCTCACTATTCTTCCTCAATTTCATTAGGATCATACATTGAACTTCTTGCCCCCTCCTAAATTTTGGACCACATACATTACCTCCACATTAAACTTGACATCCTTGGTCTTCTTGGTTCCCAGGCCATGATATGGTTATGCAAATGAAAATGAAGCAAAGTAATCATCTCCTTCTATGCTGGATGGAAGAATGCATACTTAATTTTTTGATACATGATATCAACTCTCTCTTCTTCTCTCATGGTTCAATACCGAAATCTAGTATGGCAAGACTCTAGAGTTCTAGTCATCTTTCTTCCTCTTCCACCAAATGTTGGCCTGATCCAAATGTCTGCCAGCCTAATTGGCTTTGTTTTTGAAATCTAAAGTTTCTCCTGAGTCACTAATGTAGCTCTCTCTTCTTTTTCAGACTCTTTCATTACTACAGATTTTCTTTAGGATTTAATAATCTATAACACATGGTTGATGTGCTTTGAATCCTTGCATCTAAAGGAAATTTCCTTAACATAAATACTACTAGGGAATTTCATTGTTGCCATTGTAGTTGGAATTAAAGTCAATACCTACAACATTAATGAAAATTATTCTTATATAAGAATTCCCTCCATCTTGTTTTCTTTTAACACTCTTGATGGTGGCTACATGAAATCTAATTTTGATTCGTCTTCTACATCAAAGGGTTCATATCGTTGATCTGACTCTTTTGATTAATCAAAATTAGAATCATTAGCTTCCATATTCAAAAATTTCCAACCAACATCTTCAAAAAATTTATCTAGATCATCAGTAATACTCTTCAAAATTGGCTGCCAATTGAAGTTCATTCTACTTTCATAATACTTTATATCCATGGAGTTCAACCATTCCTTGATCCCATCAAGTGAAGATTGAGGAATGACGTACGTGTGAAGTACATCCCACTTGAAGTATTTGAAAATAATAGCCATACAAAATGCCTTTTTCCCAAGTTATACTCTCTCAAGGTTAACAATCTCAATCTCACTAATAGAAATTACTAAGAAATGTAATTCAACAAACTCTACCAAACAATTTATCATAGGAACAATAAAAGGAAAGGCTTTGAAAGGAACTCCATGAAAACCAAGCTCTCTAAATGGTATATCAAACTATAGTTCAAAATATTTTAGATGAGGTTTCTCCCATATAAGCTCTCTTAATCACTTGAAAAATCCTTGAAACTCTCTATTGATTTTATTTTTCCTATCCCTGTCTCATTGTTCTCCCTCAATTTCATCAGGATCATACATTGAGCTTCTTGCCCCTCCTAAAGTTTGGACCACATCCATTACCTCCACATAAAATTTGACATACTTGGTCTTCTTGGTTCCCATGCCCTGATATGGTTATGCAAATTATGAAAATGAAGCAAAGTAATCATCTCCTTCTCTGCTGGCTAGAATAATGCATGCTTAATGTTTTGATACATGATATCAACTCTCTCTTCTTCTCTCATGGTTGAATACCAAAATATAGTATGGTGAGCCTCTAGAGTTCCGATCATATTTCTTCCTCTTCCACCAAATGCTGGCCTGATCCACACATCTGCCACATGGTTGATGTGCTTTGAATCTTTGCATCTAAAAGAAAATTCCTTAACATAAATACTGCTAGGGAATTTCAATGTTCCCATTGTAGTTGACATTAAAGTTGATACCTACAACATTGAAAATTATCCTTATATGAGAATTCCCTCCATCTTGTTGGCTTGTAACACTCTTTATGGTGGCTAGATTAAATCTAATTCTAATTCCTCTTCTACATCAGAAGGTTCATATCCTTGATCTGACTCTTCTAAATTATCAGATTCAGAATCACTAGCTTCCATATTCAAAAATTCTCAACCACCATCTTCAAAAAATTCATCTAGATCATTAGTAATACTCTTCAAAATTGGATGCCAATTCAAGTTCATTCTTCTTTCATAATACTTTGTATCCATGGAGTTCAACCATTCCTTGATGTTGTGAAGTGAAGATTGAGGAATAGTGTCAATACAAAGTATATTATGCTTGAAGTCTTTTAACATAATAGCCGTATCAAATGCCTTTTGCCCAATTCATACTCTCTCAAGGTCAACAATCTCAATCTCAAGTATTAGCTAGGGAATTTGAAATTTTATTATGGTATGTGCTCTTTGACATGACATAATATGATTATGGTTTCATCTCATATGTTGTAATTTATTAGATATATGGGTATGTGGAGGATCATCATGGGAAAAATATGCCCTTAAGTGGTAAAAAATTCATAAAAAATTAGAGTTAGGCAACTTGGCATAAAAATTTGAATAGGCTATCTATATTATTTCAAAAATATGTAAGAATAGAATCTGTAGAAAATTGAATGTAGTTTCTAAACTACTAGGTTTGTTAAAACATATAAAAAATTTATTTGTTGAAAATTGAAATTTCAATGCAGCAGTACTTAAATTTCAGGGAAAAAATAAGTAGGTGTCTTTTTTAGCACCCTAACCACAATAAAATGATAATAATTTTTTATAATATTTTAGATATAATTAGAGGACTCATGCCCTGATGTGATGCATATTTTTTATAATTTTTTTCCAAGTAAATAATTAATTATTAATTTTTTATTACAAATTTTTAAAAAATATAAAAACTCGTATGTTTGACCACCTTAACTTGGTAAAAACTTCATGAAATTCAAATTTTATTTTTTTAATCCTATAGTATGTGAAGCATAGAATGTGACACATGTTTTGTATTCAAAAATGTGATACCGTTTGAAAGCTATAGATGTTTTGCAATCAACCTATCAATCAGGACTTTAGTCATGATTTGAATAGAAAATGAATAGTAATTACTCATTAAATTTAAAGTAAAGCATAATTTATATTGGTGGAAATTTTAGAATCATCCCCTTTAAAAACCCTTTTTGTTTCATCAATTTTGGATAAAATAATAGTCGTCAGCTACATACCCATCATATTGCCACTTTTTGGCCCATCATGATCCTGCACATACTCATATAACAAAAAAATAAATTATTGCATGAAATAAATAATAATTTTTCATTCTAAATGTTTTTCTTTTTAGAACATGGGTCTTCCAGAAGATCAAGATGTTCCTCAACATGATATAGATCCACAAAATATTGGTTCAGCTGCCAGTACAAATCACATGGCAAAGAATGATGTGGAAGACACCATGGCTGATGACAATGATGATGACGACATTGACGATGATGAAAATGATGATCATGATCATGATCATGATGGTGATGATGATGATGAGACAATTGATGGTAGTAACTAGTGACATTCATGATCATATAGATTGCATCATGGATCATTATTGATATATCATTATGATGACTCTTTTCATGGTTACTATCATATGTCTCATTTTCATGGCCTACAATACTATATTATTGAGTTGTGTCATATTGACATGTATCATTTTCAATTTTTCACTATATCATTTAGACATGTATCATCTTGACTTGGATCAGTTTGAGTTACATAATTTATCAATTTTATTTATATCATTTGTACATGTATCATTTTGACATGTTTTTGATGTACTGGCATATTTGAATTTAACTTTTTTTAGTTATATATGATCATGATCTTCTAGTATTGACTTGTCAATTTATATATATTAAAAGCAGTTGATGATTTTTGGATGGATATTTATTACGTATGATTATTTTAATTTACTTTTGAAATTAAATTAAATTATAGATATTTGACTCACTTGTTTTAATTATAGATGATGATCATGTTACAATAATAGTTTAGGCGGTGATGAAAGGTAAAAGTAATGTTTGGCACCTCCAAAACGTAATTGAAAGTTTTGTAGTGAGCCACATTAAAAGAGGTGGTGATGTGGAAGCGGATGTCTTGTCTAAATGGGTTTTAAATTTTGGTGAAATGGGGAAATTTAGGTTAGAGGTGTTAGCAAACAACATCTTAAATGAACGAGGTGGTGAAGTGAGTGATGTAGGTTTGACATGACAAGCGAAGGTAGGGGTGGCAGGTGGTGGTGAAGTAGTACTTCATTAATAGAAAGTGTGGGCAATCGAAGATGGTGTTAAATGCAAGCCCTTGCTAAGATGTGTTAATTTCATTTGGAAAGGTTCAAGAAAAACTCTACAACAAACTTTGGTGGTGGGGGTGTTGGTTGTCAGGAGAAATGGAAGCCAATTTCACCTTCTAGTCATGAAGATCTTTGGCCCCATTTTATGGAGAGGTGTCTAGAAAATGACTGGATGGCCTTTTCCTTATTGATGACGAGTGGCTAGTGTAGTGTGCAAAAACTAATTGTTGTAGGGATTTCAGCTCTCTAAAACATAGATAGCAAACCAACATGGACATTTAATCCATAATTGTGGTGTGGGGATTGGATTTAGGAGAACTAGTGGAAATGGTGAGGATGGTGATGTAGAAAATTGTGCATGGATATTTTTTGGTAGGAATGGAGTCCATTCTTGAATGGGAAGTTTCGGGTGTAGGTTAGATTATTTTGAAGGAATGGTAGATAATGAAATTGAGGAGCTCTATGGGAGACTGGGGCTCAAACCCTTTATTCATTGGCCTGAAGGAAAATATAAAGCTTGTTGTCATGAGGAAGCACATTTGGGATGGAAAGCACTCAAAATCTTCATTGAATAGGAATTGGAAGCAAAAAGGAAGCGCTAGAAGAAATTGAGGAAGCAGCAGAAGTCAAAGAATTCTTTGAAGGAGATAGCCAAGTGTCTGTGTGGAGCTCATTAAGACTGGTCATCTTTGTTTGTGTCTTATTTTGTTGTATTAAAGCATGTAACTCTGAACACTATTAATGGTGGTTATTTTTTGTTTATGGGGTTTATTTAATATTTTACTCTACACATTAAGGTGCCTCTAGTTTTTTTCATTTGCTATGGAATTTTGGTGGGTAATGACACAAAACAATAGATGTACTTTTTTATCTTTACAAGCAATACAAAATTTTTGTGTTACTGACCTAAAAAAATAATTGTCTTCTTATTAAATCATATGAGTTAAATAATCAAATTATTAGTTTATAATCATATGAGTTATTAAAGAGGAATGATGTATTTAAATAGTTAAATTGAAATAAAATATATTAAATTAATAAAAGGAAGCAAAATAAGAAGCATTTTTAGAAGCAAAACAAGAAGCATTTTTAGAAGCAAAACAAGAAGTATTTTTATAAAAAAAATAAGAATAAATTTTAGAAGTAAAAAAAGAAGCATTTTTAGAAGCAAAAAATGAAGCAAAAAGGAAGCAAAACAAGAAGCAATTTTAAAAGAAAAAAAAGAAGCAAAACAAGAAGCATTTTTAGAAGGAAAAAGAGGAAGCAAAACAAGAAGTATTTTTTAGAAGCAACAATGGAAGCCAAACTAGAAGCAATCTTGGAAGAAAAACCAAAAGCAAAACTAGAAGCAAAATTGAAAGCCTAATTAGGTGCTAATTTAGGTGCCATTTCCGATGCTATTTCCTAGCACTATTTTAGTTGTTAACATAAGTGCTATTTTTGGCACTAATTTTTGGTGCTATTTTATGAATTACCGGGGCGCTTTGTTTTCCAGTGCTAATTATGGAAAAAAATTGATGTTACATCCCACACCACCTTCGACATAAAAGTTGGCACCACGATGACCATGCCTGTTTGTACCAAGTTTGGTGCCAACAAAATCACTCATTTCATGGGTTGAAATACACTAAAATCCAACACTATTTGCCTATTCTATTGTAGTGCACTAAGATAGTAATTGGATACCCTCAAGAATAATAAAACATCATCCCACAAGTTCTTTGTTGAAGATATATGTTTGTTTCCTAGTCACTAGGACATACTGAAACTTGATAAATATAAGGGAAAATGATATCTTGAAGGTCACTTAAGAGAATTTTTTGTTGCTACCTTTGAATGTGTAGTTGATGATACATAACTTATGAGGTTGTTCCCTTCTAGTCTAGGAGGAGAAGCTATGGAATGGTTTTCACGATTATTCCTCACCATCAAATCTTTTCAAGAACTTGCTAATAATTTTTTCTCCAATTATAGTTTCAACTATGAACATAAAGTGATCATGACAAACATTTTTAACACCAAAAAAATACAAGGAGAATCCTTTGTGTCATTTTTACAAAGATGGAGACATTTAACAAAATGATTACCTTATGATATTCTAGACAAAGAATTGGTTGACCTTGTCAAAATTTGAACAAGGAAATTGGAAGAGAATTTTGCCTCAAATGATTGAATTCATTTGATGAAGCCATAGAAATGGGATTTCTAATTGAAAAAACTATCATCATTGATGGAACTATTAAAATTAATAATGACAAAGATAAAAAATTAGGTTCAAGCAACAAAATACCTTTTTGGGTTAAGATCAAGAATGTACTCAATGACGGAGTTCTTGATGTAAAAGAAACTAAAAAATCATCACCTATCTACAACCTTAAAGGTTCATCTTCAAATAAAGGAAAAAAAAAGAAAGAAGCTTTCCTAAATGAAATTTTATGCCATTGGGACAATCTCTTGAATCTGCATTAAAAGAACTCCTTGAAAATAATCTTATAACATTACTTGAGATGAAAGAATATAATCCACAAGTCAAACCCCCATGGTGGAATGAGGATAAATTTTTTGAATATCATAGACACAAAGGACATAAGACTAGTAGTTGCAATAAACTTCAACATCTAATACAAAACCTTATTGATTATGGTAAGATAGCAATTGACAGACACACTCCTTGAAGTAATTATGATCGCAAGGTGTTTAGAAACCCTTTCCCTAAGCATGAAAAGGATAGAGGAAAGGCCCCTAAATTTAGAGATGGTGTGAACTATACTACTGCTAAGTATGACTATATCATAAATAACATTAGTGAGGTTGATAATCATGTGAACACTTTCATTATAACAGGAAAAGAACCTAATTGCAATGTTACTACCCACAATGGTGCAATTACACTTATAGGTCCTAATTAATAACCCATTGCACCAAATTCATAATCAATACAACCTAATAGAGCATTTAGATAAAACTCCCTTACAAATTTTTATACTTGAGTTGCTACACCTATCTCATGAGCATAAAGCTATCTTAGGTTAATAACTTGCTACTGCTACATAGCTTATAGACCTAAATGTGGATCAATTCTAGGCTATGGTGGGACATATCACCTCTCCTCACACTCTCACTTTTATTGAGAATGATGATTTTTCCATCCCACAACCACATAATGCACCTTTACACATTTATGTCCTTGTCCATAAATTTAAGATCAAGTGAGTTCTGATACATGAAGGAGAAGTTTTTAATATTTCTACTCAAAAATTGATCACAAAATTAGGGTTCTCTAAAAATATAGTTGATCCAAATAAAAATATTACCATAAAGGCATATGATGAAGAAGAACACTCATCTCAAAATTGGTTACTTTACCAATCAGGGTTGGGCCTATGGTAATGGATGTGGTTTTCCAAGTTCTTGATCTCCCTCTAACCTATAACATCCTCCTTGGACAACCATGGATTCACACAATAAAAGCATTACCTTCTACATACCATCAATGAATTAAATTCCCACACAATTTTATCAAAATCACAATATAATGGGATTGAAACTCTTTCATGTATTTCCATAATCTAAGTCTAAAAACTGAAATCACAATCCCAAGAAATCATGAAGCACCTTATTCTCAAGCATATGTTGATATTAAGTCCTTGAAACCATCCACCTCAAAATCCAATGAAGTTGAGATCAAAATACAAGTGAAAGAGAAAACCATAGACATTCTCTTTCCCTTTGGAAAGCTACCTTTATCTCCCCACATTTATGGAAAGCAATAGATGACTAAGTCATCATCTTCATTTACCTCAACATCAAACCCCAAGGTCCAAATTCATGATATGGGATGTGGATAATACCATATGGATAACTTACCAACAAAAGACACTACTAATGTCTTTGAGAAGGGTGAGACATCTAATGATAATGTCAAGACAGCTGTAGAAGGAACACAAAAAGATGGTCATGCTTGGATTGAAACATTTTAGGATCCTGATGATACACCTACCTTTGCCATATCTACTGCCACTCAAGCTTTTCATATCTATGATAACCCCTTGTTTGACCAAGACATCTACAATAACCCACTCTCTTATCATGACCCCATTGAGGATATCTAGTCATCATCCTTCCACCCCCCTTTCCCTAGGCTAGGATATGAATATCCTATTGTCACCTATACTAAGCCATCTTCCCAAGTCATTAAGGATGCAAAAGATTCCTTTGACATTAGCAGTACCGAAAAGAATAGTCCCAAACACTTCGTTGATGGAATCACCAGTCATGTTCATCCACTAAACATTCATGTCAATTTTCTATTTCATCCATCTCACTCACATCCATTCACATCAAATACATGGATCAATAATCCATAGCTCAAGAAAAGAATAAAGGAAAAGATCTAATTAACAAGCTATCTTTCAAAGGAGATCAAGAATCAAGAGATAGTGAAAAAAAAGAAGATCAAGACAAGTACCTTAG
Source organism: Sequoia sempervirens (assembly GCA_007258455.2). Classification (NCBI taxonomy): domain Eukaryota; kingdom Viridiplantae; phylum Streptophyta; class Pinopsida; order Cupressales; family Cupressaceae; genus Sequoia; species Sequoia sempervirens. The sequence goes on from VDFB02047230.1 coordinate 356,641,298, forward strand.
CCAAAATAAAAATTTATTTGACAAATCAAAAAAAAAAAAAGATCAAGAAAAGTCCCCTAGCAAAAATAAAAAGATATCAAACAAATAAAAAATAAGATTCAAAAGTGAAAGAAAGAAAAATTTCATCTCCAAGTATGCCTCTCAATCAAAAATCATCAAGGCATCTATCAAGGAAAAAGGTTAAAAAAAGAGCTTGTTGATCCAACATCTCCATCCATGTCACTCTCACTCATACCATATATTCAATTCCACCCATCCATATTCACATATCTATCATATCACACCATTAGTGATGTCTTTCAATGTATCTTTGATGATGACCCATTCACATACTATAACTCATCGGTCACCCAAGCTCCTTTTCATCTAAAACCTGATGTCCCATGTAGTGTACATATTTGGGTTCATACCATAGCCTCTTTCATCTACCACATCTATCATCCTTCATTTTTTCCACTTGTACTCCCCATCTTGACTGGATCCTTTAATCTAACATCACCCACATAGTATCGGCATTGTCAAGGAATTCTACAAATCTAACCCTTATCAATTCTACCTAGCTTTAGAGAGATAGGCTAAAATTTTAAAAAATACAAAAAATGGAAAAAAGTCCTAGAAAAATTTAAAAAAATGGAAAAAAGTCCTAGAAAATACAAAAATGGAAAAAGTTTGAAAAATACAAAAAAATGGAAAAAGTCTTGAAAAAATACAAAATAATAGAAAAAGGTCTTGAAAAAATACAAAAAAAATGAAAAAATGAAAAAAGTAAAGAGATATCAATTTGTTCAATGGTGAAAATCACTTTGGTGGTGCCTTGATCAAGTAACATGGTGAAAACCAATAAATCAGTGCCATGTGTAGAAGCTTCACTTCTCTTTCCTTTGGAGCTCCACTTATTCTTTCCATCCCATTTTCATTCACCCTCCACTTCATAATGACCTTTTTCACACTCACCATGGCTTGTGAATTGTTCGACATTCCCCTTTCTTGCTCACTTCACCATGTATACTAAGTTGGTCATATCCCTCACTGGGGCATTTCCTCAACCTTAGCTATGGGTTGGGATACTTAGCATCTTGTGATTGGAGAAACCACCCTCTTTATCTATCTGCTCATTATTTATCTGCTCAATAGAAATTCATCTTGTTCCATCATAATGCTTTTGAAAAACCATAAAAAATAAAATATTTCAAAAATCCAAAAAAATAAAAAAATCCCAAAAGAGTGACACTTTCATATCTCCACACAGCTTTGAACTTCAAAAAAATCAAATCACGCCATGATCGAAAATCGAGAAAACATTGTAACATATCTATCAATCTATCTTGCAGATCCAACCAAATGCATAAACTATGACAAGAATCAATTCTACATTAAAGCATGATGCATGTTCGTTTTCCGATGTTTGATTATTTTATATCTTTGTTGGCATGTCTTTTAGCTTCTCAAGGATTTCTTAGACTAAAGAGGTGAGGATGGGGCATGTACACCTGTTTGTTGTCTATCGATTGTTTCTTATTCATAGGATGACTCATCTTAAGACATCATTGTCTAAAATCATTGAGGACCAATGAGTCTCATGTGGATAAGAACATTTCATGTTTCATAGTGTTTTCCATGCAATACAGTATTCAGGTCATCTAGACGTTCATGTTATATAGATGCTTATACAAATTTGTGACATAATAATCTCTATGATGATAAATCACTTTGTAAACCACAAGAAGCTTCATCACCTTCATTTCTATCATATCTCTTTTTATCCATCATTTCTTCCATCATCCATTTTATTCATAATTTCATTTTATTCATGCTCCTTATCTCAAAGGGTAATTAATTGGTTTATCTAATTGATTCTTGTCTTCTAATCCAAATATCAAATCAATCAACTTTCTTTTTAACATAGGACTCCACTGCTCCTTGATCACTCAATTTATTAATCAATCATTTTTTTGTGCTAGCATCAATTTCAATCAACTTAATTATCTTCTCAACCTAGATATAATGATCATTTATATCAATTGTTCAATTATGCATATTAGATGTGCATTTTCATCAAATGTGCATCTCTACTTAATCACATGCAAAAATCAATTATCATATATATCATCATCCTTACTAAGATATCCCTAGGGCATGTATCAGTTAATCAATTCTTTTTCTTTGAAACAACATGACAAGTTGTATTGTCTCAAAGAGAGGAAAAATATAGACACTCAAAATTTATCATCACAATCATCCTATTTTTCGTCTATTAATTAAATGGATCTATTGTTATCTATTTAATTAATTCATTCAATATCTTCCTCTATTTTCATTAATCCACTTAAATCATCAACATATTATATGCATTTATCCATATTATAAGAACTTATAAGCATTTAACCATTTGCATAATCAACCATTTATTCATTTCATATTGCTCCATTTGCATAATCACTAAAATATCCATGCATTCAATTCTCAAATCATTAGATAATTAATCTTTATCCATTTATATATTCCATTAAATCATTTGCATGTACATAAATCCATTTATATATTCCATTAATTCACAAATTCATTTTATTCTAAACTCCTTAACCTACATCATATAATAAAGTGATTCATTTATCTCTCTCATTTCAATAAACTTGACTTGATTAAAGAATATGGGATAATTATCATTTCTCCACCACATTATTTTACTCCCACATTACTCCCACAACATTAATCTATCATGAGGACATCTATATAAAACCTCTCTTCTCACCAAAAAGCATATTCAATTTCAATAGCACATTCAATTTCGATCACACAATCTTCTTTTCCATTCATCATAGCTTCTTGTTACACTTGTGCTTGTGAAAATATGTGAGCACCAAATGCATAAATTATGATGTTGGTGAATAGGAGAACAATGGAGTTATTTTTCTTTTGAATGCATGTATTTTTCATAGTTTAGTTTACATTTTTGCATGTGTTTCTCTTTAGAGAAGCTTCATTGATGTTATTTTGAAATTTTGATTTGAGTTTATTAGATTGAAATCAACTCATTCAGTTTTTGGAATATACAAGTCACACTTAGCTTAGACCTAAATTAAATTCAAATTCTTGGTAGGATTTTATTCTCCTAGATCTGATGTTGGCTTGTATTGTTGTAATTTTAGGAAATTTGGCATAAACAAGTATAAATACAAGGTTATTTCACATATTTTCTCCTAGAAACTTGAGTATTCGTGCAATATAGAAAATTTGAGTTTGCAAGAGCATTCAAGTGTCTACAAAAGCATCAAGAGTCTTCAATAATTAATTATCAAGTTTTTTGGAGAATTATTCAGGTATCAAGTATCATGTAAAAGTCATCATGCATCATGTTTGTGTTTGAGCTAACATTTATGATGTAGGGTTTTATGATTCAAGCAAGCATTCAAGTCAAGATCTACTATGTTCAGGCAAGAGTCAAGATCCACATTCATGCTATCCATTTCATACATGTTTGAAGCATCTTGTTAAAGGTTTTTTTATGTGATTTGTAGACCTAGGTTGAAGATACATTGAAGAGCAAGATTGGGAGAAGTTGTCAAGTTGCCAAAGTTGTCACCTTGTTCACAATATCACTAAAAGACACCTATATAGCAGAATTGAGCATTTCAGATCCAAAAATAAAGATTGGAAGTGTTCAAACCTTCAAATTTTGGAAAAATTTCAAGGTGCCATATATAAATTTTTGATACAACACTCAGAAACTCAAGTGTAAAATTAGTCTCAGGAGCACATTTTGAAAAAATCATAATTTTGGATCTATTCATTTTCACACAAAATCAATTTCCTAAACATATTCATCTGCCATATGGGAATGTGCACACTAATTTTTAGCTTCATAGGATCAGTTTTGAAAAAGTTTCAGAGGGCCAAGTTTAAGGGTTTTTGAGAAAATCTACTGTCAGCACAGTGAAATCTGTTAAAGTGGCCTACTTTGAAGGAAAATATTAAGCATCTGAAAAGATAGTATGAATGACCAATTGGTGCTCTGGAATCTCCCTATTTCAAGGTGCATCCATGCCAATTTTCAAGGCATTTGAACATCATTTGGTATTTTGCAAGAACAATTCCGAATGGATTTTACACAATTTGAGGATTCCATTTCCAAAACAACTGCAAAAGGGTCAACTTTGGCATTTGATATTTTGTGAAGAATGAAGATTGATGAAAATTCATTGTGCACACATTCTCATGGATCTTAAATGAACTAGTCTCCCAAGTTATGGCTTCGCAGGAAGTGATTTGACATTTTTACAAAATTGCAAATTGGTGAGTTTTAGCTTAATTTGACAGGTGCAATTTTTGCAAAAAAAATGGTTGAACAAGCAACTCTGATTGTGAGTAGCTTTCAATACAAATAACTTCATGCTAAATCATCCAAAAAGCATGCTTTCCTACCATAATTCAATACTCTGGTACATTTTCATGGCTTCTAGAGATCATTTGATCAGTTTTCAAAAGCTATTTTGGAGGCTACTTAATCTATTTTTTCATAATGTGAAAAATCAAAAAGAAAAATTAACCTGAGGAATACTTACTTCAATGCATTTCAAAATATCACAAAAAAGAATAGAGTGTTATGGAATTTGATTGCATAAGGCTCTCTTAGAATACCATTATCATCTAGCACCACATATTAGTTATTCAGATGCCTACTTCAAGCACTAAACTAGAGCAGATGATAAAATTGATGCATTATAAAGTTATATATAGAATTGAAAAGATAAATTTATACACTCCTGCAAACTCCTAAAAATGATACATTAGGAAGGTGGTGTTAAATATATGCATTTTGTTAAGGCTTCATAACTAAAACATGTCTCAGAAGTGCACATCATCATCTACAAAATTATCCTTCAACAAGGCCACATTCGTTACCATGTTCCCATGAAAACAAAGATAGTTACGATGAAAAGAAAAATATATTGCAAATAGAATGGATATGAAGATGAAATTAAGTTTGATATTATTAATCAAAGATTTGATTTGATGCATTTGAAGAATGAATTCAACAAATGAGACATTCCAAGTAGCCGAAATCAAGAAGATGGTGATACAAGAGTTTCTTAAATTCTTTTTCATATAATAAATGTTCAGTTTGGGAGCATCGAAAGGAGGATTCTTCATGATAATTCCAAAGAAACCAATTGTTTTGATTGAGTATGACAAGGGAAGAGTATTTGTAGGAAAAAAATATATAGTATGAATGAAAGAGGGACTTCCAATTGATAAACTGCAAAAAATTAAAGCAATCATCCTCATTGCATCTTCTCAAACACAATTCATGATTCACAAGGAGTCAAAACTCAACCTACATAAGGTGAATTTTTTTAAAATATCTCACAGCATTGTACAGACCTCTTCTACGTAACATTAATAGGATGCCCTAAAATGTAGTAGCGAATGAATGGGGCATAAACCCTAAGATAAATGCCATTGGAGAGACTGCCTTGCATTGGTGGGAGTATTTTTGAGCTTCAAAGTCTTATCAATAGAACTTACTTCATCGGTGAGAAAATCACAATCAATAGAGAAAAAATAAGTCTTTACGATGGTTCAAGTCACCTCGAAATATGAATAAATGTGGTCATAATGCGGAAAGAAAATTGAATAAATTGAGGCTAAGGTGAAAAACAATATTATTTTGAGAAATCTAAGGTTCACATTTTACGGAGGGATTGTATTGTAGTTGAGAGTTTTACCTATAGGGTAAAAAATTATAAAATGCTTGTGCTTGGAGAATTATTGGAAGGAAAAGGAGTATGTAATTTTTAGATAAAGTGTAACTGAAGATTATTTACATTGGAAAAGGAAAAAAAAAATTATTGGATGAAGCAATTAATAGGTAAATATTTTACCTAAAATATATTTTCATTATGTGAGAATGCAAGTGAAATATTTTTTACCAAAGGAATTATAAGGAGGATAATTATTTTAATTTTTGGGTGAAGAGTGAAAATTGCCAACAAAGGGAAAGATGGTATTATTATTTTTCACGAGGATACAAAAGTGGAGATTAAAGATTAAAATATTTAATTTTCCAAATGGCAACTAATTAAATATTTTATTTTACCAAAGACAATTAAATGAAGAGCTGCGCCAAAAAGAAGAGTTGCACTAGATGGATGTCGTGAAAGGTTGTAACCCTAAAATAATGTATATATGTCAAATAAAATCAAGAGGAGATCAGGATATTTAGGAGAAATAAGTACAGGTTAGGTAGTTGGATAGGGTGAACTGTTTCTGAAATAAATATCATGTTGTACATTGTAAAGTCTTTAAAATTATCTAATGGAGAAGAACATATTGATATGGTGATCCAATTATGTTGTCAATTGTTTGTCAAATTTATTGATTCAAACATTATCTGGTTGTCTCCAAGGTTGTCATTTCTTGATTATTTAAATTGAAATATCAAGGATATTTTTTAGTTTATCAAAGCACACTTTCTACTCTTGTGTGGTTCAATTAACTGGTTCCTGCAAGACATGATTAAATCCTTTTGATTAATCACAATAATTTGGAAAAGGACATTTGGATCATTAAGAAGAATTTGATAATTATACTCTTGTATGTTTACACAAGCTATAAATAGTCACAAGTTCCAAGTAATTTGAATTATAGCCATTAAACAAGTCACCCATTATACAAATCTTGACTCCATTAGCCCAATAGAAGTAGGCACTGGTCACACCTTTCATATTTTAGAATTTCATAAAATCTTATTAAAACATCCATATCTCAATTTCAATAATAGGAGAAGGAATAGGTAGAAAACTTTCATCTATTACACTTTGTGCCATTGTAATAGATCCATCAAATCAATCAAGTCATACAACTTTAAGTCTGCTTTATTCATATAGGTACACCTGCCTAGGTCTAGCAGCACCTGAAGAGAAGAAGGTCTAAACCATTTTGCCTTGTCTGTTACCCTGGAACATATCAAGAGATTGGCAAACTCTCGAGGTATTTTACCTCTATTTTTGAGAGCTAACAAATTGGTGACTCTGCTAGGGATTATTTCAGAATATCCGGTTGAAGACCATCATATAGAGTCATTGAAGAAAGATTCATAATTTGTGAATTTTGAGAAAAAGTGATTCCGCTGGGGATAAAATCAAGAATAATTTCATTTTTTTCACTTTTAAGAAAGTGAGTGGTGACTCTGGTAAAAAGGAACTTGATGAAAAATACTTGGAACAAAACAATTTCTAATAAAAATAGGTTTTCTTCGGAGTATAAAAGGCCTAGTTGTCCTAGCCCACCCACCTCAATACCCTACAGGTCGCAATCCAACCTATATCTATTATCATAAATTTCCACTTGATGTGGAACCTGAGATCCGTCTTCAAAAGATAAGCCACAATCTTTTAAAATAATTTTATGGCATAAGGAGACACAAAAAGGAATATGGACGCGCTCTCTTCAACAAAATGGTGAGAATCTGTATACAAATACCTATTGATTATAGGACCAACACATCCATGTTTATTGAGCAGTTCATGAATGTATATTGCCCTAATTCAATTCATTGGCTTGAGTCAGTAAAACCAGTCACTTTTGACCAAGTAGATGTGCTAATTGAAAACATTGATAAGAAGAGGTAAGAGGATAGTGACAATCATGTCATTAGTGAATATGTAGAAATTGATCAATCAATGCAGAAAAATATGGAATCTTTTGAAAACACATGTCAAAATCAGCAGATTGAGGAAGAAGAAGAAGACGAGTATGTACATACTCAAAGAGAAGATTCCATTGTAGAATCAAAATGTGGAATTTCCCCTTTTGAGGCATTTCTTGACATAAGAAGACATGATGGGGAAGATATAATTTCTCTATACAATAGGATGATAAATATCTTTATGCAAATACCTTCTCATTATGGGCCTACAAGACCCCTATTTGTTGCACAATTTACAAGATCATGGAAGCTTGAATTAGCTTATTGGCCAGAGTCATCAAAACAACGTGCCTTTGACCAAATAAATAAATTTATTGATTCCATGCAGAGGACAAGGAATATGGACACTATCAACAATGAATCTAATAGTGATATCATGGGAGATCAACCAATGCAACAAAGGAAATGTGTGCAATTAAGATTTTTAAATATTCAAATTTGGAAGATGATGATGACATTAAAGATCAATCTTAAATCTTGGATGAGGATTGCAATGATGAGGATGTTCTTGAAGATACACTTCACGAGGAATACATTGGTTATAAAGCAAGTGAAGATGAAAAAATAACACCTTCATTCTCAGATCAATACCATGGTGACACAATTAATGATAATGAAGAATTCATGGAAGATAGCTTTTATGAGAGCCAAGATGAAGAAAATGTAGAAGAGTTCAATGAAGAAATGAATCCACTTGACAAATAACACATGACATATTCATCTGTAGCTAATAACCATGAGGACATGATTGATGAACAAGAAGATTGCACACTTGAAAATGGTTTTAAATTTTTTTCAAAACTATTGTATGATCAAATGACAGAAGAATCTCAAATGACATCTTGCCAAGGTGTGATACATAATGATTTCTTTTTGAATCCACTCCATGATGAGGATGAAACGTGCTCAAATGAAGAGGAGAGTACATCAACATGTGAAGAGAATAACTATAATGATCTTGAAAATTTCCATGTTGATGAATTGGAAAATGAAATAGAAGAAGATTTTGTATCATGCCACAATGAAGAAGAGTTTGAGGACAATCATATGAATCTTGATTTACAACAAGGAAATATTTCGAGCTCTTATCGAGATCAAGAAGAGGGAGAAATAATAGAAGATATGGAAGAAGAAACATGTTCACTCAGCAGTGAGCAAATTTCAGATTTGCTAACTCTTGAATACCAAAAATGTGCACACAAGGATGATTTTGAAGTTTTGTGCCTAGTCTACATTTGCTTTGATAGAGAAAATACATTGTGAGATAATTCATATGACTCCATGTACATTTCTCGAAGAGATGGAGAAACCTTTGAAGCTGATAAAGAATCTATATCCATTCAAAAAGAGATGTGATTTAGAAGTTTTAGGCTCATGTAGAGAAGACATTCATCTACATACCATAGGTGATAGAAGTCCAACATTGATTGGTTTAGAAATGCATAATAATGAAAATATGAATCAAAACTCCGTGTCATTTCCAAATGTTGATATGGAAGCGTTGCAAAATGTTTTAGATAGTGTTGATATGGCAGAGTTTTCAGATTCATGTGAGAAGCATTCAAATGTTAAGATAAGTGATTTAGATGATCATGATTGTTTCTCTTCCCCTACACATGAAATTTTTTTTCCTTGGTTGCATAATGATTGCAAATTATTTGTGCAAATCAATCTCAGTTATATGATGAACAAAGAATGTTTTCAGTTTTCAAATGAGCAAGGATATCATTTCATGATGCATGACCCAGATTGGAATGATGGAAAGAATTGCAAGCATCTTCATGACAACAAAATTGGCAAGGAAGATGACATGAATACTTTAAAGAAGAGTTCATTGAGATCAAATCAAAATAAAATTTATGTCAGAAGGAAGTATGGATTTTTCTTTTTTTGGTGGCTTCGTGCCATTAGTTGTAGTGTGATCTTCAAATCATACAAATCATGGACAGAGGCTTGTTGTATGCTCTCCAAAAGACCTAGATTCTTTCTATGCCCACAAGGGGCATACATCCCTAGATGAAGCCACTATTGGAACCTTCCAATTTTGGTAAAATTTGAAGGTGCCATATAAATTTTTTGATACAACACTCAGAAACTCAAGTGTAAAATCAATCTCAGGAGCACATTTTGAAAAAATCATAATTTTGGATCTATTTATTTTCACACAAAATCATTTCGTAAACATATTCATCTACCATATGGGAATGTGCACGCCAATTTTTAGCTTCATACGATCAGTTTTGACAAAGCTTTAGAGGGCCAAGTTTAAGGGTTTTTGAGAAAATCTGCTATCAGCCAAGTGAAATCTATTAAAGTGGCCTAATTTGAAGGAAAATATTAAGCATCTAAAAAGATAGTATGAATGAACAATTGGTTCTCTTGAATCTCCCTATCTCAAGGTGCATCCATGCCAATTTTTAGGGCATTTGAACATCATTTGGTATTTTTGCAAAATCAATTCTGAATGGATTTTACACAGTTTGAGGATTCCATTTCCAAAACAACTACAAAAGGGTCAACTTTAGCATTTGATATTTTGTGAAGAATGAAGATTGATGAAAATTAATTGTGCATACATTCTCATGGATCCAAAATGAACTAGTCTCCCAAGTTATGGCTTCATAGGAAGTGATTTGACATTTTTACAAAATTGCAAATTGGTGAGTTTTAGCTTAATTTGACAAGCACAATTTTTCCAGAAAATGGCTGAACAAGGAACTTCGATTGTGAGCAGCTTTCAATCCAAATAACTTCATTCCAAATCATCCAAAAATCATGCTCTCCTACCATAATTCAATACTCCGGTACATTTTCATGGCTTCTAGAGATCATTTGATCAATTTTCAAAAGCCATTTTGGAGGCTACTTAATCTGTTTTTCAATAATAAGAAAAATCAAGATGACAAAACCCGAGGAATACTTACTTCAATGCATTTCAAAATATCACAAAAAAGAATAGTGTTATGGAATTTGATTGCATAAGGCTCTCTTAGAATACCATTATCATCTAGCACCACATATTAGTTATTCAAATGCTTACTTCAAGCACTAAATTGGAGTAGATGATAAAATTGATGCATTATAAAGTTATATACAAAATTGAAAAGTCAAATTTATACACTCCTGTAGATTTCTAAAAAGGATACATTAGGAAGGTGGTGTTAAATATATGCATTTTGTTAAGGCCTCATAACTAAAACATGTCTCAGAAGTGCACATCATCATCTACAAAATTCTCCTTTAGCAAGGCCATATTTGTTACCATGTTCCCATGAAAACAGAGATAGTTACTATGAAAAGAAAAATATATTACAAATCGAATGAATATGAAGACGGAATTAAGTCTAATATTATTAATTAGAGATTTGATTTGATCTAGTTGAAGAATGAATTCAACAAATGTGACATTCCAAATAGCTGAAATCAAGAAGATGGTGATACAAGAGTTTCTTAAATTCTTTTTCATATAATAAATGTTCAGTTTGGGAGCATTGGAAGGAAGATTCTTCATGATAATTCCAAAGAATCCTATTGTTTTGATTGAGTATGACAAGGGCAGTGTATTTGAAGGCAAAAACATCTACGGTATGACTGAAAGAGGGACTTCTAATTGATAAACTACAAAAAATCAAAGCAATTGTCCTCATTGCATCTTCTCAAACACAATTCATGATTCACAGGGAGTCAGAACTCAAAATACATAAGATGAATGTTATGACAATTTTTGAAAACATTGTACATACCTCTTCTACGTAACATTAATAGGATACCCTAAAATGTAGTAGCGAATGAACGGGGCATAAACCCTAAAATAAATGCCATCGAAGAGTCTACCTTGCATCAGTGGGAGTCTTTTTGAGCTTCAAATTCCTACCGATAGAACTTACTTCATCGGTGAGAAAATCACAATCGGTAGAGAAAAAATAAGTCTCTATGATGGTTCAAGTCACCTCGAAATATGAATAAATGTGGTCATAATGCGGAAATAAAATTGAATAAATCGAGGCTATAGTGGAAAACAATATTATTTTGAGAAATCTAAGTTTCACATTTTATGGAGGGATTGTATGGTAGTTGAGAGTTTGACCTATGGGGTAAAAAATTATAAAATTCTTGCGCTTGGAGCAATATCAAAAGGAAAAGGAGTATGTAATTTTTAGATAAAGTGTAACTGAAGATTATTTACATTAGAAAAGGAAAAAATAATTTTATGGGATGAACAAATTAAGTAGGTAAATATTTTACCTAAAATATATTTTCATTATGTGAGAATGCAAGTGAAATATTTTTCATCAAAGGAGTTACAAGGAGGATAATTATTTTTATTTTTGGGTGAAGAGTGAAAATTGCCAGCAAAGGGGAAGATGATAATTATTATTTTTCATGAGGATACAAAAATGGAGATTAAAGATTAAAATATTTAATTTTGCAAATGGCAACTAATTAAATATTTTATTTTACCAAAGACAATTAAATGAAGAGCTATGCCAAAAAGAAGAGTTGCACCAGATGGATGTCATGAAAAGTTGTAACCCTAAAATAATTTGTATATGTCAAATAAAATTAAAAGGAGATCAGAAGATTTAGGAGAAATAAGTAGGTTAAGTAGTTGGATAGGGTGAACTATTTCTGAAATAAATATCATGTTGTACATTTTAAATTCTTTTAAAATTATATAATGGAGAAGAACATATTTATCTAGTGATCCAATTATGGTGTCAATTGTTTGTCAAATTTATTGAAAAAATTATCTAGTTGTCTCCAAGGTTGTCATTTCTTGATTATTTAAATTGAAATATCAAGGATATTTTTCAATTTATCAAAGTACACTTATTGCTCTTGTGTGGTTCAATTAATTGGTTCCTGCAAGACATGATTAAATACTTTTGATTAATCACAATAATTTGGAAAAGGACATTTGGATCATTAAGAATAATTTTATAATTATACGCTTGCACGTTTATAGAAGTTGTAAACAGTCACAAGTGCCAAGTAATTTAAATTATAGCCATTAAAAAAGTCACCCATTATACAAATCTTGACTCCATTAGCCCAATAGAAGTAGTCACTAGTCACACCTTTCATATTTTAGAATTTCATAAAATCTTATTAAAACATCCATATCTCAATTTCAATACTAGGAGTAGGAATAGTTAGCAAACTTTCATCTATTACACTTTGTGCCATTGTAATAGATCCATCAAATCAATCAAGACATACAAATTTAAGTCTTCTTTATTCATATAGGTACACCTGCCTAGGTCTAGTAGCACCTGAAGAGAAGAAGGTCTAAACCATTTGGCCTTGTCAGTTACCATGAAACAATCAAGAGATTGGCAACCTCTTGAGGTATTTTACTTCCGTTTTTTAGAGCTAATAGGAAGAAAGTGTAGAGATTTTTAGAGTAGATTTAGATCTTTATCCTCTAAAAACTCCAAGTAGGACTGATATGCCACTTCTAGTATATTAGTCCCAATATAGTGAATTTTCTAGATTTTAGAAGTTCTAGATCAACCAATGCCATATTTTTGTTCTTCCAAGAAATCCTAATCTGAGACTAAATTTCCTAGCCTAGCATATAAGTCCTAGTGTGCATTAAATTTAGCATTTTTCAGCATTGTAGACCTTGTTCCAAGCTGCTACAAGTTTCTAGGTGCACCTCTCTATTTTTTCTCAGTTTTCTATTCTAATTTGTATTCATTTCTAGGTCATTCATTTGAGTTCTACATAGCATTAAAGTAAATCATTAGTTTTTGCATGTTACTTTTATTTCCAAGACCTAGCTTGGTAGTGAACCCCTCTTTAGTTTCTAAACACACCCTAGGACAACCTTTAGCAGGTATCATTCCCTCATTCTATCCTTGGATTGAGACCTCTAGGGTTTCCTTAAGTGAAAATTGAAGGAAATAGGATAGAAATTCCCAACCACATTATAATTTATTAATTTCATTTTGGTGAACCTATGTTTAGAACACTTTATTTTTTGATTTGGAGTGCATCCTAATCCTAGATGTACCTTATATTAACATTGCACTAGGTTTTGCATTAGTTCATTTTCATCTAGGGTTTTTAAATCTTGCATTAGTGAAAGTGCATATAGGTTGCATTATTTTCTTTTGCATCATTTAATTTCACTTGAAATCTACATTTGCACTTAGCCTAGACATCATTCAAACTAGAAAACATAACAATCACTCAAAAATTTCTAAAATTCATGCAAAAACACTAATCTAGGACTCATACACCCCTCTGGGTGATTTAGTCCTAGTACGAGTGGTTTTTCTTGGTTTTTGGGTATTTTGTGGTGATTTCTATTAGCATTTAAATGACTAAAAAACCTTGATTGGGACTCATATGCCCCTTTTGGCGATTTAGTCCCATTTCTTATTTTAAACTGCATTTTCCAACATTAAAAACTCTATTTATGTGTTTTTGTTTGTTGTTGTTAGTTATTTGTTTCAATTTGCTAATTTTATGTTTTTTTCATTTCATTGATTAATTTCAGTTGAATCAGGATTATAGCATAGCATTTATCTTGTGTTCATTACATCTTTCATTTCATTGATTGTCCCTTGCATGAGATTTTCAAATTGGTGTACTATTGCTAATACTATAGTGAGATGAAGTTCAGGACTCATGTCATTCCACAATATCACAATCGGTGGATCTTGGGTTATCTAGCTCTTTCACTACTAGTCTTGACACTATTTCACTAGGTATAGAACATACCTTTGGAAAATCTTTACCTTCAAGTAGTGTGAAAAATGTTGAAACAATGATTGCTAGTATTCCACAAGAAAACATAATCCAAATCCATGAAGACTTAGCAAACCTACAAAATAAAGTAAGTATTGAAAAAATTTCAACTATAGCTATCGCTATCATATATAATATACATCACATGATTGAAAGTGAAGACAAAGTTGATCTTGTGCATAACATAGTTCAATTTTTTGGGAAACGTCTTACCTTAACCACTATTTTTGTTTTACCTTTAGACAATGTCCAAATCCAAGGATGAATTTGAACAAATTCCTCCTACAACCATTGCCTCTATTCCTACCTATACCAATCCTTAAGTTACAACAACAATGAAACCTACCAGTATTGTCATTCCTTCCTTTAGTATTTCTACTAGCATTCCTAGTACCTTTGTGGCATTGCATGTCATATCTCCTACCACTTTACCTCCCATACGCATTTCATTCACTACTCCCTCAAAAAAATATAAACCTCCACCATATTCACCTCCATATCAAAATACAACCAATGATACCCTCATAAATCAACTTGTGCAAATTGTTTCATCCCTTCAAAAGCAATTTTCCTCCATATTCCAAAATCAAAATGGCCAATATACATATTATGTCAAAAGAAATCCATTATCCTTGGAGATATTGAGAATTATGATGCCACAAGGTATAGAGGTACTTAGATTTAAGAAATATGGGGGGAAAGGAGATCCTTCTAACCACATTTTTGCTTATACCACCTTATGTAGTGAATTTATTCTTGACGATAAGCTCTTGGCTAAGCTTTTTCCCTAGATCCTTGAAGGATACCACCTTAGAATGGTTTTTGTCATTACTGAATAACACAATTAGTTCATTCAATTAACTTGTTAAGGCATTTATAAACCATTTCCAAGTGCATATCTCTCCTAAGATGACCTTAGCTAATTTGATGAGATGTAAGAAAAAAAGATGATGAAAAGATTACTGACTTTATTTCATGCTACTAATCACTTTATTTCCAAATTAATGTAAATATTTACAACCCTCACCTTCAAAGGATGTTCATTGATAACTTACAAACTAGGATACAAGATAAGCTTACTGTGATGAATTTCCCCTCCTTCATACACTTGTGCACTTCCCTTCATGATTACCAAAACTTGAATAGTAGTCATGACACAAATTTCACCTCTAGCCATCTTGAGAAGTCCAAATCCACAAACCAAAATATTTATCAACCTTTTAGAAAATAGAATAAATTCTTTCTTCAACTAAATCTCTCTCAACAAACAAATCAACATTTTGATACCCAAGTCGCTACTATAATGAAGATGACTCCTTTCACATTTGGGGATCTAGCTAGGGAATTCACTACCTTACTCGATACCATCCATAACATAGTGTCACAAATTTTAGAGCAAAAAAATGAGCACCTTTCCTCCCATTAAAACTCTCAATTCTAATAATCCCTTACCTCTGAACTTTAGATTAAGTTCTTATTTCCATTATCAAAAACAAAATGGACATGACATATAACATTATAAGTGTCTCAAACATCTTTTACAAGACCTTATTGATTCTATTCAGCTTTCCATTGGAGGTGTTAATGATCAAGGAAATAAGTTAGTCCCCCCCCCATAACAAAAAACTTAAAAATCTTTACCAACCCTATGCCAAAACATAATATTTCTTTTGTCAAAACTAGTGAAACTAGAAAGAATGATGTGATGAATGTTGACATGGATGATGAAAACATGGATACTACTAAACAAGATCTTATGGATACTAGTCCTATGGATATGGATATTATTAAGAAGGGTTTAATTGCATTGATCAAACCTAAAAATCATATGACCAAACTAAAAAATCCTCTCGACATACGAATATTATTTGAAATGCACCATATAGTCCTCTTTGCATAGCTAGCTAAATCAATGGCAAGCCCACCAATTTGATATTAATTGATCTTGTATGTTGAGAGAATGTGATCACTATAGAATTCTTACTCATGCATGAACTCTACCAAGAAACATATGATAAATCAAAAGCATGGATAAAGATTCATAATGGATTGCTTTCCTTGTGATGTGATGAATCACCCTTCATTTACAAATAAGACCAAAATAATTAGATGTCTCATTCTCGATCATCTTGGCATCAGATCAATTGTGTGTGAAGCTTTGTTACCCATGGATACACCCCATGGAAGTCATCTCGTTGGTCATGTATAAATGCTTAAATTTTCCCTTTTAAAATGAAATCATTATAGTGCACCATAGTGGCTTTAATTCTTTGTCTTCCCATGGGAGCTTTTCATTATATTTCTTTTGGCCTAACCCTATGGAACCTATTAAACCTCATGAGGATTTATTTCTAAAATCCTATCAAAAGTTCAATTAAAAATGCATATCAAAACTATCCCTCACAAACATTCCTCGACCTATGATTGAGCCTACCATTCTTGATGAAAGCATGATCAAACCTAAAGACATTCCAAACAACCAAGACCAACATAAGATATATCCTTTTCCTATTTCCTACAAAAGACAAAGAGATAATGAAAAAAAATCATATCATCCCTCCTCAGATAAAGAAAGTTTACAAAGCTAAAAATAAAGTGGTTGAACAACCTTCCATGGTTCCTTATGTTCCTCCCCTTAGTGATGCAGGAGCATCCAGTCGTGTAAGGGCAATCTTGCATCACCCAAAAATAGTTAAATTTCAAGTTTATCAGTTTTTAGATGTTTTTACATTTTTGGATACCCTTTTCATCATAATGAAATTCCTAATTTATGATTTTTATTTTTTATTCTTGGCTTGAAAGATATTGCAGTTTTAGTTTCCCATATTTGCACCTAAAAATCTTCTAAGTTAGATTTGAGGCAATTAGAGTTCCCGTATCAGCCCCAAAACTTTCCAAAATCAGTATAGAAAATTTTGAGTGCATTCTTGACTTCGAGAGTTTTCCAATGGTTCAAACGGTTCATGAATCGGAGCCCCAGATCAAAAGTTATGGCCCTGAGAAGTTGGCACACTTTTTAGAAGATACAATTGCAAATATTCTTTTGAAATTTGAACTTCAAATTGTAATTTTTCAGAGCCAAACCACCTAAACTCAAATTTTAATGTTATTTTTGCTCCAAAACTAAAGAGGAGCTCCATTTATGGGCGGGTTTCTAATTTTTGGGTAAATTTTGGGGACAAGCTCGCATATTGCAAAAGGGTGATTTTGTAGCTTTCTGTAACTTGCATGTGTTGTAGAACTTGGGGACTTGAGATCCTCTGCATGTAAGAAGCTCCATTTTCTAAATAATAAAATTATTCTCTTGTTTGTGGGTTATTTTCTAAGTCTTAGGTTGCACTCTCATCAAGTGGTATCAGAGTGGTTTTTCTTGAGCATGTGGATAGATCACCGATCGTGAGGCAGTTCGCACCAGGACCGTGGTTGTGGGTCGAGGTAAGGAAATATGCCTCCAAGAGTGATGCCTAGTAGGCGTGGCTGTGCTAGAGGTGGTTGAGGCGGCAGAAATGTTGGTGGAAGAGATGCACTGGCAGCCCTCCAAAGACAGATTGATGCGTTACAAGAGCAGTTGAGAAGAGGGTTAAACCTGAGGGAGGAAAGTGAGGATGAAGGAGAGGAAGAAGGAGCAATTGATCAAGACCAAATGTAGCTAATAAGGGCCATTTCAAAGATTGGGAAAAGACCCAGAGCAGAATTCCTCAGTTATTCCAGAAGTCTGAACCCAAAAGAGTTGATCGACTGGATCAACGAGCTAGAAGAATATTTTGAGTATGAGGAAATAGAGGAACCAGATCGGGTTAAGTTTGCAAAAATGAAGCTGAAGGGCCATGACAATATTTGGTGGAAAGATGTTTAGTTGGAAAGAAATGGAAGAGGAAAAGGAAATATCACCAAATGGGATCGCATGGTAGAGAGACTGAAGAAGCAATTCATACCTGTGGACTACGAGTTAGATCTATTGAAGAAATTGCAAGGGTTGAAGCAAGGAAGTAGGTCTGTAAAAGAATATATTGAATATTTTTAGAAGATAATCATCAAAATGGGCCACACAGAGGCCAATAAGGAGAAGGTAGCCTAATATCTTAACGGGTTATGACCGAGCATTCAAGAAGAGTTAAGCCTAGTTAGAATGACCACCGTTGAAGATGTGTATCAGTTTGCTCTGAAGGT
Source organism: Sequoia sempervirens (assembly GCA_007258455.2). Classification (NCBI taxonomy): domain Eukaryota; kingdom Viridiplantae; phylum Streptophyta; class Pinopsida; order Cupressales; family Cupressaceae; genus Sequoia; species Sequoia sempervirens. The sequence continues at coordinate 356,659,932 of VDFB02047230.1, forward strand.
GGAAGAGAAGCTGAACAAAAGATTTGATGGCAAGAAAAAAGGACGAGGAGGTTAAAGTGGAAGGGGTAATGGAAGACCTTCAGGAAGCTGAAATGATGATGAAAAGAAAAATGACGATGTGGGTACTAGCCAAAGCTAAAGAAATGACAACTTCTACTACCCTCATGATCAAAATAGTGGTGATCAAAGAGGTAGAGGATGAGAGAGATATGGACAAGGATCTAGAAGAGGTGGTTTCAAAGGAACATGTTTCCAGTGTGGTGAAGAAGGGCATCAGGCCTATGAATGTCCACAACACCAATGAAGGGCAGAGAAAAGGCCAGAAGGTCATGGAAGGGTTGCACATGCAGATGAGGAGGCCCAATCTAAACATTCAGATGATGCTGAAAAAGGAGAAGCCCTAGTGATTAGGAGAGCGCTGGTGACTGAGGAAAAGGAACCAGAATAGAGGAAGAATCTATTTCGCACAAGGTGCAAGTGTGAAGGAAAATGTTGTGATGTCATTATTGACGGTGGGAGCACCGATAATCTGGTGTTAGAAGAGATGGTCACAAAGTTGAAGCTGAAGAGGGAAAGGCACTCGCATCCATATTGAATTGCCTGGTTGTAGAAAGACCACAAATTTTTGGTCAATGAGCAGTGCATAGTAAAGTTCAAGATCGGGAGCTACCATGATGAGGTACTCTATGATATCATCCCCATGGATGCATGTCACATATTGTTGGGGAGGCCGTGGCAATTTGATACGTGAGCTATACATGATGGCCATGCAAACACTTATTCCTTGACAAAGGATGGGGTTCGTCACAAGTTGGAGCCCCTGAAGGAGACCGAAGAAAAGTTATGCAGTAGTGCTAGAATTTGTTATGTAGATGGAAGAAAAATTTTAGAAGGTTTGAAGCATGAGCATGTGTTATGCATTGATTCCTAGAGTGAGTAAGGAGGATAGTGAGAAGGTTCTAAAAGAATTTTCTAGGATGTTGGATGAGTTTCAGGATATTGTTTCTGATAATGTACTTGAGGGTTTACCACCAGTAAGGAAGATAACTAATCATATTGACTTGATTCCTGGAGCCAGTTTGCCAAACAAGGCAACTCATAGAATGACTCTAGCAGAAAATGAGGAGTTGAACAGACAAGTTCAAGAGTTGTTGAGAAAGGGATTGATATGGGAGATTTTGAGTCCATGTGCAGTACCTGTAGTACTAGCACTAAAGAAGGATGGGGAGTGGAGGATGTTTACAGATTCTCCAGCCATAAACAAGATAACAATCAAGTATAGATTTCCCCTGCCAAGGATGGATGACCTGATGGATTGTTTGAGTGGAGCTCAGTACTTCACAAAGATTGATCTGAAGAGTGGATATCACCAGATCTGGATTTGAGAGGGAGATGAATGGAAGACTACCTTCAAGACCAAAGAGGGCCTATACAAGTGGTTAGTCATGCCTTTTGGGCTAACCAATGCACCGAGCACATTCATGCGGCTCATGAATGAGGTACTAAAAGAATTTCTGGGAAGTTTTGTTATTGTGTATTTTGATGGTTTTTTTATTTTCAGTAAGACATTGGATGAGCATCTGATGCATATTCAAATAGCCTTTGAGAAGTTAAGAGAAGAGAAATTGTTGATTAATCTGAAGAAGTGCAGTTTTGTGAAGAGGGAGTTAGTGTACGTGGGGTTTGTTGTCTCAGCAGAAGGTCTCAAGATGGACCCAGAGAAGGTGAAGGCTATTCTAGAATTGCCTACTCCAAGAACTACTACCAAGGTGAGATCTTTCCATGGTTTGGCTAGTTTTTATAGAAAGTTCATTAGAAACATCAGTAGTATTTGTGGACCCCTAGCTGAAACAATGAGAGGGGATAGAAAAGAATTCAAGTGGAGCAGTGGAGCGGCAAAAAGTTTTGAACTGTTGAAGCAAAAGGTGATAGAGCAACCTGTTCTAGCCATCCTAGATTTCAACAAGGTGTTTTAGGTGGATTGTGATGCTAGTGGTTGTGCCATTGGAGTAGTGTTGAGCCAAGAAGGTAAGCCCATTGCCTATTTCAGTGAAAAGTTAAATGATGCCAAGAGAAAGTATTTTGTATATGATAAGGAATTTTATGCAATAGTTCAAGCATTAAAGAAATGGAGACATTATTTGTTACCGAAGGAATTTGTTCTATATACTGATCATCAAGCCTCCCAGTACCTAAATATTTAGGAAAAATTAAATCAGAGGCATATGAAATGGGTAGAGTTTTTGCAGAGTTATACCTTTGTTTTTAAACATAGGAGTGGGAACTCAAATAGGGCTACATATACCTTAAGTAGGAGGCATACATTGATGACAAAGATGCAGATTGAAGTGGTTGGGTTCAATGAGCTTAAGACACTGTACACAGAAGATCCTGATTTTGCAGAGGCTTGGAAAGCTTGCAAGGAACCTATTACAGTGGACAGGACAAGGTGGCTAGATTTCATAATCTAGGATGGCATACTATTTAAGGGAAGTCAATTGTGTATCCTGAGTAGTTCCATGAGAGAGAACCTGATAAAGGAGAAGCATAGTGGAGGAATGGCAGGACATTTTGGTCGGGATAAGACCATTGTCATTATCAATGAGCATTATTATTGGCCTTAGTTGTCACAGGATGTGAAAAAAGTTTGTACAAAGCTACAGGGTATGTTAGATGGCTAAAGCAGTGAGTTAGAATATAGGCTTATATTAGTCCTTACCTGTACCAGAGAGACCATGGGAGGATATAAGTATGGAATTTGTTCTTGGTTTTCCAAAGACACAATGAGGGAATGATTCAGTCTTTGTGGTGGTTGATAGGTTTTCAAAGATGGCACATTTCATTCCATGTCAAAAGACCCATGATGAAGTCCACATTGCTGACTTATTCTTCAAAGAGGTGGTGAGGCTACATGGTCTGCCAAAGAGTATTGTTTCAGATCATGACACCAAATTTGTGGGGTACTTTTGGAGGACCTTGTGGAAGAAGCTGAAGACAAAATTGAAGTTTAGTTCTACAAACCATCCACAAATAGATGGGAAGACAGAGGTTGTTAACAGGAGTCTATGTAACCTACTGACATGTTTGGTAGGAGATAAACCCAAAGGATGGGACTTGATCTTACCCCAGGTAGAATTTTCTTACAACAATTCTTTCAACAGAAGCACTGGTAGATCACCATTCTAGATTGTGTATGGAGGTAGCCCCAGAACAGCTCCAGAATTGAGGAAGATGGACCAAGAGAAGAAAATAAGTCCTAAAGCTGAAGATTTTATGGAACACATCAAGGATATACATAAGAAGGTAAGAGAACATATTAACAAGATTAATATGCAGTATAAGGCTAAGGCAGATTAGAAGATGAGGTATAAGGAGTTTCAAATTGGTGATGAAGTGATGGTCCACTTGATGAAAGAAATATTTCCAGTGGGAACATATAACAAATTGAAGATGAAGAAGTTTGGTCCCTGTAAAATTTTGAAGAGGCATGATTCAAGGAATGCATATGAGGTAGAGTTGCCAGATGGATTCAATATTGAAGTGGTTGGGCTCAATGCACTTAGATTTCCTGGATCAGCCCTGAAACTTGCTGAAATCAGCATAGTAGATTTCAAACGCGTTCTTGACTTCGAGACTTTTCCACCGTTTCAAACAGTTCATGAATCAGAGCCCCGGACCAAAAGTTATGGCCCGGGAAGTTGGCACACTTTCTAGAAGATACAACTGCAAATGTTCTTTTGAAATTTGAACTTCAATTTGTAATTTTTTTGTGCCAAACCACCTAAACTCAAATTTGAATGTTTTTTTGGCTCCAAAACTAAAGAGGATCTCTATTTATGGGCGGGTTTCTAATTTTTGGGTAACTTTTGGGGACAAGCTCGCATATTGTGAAAGGGTGATTTTGTAGCTTTCTGTAACTTGCATGTGTTGTAGAACTTGGGGATTTGAGATCCTATGCATGTAAGAAGCTCCATTTTCTGAATAATAAAATTATTCTCTTATTTGTGGGTTATTTTTTAGGTCTCAGGTTGCGCCCTCATCAAGTGGTATCAAAGTGGGTTTTCATGAGCGTGTGGACATATCGCTGATCATGAGGAAGTTAACACTAGGACCATGGTTGTGGGTCGAGGTTAGGAAAGATGCCTCGAAGAGTGATTCCTTGTAGGTGTGGTGGTGCCAAAGGTGGTTGAGGTAGCAGAAATGTTGGTGGAAGAGATGCACTGGCAGCCCTCCAAAGACAAATTGATGTGTTACAAGAGCAGTTGAGAAGAGGGTTAAACTTGGGGGAGGAAAGTGAGGATGAAGTAGAGGAAGAAGGTTCAAATGTATAAGAGGAAGAAGAAGCAATTGATCAAGACCAAATGTAGCTAATAAGGGTCATTTCGAAGATTGGGAAAAGACCTAGAGTAGAAGTCCCCAGATATTCTAGAAGTCTGAACCCAGAAGAGTTGATTGACTGGATCAACGAGCTAGAAGAATATTTTGAGTATGAGGAAATAGAGGACCTAGATCAGGTTAAGTTTGTGAAAATAAAGCTGAAGGGCCATGCCAATATTTGGTGGAAACAGGTTCAGTTGGAAATAAATCGAAGAGGAAAAGGAAATATCACCAGATGGGATCATATGGTAGAGAAACTGAAGAAGCAGTTCATACCAGTGGACTACGAGTTAGATCTATTGAAGAAATTGCAAGGGTTGAAACAAGGAAGCAGGTCTGTGAAAGAATATACTGAATATTTTCACATGATAATCATCAGAACAGGCCACACAAATGCCAATAAGGAGAAGGTAGCCCGATATCTTAATGGGTTACGACCAAGCATTCAATAGGAGTTAAGCCTAGACAAAATGACTACCATGGAGGATGTGTATCAGTTTGCTCTGAAGGGGGAAGAGAAGCTGAACAAAAGATTTGATGGCAAGAAAAAAGGACGAGGAGGTTAAAGTGGAAGGGGTAATGGAAGACCTTCAGGAAGCCGAAATGATGATGAAAAGAAAAGTGACGATGTGGGTACTAGCTGAAGCTAAAGAAATGACAACTTCTACTACCCTCATGATCAAAATTGTGGTGATCAAAGAGGTAGAGGACAAGGGAGATATGGACAAGGATCTAGAAGAGGTGGTTTGAAAGGAATGTGTTTGCAGTGTGGTGAAGAAGGGCATCAAGCCTATGAATGTCCACAACACCAAGGAAGGGTAGACAAAGGGCTAGAAGGTCATGGAAGGGTTGTGCATGCAAATGAGGAGGCCCAATCTGAACATTCAGATGATGTTGAAAGGGGAGAAGCCCTAGTTATTAGGAGAGCCCTGCTGACTGAGGGAAAGGAACCATAACAGAGGAAGAATCTATTTCGCACAAGGTGCAGGTGTGAATGAAAATGTTGTGATGTCATTATTGATGATGGGAGCACCGATAATCTAGTGTCAGAAGAGATCGTCACAAAGTTGAAGCTGAAGAGGGAAAGGCACCTGCATCCGTATTGAATTGCCTAGTTGCAGAAAGACCACAAAGTTTGGTCAATGAGCAGTGCCTAGTAAAGTTCAACATCGGGAGCTACCATGATGAGGTACTATATGATATCATCCCAATGGATGCATGTCACATGTTGTTGGGGAGGCCATGGAAGTTCAATACGTGAGCTATACATGATGGCCATGCAAACACTTATCCCTTTACAAAGGATGGGGTTCGTCACAAGTTGAAGCCCCTGAAGGAGACCAAAGAAAATGTATGTAGTAGTGCAAGAATTTGTTATGTAGATGGAAGAAATTTTTTAGAAGGTATGAAGCATGAGCATGTGTGTTATGCATTGATTCCTAGAGTGAGTAAGGAGGATAGTGAGAAGGTTCCAAAAGAAGTTTCTGGGATGTTGGATGAGTTTCAAGATATTGTTTTTGATAATGTACCTGAGGGTTTACAACCAATAAGGAAGATCAGTCAACAAATTGACTTGATTCCTGGAGATAGTTTGCCAAACAAGGCAGCTCATAGAATGACTCCAACAGAAAATGAGGAGTTGAACAGACAAGTTCAAGAGTTGTTGAGAAGGGGTTTGATACAGGAGTGTTTGAGTCCATGTGCAATACCTGCAGTACTAGCACCAAAGAAGGATGGGGAGTCAAGGATGTGTATAGATTCTCAAGCCATAAACAAGATAACAATCAAGTACAAATTTCCCCTGCCAAGGATGGATGACCTGATGGACTATTTGAGTGGAGCTCACTACTTTACAAAGATTGATCTGAAGAGTGGATATCACTAGATCCAGATTCAAGAGGGAGATGAATGGAAGACTACCTTCAAGACCAAATAGGGCTTGTACGAGTGGTTAGTCATGCCTTTTGGGCTAACCAATGCACCGAGCACATTCATGCGTCTCATGAACAAGGTACTAAAAGAATTTCTGGGAATTTTTGTTATTGTGTATTTAGATGATATTTTTATTTTTAGTAAGACATTGAATGAGAATCTGATGCATATTCGGAGAGCCTTTGAGAAGTTAAGAGAGGAGAAATTGTTGATTAATCTGAAGAAGTGCAGTTTTGTGAAGAGGGAGTTTGTACTTGGGGTTTTTTGTCTCAACAGAAGGTCTCGAGATGGACCCAGAGAAGGTGAAGGCTATTCTAGAATGGCCTACCCCAAGAACTGCTACCGAGGTGAGATCTTTCCATGGTTTGGCTAGTTTTTATAGAAAGTTCATTAGAAACTTCAGTAATATTTGTGGACCCCTAACTAAAACAATGAGAGGGGATATAAAAGAATTCAAGTGGAGTAGTGGAGTGGTAAAAATTTTTGAGCTGTTGAAGCAGAAGGTGACAAAGCAACTTGTTCTAGCCCTCCCATATTTCAACAAGGTGTTTCAAGTGGATTGTGATGCTAGTGGTTGTTCCATTGGAGCAGTGTTGAGCCAAGAAGGTAAGCCCATTGCCTATTTCAGTGAAAAGTTAAATGATGCCAAGAGAAAGTATTTTGTATATGATCAAGAATTTTATGCAATAGTTCAAGCATTAAAGAAATGGAGACATTATTTGTTGCTAAAGGAATTTGTTCTATATACTGATCATCACGTCTTGCAGTACCTATATAGTTAGGGAAAATTAAATCAAAGGTATATGAAATGGGTAGAGTTTTTGTAGAGTTGTACCTTTATTTTGAAACATAGGAGTGGGAAGTCAAATAGGGTTGTGGATTCCTTAAGTAGGTGGCATACATTGATGACAAAGATGCAGATTGAAGTGGTTGGGTTTAATGAACTTCAGAAACTATACACATAAAATCCTGATTTTGCAGAGGCTTGGAAAGCTTGCAAGGAACCTGTTATAGTGGACTGGACAAGGTGGCTAGATTTCATATTCCAGGATGGCATGCTATTTAAGGGAAGTCAATTGTGTATCCTGAGGAGTTCCATGAGAGAGAACCTGATAAAGGAGAAGCATAGTGGAGGAATGGCAGGACATTTTGGTCAGGATAAGACCATTGCCATTATCAGTGAGCATTATTATTGGCCTCAGTTGTCACAGGATGTGAAGAAGTTTGTACAAAGTTGTAGGGTATGTCAAATGGTTAAAGGAGTGAGTAAGAATACAGGCTTATATTAGCCCTTACCGGCCATGGGAGGATATAAGTATGGACTTTGTTCTTGGTTTTCCAAGGACACAATAAGGGAATGATTCAATCCTTTTGGTAGTTGATAGGTTTTCGAAGATGGCACATTTCATTCCATGCCAGAAGCCCCATGATGTAGTCCACATTGCTGACTTGTTCTTCAAAGAGGTGGTGAGGCTACATGGTCTGCCAAAGAGTATTGTTTCAGATCGTGACACCAAATTTGTGGGGCACTTTTGGAGGACCTTGTGGAAGAAGTTGAAGACAGAGTTGAAGTTCAGTTATGCACACCATCCACAAACAGATGGGCAGACAGAGGTTGTTAACAAGAGTCTAGGTAACCTGCTGAGATGTTTGGTAGGAGATAAACCCAAGGGATAGGACTTGATCTTACCCAAGGCAAAATTTTCTTACAACAATTATGTCAACAGAAGCACTAGTAGATCACCATTCTAGATTGTGTATGGAGGTAGCCCCAGAACAGCTTCAGAATTGAGGAAGATGGACCAAGAGAAGAAAATAAGTGTTGAAGCCAAAGATTTTGCAGAAAACATCAAGGATATACATGAGAAGGTAAGAGAACATATTATCAAGATGAATATGCAGTATAAGGCTAAGGTAGATCAGAAGAGGAGGTATAAGGAGTTTTAGATTGGTGATGAAGTGATGGTCCACTTGAGCAAAGAGATTTCCAGTGGGAACATATAACAAATTGAAGATGAAGAAGTTCAGTCCCTGCAAAATTTTGAAGAGGCATGATTCAGGGAATGCATATGAGGTAGAGTTGTCGGATGGATTCAACATTTCCCCTATGTTCAACATTTTAGAATTGACAGAGTATCATGAAGGTGGCGCAGAGGAAGTACCAATGATGGAACAGTGTGGTATTCCAGCACCTACTTCAGAAAAGGAGGAGATTGAAGAAATCCTAGATAGTCGTGTGGGAAGGAGTACTAGGAATAGGCTGTATGAAGAATATCTGGTGAAATCGAAAGGAAGGCCTCTTGAAGATTCATCCTGGTTGCCTAAGGTAGAGATTGACTGTTTGGGTTTTCCTCCACCATCTAAGACATGATGAGGTCACTTCTCAAATTACCCTGGGTGTCTGATGCAGGAGCATCGAGTGGTGTAAGGGCGATCTTGCATCACCCAAACATAGTTAAATTTCATGTTTATCAACTTTTAGATATTTTTACATTTTTGGATACCCTTTTCATCATAATGAAATTCCCAATTTATGGTTTTTATTTTCTATTCCTGGGTTGAAAGATATTGCAATTTTAGTTTCCCATATTTGCACCTAAAAATTGTCTAAGTTAGATTTGAGGCACTTAGATTTCCTGGATCAGGCCCAAAACTTGCTGAAATCAGCATAGTGGATTTGAAGTGTGTTCTTTACTTTGAGACCTTTCCAACGGTTCAAACGGTTCGCGAATCGGAGCCCCGGATCAAAAGTTATGGCCCTAGGAAGTTGGTGCACTTTTTAGAAGATACAATTGCAAATATTTTTTTGAAATTTGAACTTCAAGTTAGAACTTTTCGGCTCCAAACTGCCTAAACTCAAATTTAAATGTTGTTTTGGCTCCAAAACTAAAGAGGAGCTCTATTTATGGGTGGGTTTATAATTTTTGGGTAACTTTTAGGGACAAGCTCGCATATTGGGAAAGGGTGATTCTATAGCTTTCTATAACTTGCATGTGTTGTACAACTTGGGGATTTGAGATCTTCTGCATGTAAGAATCTTCATTTTCTAAATAATAAAATTATTCTCTTGTTTGTGGGTTATTTTCTAAGTCTCGGGTTGCGCCCTCATCACTTAAGGAAGAAAATAAACCTATGGTTGATAAACCCACTCTTATATAAACGCAGCTTGAAAATCATACTAAAAGAAATAGAAATGCTATAGATTGTATGTGTAGACATCGTGCTCTTGTTCGAATGCTAAATAAAGAAAATAACAAAGAAAATAAAAATCCAAACTTGAATAAAGCAATACATGATGAGTCTCCCTCTTCACAGCAACAAAAAGATCGTATACTATGAGAGGAGCTAAATCCTTCTTTAGACATTATAATTTGACCTCCTATTGTGATCAAATTGGATGACAAGGATGATTTTGTTAAAATTGATGAAGTACATAATGGATTGAATACATTGTTTTCTTCTTCTATGAGCCTAAATAATAATTCCCCTAGGAAGAGTGTTCAACCTAGTGATAACCATAGTTCGACACTTGCTATTGTCCATTTGGCTAGTTGTCCTCCTATATACGATGAAAATGATTGGGATGTGGATGAAATGCTAATAGGTTTACTCGCATATGCCTTACTTGTGTTTTGCATAATTTTCCTTTCACGTTTTGTGTGTGGTTGCATGTGTGTAATGTGATCCCCATTCTATTCTATTTGATTTCTCTCTCTTTGTGGCATTTCTCTATTTGTATCTACATTCTTCTCTATGTCATAAAATTTTTCTTGTGCTTTCCTTTTGGGAATGATGCAAGCCATCAAGATATTCATGTCTCTTCCATGTTGGTAACCCAAAATATTTTTCTTTATCTTTTTTCTTTTGTTTTTCCTTTTGGGGATGATGCAAGGTGTCAAGATAATCATGTCTCTTCTATGCTAACCAAAAAGGTTTTTCTTTGTTTTCACTCTCTTTATGTCATTTTTCCTATTGCATGAGTATTTGGGTAGTGATGATAGTTTGGAGCTCTCCTAAAAACATTGTAGCAAGAACATACTGACCCTAAATCCATGAATCCCTCATCTATTTGGAATTTTTTTCTGTAGGAAACCTCTCTTCTCTTTTTCATGACATGGCATTATTCAAAAACATATGAATTTGCATAGGGATTTATGATTAACCTCTCATGTCATTTTTATTATTAGTATTTATCATTTGCTACTTTAAAGTAATTTTTCATAGCTTGGTGTTTATCAATTTCTTTAAAGTGGGGGAATACATTGGCATTATTCTTTTGCATTTCATGTTTCATTGTGCAGTATTCTTACTTCATGCGATGTTTCTTTAACTTTGTGGTGACAATTGGTGTGATGTCCCTCAAGAGCATGATCTCTCTTAGAACATTATATTCCTCTTAGTAGCTTGATGTGACACACTACATCACCTAAGTTGTGAATCTTCTATTCTTCGATTAGTCCTCTCTTGAGACATTAGGCATAATGTTCCCTTAGTTAAGACTTACATAAACTAAGCAAGACTCCTTTCAACATACCTTACACTATTTTACATTTTTGGTTATCTAGCCACCTTGCATTACAAACTTTTTCTTACATCTAGAGCCATCTTGTTTGTTCATGATTATTGAGCATACGAAGCTTTTCTTTCCTCATGAAGCCCAAAGTTCATTGTTGTGCGACACCTTATCAAATTTATCAAGAGGTATAGCTTTGGTTTGGTTGAACAAGAAATTCAACTTAGGCATGACTTTCCTATGAAGCTTTTTTTCCTTAGTCATTTTCATTTTTGGTGTGTGTACAAGTTTTTAGTTTTGGGTGCACCCATGCTTGTGGAGAATTATCAGAAAGGTGTGCAATTTGCCACATTGTGGTTGTGCAACTTTCATCTCTCACCTTCCTTTTGGGAGAAAGTTCAGGACACGTGTTGACTCATTGGGTATTCTCTTGGGAGCTATATTCATGAGCTTGGAGGTTTCCACCTAGTTGACACATCACCTCTTTGCAATGGGAAGTTTGCATCTCCTATGGAGTAATATGTTTCAGGAGTCTTTTGAAGCTAGCCTTCTTCCTTTCTTGATTTTTGTGATGACTTTCTAAGTCACTACCTCAAGATGATGTGATTGATCAAAAAGACCTCTTTTTAGGTTGTTATTTCTAGGATTTGATCGTCTATGAGCCTCTATCTTCAATAAATATCTAAGAGACATTAATGTAGCAACTTAGAATTAATGAGCAATGCTCTTTGTGGCCTATCCAAGGATCCACAATTAAATTGTGAGCTATCACATGATGGCATCTTAGAGTAATTACTTTTGTGTTAAGGTGATGCTTTCTTCTTTTGGAGGATAGATAAAAGGAGGGAAATGACACAATGAAGGGTTGGATTCCAAGTCACAGTTTCTTGGATAAGAAAAGCTTCTTTAGTTTTCTTGGGGTTTCTTAGAATTATTTTTCAAAAACAAGTTACAAAACTAATTTACATTGGAATGTTATATCTATTATGGTTTAAACTATTGTTATATTGGCATCTAACCTTTGTTTCAAATTTCATTTGATATTTAAAAGCATGAACTATTGAGGAGAATTTGTTGAGACTATGCATGTATGGCCTTTTTCAAGCTTTGTTTCTTTATATTATCATTCAAAATGAATCACTGTGTCTTGCAAGCTAGATCTAGATAGTTTAAATAGAAAATTTCCATGTTGTATGCTTGAATGGTGGAGTAGTAGCTTAGGAAAATTAGACTATATCATTGGACTTCTCTATTTTTTTGAAATTTGTTATTTTATTGTACTATGTCGTATTAGGAGGAAGAGTTCATGTGATTTCTGAGATATTATTTCAATAATCATAAGTATTTATGTTTGATTGGACCTTAATGAACATTGCCTATAGAAAGATTTGAAATTTTTCATTGTGCTTGAAGTTAGCCTTTTCTGTTCATTCTCTTTCCAACAATGAAGGGTTGTTGTGTCCTATGCTTATATATATATCACTCATAGGAATGGTTTGAGTTTGAAATGTTGTAAAAGATTTGTCACATTTCCCTTTGTTTTATGTTTACATTTTCTTTTCCCCTTATCTCAAAACCCCAAAAGAAGAGCCAACTTTCTATAAAATTCTTGGAGGTATTCAGTGAGATGTAATTTGTCCCCAAATCATTGAATTTCCCATAATACTATCAGAGATGCGCAATCTTTGATGATCAACAATTCTTTTTATGGCACACTCGGTGGGACAAGAAGTTTTTTGAATGCCTAATTAGAAGTCATAAATGTTTCTTAAATCAAGCTAAGGAAGGAAACTAGAAGTTTCATGCCCAGAGTCCAATCAAGAGCATCTTCAAGAGGTCACTTCCAATACTCTTAGTTACCTACCTCAAACCTTAGGAGGATAAAACTTACAGGTTCTGTGGTGCAGGAGCACCTTGACAAAGTTATGCCTCCATGTGGAAAATCTTGAAATTTGATTCAGTTTTATTATCTCCAAACTGTAAGGTGGTCTTATAAGTAAATTTTTCTATGTTTAGGTTATTAGAAGGTTTAAAGTTTAAGTCCTTTGTCCATTTTTGAAAAGTTGTCATTATTTACAAACATTGCACAAATGCAAAAAATTGTAAAAATATAAAAACTTGCAAAAAATAGTGGAAGTAGAACAGTCACCTTGTTCAAATTCATTAGGAAGTAGTTAGAAGGTGATGAGTCAGTTTGAGATTCCTTTAAAAAAGGCCTTTTGTAAGTTTGGGAGTGTGTGGGTGGTTGAAAATTTGAAATGGAATAAAGAAATCACTATATTTCTGTTATTTTCTTCAGATTTCTAAGTTTTATTCCAGGGTACAATTCAATATGGGAAAGAGTACAATTCCTTTTGATTACAAGTTAAATTATATTCAATCACCTTCACCAACCTTTTTTTTTTCATGCAAATTGAAGTTAAATCGAGTTAGATATTGCCATTTTTCTAAATACAGTTAAAAACCCTATTAGGGTAAACAATGTATAATGAAAATCATACATCTCTTAGTTTTGTACCATAAAATATCTTGAAATTTGTGAGAAATTTTTTTGGTGAGCACTCTTAATTATTCCAAGGTAGTAGAGTTTTTAGTTTAATTTTTGGGTTGACCTCATGATGCCCTTGGTTTGTAACTTCTATGTGCAAACTGGTAATCAGGGGACAATGAAGATTTTAAAGAAATTTGTTTGTGTATTTAGTGTCCTCTTTTGGTGATAGAATTTGTAAGAATTGAATGGTGAATTATGAGCTCTTTCTTATCATGGTTTGGTGAATTTATGAGTTGGAAGCGATGGTTTTATTGACTCTCTTATTGTTAGTTTGGGGACAGTCCTATTTGGTACAATATTTGCATAGTTGTTACTTTTCATCTTGAAGGGCAAGGGAATCATTTTAAGAGCTTTTAATTAGACTATTTTGCATGCCTTTGAACCAAGTTGAGAATCAAGAGAATATTTATGGTTGCATGAGTAAGATTGAATGAACATTGTTGGCCTAAAAGCTAATTAGGATAGGCTATTTTTGGGAGTTTTATTTTGTGAGTTGGTTAAGTTAATGTAAAAGGTTTGGGTCAATCAATTGAATGTTTCTTAAGGTATTTTAAGAATAAAAAAGTGGCTTATTTCCCTTGATCTCAGTTTTTGTGTGTTGTTACAAGGATTTGTGAAGGGAAAAGTGAATTAGTGATGAGAAAAAAAAAATGTTTTGAGATTTGTCAAATGCAATTGAGTGAGGTTGTTTCTTGCTTTGCATTGCATCAAAGTGGTATTAAAGCTAGAAGGATTTGGGAAAAGAGATTTGGTGTTGTGTTTATGTGTTGTAGTTTGCGTAGGTTGAGAAGAACCTGGTTGCTACCAAGAGAAGGCAGAGAAAGTTAATAGAGAGTGAAGGAAGGAGAGACTTGCTTGTGAAGATGGATATCTTGAGAAGGCATCTGTAGGAAGAGGAAGAGAGGAAAAAGAGAAAGATAAAAGAGAAGATTGATAGAGAAATAGCAGCAATAAAGCAAGAGATGAGAAGGATGGAAAAAGAGTTCCAAGAGTCTATGATGAAGATGGAGTAGATGATTAAGCAGATGACAAGTTGGAATATGACAGTAAAAATGAAAGTGGTAGAGCCCATTCAAAAGATAGCAAAAAGAAGAAGAATACAAATGAAGAGGATAGAGGAAGGAGAAAAATTTGAGAATGTTGTAGAAGGATTCAAGGATGATATTCCCAAGCATGAAAATGAAGATGAAGGAGAAACAAAGATGAAGGACCTAATTTCAAAGGGAGAAGACCTTGAGTTAGTGACAAAATTGAATTAAGAGATGATCAAAGATGAGTTTATCTTGGAGACTTACAAATAATTGAATAAAGATCAAGGTATTGTGGTAGGATTAATATGTTATTTATTTATTGTGCTAATGTTTTGAATAGGAAACAATCTAAAGATCAAGATGAAACAAGGACAATATACTGAGGTCAAAGTTGGAGAGTATCAAAGCATAAAGAATCTGCTTCTAGAAGGCAAGCAAGATAGAGGACTGATTTGCATGGACAAGTTCAAGTCTATGGTAAAAATGAAGGTGATTAAGAGCAAGGTCAATCAGAGGCAGAGCATACAAAGAATGTAGATTTGTTGAAAATATCAAAATGAAGAGGACTTGAATATTTTTTGGTTGGGAGTATGGTGCAGGAGAACCTTGAAAAGGTTATGCCTCCATGTGGAAAATCTTGAAATTTGATTCAATTTTATTGTCTCCACACTATAAGGAGGTCTTATAAGTCATTTTTACTATGTTTGGGTCATTAGAAGGTTTAAGGCTTAAGTCCTATGTCCATTTTTCAAAAGTTTTCATCATTTGCAAAAATTGCATAAATGCAAAAACTTGTAAAAATGTAAAAAATTGTAAAATTGTAAAAGTTGCAAAAACAAAGTGGAAGGTGAATAGTCACCTTGTTCAAATTCATTAGGAATTAGTTATACGGTGATGAGTTAGTTTGAGATTCCTTTAAAAAAATCCTTTTGTACATTTGGGAGTCTATGGGTGGCTGAAAATTTGAAATAGAATAAAGAAAGAATTGTATTTTTGTTATTTTATTCAGATTTCTAAGTTTTCTTGTAGGGTACGACCTAGTACAAGTAGGATTACAATTCCTTTCGATTACAAGTTAAATTATATTCAATCACCTACACCATCATTTTTGTTTCATGCAAATGGAAGTCAAATCAAGTTATATATTGTCATTTTTCTAAATACATTCAAAAACCTTGTTAGGGTAAACAATGTATGATGAAAATCATGTCTCTTAGTTTTGCACCATTATTTAAAATATCTTGAAATTTGGTGAGAATAATGTTTGGTGAGTACTCTTAATGATTCCAAGGAAGCAAATTTTTTAGTTGAAGTTTTGGGTCGATCTCATGATGCCCTTGGTCTGTAACTTCTGTGTGCAGATTGGTAATCAGAGGACAGTGAAGACTTTAAAGCACTTTGTTTGTGTATTTAGTGTCCTCTTTTGGTAGTATAATTTGTAAGATTTGAATGGTGAATTATGATCCCTTTCTTATCAATTTTTGGTGAATTTATGAGTTGGAAGCCATGGTTTTATTGACTGGACCTTGTTGTTGTTAGTTTGGGGATAGTCCTATTTCGTATTGTATTTTGCGTAGTTGTTACTTTTCATCTTCAAAGGAAAGGAAATAATTTGAAGAGTATTTAATTAGAGTGTTTTGCATGCCTTTGAACCTAGTTGAGAATCATGAGAATCTTTAAGGTTGCATGAGTAATATTAAATGAACATTATAGGCCTAAAAGCTGATTAGGATAGGCTATTCTTGGGAGTTCTATTTTATAAGTTGGTTAAGTTGATGCAAAAGGTTTGGGTCAATAAATTTAATGTTGCTTAAGGTATTTGTAGATTCAACAAGTGGCTTATTTCTTTGATCTCAATTTTTTTGAGATGTTATAATGATTTGTGAAGGGAAAAGTGAATTAGTGATGAGAAAACAAAAAAAGAATTTTTTGAGATTTTTCAAATGGGATTGAGGTTGTTTCTTCCATTGCATTGCATCATTTTGTATCACCTGAAAGGAGCAATAGAGTAAGAAGTAAGATCCCAGTATCTAGAGCTTTATCTTCTCCTCTTGAAGGCTTAAATTTCCAAATTAGAATACCTATATATCAAATTCATAGGAATATTTTCTCTATGGCTCATGTACCTCCCCCTACTCTTAGGAACTTCATAACATGGGATAGTGGTAGTCTGATACAACCACCCACACCCCTAGATGTATGGCCTGCTATACCCACTAATTCCCTCAAGGCTATTCTAATATTTTCCAGAGAATATTTTAAAACCCCTTATGAACACCTTCAAGATATAGCAGAGGTATGTAGGGTACATAACATATCAAAGGAAAACATCTTGTTGAGACTGTTGGCTACCTCTTACAAAGGGAAAGCCCAAGATTGGTATCAATCTTTAGCTTCAGGCTCTATCCTCTCTTGGGATCAACTCGAAGAGTGCCTATTCGAGCGCTTCTCAGAGAAGGGAGATCATTCCTCATTGTTGCAACTAGTTACAATCAAGACAGATTTGCATCAGGCAATGAGTGACTTTAACACTAGATTCCATAAAACTTGGAAAAGGTTCCCCGTGACTACTCGACCTCAGACCACCATGGTATTCATGTTCTATTTGAAGGCCTTTAACCCAAATATCATAGTCATGATAACCTCTATGGGAGGGGATATCTTTCCTGATGCATATGAGGTAGTGAAGCACACAAAAAATAGTCTAATCGATGTTGGAAAGATTCTACCACAACCCTTGATGCTAGTCTTTGCAAAAATCTCTGATGGTTCAAAGGGACAAGCCAATTCAAGCACTCTCATGACAAAGTTAATGTTGGTCTCCAAAAGTCTATCCACTCAAGCAAGCACATCAGGCTTTTATTCAATGGTGGTAGATATTAGCGACATGGAGGATCTAATGTAGAATTTTGCTAATGAGTTGGTCATTATCAAGTTAAGGCAAGCAACACCCCTTATGAAAACCACACAAACCTATGGTGGAGGGAAACCATGTTATCAACAAAATCCATATTAAGCATTCTCCAAAGGAGGAGGTCAAAAAATGACATCTACAAACTAGATAGTTCTGGTCACCATGCCATTATAGACAGTCAAGGATGGCTCAAATAAAGAGCTAGTCTTGAGCCAAAAGAATTTGGTGGAAGATGAGAATTTTTGGTGTTTTTTGTGCAATGATAGTCATATGCCCTAAAATTTCCCAAAGGGGAATATGCAACAGAGGGTAGTGAAACAAAGAAGCAAGGGCATGCTCCCAAATGCAAATGAGTATGAATCATCTAAAATGGAAAATGTACATTTCAAAGCACAAAAAAAAGGGATGTCTCTAGAGTAGGAGCTAGACATAGTGCTCTATCAAGCTTTATTCTCATGGTTAGAGGAGGAAGAGGTTTTTTTCACAAATGAAACTTGAATGACTAGTGTTCCACAAGTACAGTTAGATTACAACAAAAGATCAAAAAGAAGGCTCATGAGAGTTTACATATAACAATATTTGCCACATCCTCTACCACGTCAATCATTAAAATAGGAAAAATAGGCTTCATCACCCATCATCTGGCCTCTTCCACAGCGGCACAACAAATCATTAGCAAAGGCTGAGACAACTAAAACACCAAGCCCAGTCGCATCAAAATGATTTCTTCTGAATTCAAGAGAAATACCACCATTTAAGCCCAAGGCCCAAACAATCGAGATGCTTAACATGGTAGAGAAATTAAGAAAGGTACCTTCCCATGTGTCATTGTAGGATTCCATATCAATTCCCAAAAAAAAAATGTTAGTTCAAGAAGCATTACAAGAACAAAGCCCACAAGCGAATGTAATTTTCCCAGACAATCAAAGAGGAGATAAAAGATCTATGCCACCACCTCAGGCTCTGAAAGAAAAAACTTATGCTAATGATGTTGGCAACACAAAAGAGAAAGAGGCAAGCAGAATAAAGCCGACACCTTTCTTTTTAACACTTATAGTGGGAGATAAACTGCTACATAATAATATGATTGATTCAAGGGCTAGCACCACTATTATGCGAAAACAAGTGGCAGATGCTTTGAAGCTTAAGTATGAGCCTCTTGAAAAGGGAATCATGCAACTAGATGGGAAGAGGATTTTGACCGTTGGTTAGATAAAGGACGTGTCTCTAAATCTTTTCTCCTACCCAAGCTAAACATTCATGCAAGAAGTAGTAGGGTTAGACATTCCACCACTCTTCAGAATGTGTCTATCAAGAGATTTCACTACCAAGCTTGGAAGATACCTAGCACTCGACTTGTCCCACCTAGTATTGATAATCAAGCATAGGGCAAGGATGAAGATCCTATTTGAATCCTTTCATCCCCAACATATTGTGGATGTTGCAAATCTATGCTTTAGGGATGCATATAACTCTATTCCCTAGCAAGAGAGATATTGTGTGGAAATACTGGAAGAAGAGGAAGGTACAAGTGAGTAGACTCCTAAAGAAGAGGTGTCGCTCAACCAATTCACCAATTTTGATAAAGCTTTTCCAAAAATAATCAGGCATCAAGATAAATATGATGACCTGGATGATTATTGTTTATGGACCTTATATTTTAATGGTGCCAAATGCAAAGCTATTTTTGGAGTGGGTGTCTAGTTAGTATCTCCAACAAGATCACAAACCTACAGGTTCTACCTTTTTTAGTTCTTATGCTCCAACAATGAGATTGGATATGAAGCTCTAGCTCATAGATTGATTCTAGCAGAGCAGGTAGGCACAAGGAGGATACAAACTTTCAGGGATTTTGAACTAGTGAGAAGCCAGATCCATGGACAAGTGACTACAAAGAATACAAGGATGAAATCTTATGCACATAGGATATGGGATCTCATCAAGAGTTTTGAAGCCTTCAACATATAAGTAATTCTTTGGTCACAAAATAGTATTGCTAATTAGATGGTTCCTAATGGTCCACAATTTGAACTAGTTTCTGATCTGACGAAGCAGAGTGCAATTCAAATCAATTTCTGAACCTTAATCCCTAATGACAAAAAATTGAGAATTTTTGGCTGATGACATTTAAACAATTTCCAACTATCCACCACCAGAGATGGACTTTCCTAAAGACACAAGGAATGGAAAACAAAGATTCTCTAAAGATGTAGGGGGTGATAAAGAGCTTGACATTGGAAGTGACCAAAAACTGAAGGACAGAAGGGGGGACACTTCCAAGGATTAGAAAAGGTTGAAGGACTTATGCTTCATGTATGATCTCAAAAGGCACAACCTAGGCATAGTTTAGTGTATTGTTGATTTACCGGAAGGATCCAAACCTACCTAACAGAAACAAAGGTTAGTTGACTCGAAGGTTGAAACCTCGATTGCATAGGAGCTCACCAGGTAGTCCAAATCGAAGACCATATGTGCTTTTCCATTGGTGGAGTGGATTTTATAGATTGTAACTAGACTAGGGATTTTCTCCCTATTAGATAATTCCTCAAGATGCAATTAGGTCTATGTGAATGAGTCCAACCAATGTAGGATGACATTTACCACTTAGTGGGGAGTGTTCACATATTCAAAGATGTCATTGGAACTCTTTAATGCTAATGCATCTTTTCAATAGGTAGTAAGCATTTCCTTAGAAGGGTTGATTAGCTAGACTATCCTCATAGATTTGGGTAACATGTCAATCTTTTCTAGATAAAAAAATGATTATTTCAATCATCTGGAAAAGGTTTTCCAGGAAATACCAATAGTTTGGATTTTCTTCAAATACAAAAAAATGTGTCTTTAGAGTACTTCAAAGAAAGCTTCTTGGCTTCCTATTATCAAAAGAGGGAATAGCCATAAATCTTGAAAAGGTCTTAGTAACAAAGGGGTTGTGATCTTTTTTGGGGAAGATTAATTTTGTCAGTAGATTCATGTTAGATGTCACAAACATTGTGCAATGGGTCACCATATTGTTTAAAGAGAACCTACCTTTTGAATAGACTTACCAAGACACAATAGCTCCCAATGAACTAAAGATGACCCTCTTTGAAACCCTACTGCTAGTTAGCCTAGATTTTTTCAAAGGTTTCCTACTCTATGAGAAAATTGGCCGACATGATATAGTTCTTGTACTTACCTAGAAGAATGAGGGGTATAATGGAAAGCATGCTACTGTATTCCATTCAAGCACCTAGGAAGGTTGCGAAGGAATTGTATGAGGGTACATCACAAAAGAAGAAACTACCAATTTCCTTACAGGGCTAATAGCCAATTTTGGCTGGCTCAAAATTGTTATATCCACAATGCCCTAGCTGTTGTGAAATTAGGAATGTCAAATTTTGTTATCAAAAGTAGGGATTTCTTGAAGGGTTCATTAAGTTACTACTCACAAGGGAACAAGGTAGAAAGATCAACCAATAAAATCCTAATTAGGTTAGACAAGTGTGTTGGGTCAAAACAACAAAAGGGTTGGCATAAAAATCTATGAGCTACTCTATGGTTGGACTGAATTACTCTCAATAAGATTTTAAAGATCTCCCCTTATGAGTTGATGTATGAAAAAGAGGTAGTGATACCCATGTCCATAGAAATTCCTAGTTTACAGCCACTAAAAGCCTTGGAGGTTGAAGGAAATGATAAAATGAAGGTACCGTTGGAACAACTCCTCAAGCTAGAGGAATACAAATAAAAGGCACATGGAGCCATGATCAATTTCCAGTAGATGACCAACCAAGGGTTTGAAAAAAGGACTTCTAACCCAAAATTCAAAAGGGGGATCTTAGTGTTAAAGTACAAGGAATGTATCAAATCACCAAAGCAACACATGAAATTTGAAACACTGTGGAAAAGAATTTCCCAAATCATCGCATACAAAGGAAAGAATGTGTATGAATTTGAAGATATGAAAGGAAAAGCTTTAGATATACTGGTGCATTGTATTTATTTGAATATTTTCCATTAAAATGAACATTTCTTTGAAAAATTTAACAATTATGTACCATATGTAAAAAATTTGTAGATATTTAAAATTTTTGAGAATAAAACAACAACCAGAAGAACACTAAAGAAACAAAAATGTCATTATATTATATTCATTGAGAATTTACATATAAGGTATGACCTAAGGATCAGAATAGAACATCAAGATTTCTTGAGTAAAAACCAAAAGGAGTAATGAGTAAAAATAAGCAAAATGGAGGCAATGAACAAAAAATAATAAAATTAAGCCTCTAGTCGTTGTAGTCGAAGGAAAGGGCTTGTTATTAGGTTTTTCTTCTTCGTTTTCTTCTTCTTCTTTGATGTTTCTCTTAGGATGAAAAAAGAGGATGAACACATAACACATGCGGTCAATGCAACTAGACCTAGGTCTACTCTCCATGAGTTTACACTAGGAATCCAAAATGCTTCCTCTAGGCGATCCTTGGAACCTGCTCTATGCCATATTCCTGCAAAATAAAAGTGGTCGCTAGCCGAGAAGAGAAGTAGTGCATCTCAACATCCATGGTGCAAAAATTAGTCAAGAAGGGCAGCCAAGATATGTATATTCCATAATCCACATGCCAGTAGAGGTCCATAGTGCTTAAAATACAATGCCAGGAATTGCCACTTGCACTATCTCGCCTAGCCCCTCCATTAGTGAAGTGTAAAAAATATTTTGGCACAACTCAATTATCATGGGCTTGGAAACATTCAAGTCTAGAAATGAGGCCACAAATTGGGAAATCATGTCGCAGTTGCTCTGAAGATGGTTTTCATATGTAATGAAGTCTTAACTAACTACCCACTTGAATTCCACCATGACAAGAGGTTCAAATTTTTCACCAGGTGCTTGATTTGGTCACTAGTGATTTCTCCCATGAAGCAGTTTTGTGGTCTTCGTGGAAGGAGCCAAATAGGAGTACCAAGGCCAGTAGACATTTTGATAGGAAAAAAATTATGGTAGAATGGAAATAAGCAGAAGGCTAGCTAACTCAGGATAATATAATGTGTGTGAATGAATGTTACAAAAGGTGGTGTAGCTATATATAGAAAAGGTGAACTGGAAAAATTAACCAAAAAAATGTTTATTTTCGTCTGGATGGCAACATGATTTTTTTAGGTAGAATAGAGCAAGGTAGATGAATCATATGAAGGATCAAACAAAATGCTCTGATAAATAAATTTGGGAGTTGGCAGTAAATGCTATCATACATCGATTGTCAACATGTGTCCACCATCATTGGTGCCAACTAATTTACTAATGAGAAAATAAATGGATTATCATACTAAAACTCTAACAAATTAATGGTCACATCTTTTCAAGTGTATGTTACATCACCTCAACACATTTTGTATGACAAAAAGCACACTTTTCAATGCAATAAATTTATTTGTGAAAGAGGCGACAAGGAAAATGTATTAATTCCATTCTCGTGGCATTTTTGGCATTCCCAAGGGATACAAATCTAATGTTCACATGTATTGCCTCAATGTCAGCATTTAATGGACCAACATTAATAGTGTAGTCTCAAATACATGCACAGGTAAAGAATTAATTACACTCAAAAGTAGTTTTCTCTAAAAAAGTAAAAGGCAAGTGGTCGAGCAAAGATCTCTACAACTTTTTAATACAATCATGGTGGAAGCATCTACCTCTGACAAGAAAGCTCTATTTTTAAACAAGATGCCTGGTTACACTGATTTTTTTGGGTGTTGCTCATTTGCTAATGCCCCAACATGAGACGAATGACCATTTGAGCACTACAGAAAGATCCAACCTTCTAAGCACATTCAAAGAGAGGCAGTACAAGACATCACTGACAATGTTTTTGACCCTCAATTGTCTACCAACCCTAAAAATATTAGGGAAGGTACATTTCAAAGGATGTTGAAACACCAATCATAAGAGCATTTTGTATTTTGACTTTGTAATAGTGGTCTACCACAGTTTATGTTGCTTATTGTGCATTTGTGCTCAGAGTTGGTTGATGCATGTGCAAAAAGATTCAATGAAAAAATGGAAGCCATCAAGCGTTGTGGAATCAAGATTACCATTTCTACCAAAGTTTTACAGTATATGCTATATGTTTCCCTATGAGATGGGGTGTTGAGCCTTTTGATGGGGAGAAGATGGATGCCCTAGGAGAAGACATGTTCAGGAAAATGAATTTCTATGAGGATGAGAAAAAGGAAAGGCCACAGAGGATAGATTCATTGGCCCCTTACACACAAGAAATTTAACAAGGACATACAGTTTGTGTTCCCAATGTTGTCCTGGGTTTTTGGTCTCAACAATGATGAGGAGGTCAACCCTTTCCAGTTTTCCCTAGGCCTTGTTCTCAAAAGGAAAAAAATTTTGAGGCCTTATGATTTTGTCGAGATAATAGCTTAAAACATCAAAGAATAGTTGAAGAATTACCATACCAAGTCCAAGTTCAAGTATTCTACTGTTCTGGTTCATTTTCTTTTACATCAAAATTTTGAGTGGCTCAAAAGGAATGTATAGGTATTTAGAATAGATTAAAGGGGTTGTCTCTAACTAGTTTCTGTATGGACCCCTATCCTTTCAAAGATAGGAGATTATTATCGATTTGTGGATAATTTTCTGAGTCTAGTACTCCAAGATTTGTTGCCTCACCCCATTGGTTATTTCTCTCAGGAGGTTATAGGATGGAAAGAGAATCCACCTATCCCATTGGACTATTTCTTTGGGAAAAGTTTCACATTTTTTAGGTTTCATGGTTTTCCCGGGGAATTTTTTTGACTCCCAAAATTTGTAACTTATAGGGTTTTTGCACTAGAGGCATGCCGCCAAGTATCTATCATCGACAAGGTTTATGGCACCAAAAGGAAGAAAAAAAAGCTTTAAAATATTCCTCTCATGATTGCTAAGAGCTGGGTAATATTGACTAAGCAGAAGGTTGAGGATGAGATCATGAATCTATTGGTGGCTTCGGGTTTATTCTTCATTTGTGACAAGTGGGATTAAAACCTAAATGGAATTTTCACTTTAAGACATGAGGCTAGGGAATATTTACAAAGAAGGAACTCAACTTGAGAAAGCCCAGAGGTATACATTGACTTGGCTCTCATTCTAGAGGAATGACCAAAATGGTTAAGTTTCTATGAGCTAGAGGCAGGATATAAAAGGAATGTCCCAATAAACAAGTCTCTCAATACACAATTGAAGAAAATAGGTTGGTCAAAAAGAAAGAAGTCTAACTTCTAGGGATTCCAATAGGAGATGAGATTTCCATAGACTTCATTCAACAACTTTCTACTCGATGATGAATTTAAGGATTTATATGACAAGGAGGTTGAATTCGTCAACAACAATCTTGAGACGATTCATGAAATTGATGAAGAAAGGGTTCAACCTTAGGCTTCTAGACCATAGGAGTTTGACACCTAAAGAAATTTGAGGCAAGCAAGTTCACAAGCTCCATCTACTTCCAATACCTAAAATAAAGGAAAAAGGACCTGATGGTCTCCAAGGTCATCCACTGTAGCGACTGAAAGTCAAGTTTCAAAGGACTCTATAGCAAGAGGATTGGAATGTACTAGTTTTGGTCATATGAAATGAAGAATGATCCAATACTTGGGTATTCCCAATGTGTTGGTCTAACAAGAAGAGGAAGTGGAGTCTGTCCTTCAAAATATTTCATCCACCGCGGCTTAGTTAAGTTTTGCTCCCCCTCTTCTCCCTATTTCTGTTTCTTTGTTCAACCCCTTACCTCCTCTCATGGAAATAAATACTCCATCCTCAACCCTAAAAGTGGTAATTATGAATGTTCTCCCTGCTATTTTAAGTGAATCCATTGATACCATCTCACATGTTGAAGGAGCGTCATCTACCAAAGCCACGGTTGTGTTATTGATCTCCCTATAAAGGGCCCCTATTGAATCCACTGAAACCACCACTTTTCTTGTTACTCCCATGCCATCCAATAAAGGAAACATGCCTCTCCATCAAACTGTTTCTAGTTTTACCCCCACTACTTTTTCCCCTACTCAATTTGGCATTCCACCCTTTTCCATGATCACGCTGCCTTTTGCATCCCCCCATGTTCACACATCCGAAGTTTCCCCTACCATCACTATTTTTGGGATTCCCCTAGTTCTTCCATTGTAGCACAGAGTGTGAATGTCCCTCACACCCTTTAGGGCCATTTCTATGCTACCAGATAAGCTTGAAAGGCCAAAAAGTAGAAAATATTGTCAAAAAAATGCCGAGAAGCTTGCTACAAAAATCAAAGCTATTTCAATGAAGAATGAAAATCTTTGCATATTACCACCATGAAGATGCTAGTTTCAAAGCGTAAAGAGAAAATGCAAATTGAATATTACGACATCCATGTTGTGGGCCTAGACTTGAGTGAAACTTTCCCACGTGATAAGATGGTCCTAGCCAAAGCCACACAAAAGGTAGTATATGTTGACTATGAGAGGCTAGACAAAAGATTAAAGAAGTGTGAGGTGGAGTTGGAAAATGTGAAAGAAACAATAAGCAAATTAAAAAATGAGATCTAAGCTAGATAAGCTGAAGTGACTCACGTGAGACAAATTCAAGGTTAGCAAGAAGACGCATATAAGTTGCTTCCAAATGTTTGGAATGAAAGAGTTTAGCTTCATGCTAAAATTGAAAATTTAAAAAGAGAGCTAAATGATGTTTGATCTTGAAGCTCAGATGATCTTCAGAGGATCTAGGTGGAAGCAAAGGAGTCAAAACAAGAATTTGAAAGAGTTAGTTTCAAATTAGCAAATTCTCTTTGGGGAAAGGGCCAAATTGAAGAAAATACAAGGGAAAGTGAGGTTTGATTTAACCAAGAGTTGGCCGCTATGCGAGGGTCTGGACCCCTCCTTATAATAAAGAGGCTAATAGCTATTCATTTGGAGCGGATTGTAGCTAGTGTTGTTGTTCTAGGACTCATCTTACAGTTTTTGAGGGATGTTTGAGAACTAAATTTCAAGGTCAGGCCAATGGTTGATCACTTGATGTAGAAGTGTTCATCCCAAGTGGAAAATTCCCAAAGTTTTATCTCCAATTGTGCATTACCACTAACTAGACCTTAAAAAGAGTGGGAATTCTTGATCAACAGATCACCTTCATCAAAGAAAATGAGATTATCAATTGTCATAAGGTTGCAGCAAAATGTAAAGAGTGTCAAATAGTGTTGAATAAGTAGGTTGTCAAGATCAAGGACTTTGACATCTTGGTTAGTTTTAGTTTTCCTCATCTTCCTTCAATAAATGAAGATACACTTAATGGAGTAGGTCAATGATGTAATTCGACACAAGATCTAGGCCTCAGTGAAATTTCCAAGTTCAAGTGCCATGCCCATAGTTGATGATGTTGAGTGTGAGTTCTATCATCTTTCTCAACTTTATTATCACCCGGGTGCATTTTCTTCCAAATGGGTATACATCTATTTTAAAGAGATTTTCAATCTCGAGCAATCATATAGGTAGATTCAGACCCTTGTTCTACAAGCTGATGTAGATTGGGAGGATCAACATGTCACTCTCATCAAACTCCAAGAACAACTAGAGGCCTAGGTTCATATATCCACAAAGCGAAGACCCCTCTGAGTCGCCAAAATTGTGAAGCATTTTTTCCTTAGTTATTTTTATACTCAGCTTTTGTAAAGTTTTTTAGTTTCAGGTGCACCTGTGCTTGAGGAGAATTACCAGAAAGGTACACAATGTGCCATATGGTGGCTATGAAACTTTCATCTCTCATCTTCCTTTTGGGAGAAAGTTCATGACACGTGTTGACTCGTCAAGCATTCTCTTGGGAGCTATATTCATGAGCTCAAAGGTTTCCACCTAGTTGACACGTCATCTCTTTGCAATGGGTAGTTTGCATCTCCTACAGATTAATATATTTTAAGAGTGATATATTCATTAGCTCAGAGGTTTCTGCCTAGTTGAGCCTCAGGATGATGTGATCGGTCAACAAGACCTCTTTCCAGGTTGTTATTTATAGGATTTGATCATCTATGAGCCTCTATCTTTGCTAAATATCTAAGAAACATTAATGTAGTAGCTAAGAATTAATGAGTGAAGATCTTTGTGGCCTAACCAAGGATCCATGATCAAATTGTGAGCTATCATGTGATGGCATTTGATAGTAATTACTTTTGTGTTAATGTGGTTATTTCTTCTTTTAGCCACTATAAAAGGAGGGCGATGACACAATGAAGGGTTGAATTATAAGTCAATTTCTTGGCTAAGAATTTTTTTTTTAGTTTTATTAGGGTGTTTTAGAGTTATTTTTTATAAACAAGTTGCAAAAATACTTTACTTTGGCATGTTACATATATTAAGGTTTAAACTATTGTCAAATTGGCATATGACCTTTGTTTCAAAGTTCATTTGATATTTAAAAGCACAAACTATTGAAGAGAATTTGTTGAGACTGTGCATGTATGGCATTTTTTAAGATTTATTTCTTTATATTATCATTTTGAATGAAACAATATGTCTTTCAAGCTAGATCTATATAGTTTAAATTGTGGATTTCTTTGTTTTGTGCTTGTATGGTAGAGTAGTAGCTTAGGAAAACTGGACTATGTCATTGGACTTCTCTATTTTTCTAAAAGTTGTTATTTTATTGTACTATGTTGTATTAGGAGGAAGACTTCGTGTGATTTCTAAGATATTATTCTAATAATTGTAAGAAGTATTTATGTTTGATTGGACCTTAATGAACACTACCTACAGAAAGATTTGAAATTCTACACTATGCTTGAAGTTAGCCTTTGTTGTTCATTCTCTTTCTAACACTGAAGGGTTGTGGAATTTTGTGTCTATTTATATCACTCATAGGAACGATTTGGGTTTTCAATTTTTTAAAATCTTGGGAACATCACCCTTTATGTTTTATGTTTACATTTCATTCTCCCCTTTTCTCAAAACCCCTAAAGAAGAGCTGAATTTCTATAAAAATTCCAGATGTATTCAGTGAGATGCAATTTGTCCCCCACTCACTGAATTTCCCATAAGACTGTTGGAGAGGTGCAAGCTTTGATGATCGACATTTCCCATAGGCACTTGCTTGTTTTTGTGAGTCTATAGGTATGTACAAAATCATCATGGAAAAAACAGGCCCTTAAGTGGCAAAAAATTTAGAAAAATCAGAGTTAGGCAACTTGACGTAAAAATATGAATAAGTTATCTATATTATTTCAAAAATATGTAAGAATAGAATCTATAGAAAATTGAATGTAGTTTCTAAAATACTAGGTTTTTTAAAAAAAATTATTTGGTGATAATGTGAAATTTCAATGCATTGGTACTTAAATTTCAGGGAAAAAATAAGAAATATGTGTTTATCTGACCACCCTAACCACAATAAAATGATAATATTTCTTTATAATATTTGAGATATAAGTAGAGGACTCATGTCCCAATGTGATGCATATTTTTTTGTAATTTTTTTCCAAGTAAATAATTAATTATGAATTTTTATTTCAAATTTTTAAAAAATATAAAAACTTATATATCTGACCACCTTAACTTGGTCAAAATATCATGATTTTTTTTCTTTTTTTAATCCTATATTATGTGAGGAATGGAATGTGACACATGTTTTGGATTTAAAAAATGTGATACCATTTGAAAGTTATAGATGTTTTTCAATCAGCTTATCAATAAGAACTTTAGTCTTAATTTTAATAGAAAATGAATAATAATTACTTATTAAATTCAAAGTAAATCATAATTTATATCGGTGGAAATCTAAGAATCTCCTTTAAAAACCCTTTTTGTTTCATCAATTTTGGGTAAACAATTAGTCGTCAGCCACATACCCATCATATTGCCACTTTTTGCCCACCATGATCTTGCACATACCCCTATACCAGTCATGTGTGTATGTGTCTCACCCTTTTGGATACTCACCCAACAAAAAACCTAAAGTTCCATTTCCTTAGAGTGAGCATACATTTTTTTCTGACAAACAACTTAGATCTAATCCACAACGTTAGAGACAAATGGTTGAAGATTGATCCACCCCTTTTTTTGTTTTTCATGCTCTTTTTCTTTTACAATGTATGCTTGTGCCTTGTTATGTTCCTTACATTGTTTTTTGTGTGTGTTATTTTGTGTATATATTATTTTTTCATAGGATCTTGATCCTGGGGGCTTGCACAACACTCTTACTTGTTGTCATCCTATCTCACTAGCATTGGCACATTTTAACCCCTCGTGATGTGATCTCATCTACTTTAGTGTGAGTTTGATGCTAGTTCCTCCTCTCACTAAAGTGGGGGCTAAATGTAGTGTAGTAAAAAGTATCCCTTTACATTTTCACACTTGCTTTCGTCCTTGTGAAATAAATGGACATATTTGTACCTTATTTAGAGTGTTGTAAAGTGTTTTCTTGCACTTTCACACTAATATGGGGTTTTTATTAATTAATTGGGATTCTTTATGCCTTATTTGGCCTTATTTTTCACCCACAAGCCTTCATTAATGCATCTTTCTAAGGATAATCCCAACATAAACCAATATATGAAATCATAATTTATGTTTTTTGGATTGTATGGCCTAGATTTAGTGCTCTTGGACTCATACACCACCTTGGGTGTGTGGGTCCCACCTAGGTTTTGGGGGCCCAATTTGGATTTCACATGAATCTAAGCCTTTCTAAAAAAATGTGTCCCAAGCTTAGCCTAATTGGACTCATACACCACAACTGGCATATGAGTACTGCTTAGCTTAGACCTAAATTAAATTCAAATTCTTGGAATGATTTTATCTTCCTAGATCTAATATCGGCTTGTAGTATTGTAATTTTGAGAAATTTGGCATAAAAAAGTATAAGTACAAGGTTATTTCACATATTTTATCCTAGCAACATGAGTATTCATGCATTATATAAAATTTGAGTTCACAAGAGAATTCAAGAGTCTACAAGAGCATTCAAGAGTCTTTAAGAATTGATTATCAAGTGTTTTGGAGTTGTAACTTAGGGACAATTACCAAGTTAGCATTATAAGCATAAACAAACTAATCCTAAGCAAATCAATAAAGAAAAATGGAGTAAAAACATTGAAAACAAAAAAAGATCTCACCAAATGTCTTCAATCTCCATGAATCACCTTCATTTCACCTTCTCTATTTGCTGCAAGTAGACAATTGCCCCCAGATTTGTAATGAGCAACCTATGACTATGACAATGTCATAAGTAAATGTTGAAGGATTCTATCTAAAAGGCCACACAATGCAAGTATGCAGCTATAAGCAAGATTAAAGCATGAAGTGACAATGCCAAAAGATGTCTAGAGATGTCAAAATGAGACCAAATTGCCATTTTATAGAAAATTCAATTTTGGATGAATGGCCTAGATTGAAAGATGAGAAATTCCCTAAGATCAATGGTTGAAATTGAATGTGACAAACCACAATTAGGGTTAGGGAAAAATTAGTTTAAAATTTGAAATGAATGGTTGAGATTCAATTTTAGAAAAATCAAATAAATGGACAAGGTTGCATGTGACAAGGAGATAAGAATGGCACAAAAAAAGAAAAGGCTAGAAAATCAAATAATAATAGAAATTATTTGATTTATGGAGGAAAATTGAAATTTTGAATTAAAAATAAATTTAATTGAATAGTGGGGCCATGTGATAGTAAATAGTTAATTTTGAATTATTTACTTGGAGAGAGAAAATTAAAAAGTAGGACAATTTTAAATAAATGATTTTATTTAAAATTAGGAAAAGGCCAAGGTGGAGAATAATTAAATAAATTAAAGAATTGATTTAATTATGGAAAGAAATAGGTCATTAACAACACATTTATTTATTTAAATAGTCAGGAGGAATAAAAGACATGAATTAATTAAATAATTGATAATTATTTAATTAATAGTTGGATTAGGACTATAGGACATAATTAAAAATTTTAATTATGTTAGGAAGAAATATGGAGAAAATAAAAACTTTCAGGCCTAGGCAAATTTTATGTGTCTACATTTTTCCCTTCTTTGTCATAATGCAGCCTATCGCATTGTGACAAAAAATTCAGTAAAAAACATGCCCTAGTGAAGGTACGATCTATGCTCCCTTGGGAAAATTTTCAAATTTTGGCCTTGTCTCAAAAAAAATTAAAAAGTGTCCCAATTATCCAATTTGATGTCCAAAAAAATAGTGATACAATCGGTTTGCAACTTTGAGGTGTTTAAGGCAGCCAAATGGATGATCAAAGTTGGTCAAAAAAGTTTTCAAGAAAACCCCATTGTTACCCTATAAATAGGTTCAAATTAGGTGAAAAGTTAATTCATTTTCACTTTTACCTTTTAAAATTTGAGAGCTCTAAGATTCTGCAATGATGGTGATTCCAATGACTAAGCATTGCAGCTACATTGTGCAAATCTTCCGACAGCTAGAGGGCACTAAGCCACTAATAAGTACCTCATACCCACTTCATAATTTTCTTGTTTTGTAATTTTTTCAGGGTTTAAAATTTGGTCAATGAATTTATCATGATGCATCTGCATTCACAAAATATGCATTTGTGTTCGTATCACACATCTTTGATTCGTCACGATACAAATGCAAGGGATTAGGGTAGTCTAGGTTTAAAATTACACATATGTGGGCCAATGAAATGCAATCATTGTTTCGTGATGCAAGTGTTAAATTGTGCAACACAATTACCAATTTGCAATGCAAGTGTGGGACCATGGGACACATTTGTTTTACAATGACGCAACTGACTGGGAAAATGATGCAAGTTCTCTAGCGTGATGGATATGTCAAGTAAAACAATGCAAGTGATGGATTATGAAGCAAATAAAGTGAAAAATGATGCAATTGACCTGGCACGATGCATTTGACTTTAAAAATGGTTGAATTTAGTTTTAGGCTCAGTTTCTTAGACACTTTTGATTAAATAGATGATAATGATGATTTTCAATGATGTGCTAACTTGTGTTTTTGCATGTGCAGAAATGATTACCATATATTTATGTGTGTGAGTTCAAGCCATTGACATATGCATTTAGAGATCAGCTATGGGATAGGGAGTAGAGGTGACTCATGCAACTGGGATTATACTATGTGACCTATATGCCCATTATCTGAGCAAATAGTGGTCTACTAATATCATTGGCAGAGAGATGGCATTTAAAAGCGCATTCATTTCACTTGCCAATGGGAGCGGCTACTATCATGCTGAAGGATGTCTACCAAATTTTGTGCATTCCTATTAGAGGGAAATGAGTGGTTTATGATCCACACCGAGGACTTCAAGCTATCATAGAGTTTAATGAGGATGATGGCGCGGGGCTAGTCATTGATGGGTATGGGATTCAATGGGAGTTTATGGCCAATCACTATCCTCAATGGGACACTATGCTATGAACTTTGATTTCCATTGTACTCATTCTAGATCACCACGGTCACAGGTTTCCTATCGGATAGGGAGATGTGCTTGTTCATATGAGATGGGACTAGATTGTTTTTGCTTGGGAGCTATGTTTATTGGGTATGCTTTACCATCAATTGCATGAGGTGGCCTATACGAACGCACATAGTATCAGTTGTGGGATGACATTACTCATGATCTTGGATTGGGAGCATACTCTTGTCCTTCATCCACCAGTTTAGAGATAGCTTTCTAAGGGGATGCCTTATGTATATTTATATGCAGGAACACTATAGTAGACAAGATTTGGGAACACTAGGTTTTGGCAGCATTGTATTGATACAATTACGACATTTTTCTAGAGGCCCTATAGAGATTGTGCATAGTGGGCAGGAGAAGGTTATCATCTTGCATTATGCAAACAATTTAGATATCTGATTGGTTGCATTGTTCAGTCTCATCTCATTATTGAGATATACCTACCCTAGCAAGTATTGTGTTAATTCAACAAGCAACAAGATGTTCATGTGGGAACTACAAAGTATGTGAGATCCTCATGAGAGATGCATTGGGTACCACCCATATTAGTACCCTTGGCAAAGCAGCAAATAGATGTCTTAGTGGCATAGTAGTGGGCTTGAAGCAGGGGTCCAACAAATCCTGGGACCATGGCAGTGTTTGGTACATGGTGGCAAACACATAGACCATAGCCTTTGACAAATCCACATGGTCCAATACCAGTTAATCGATGATCAGTGATACAACATGTCTATTGAGGAGGGTGAGGAGGTAGAGATGGTGGTAGGGGGAGAGGGAGGGACAAAGGTAGATGAGATATTGGTAGAGGAGATTAGGGGAGGGGTGGAGGAGATGGGGGAGGAGGGGTGATGGAGATGATGAAGGAGATGGCGAGGATGGAGGGAGGAGGAGGAGAGGAGGAGATGGTGGGAGGCAGGGCATGAGGGTGCAACAACATGCTGAGAGAGTGCTCTTAGCCATGATCCCAAAGGTGAAGAGGAGGAAAGAGAGGAGGGAGAGGTCAGACAGGAGGAGGGGAGGGCTAAGGTAGAGATTAGGTAGGAGGCTAGGCAGTCAAAGGTAGAGGTTAGGCTAGAGGGAGAGGTGCTAAGGGAGGATGAGGTACATATAGGGGAGGAGGAATTAGACATTGGAGGAGGGCATGAGGTAGTTGGTAGTGAGGAGGAGATTTGAGGCAATGACAAGTAGCTAGATATTGCTAGGGATGATGACATGGATGAGGCTAAGAGATAGTTGTGAGAGCGCATGGTGGATGGAGAGGAGGATATAGCTAGGGGACCACCTTTACCTTTAGATGCCATAGTTGACCAAAGGTTAGTAGATATGTAGAGGAGATTAGATAGGGCCTCACCACAAATCAAGGCCTTGCAGGCAGAGTTGGAGGTGACACAGGTGGAGTTGCATCCTAGGTTGTGATCTGACAGTAGGAGGCACAAAGCTGGTGTTCTGAGTTTTCTCAACTATGCACAAGGCCAATTGGGGAGATAGCAAGAGATTTGGGTAGGATGAGTGAGAGAATTGGGAAATACATGATGCTATATGAGAGGGAAATGCTGACAAATTAGCAAGATCCTAGTTTATTTTGGTCTCAAACTAGGATAAGCAGTTGTTCAGGTAGCAGTCATAGGAGCCATAGTAGCCACAGTTAGAGCAGTGTGGATGGGTCCACATCATCAGGGTAGTCTTCAAGGCATAGGTCCCATCACAATCACATGAATTTCTCAGGCCATAGATTGAGCCATAGCCATGGATCATTAGGTTCAAGTCAGAGGTCCCAACACAACTAGCCACTAGTCACAAATCCATCAACCTCATAGACTTAGCCTACAATGGCTTCATAGGTCTCATCAGTTCCTACAACAGGTCATCAGAGACCTTAGTCTTCTCCTTAGGGGGCTGAGGAGACCACAGCTTGGGGAATTTTTCCATTGTTATCTTGTCATTATGTTTGATACATTATGTTGGGACATTTCTATTTTGACCATTGGCCTTGCGAGCTCTTTTTTTGGGATACCTCAAGACTCTATCCTATGACATGATTTTGAGGCATATATATGGCTATGTGCAAGGTCATGATGGGCCAAAAAGTGGCAATGTGACGAGTATGTAGTTGATGACTTTTTTTTACCCAAAATTAATAAAACAAAAAAGGGTTTTTAAAGGATATTCTCAAGTTTCCACCAATATAATTTATATTTACTTTGAATTTAATAAATAATTATTATTCATTGTCTATTTGAGTTATGACTAAAGTCCTGATTGATAGGGTGATTGAAAAACATCTATAGCTTTCAAATGGTATGACGTTTTTTGAATCTAAAACATGTGTGACATTCTATGCGTCACATACTATAGGATGAAAAAAAAATTTGAATTTCATGAAGTTTTGACCAAGTTAAGTTGGTCAGACATACGAATTTTGATATTTTTTAAAAGTTGTGATAAAAAATTCATAATTAATTATTTTCTTAGAAAAAAATTACAAAAATTTATGCATCACATCCGGATATGAGTCCTCTACTTATATGTACAATATTGTAAGAAAATATTATCATTGTATTGTGGTTAGGGTGGTCAAATAGACACCTACTCTTTTTCCCCTAAAATTTAAGTAATATTGCATTAACATTTCAAATTTTCACCATATATATATATATATATATATATATATATATATATATATATATATATATATATATATATATATATATATATATATATATTTGTTTATTTTAAATAAACCTAGTAGTTTAGAAGCTACATTCAATTTGCTACAGATTCTATTCTTACATATTTTTGAAATAATATATATAAATTATTCAAATTTTTACGTCAAGTTGCGTAACTCTGATTTTTCTAATTTTTTCACCACTTAAGGGCCTATTTTTTCCATGATAATCCTACACATACCCATATGATATAGTTTTGGTATAGACTATATGTTATTTGTTATGTTTATGATGCATTATGATTTGATTATGTCTATGTGATGTGATGATTCCTATGATGATTCCTTTATATGCTATGTGATGCATGTATTTATGATGGTTATCTATGATTATATGCCATGTTGATCCTATGTTATGTATGATGGTTATTTGAAGATGACGATGATGATGATGATGTCCTATATGTATGCATAATGTTTTGATTCTAATGAATGCCATGTTTATTATTATGGGTTAATTGATGTATGACTATGTATGTATGGATAATGTGACATGTGGTGCCTTATGATATGATGTGTATACATTAATGATATGGAAAATGTATGAAAATTTTTAAGGCACCTTTATGTATAATATGAATGCAAATGGATGAATCAAATGATATATGGATGTTTAAGGGGTGTATCCCTAAATGAATGTTTAAATGCAATTTAGGTGAATGCATGTATGTAAATGTGTAATGAACTAATGTAATTTCCATATGATCATGTATGCAATTATATTTTTGTATGTCACAGGATATCATGAGGAGATGAAAGAAGAGAAGTGTCAAGGTAGAAGGAGATGTATGTTAGTGCAAAGGAAGAATCCTTCAATACATTGCAAAAGAACTAATAGTTATTACTCTAATCATCATTGGGTGGATTATTGTGATGGCCAACAAACACCATGATATGACATATATAAATGATGTGCAGGGTCATACCATCACATGGAACAAGTAGTTGCAGACAAGGATGATAATGACTCATACTAGGAGCTCAATTTTCACAGTCTTTTTCACAACCAACCACAAACAAGAAAGATAAGAAAGACAAGACATGAAACGCCATTGCTCCTCTAAATCCTATCACCAAGAAATCCTTGAGCAACTAGCAACATGACTATAAAAAGGACAAGACAAGATAATCATCATGATATGTCACTGCTCCTCTAAATCCTATTGTTAGGACATCCTTGAGGAACTAGTAACATGATGAAAAATTAAAAGACAAATGCCAAAAGACGATGTTTGCCAAAGTTTTTTCCAAGTGTGTCTAATGTCAAGTGTTTTGATGCCAAGATGTCAGGTGTTTTGAGAATTTCTAGATGACGAATTCTAGGTAATGCCAAATTTAGGAATGACACATCCTTAATGATGTTGATGTTGAGAGGATCAATCCTCAAATGTCACAACAATCTCTCAAAATCCTAGATGATGGTGATGATGCCTAGGAAAGACACATCCTAAGGCATAAATAAATGATGGGGACTGCTCTTTAGAAGGACACATATGAAGAATAACCAAAAGTTGATAGTTTGACTTGTTTTGACTAAGTTTGACTAGATGACTGAATGGACCACATGCCAGCATTGACATGCCAATGTAGTTGAAATGCCAATTAAGTGATTGTCAAAGTTTGTTGTAAGAGCTATTTGTTTAAAAAAAAATTTTTTTGAATTGAAGTCATTTGATATGTGTGCTAATGCATTGTCATGAACCCTAATGGACTGACCTAGTATAGCCTTAGGGGCTCATCGATTGATGGCCTTTCCTATGTCATACACTCAAAGACCTCATAGTTTGACATGACCAATGACTTTGTCTTGTTGACCAAATATTGAGTCATGATTTTATTTTGACAAACCTAAAAGGACTGACCTAATGTCTCGAGGACCCAAAGGTGACCCTTGCCTATGTAGCAAATGCACAGAGACAACATAGTTCAACAATAACAAAGACTAATTGGCATGACCGAGTTGACAAGTTATGACTCTACTTTTGGGATTTTCAAGTGTTATTTGGATGTTTTTATGTTTCTTGATATATTTTGAATTTTTTGTATTTCTTTAGGAATTTTTTTTTATTTTTAGGATTTTTTTAGGACTTTTTATGATTTTTAGGTCTTTTTTCAAGAAATTTTATGATATTTAGGTCCTTTTTCACATCTTATGATTTTTTTGTCTTTTTAAGGACATTTTATGATTTTTTTCTCTTTAGGAAATTTTATGATTTTTACAAAAAAATTCAGGACATTTTGGATTAACGGGACCATGTGTGATACCCACTATAGTTAGGTGATAAAGGATTGCCCCTAGTTAGGTCAAGGACCAACTAAGTTGGAGGATATGGAAAAGGAAGCACTCAGGATAACAAATGGATGACATGTAAAACTTGATGTTAACCATTATCAACCATGGACAGGAAAGATGGAATGACATGACAAGCATGGTGAGGGTGTCAAAAAAGTGGGTGTTTATTATGGACTAAGGTAGATGGAGTGAAAGTAGATGGTGAAGCAAATACTGACTACACATGGCACTTGTTTGCTAGGTTTTCACCATGGTACTTATCCAAAGCACTTGTTTACCAGGTTTTCACAATTTAATGAATTATTTCTCTTTACCTTTTTTGTCATTTCTTTATTTTTTTGATGTCACCAAGATGCTTGTTAGCCATGTTTTGATCAGGGTGATGATTTTTTTTGTATTTTTATGGTTTTCATCCTATTTCTCTAATGCTAAGTGTAGAATTTTTGGAGATTTAGTCTATTGATAGGATCTATTAACTATTCTCCATCTAGAGTAGCTAGCTAGTAAGCTCTAGAACCAAATGAGGTAGTGATGATATAAAGACCCAACCAATTGTGCTAGAACTTGTTGATTTTCTCTCTATTAGATTGATTCTTTGGGTTTTACATTAGGACCAGGTCACCAATGTCAAACACTCGAGCCATGAATCTCTTGTTATAATTATGGTAAAGGAAAGTTTGATATTCCTGTAAATGATTTAAGGCATTTTGTCTTCATTCTTGTAACATTTCTAGCTCATGCAATCGTGACTATCGATACTCTTCATTATCAATCAAGTCCTTCATGGGGACTCTTAAAGATGGGATTTTAAGCTTGATGGGAAAGATGGCTACCTCTCCAAAGAGCAAGGAAAATGGAGTGGCTCCTATAGGTGTGCAGATGGTGGTGTGGTAAGCCCATAGTGTAGGGTTGAGCTGTAAATGCCAATCACAACAAGCATCATTGATGGTCTTTGTAAGAATTTTGATAATTGTCTTATTATATGCCTTAGAATGAAAATTTCCTTATGGATAGTAAGACATGGAGAAATTAGGTTAGATGTGGAAACGTTCACAAATCTCACAAATGTCTCAATTTTCAAAGGGATGACTATTGTATGTGATGATGGATTGTGTAACACCATTCCAACAGATGATGTAGTTGAGGATGAATTTGGAAATATACTTGCTAGTTATATATGTAAGGAGGGTGGCTTAGATACACTTAGTGAAATACTCAATGGTGGTAATAATTAATTTATGGCCATTGGAAGAGGTAGGATGAATTTTTCCCACAAGGTCAATTCCCCATTACGGGAAGGCCCAAGGAGAAGTAATGGGACAAAGTTCCTATGCTAGTGCATGAATCAAATCACTATGTATTTGACATTGGTGACATGTTTTGACAAAACACAAATGCATATTTTTCCATTGTTAGCTAGTAATACTTAAGTCTCATGATCTTCTTAGCTAAGGTAGGGCCACTTGAATGAGATTTGCATATTCCCTCATGTACCTCTCATAATGTTTTTCATGCTTTGTCAGTGTTGAGACATCAAAAAAGGGTATTGTCAAAGCTACAATAGTATAAGGTGTCACTGATGATGGTGTATTGGGTGGCTTGATGGATAAAGGGTTTTCATTGGTTATTGGAAAGGTTCGGCGAAAGGGTTTGGGACTGAAGATAGTCATATATCTCTTGATACCATGGTGAGTTGGGACCAATAAGCTCACAAACCATTTCTGACTCCAAAATATCATATGCAGGAACCAGAGGTTGTTCCACCAAGAACTCATATTGTAGCACATTGTTGGGAATGTCTAGGAGAGATCCAATTGTAGCCATTACATCCACTTCTTTTTTGTACCCTAAGAATCTATTCAAAAGAAATTATGTAAAAATATGACTAAAAAATATCAACCATGCATTTGTCGGGAATTAAATTTTCATCCTTGGTGTCATATTCTTCATTGACGTAGTTGATGACCAACTAAGAATCTCCAAAGACATGTAGTGTTTTAATTTTCCATTTTATGGCTATTCGTAGTCTTATGACAAGTGCTTCATATTCCGCAACATTTTTTGTAAATGGGAAAGCAATGTGAAATGACCTAGGGATGGAGTCTCCTTGTGGTGTAATAAATAGTATACCTACTCCCAAGCCATGACTAGTATGAGGCCCATCAAAGTAGAGTTTCCAAGGTGATTTAGGATCTATATGAAATGTAGACTCATCAGAGAATTTTGCTATTGGTGGATGATCAACTTGTATAGGTGCATCTTTGAGTTGATCTGCTATTACTTTTCCCTTTATGGCCTTGTATTCTACATAATGTATGTCTTATTCACTCAATATCATAACCCATTTTGCCAAGTGACCTATCAATTTTTCTCAACTTAGGAGATAATTCAAAGGATAAATCTTTTCCAATAGATGTGTCTTGTGATTTAGCATGTAATGTCTTAACTTCTAGGTAGCGAAGAGAACTACAAGATAAGAACATTTGATAGGTGTGTAATTGAGTTCATATCTGACCAATGTGTGACTAATGTGGTATATTTCCCTTTCCTTATCATCATGATCATTTTTTTTTAGCAATGCCCCCAATACTAATTTTGTTGCCGAAATATATAAGATCAGAGGTTTTCCTTCAAAAGGTGGCATTAGAATAGGTGGCAACAATAGATAGTTTTTTATTTGTTGGAATGTCACTTGATATTTATCAATCCGCAGAAAGGGGATACATTTGCACAAGAGGTATTGAAATGGTTGGTACTTTTCTACTAGTTGTGCAATGTAGCATTAGATAGACTGTAATCTACCTTGTAATTTCCTCAATTCACTAATTCCTTTTGGTGGAGGCATGTCTAATATGGCTTTCACTTTAGTAGGATCTACTTTAATGCCTCTGTGAAAAACTATATATCCCAAAAAAATTCTTGATATTACACCAAAGACACACTTCTTAGGATTCAAATGAACCTTGTATTCTTCAAGTCTTCTAAAAAAATTTTCTAGCAAATTGAATTGATCCTTGTGTGTCAAAGAATTTTCCAAGAGGTCATCCACATAGTCTTCCATTAAAGTATGCATGAGGTCATGAAAGATTGTTGTCATAACTTGTTGATATGTGGCACCTATATTTTTGAGACCAAAAGGAATGACATTCTAGAAGTAAGTACCCAAAGGAAAATTGAATTCCATTTATGTTGATCTTTAGGGGCTATCAAAATTTGATTGTAGCCTAAGAAACCATCCACAAGGGACATCATCTCGTCTCCTACTGTAAGATCCACTATGATATCTATGTTGGGTAATGGAAAGTCATCATTTAGGCATGCCTTGTACAAATCTCAAAAGTCTGTGCAAATGCATATTTGACCAATTGGATTAGTAATAGGTACAATATTTGAAATCCATTCAACATAGTCTATTGACCTTATGAATCCCACGTCTAACAAATTTTTGAGCTCAACTTTCACTAATAAGGTGATTTGGGGATGCATCTTATGCAATTTCTGTTTGAATGGTTTAACATCTAGAAGCAAGGGAAGGTGGTGCAAGACTAATGCTAGATCCAACCCAAACATATCAACATATGACCATGCAAAATTAATTTGACATTCTAAGAAGGATTTTTTAAATTCAAGTTTTTCTTCCTCTTTCAAAGATGTTGCAAAGAGAATAATTTTGGGATCTTTTGTTGTGGCTATATTAACTTACATGGTGTCCTCAATGAGCATTGCTAATTTTTCTTGTGTCATGAGTAGAAAGTCCAATCCTCCATTCTTGGGTGCCTCAGAGAGGTTTTCACCCTCGGATATGTCCTTTATTTTTAATTTTGTATCATCAAAAGTTGCCTTGTAGTTTTCACCTAAAGATGCATCTTTTTTTGTTTTATTTTTATTATTTTTATTTTTGTGACTAGAGGATTGCACAGTCTCCCCAAAGTATGCTGCACAATCTAGGTCTATTGCAAATCCAACTTTCTTGTCCCCAATTGGTATGCCATCACAGAGTCCCATGAATTCTACAATAGCTTCGTCATTATGAAAAATGTCCATAGTTGGTAGGCCTTGTTAGTCCCTGTCAATGAGTTGTGGGTAGACAAGGGAAATACCATCATCAGTGTTGGAAAATGGTGGGTATGATGCGAAAAGAATGTATATAGACTCAGAAAGGGTAAAGATGAATCTGTCATCTTCCAACTCCAATTCAGATTCTATCCAGTATTCTTCTTCACTTGATTTATAAAAGTCAGAATCATTGGAAAAATAGGGGACAAATGGATTGGAAACATGTTTTATTGTGTCATGTGGTGAGTTAGATGAATCTCAATGATGGTCATTAGGGTCAAATGGCCAGACACATGTACCAGAATGATGATTAGATGAGGGTACAAGTTTATCATTATCACAAGGCCAAAAGAATCTTACCTATTCTTCCCTTTTCAATGGGACCTTAGGAAGGTCTTTAGGGATGTCAACTTTAAACATATGTCTAAATCATTCATCAAAAGAAGGTTCACTAGGTCCAAGAAAGAATTTGTCAAGGCAATGTAGTCACTTAGGGATCGTTGAGAACCAAATTCCCACTCATGTGAGTTGGTTTCAGTAAAGGAATCCTTGATAATATTGACACTTTTGGAAACATTCACACTCTCACTTGAAAGTGCATTGGTACATTGATTGTCAGTTTTGAGTAGCCAAAACCCTAATCCAAGATACTTTCGTCTTCGAGAAGGCATTATAGTTTCTCGAATTCCAATTTATTTTTTCCAAGGCTACTAGTTCCATCATAACCATGTGCCTTCACAATGTCATATCCTTTTCCATACATCTAGACTAGTAATGGGGATGGATCTTTTGGTTCTTTGTAAATCCAAGTTGATATGTCTCCAATTTCCTCTTTGTTCATGTCACCTCATTTTGTGAAAATCATTGTTGGAAAAACCTTGAAAATTTCTTTGAGATCCATTCTAAAACAAGGTCGACCATAAGCCTTTGGAGACTTGGGTATTTTATTGATGCAATAGGCCATATTCAATTTTTATTCTTCTCAACCTTGATCCTTGATCTTGATGCTAGGATAGGGTTTTAGAATGGAAGGAGATGGTATGGAGGAAGTAGAAGGAATGGATGTGGATGTAGATAGTTTGGAGAGTGTGGATAGATCAATGTATTTGGATGAAGAGGATGTCAAAGATTCTCAGTTAATTGGCACTTGATGTTGTAAAATACCCCTCAGATTGGTGCAATACTGGAAGGGATCAAGATCTCCATGTATGGTGATTTTGGTGGAATTAAAAGGAAACTTCAAGAATTGATGCTAAGTGGATGAAACAAATTTTAAGGCATGGATACAAGGTTGACTAAGCAAGATGTTATAGGGTAATTATAGATCCAGGGCTTGACATGTTGTATCCACAATGACTAGCCCAACTCGGATAGGAAGTATAATAATTCCTTGAAAGGAATGGTCTTCATCATCATAAGCCTTTATAACAATACTCTTGGTAGCATCTACGCAAGCATCAAAGAAGCCTAGAGCTTTAACCAATTTTAGGGAGCATATGTTCAGTCCTACTCTACCATCTACTAAGACTTTGATATGCAATGAGTCGTTGTGAGAGGCTTTCAGTGATGAATAATCCTGGTTTGAAAATGTTGTGTTGATTAGGAGTGGTTAGGTATCGCACCATGGCTTCAAATTCACTGACATCAATGCCATTAGGGACAAAAGAATCCTATAGATTTTTCTCAAGTATGGCCTGGTGTGTAGGAGAGATGCGTATCAGTTCAAGTATAGAGATTGGGGTAGGCATTTTACCTAATTGGTTAATGAGATTAACTTTCCCTTAGTTTGTGACTAATTGGTGGATGTACTAGGTTTTAGTTGTTCAGCAAATGTGTTGGAATCAAGCAACACTGAGAGGGGGGTGAATTAGTGTTGAACAATTTTTAACTTTATTAATTTGATCATTAAAGTGCGGATAATATTCAACCAAAATAAAAATGCATGCACATAAGACAAATAACCACAACAACATAACACAAGGATTATTTTAGGTGGAAACCCTGTTAGGGGAAAAATCACGGTGGAAGTCAATCCATAATATTATTTTGAGTATACTCAAAAGAAAAGATTACAAAATGAGAATGCACTTGCATTCAGGCACACTACCAAGAGCTCGCTACTGAAAAATTGAAAGGTTTATTGCCTTACAATAGTTTGGAATACTTCCAAGGATTTGAAATAATAAAGTAGCATCTAAAAATGCTTGATACAATTCCGGTTAGGTTCAACAATCAAATTCTAGACCTTTTGACTAATTCTACTCTTTTGCTTTGTTCTGCTTCAATTCAAACCAAAAATCCTTAATGCACAAGTGAAACTATGCATAATCACTCTACTGACCTTTTGCCATTTGTAACATACATCTACTCACATCGAATACACAAAAAAATCATATGATTGACCACATATATCTACCACCAAGAATTTAATCATTTCATGTCGGCCTCAACAAAATAACAAATTTTCACAAAATATCAGCTAATATTATTCATAATATTCAATGCACATCTACAAGAGTCATCCATAACATTATGAGGACCCAAACCAAAATATTCAAACACAAAAGTACTTAAACAATAACTCCTCAAATATCCGTGACACACTATATTCACCAAGTCGGCCTTCATACATTGATGGATAAAAAAATTAGTTCACCAGACCTTATAACTTACACCCAAATTGATTTGAGGCACAAAGATTTATAGATAACATATATTATGCATCAAACAATACTCCTTGGGATCCACAACATAAAGTAATAACATAAATTCTGCATATGAATCAAAGAACATGAAATTACCAGATGCTTTGTTCTAACTTAATAGATAATCATTGATCTTCAAACTATCTATCGGTATGGGGAAATTGACTAGTTGACAAGGGTTTCCATCAATGAAAACACCAGAAAACATGTATAGTGTCTCTTTCCA
This sequence comes from Sequoia sempervirens, assembly GCA_007258455.2. NCBI lineage: Eukaryota > Viridiplantae > Streptophyta > Pinopsida > Cupressales > Cupressaceae > Sequoia > Sequoia sempervirens. The sequence goes on from VDFB02047230.1 coordinate 356,704,690, forward strand.
ACAATCTCCCCCTTTGGCATTGATGGAAAAATTTGGTGAAAAATAACTAAGTGTCAGATCAGTACCAACAAAAATACACTACCAATGAAGACTTCCAAAAATATCTTCATCCACAGCTCAAAACTACAACCCCCCTTAGATGAATATATATTTTTCACTGTTCTATTCTCCCCCTTTGACATCAATGGAAAAGATGGGGAATCTGCATACAAAACTCCTATAAAAAAATAGAAACTTCAAACTGCATATATACAAACTTTGTTTCAAAATGAATTAAACAAACTTGAAGAAATATGTAGAATTTGTCTTTAATAGTGATCCAGGTGGATCCAGAAGACCTCAAAATTTCACAGTCTCAAAATCAGCCGAAAGTAGTCTCAGATTGAAGAGCACGATGACACGATCCCGATGCAACTTGAATCGCATCAAAAGGAGATCGTAGGTGGAAGTTATGCTTGGTGAAAGGTCCAATCAAACAGTGTACCAAGGGCCGATAGGAAGCAAAAAAATTGATCATCTCAAAATTCATCGAAATCAATGTCAAATCGAAGTGTTCGTCGAGACGATTCTGACGGCATTCATTTTATCAAAAACTGAGCTCGTATGATGGAGAAACAGCTGGTCAAAGTTTTAGGTTGACTTGGTGGATAGAGGGTATAGTGATGACATCAACATCCGTACAAGATGATGTCAGCAATCAATACAAGTCTGAAGTGGACCAATCTCGGCTTGACACATGTCCGTCTATACAAGTGACGTGGCAGTCCAGTGGGTAGTCTAGTCAGCAATCGTATACCTAGTCAGTGATGATGTGGCAGTCTAATCAGCATCAACAGTGAATGGGAGCATGACATGTGCTAGTCACTGGAAACACATTAGTTTCAACAAAAAATGGGCTCCTGACATGTGTACGTCATGTTGACAGACTCGTCAACTTCTACAGTGAATCCCATTGCGCCACGTGTCCAGTCCTCTCCCTACTCTGGTCAGTGGTTAGTTCATTGTTTGTTTCATTTAACAAATATTTGTAGGTTTCGAACCCGTGACCCCATGGAGAGTAGCCGGCTGGTATACCATTGCACTGCCAGTAACCATTTACTTAATATTTATTGACAATTTGTTTTGATGTGTTATTCTGCGAGCTTTGAGACCAAAACGTGGCCGACGAGGTTGGATCCACCGACCACTCATTCACTAAAATAAACTTTCACCGTTGCACTAGTGAAACCACTTAGTTATACGTTAGAGCTTGTTTCATTTTGTTATGTATTTTGATTCGAAGCCTAAACAAATAGACTAATCTTGTAAAAACAAAAACCTCCTAATCAAATAGGTCAAAATGAAAATAGATAAAGGAGGTTAAGGATGAGCATAGGGAGGTTTTTAAGTGGTTATTCATTTAATTATTTTGTTAAGCCTATTTAGGCTAATTTTATGTATAAAAGGGGAGTAGGAGAATGTGTGGATATTGATATTTTTTCAAAGTTAGAGTTCAGAGATAGAGAGGCTTTCAAGAGTTTGATCTGCAAGGTGTTTTTCTACACCAAAATTGTAAAAGATTCAGAAAGTGAGACTGTGAGGAGTTTATGCTAATTGCAGAAGCTGGATATTGTAAGAAAGTTGACGCTTGGCAATATCAAGAAAGCGGTCCTACGATTGAGAAGCAGACCCGGAGACATAGCTCATCCGAAGCGAACTTTGTTATCAAGTGATCTCTCTCTATTCTTCTTTGTCTCGTTATTTCTTTCAGCATTTGGATTTCTTTAAAGTTCTTAGTTTATGTTTCCTAAATCTGGTTGAGATAAGTGAACTCTATTTGGTAATAATTTCAATGGTTTAGACACAATCATGCATTACTACTACGATTAGGGATAAAATCTATAATTGGATTAAGTTTTCAAATAATTGTATGTCCTAGTTTACAGATCAAATAGGTTCAAGCTTGTGTCCCAATACTTCTTGAGATTTTCCAAAATAGGTATGCAACCAAAGAGTAAATAAGATTGCACATCTTAAAATTCAAGGCTCACTAGACCACTGATTGCCATAGCATTTTGTGCTTCTTTTAAAGCATTCGACATGGTTTCCATCTTCGGACCAATTATCCCTCGAAGTTCACCAGCTCTTTCCACAAATCTATCATTATTACACTTCAAGCTCTTTATTTTTTCAAGTAAGGATATAAATTGACCTTCTTTCCCTCCAACAGAAATAGTTAAAGGGTCAAAAGCATCAAAAATAGTAGCTAACTCTTTCTCAAGATCCTTACCCTTCTCATTTTCTTCAGTAAGTTTTGACAAAGACAAAAACAACTTATAAATGTTTTCACCTACTAACAATTCACTTTGAACATTTTTTACACAGGTAGCTAAAAGAGATTTGTCATTAGCCATCAATCCTTCAAACCTACTAATCTATCTAGAATCAAATTCCTTCTTAACTTTGACCAAAGCTAACTTCTCAAGTGACTCAAAATGAGTACTTACTAAATTTTTTAGTTTCTTTAGCTCATTGGATGGATCCTTAACATGAGTAGGCATGATCTTCTCCAAAATTCTAGATGCCAGTTTCAATAACTCACTGTCCTCGATGTGAGACTTTAGAATTTCTTCCCTAGCCTTAGCTTGTGCAAATTATGCAACTTTATTTTTATGAATTGGGGACAAAGTAGACAAATGAATAGGGGCATCTCCCAACTCAAGATCAAATTCTTCCTTTTTCTCTTCTAGAAACTTCTTCACTTCCTCCATGCAGTGTCTCTTGCTTCTACTAGAACTTCTTTAAATTCAAGCTTCTTTTCAACAATAGTTTCCACAACCATTGATTTTTGCTTGTCATTTGGAGCTTCAACTTCTTCAACTCATATCTCCACAGGTTCTTTTGTATCATGCACTTCACGAGGAACCTAAGTTTCCTGAACTGTAACCTCTTCATTTACTTGACCAAATGAAATATTTTCCACATGCTCTTCTTTAGAAACAATATCCATTCTATTCTTTAATAGAACTTCCTTCATAATGCTTTTAGTTTCTTTTTCTACTTCTTTAGTCTTACCCAACATAAGCTTTTTTATTCTTGTTTTTCTTTTGAACTCTCCTTTGCTTCTTTTAGGATTGACTTCATTTATTCAATAGACAATACTGAACTTAGATTTTCAAGAACTCGTTCTTTCAACTAATCCTCTTTCATTTTAGCATTAACTCTCCTCATCTCCAACATTTCATAAAATTCCTTAGGAAACTATGCCATTATCTAAACAAGAGTCATATTGAAATTGTTCAAATATTTTATTGTAGCTTCCTCAAGAACTCTTTGACCAACAATATCAAAAGTACCATACAATTCACATAGGGGATTAAGATTTCCATCCTTAATTATAGCTCTTTCAACTTCCTCTATTGACATACCTAGTTTGTCAAGCTTCATCTTCTTCTTTGATTTCTCCTCTTCACCAAAGGACTTGACTGATGTTGTTGCATGGGTTATCATATGCTTTATCTCTCTAACTTATTCATCGGATTCTATCTCTTCATCCTCTAAAACAATAGTATACACTCTTGTGCTCTTATCCTTCTTCCTTTTATTGGATGCATTAACTTGATATTTTGCAGGGGCTGACTTCTTTGCATGACTGGATAGGGGTGTTGAGCTTCTTTTTGATCTAGCTCGAATAGAGGATGCTGCCAGACTAGTAGATTTAATTTTAGCATGCTCTTTTCCTTTTTTTCTTTCATCTTGTTCTCTTTTCCTTATGGATTCTCTTACAACTTCTTTAGATATTCCCGTGCTCTCTACAAAGACTTCCACTTCTTTCCTCACTCTCTAGAATATCAATGGTTTCTTCAATTGCTCATGGACTTGCATGTCTTTTTCTACATATGTTCCCAATCTTTCTTTAGATGGATCCAAAGGCTTACTCAAAAGATGTTGTTTGTATAGCTCCAAGATTCTTTCCTCAACTTCATAACCCATTGGAATAATCCAAATGGTTTTAGGTTTTGTTGCTTCCATCAAGCACTGATCAATATCTACAATAAAATAAATTGTGTCCTTATACTTCTCCACAATAGAAATAGGAATTATTTCCCTTGCTTGCATTTCATTTTGAAAGTTCTTAAGATATCCCTAGATTGTAGTTTTCCTGGCTTGTAAATCACTAAGGTTGAATAACATGTCTCTAATCTTAACAACAATCTAGGCTTATTTCCTCTTTCCCAAAACACTTTCCTGACTCCCATAAATTCATTCATGAAATAAAAGAAAAAACATAGTAACAAATTACCATATTTAAAGGAATTCTTCTTGTCTTTCTTAATCTTACCAAGATTTTCCATAAGTTGACTTCGAAGGAATTCACATAAATCATACTCTGCATTCTCCTTCACCATCTAATACACTGCATATATGGTTGTACCTGATATAGAATTTTCTCTACTGGAGTGATATATCTTATAACCAATGACCATCGAGTGAATTCAACATGAACTCAACTCAAGATATACTATACCCATTCATTTTCATAAAACATGGGAAATTTCACAATTTGCATGAATTTCTTCTCCTCTAGGATTTTGAATTCAAGCTTAACACAAAAATCCTCTCTAATAATATGTTGGGAATAAAAATTTAGCAATTTTGGGCTTCCTAACTCCTGAATATTAGCATGAATGTATGCCCTAATATCTTCAATGTGCAAAACACCGCATGGAATAGACAAAAATGCACCTAAGGGCTCAGTCTCAACAAACTTGAAAGGATGCCACTTGAATTTTAGACAGGGTCTATCCTTGACTTCAACTACCAATGGAGTAGCCATTTTCACAAATTCACAGGTTTGCAAGTTTCTAGATAAATACCTTTTTTCTGGATTAGGGTTTGAACTTTGAATCACCTTCTCACTTGAATTCTCACCAAATTTTTCCAAAGATTGCTTTAATAGAGTTATTCAAACTTCTTCTTCTCAAAATAAAAAGTGGCAAATGAAGGATAGAAATAACCTTTTATCATTCACACACATAACCTTTTTGACATAATAAATGCTTCTGCCTTAACTCAACCAGATATCCTATTTCCATACTCTATAAAAGACAACTCTTTTGTGGACCTTCAATTCTACATAAATACTCTCTCCAATTGTTCAATAGCATGTGTAGATCATTAATACAATCATTGAAATCATCCACATCCCAGTGTTGATTTCCTATAGACAGTTTGAAAGATTTTCTTGATAGTTCCCCTTAGGCTAGAGGCATTAACCTAATTCCTAGAGGAATTACCAGAATTTGATTCTGGTGCTAGCTCATTTCCCACAATAGAGGGACTCTTCTTTACCCATGTCTTCTTCATCTTCCTCCTAATCTAATCTATAGTGACTTTCCCTTTTCCTTTTTCATCCCTCTGCATGTTTCTTCTTTGATTTACCGAACCTAATCTACAAAATCTAGCAATATGACTAGTTTTGTTACAATTGTAGCACATCACATTTCTTTTTCTAGACCAATTGTTCCACTGTCTTTCTCTTGATCTGTATTGGTTAGTAATATGGACAAATCTATTGCATGCATAACATCTAACATTTCTATAAAAAAAATTCATCACATTTCTAAATTCATTTGACTTATTACCATGATACTTGTTATAATTAAAGCACTGACCATGGAATGATGGACCACTTGAATTCATTCTACTTTTGCATTGAGCTGCCATATGACCAAATTTATTGAAAAAATAATAGATACCATTAAACCTTATGAGCATTAGGTTGTCTTATCGGATACATTTTGATGTTGTTTATCTTATTTCCTTGTCTAAACCTCCTTTGTCTTGATTTCCTTTGTTTGGATCTAGAACTTTCTCCTTGTTCATATCCAAGACCTTGCTTGTCACCATCATTCCTTTGACTTTTAATTAGTTCATCAAGCTTGGCTAAGCTAATCTTGAACTTCTCCTTGAATTCATTTGCTATAGCAAGTTCATCTCTGAGATCAACAATGTGCTTTTCAAGCTCTTCCTCATTGTTTTTGGACTGTTCTAACTCAAGTTTGAGCTAAATGAATCAATTAGTAATTCATTTGAATTCTTCATATTTCTCTTTTAGGGATTAATAAATATTTTCTTCATTCTTTTTTCTGTCTTCAATCTCCTTAGTCATCCTCATCATAATAAATCCCATCTCATTCTTTTGAACTGCATTATTTTTGGCAAGATTTTCACATTCTTTTGTCTTTTCCTTTAGGGTTTGACTCAGTTGTTCATCTATAATGTGTTTACTATCTTCTTGCCTAATCTGATCACAAAGTTCCCTTCTCTTCTCTCTAGACTTGTTGATTTTTTTATTTCAGTAAGTCAATGAATCTCTCAGCATTCATGAGGTTTTCTTGTAATTCCTAAACTTCATATTTTTCCTTATCAAGATCATCTAGGGCCACCATATGTTGTTGTTGAAGACTACTTGAATCCATTGAAACACTTTCCAAGATCTTCCCCAATATTTTAAGCTTCTTCCAAGGAACTGAGCTTTGATACCAATTATTAGAATCAAGCAACACTGAGATGGGGGAGGTGAATCAGTTTTGTACACTTTTTAACTTTATTAATCTGATCATTAAAGTATTGATAACATTCAAACAAAATAAAAATGCATGTGCATAAGACAAATAACCACAACACCATAACACAATGATTTTTTTACATGGAAACCATGTTAGGGGAAAAAACATGGTGGAGGTCAATCCACAATATTGTTCTGAGTATATACTCAAAAGAAAATATTACAAACTAAGAATTCACTTGCATTTAAGCACACTACCCTAGCGCTCATTACTCAAAAATTGAAATTATTACTTCCTTACAAAATTTTGGAATACTTCTAAGGATTTGAAGTAATAAAGTAGCATCTAAAAATGCTTGATTACAGTTCAGGTTAGGCTCAATAATCAAATTTTGGACCTTCTAATTAATTCTTCTCTTCTACTCTTTTTTGCTTCAATTTGCACCAAAAATCCTTAATACACAAGTGAAACTATGCATAATTACTCTACTAACCTTCTACCATTCTCAACATACATCAAATCACATTGAACACACATGAGAATGATATGATCAACCACTTATATATATCTTCCACCAAGAATTTAATCATTTCATGTCAGCCTAAACAAAATAAGAAATATTCACAAACTATCGGCTCAAATAGTTCATAATATTCAATGTGCATCCACAAGAGTTGGCCATAACATAGTGAGGACCCAAACCAAAATATTTGAACACAAAAATACTTAAACAATAACTCCTAAAATATCCGTGACACACTATATTCACCAACTTAGCCTTCATACACTAATGAACAAAAAACTAGTTCACCGAACCTTCTAACTTTCACCCAAATTGATACGAGGCACCAAGATTTATAGATAGAACATATTATGCATCAAAAAATAATCCCTAAGGTCCAAAAAAAAAGTAATAACAGAAAATATACATATGAATGAAAGAACATGAAATTATCAAATGCTTTATTCTAACTTAATAGATAATCATTGATCTTCAAATTGTCTGTTAGTATGAGGAAATTTCAACATGCGGATTGACTAGCTGACAAGGGTTGCCATAAATGGCAACCCCAAAAGACATGTGCAGTGTCTTGCCAACAAGATGGACTAGGTATCATGATCTTCAGCTGTCTAGGAGGAGAAGGACTAGCTAATATGACTTTTACTCCATGGGTAGTAACATTACACTCAAGTGCTTTCTTGATGGTAATAGTATTTACATACTCGTCAATAGCTCAAAGGTGATTAATAATGGGTCCACCAGAAGAGTCAAAGGTGGTGCAAGTGTAATTGGCTTGATTGTTATTAGTCTTTGGACCTGATATAGAGGGATTATTTGAACCATGATCCTGTAGTGGATTTTTTTGGAGAGTATGGTCTGAGTTTGATGCAAATTGTTGTCCACCTAATTCCACGGTGCAATTTTCATTGAGATCCTATACAAGATTGCTTAATTGTTGACAAGAGGAATTTTTATGACCTTTTGCATGATGATAATTACATAATGCTTTGTCATCCCACCAAGATGGCTTGAATTGTCCTGGGTCATATGGCTTAGGGTTCTATAATGTGATGACACCATTTTGGAGGAGCTTCTTAAGGACCACTTCGATTGGTTCACCCAAGGGGGTGTATGTGCGACTTTTTGGAAATTGCCTTGTTTGACGTGGTTGCCCTTGGTTTTGATTATTTTGGATGGCATTTGTAGTATGTGTTAGTGTGGTCATTAGTGTGTTTTGCAGTTGAGGTCCTTTGAGAGTGACTACAAGACCTATTGTGTTTACTTCCTTAGCATCAACAACACCATCATTGGTGATTTGTTTTTTTGACCCAATATTTGTTTTTGTTAGCAGGTGTGTTTGTGCTTATGTTCTTGTTGCTATATTTGAATTCTCCTTTATCAATAAGATCCTTTCCAAGTTGGACCCATTTTTCTATGAGGTATGTGAAAGTGGTGCAACAATCAACTTATAAATTGTATTTTAATTTACCTAGAAGGTTTTGGACAAACATGTATACCTTTTCTTTTATTGGTATCTCAACATGGCAATGACTTGTTAAACTTTTCCATCTTTGGAAGAATGGAATAAAAGTCTCACCAGTTTCTTCTTGAGTAAGCATGCATAAATTAGTAATGGAAGCATTAGTGTCGATGTTATAGGTGTAATTTTGGACAAATTTGTTAGCAATTCTTCCCATGATTTTATTCCTTTAGGAAAGGCAGAAAACCATTCTAGTGTGGGACCTACAAGATTTTGAGGGAAGAGTCTCATCAGATACATATGTTCATATGCCTTTGTATTTGGTGAAATATGGCACCACACATCTAAGAGGGAATTGTGGCATGTGTAGACTCATGTCAAAAGGGTAGGGACATAAGTTGTATGATGTGTAGGTCATTTTGTGTTGCAATTGCATGTTCTTCATTTATTTTTTCAAGGTCACAATTTGAGCTATGAGTGCATCAATTATGGGGTTGTTCATGACACCACACATGCTAGTGATAGGTATTCCATGAGTTTCCATTTGCTATGAGGACATGTTCATATTTGGGATGTGTTGTTGTGAAATGTATGATGTGTTTTGATTTGGAATTTTTTTGTATTGATAATTTTTATCAGTAATGTATTGTGTATAGATGTGTGATGCATATGTGGGAATATGCACTCCATCCATGCTAGTCTGTATTTGTGGAATATGTTGACCTTGAGTGTTTTGATGTCCAAATGAAGTCATGTGATGTGTCATTTGATTTCCTTTTCCAAATTGGTAAATGTGACCATGTGGAATGTTTGTATTTTTCCTTTGGGGGATATTGGTGTTGGTATTGGATTGTGGTGAAGTATAGACATTTGGTTGAAGTCTTAGAATGGAAATTTGTTGTTTATTCCTCCCAAAGGGGTTCAATGAGTTTGTTCCCATGGCACTAGTTGAGGATCCAATTGTAAGACTTGATGATGCCATTCCCATGGTCCTAGATGAAGATCCAAATAAAAAGCTTGATGAATTTGTCCCAAAGGTGGCCCCAATGGCTTGTGATGAAGTTTTTGACATTAAAGGAATTGACCGTGATGTGGCTTGTGACGTGGTTGATGTTCCCTCAATGGATGTTGCGTTGACCATGTTAGAAGTATTTTGAGTTGAGGTTCCATCAAAGGTAGCATTGATGGTGTTTTCTGCATTTTGTGTGGTGGCACTGATATAAAGGTATTGTTTGCATTGTGTTGTGGTGTTGAAATGGGTTGTTTGGTGTTGGTGGTATTATTTGAATTATTGTTTACATCATGACTAGGAGATGGTGCTCTTAAGGTGTTAATGCCAAACCCTCATGGAAATTTGGCCCCTTAGTGTAAAAGCATGGCTAGATATCTCTATGAATCTTGTAAGATTAATTCCTCCACTTAGGAGGCCACATCGGGGTTTTGTGCGGAAACTTTTAAGTCTTCCACAAAAACATGTCCATTTTTGTCTCTACATATAAAATATTTGAAAGGGTTGCATGAAGAAGATGGCATGTTCATGTCACTGAAAGGATTGATGAAAGATGCTCCCATGTTTGTATTTTGGTTCATGTGTATGAAAAAGTTATAAGGGGTTGGTGTCATCTCGAAAAGGGTCCATTTGTCTTCTTTTCCTTTGGAGGCTAGTCTTAACCATATAAATATTTTCTCAAATGAGGGAAGATGAGAACTAAATGATGGGAATGATATGAAACTATGCTTTTAGATTTATTTTTTTTGAATAAGGGATGCAAAACAAGGACTAAAATGACTAAAATATGTAAAGGTCTAAGTAATTTTGATGGAATTTTAGAAAAAGTTTACTAAACCACTCAAAACTTGGTCTGTGTCTCACTTTGGATCATCAAAGGAATTTTTGGTAGGACTAAATGACAAAATGACAAAGTGAGATTTCCTAACTAGACTTATGAGTTGGAAAGGTCTCAGAAAAGGACAATGACTAAAGGGGATGATTTTTATTGTCTAATGATAACCTAATTTTGAAGGAAAATATTTTACAAGGTATGGTAAGTTTTCCTATTCCAAAGTTTGTAAATATGAGGATCTAAGGACTTGATTATATTGAAAATGATGTCTTCTAAGATGCAACAAATAATTTGTAAGGCTAGACCTATGGGAGAATGCAAGCTAAAAGATGCAAGAAAGGATGATTTGAGCAATTCCTTGTCTGGTTTTGAACAGAGGTCATTGGAAAAAGATGTCTAAAAGTAGTTTTAAAATGTTTGGATTTGGGTTTTGGACAGTAACAATGTTTTTCTTAATGATAGGAAATTGTGTCATTTCAGGTGGAAAATGTGTTATAGGATAGCAAATGCATATCATTTTTAGAAAATATGTTACCACATGTCATAGATGCGGTTCAAAAAGTCAATTACAGTGTTTTGGAAAGTAAATACTTTGAGATATAGTCAAATGCATTTTTTAGTGATCAAATGCAACATAACAGAGTGATTACATTGTAGAAAGTCTTGGATGCAGTTCAAAATGTCAAATGCATTGCACATAATAGCAAATGTATTGTAGGTTGAATAAAGGTCCAATTTTTTTGCAATTTTAGTAAATTTTTAGAATTGTTTCAGTTTGAGTGAGTGTCTCGAGGTCTATGAATGGTTTTTATTTGTTCAATGTCTCAAAAAACACTTGAAAAACACAATTTTTTTCTTTGAATGTTTGAAAACATGCACAATGAAGACAAGAACAATCTTAGGTTAGGAAAAGACTATATCCACTAGATTCCATGTGGGCTTCCCCAGCTACACTTATTCTTAGTGGGTGATCTAGAAGCTTGGACACACATGCTCCCCATTACATTGCACTCACTTCTTGGGTTAGCCAAGATTCAAGTACCCATAAATATCCCATGGTAGGATTTTCACCTCTACTACGAACTATAAGAATGTGGATTCCTTGCCAACAATCATTACTAAACTAGTGAATAGAAGGGTTTCTGACAACTACACAAAGTTTTTTAGTTTGGGACTCCCATTTGAGTGGCCACACATGAGGCAAGATTAGCTCCAATAAAGAGGAATTACATCCTAAAAAGGTTATGCTCAATAGGGTTTTGGGGAATTCACTTGTATATGTGACACATCCACACTCATAATCCTAAGTTTTTCATTAGGATTCACATTTGTATACCAGTCAAGAGTAGCTCAGCTAAAGAGCTTCGTTGTCAGTTTGAGTCACCTTGGGGTGAGTACTTTTTCCCACCAAGGAAGGCCTAATTCCTAGATTCAATAGAAGCTTCTCTTGCACCTAGGATCACAAAAGTGTGCAAGGGGAGAGGATACTTCTATTATTGAATCAGGGTTACACAAATTGGAGACACTTGTTCATTTTAATTATCCAAATTGTAATGTGAGGCAAACACATAAAACACTTTGGTCATTTTAAAATTTAACTCAATGTGAAAGAAAAAAAGTTTATTTTAACCCCATGTCTTGAAAATGCATGTAAATTTTAGCCTTATGAGTTTCAATGCAAGATTGTGTTCATTTTAAACCCATGAGTGAATATGCATGTTCATTTTATTCCATGAAATATGAATGCAAGTTGTTTACTATTTGTTTGCTTGATTAAGGAATTGAAAAAGTGATATTAAATCAAGAAAGAAAGGGCTAGACTTCTTACCACATGCTACATATAGAATATTGGTAACCCAAAAAACCTCGAAGCTACTAATAGAAAAAGATATCTGGAAAATTCTGCATAAACCTAAAAGTAATTTTTTACCAGGTGAATGCATCATTCTACAAAGCGAATGCATCTCAAAGCTGAATGCTGGAATTTACGAGCAAGATGCATTGTTTTGCACAACAAATGCATCTTAGGGCCAAAAGCTAGAATTTACTAGGAAGATGCACCATTTTGCACAACAAATGTGACAAAGTAGAGTAGATGAATCATTTGAGTTATCAAATGTGTCTCAGGAAATCGAGTGTATCTTTTTATAAGTCAAATGCATCTTGGGACTATGGATGTGTCATTCTATAGGTCAAATCCATCGTGATGTAGCAATTACTACTAAAAAATCTGCAAACATGACATTTCATGCCCATACCTGCAAAAAAAAAAAATCATACAAAAATATGCAAAAAATATAGTTTTGGTATCGGGTTCACTAATGTAACTTAGGAAAAATTACCAAGTTAGCATTATAAGCATAAACAAACTAATCCTAAGCAAAGAAATAAAGAACAATGGAGTAAAAACATTGAAAACAAAGAAATATCTCACCAAATGTCTTCAATCTCCATGAATCACATACATTGCACCTTCTCTCTTTGTTGCAAGTAGATAATTACCCTCAAATTTGTGATGAGAAACCTATGACTATGACAGTGTCCTAAGAAAATATTGAAGAATTCTATCTAAAAGGCTACACAATGCAAGTACGCAACTATCAAGCAAGCTACCTAAAGCATGAAGTCACAATGTCAAGAGATGTTCAAAGATGTCAAAATAAGACCAAAATTTCCATTTTATAGAAAATTCAATTTTGGATGAATGGCCTAGATTAAAAGATGAGAAATGACCTAAGATCAATGGTTGAAATTGAATGTGACAACCCACAATTAGGGTTAGGGCAACATTAGTTTAAAATTTGAAATGAATGGTTGAGATTTGATTTTAGAAAAATAAAATCAATGGACAAGGTTGCATGTGACAAGGAGATAAGAATGACATAGAAAAAGAAAAAGATGGAAAATCAAATAATAATATAAATTATTTGATTTATGGAGGAAAACTGACATTTTGAATTAAAAATTAATTTAATTCAAAAGTGGGGCCATGTGACAGTAAATAATTAATTTCGAATTATTTACTTGGAGAGAGAAAATTAGAAAATGGGGCAATTTTAAATAAATGATTTTATTTAAAATTAGGAAAAGGCCAAGGTGGACAATAATTAAATAAATTAAATAATTTATTTAATTATAAGAAGACATTTAGAAATTAATGAAATATTTAAATAAATAAATAAGAATTATTTACTTAAATAATCAAGAAGAAATAGCGAACAAAGGATAATTAAATAACTTTAAGAATTTATTTAATTATGGAAAGACATAGACCTTATTAGCGACAAATTTAAATAAATAAATAAAATTTATTCTTTAAATAGTAAAGAGGAATAAAAGACAAGAATTAATTAAATAATTGATAATTATTTAATAGATAGTTGGATTAGGACTATAGGACATAATTAAATATTTTAATTATGTTAAAAAGAAGTATGGAGAAAAATAAAACTTGCAGACCTAGGTCAATTTTGTGTCTACATTTTCCCCCTCTTTCTCATAATGCAGCCTGTCACATTGTCACAAAGAAAATTTAGTCAAAAACATGCCCCAATGAAGGTAAGAAGTATCTATACCCCCTAGGGAAAAAAATTAAATTTTGGCCCACCATCAAAAATTTTTTGGAAAGATAAGATGATAAAGGATCAACCAGAGTGATCAAGACCCCAAGATATATGATCTCATAACATATAAACATAGACACAAAAGAACACACACATGTAGTAACAATACATGATACATAGATATACAATGTCAAAATTAATGCAAAAGTGAAAAAGAAGATGGACTAACAAGTTATATTATGCCATACGTCCATAAAATACACTCACAAGGGCTAGTGAAGTTTGATATTCACTAGGTGATCCCCCAAGGCAAGGAATAAGAAGCACACACTAGGTCTACAATGTGTGCACTCATAAAAATGGTGGGAAAGACACACCAGGTGTACAAGTGTGTACCCACAAAAGGTGGCATAAATGCAAAGGATGTACCAGGTCTACAAGTGTGTGCCCATTTTTTAATCCATACCAAAAAGGTGGCTATGATATTTTCGAGTGGAGAAAAAATGAATTATTAAATTAACAAACTTCTATCCTTGGTTGGTAAGTTTTATATTTATTTTGAATTACTTGCTACCATGTATGAAACTATTAAATTAACAAACTAATAGTGAAGGATATCACGGTTTTCATTGGCTAGCCTTAGATATATATTGCCTACCTCATGATTTTTAAGGTCTAGGTTTTCTCCTAGTATATAGACAATGTATTAACTTATGTTCTAAATGGATCATCGTGACTCTTGAAGGAAATTAATCTTGGAATATTTTGGTATAATATTATAGTAGCTCTATAGTGTCAACTAGTAATATTTCTTAGAAAGGACTTTTCTTTCATAATATTCTTATCATGCAATATATTGCAAAAATATATGGAACTTTGGTCATCAAGAGTATTTAGAAACCCTAAAAAATCCATAAAAACATTTCTCCATTGAGTAGGAATTGAAAACTCTAGTGGTCTCTCTATCAACCAACATTCTAATTGATGGTCTCCATTTTTCTCTTCTCAATAGTTATTTCTAGCCAAAGTCCCTTGGTTGTTTACTTTCAAGTTCTTTAATCAAGGCATAAACATGTAGCTAGATTTTATTTATAGATCCAAGAAGAACATTTTTTCTTGACATTAATTTAAACACAAATTTAGGTTGGCTACACAAGATTATGATACCTTTCAATTTGTCATCAACACTATATCACCCCAGATTCTTATCAAAATTGGGCTCGGGTTTGTCAAACCTTGGTGGAGGGATTGATAGTAGTACCCAAGCAAGACCTATCATAGCTACAAACCTCACAAACACTACATATAGTTGTTCTCCCATCTTCATTTGATGGATCAACTTAATCCTTAATGATAGCTCCATTCATCTATTAGGACTTCGCATCATAGGATCCAATGTATTTGGTTAGTTTTTGTGGCTACTATATTAGCTTAGTTTTCTTGGTGCATATTATATGAGGGAATCCCTCTAGGTAATCAGTTAACTCAAATGGATGTTCCCAATCCTAATTGTCAATTTTATGGCAATATGAATTCCTTCAAGAATCTATTTTTTCTTGTTCCATAAATCAAAAAAATTAGACTTGGATTGATAACATTTTCAATCCATTCAAGCCTACCCCTTTCTCTTGGGATGTGGTTCATCTTAGATATTGGCCTTATCTTCCACACATAATTAGCCAAATTTGGTTTGCTTTTAGTGTGAAAATTTTGTTTAGCAATTGGAAAGATAGAGAAAGCTCTCTTCTCTTTTATTCTTCCATTAGTTCTAAATTACCATTGTATACTAAAGCCATTGTTATCTTTAACCTACTTATGTATATTTATGTGCAAGCTTCTAAAGTTACACTTGATGTTTCTCATCTTCAAGGTCTACTAGTCCTTTTGGGAAATTTCTCCCATATTGTTGCTAGATTCCCACCTAATTCAACCTCTCCTTAGTAAGGGTACAAAAATGGGTGTAGGTAGCCTATGAGGCATGGGTGCAATGAACATGATAGTGGATTATATTCTCATCAGAACTTAACTCTTACCCTCCAACTCCTAGGAACAACACTCCTAGCGGATGGCACTAAATGCTTCATACCTCATGTCATGGGCATGGTGAGATCTTAGTTGGCCTAAATTAAGAAAATTTTCTTATCTAGAGTTGATCATCACTTTATCCCAAACTCAACAATTTTTAAATAATCATCTTTAAAAAGAAGGCGCTCTCACTATTTAAGAGCCAGATGATGATACTATTCTTACTACATATTTGTCAAATATAGATGATAATGATCCCCTTCTTCTATATTTTCTTTAGCTACTTAGACTTTAATTGGGATTGGACCTTTTGTTATTTCATCTTTGTATTGGAAGTGATCTAGTAAGATTTTTTAGGTGTAAATCTCTACCACACTCCCTTTTTTGTGAATATTATACTATTCATTATTTAATATAGTTAAATAAAAAATTTTCATACAAAAAGGAAACATGAGAAAATAAACGCAACATATATATTAGAGTTGACATTTATTATACTATAGAAATATATCTATAAATAATTATAAATATAAATAAAATTAGAATATAAGTACCTAGCTTTAGATTTGATTTTGATTGATATAGATGTTGTTGATTCTATGAGATAATTAGTGTTAGATTGGGAAAATCATTTTCATTCACATAGTGTGAACTATATCCATAAAATGTATTAGTATCTATAGATTTGATCTAGTATGTTTGATATTTTAAATTCATGTTTGTCTTGATGTCTAGATCTACAATTAATAGCTACAATGTTTAGGATCACATTTGTGAGTTTATCTCATTACATGGTGAAACCCTTGTTTCTAGCTTAATATTCTTTGATCAATGACTAAGGACATGCCAAACGATCATACAATATGCCAAATCATGTATAACTATTGATGTCATGCTAACGCTAAATGCTATTGTAGTGTATTTTTCACTTTTATTAGATGACTCATTAATAAGTCTCATATCTTAAATGATAATTTAATGAATGAAGGTTTATCTTTGTATACCATATCCTAACATATAATTTGAATATATTCTTCTCTAATTTTACTCCTAATGATTAATTAGAATAATGTCAATTTAAATCTATAATAAACTTTGAATTTATGAATTTGAATGTTGAACCAATACCACAATAATTATCCAAATTCATTTTTTCAAATTTAATATAGAATAATGACTAGAAGAAAAAACTATAAATCAAATTTATAGAATAATGAATAGGAAAAGATTGAAATCAAATTTAAACTTTTAAAGTGCGCCAAAATAAATAAAAAACTTTGAGTACACATATTTAGCTGATAGGCTATTCTACATGGGGAACCCCACCAGCATTTCCTCTAGTCTAACGCCGCCAGGGAGATCTCGGTGGGGTTCCCCCTCCGTAATAGCACAACTTCTGATGCCTGTTTGTGTGTGGGTGTAAAGACCTATACGAGGCGTTGAGGAGGGTTTCCGAAGGCGCGACATTGGTGAGGACAGAGGGGACTCCAAACGGTGACGTCATGGAGGCCGTGCGTATAGAATTATGCTATTGTTGCTTGCATACCCTTTTTCTGTAACATGAAGACATTAATGTTTTTGGATTTTAAACGGAAGGTTTGTGTTGGGTGTGTAATTTAAGAAATAGTAGTTGTCGATAAAGCGAGTTGCAATGGGCCGAGTGCTCTATAGAATATACATATTCCGTTGACCCACAAATATTATGTAGTATAATGTCGTTTTGGAGGTATGCACTCCCACTGAAACCTTTTTTTGTTCTGTTTTGAAACTTGGTAGTATAGAAAACCCTAATTTGTTTTCTCGAGCATCGTATATAGCAAATAACATCCTAATTACTTTGAAACTCTGATGCTTTGCTAAGATCTTGGTGTATCATTCTCTGGCTTTCGAAATTAAGCTGAAAACCATTCTATTTGCTCGTAATTTTAGGTTTTTATGTGGTAAATTTTCATAGATGCAATTTGACCTGTTTTCCCTCTATTTTCATCATGTTTGGGTTGCTTGCTGTCAATGTTTTTGTTGGGTGTCTTGAGTTAGGTTAGAGGTCGCCACTAATACACTACGGGTTAGGTTTAGAATTTATTTTAAACAATTGCAAAAATGGATCACCATTCTGAACACCCCGCAATTGTTGATCCAGGTGCATGCCTATGGAGTTTTTTGCCACTTTATTGTGGTGAGGAGAATTTGAACCCTAGCCATTAACAAGTACCCTGCTCTACCACTTCATTCTAATTCCTTGAATGATATACAATTTTACTGTCATTAACCAGCTGTTTGGGAATAACCTTGTAGAGATAATTCAATGTAATTAAGTTGGAGATAGAGATTTTATGGCATTGAGTATGCTTGAGACTAGGTAAAAAGGGGTCGGAACAGTTTCCTTTCTCATTCTTACAAAGAGGCATAAACTCTAGGGGCACACAATAGGGTTAGGTACAAGACAGGGACAATGTTGATTAACTTCTAAGGGCTACTTAATTTTTTGTAGACAATTTGGGTATAGCAAACTCTCTTGTGGGGTATGTAGTAATGAGACTATTGGGATTTAATTGTTTGTAGGGCATCTTCTTGATTAGGTGTGTTCCCAGGTCACTATGATCACTTGCTTTGCAAAGGATGTGTATTAACCGATGGAGAGTTTCTCTTAAAACCAAGTATCTCAGTCAGGCTACAAATAAGCATAATCATGTTTGTTTCCTAAGCCTCAGTAGCTCAGAATTTAAAAATTAAATCAAATTAGAGATGACCTTCACAGTAGTTTTGACAAATATCTCATTAAGCATTGAACTTGGGAGGCTTGGCTTATAAGCAAGGAGTCACATTTGTGCTTTGAGCTTCACAAATTCAAAATAAGAAAAACCATTTTCTTTCTTTCTTTTTGCTTGTTTTAGACTTTACTAGATATGAGTTTGTTCTCGTTTATTCCAATAATCTTTATATTTCTTCATGAGTTTTCAACAAATTTTTGAGCTGTACTTATTGAGCTTAATAGGATCTTCAAATTGCAGATTTTTTTTTAAGTACATCTTGTTTAGGGTTGTGAGTCGTGTATAGGATAGATTCATAGAATATGGTAAGTTTAAGCTGCAACTTTTAGATTTCAACTTGGATTGTGAATGGACATGTCACATTAAACTTGGGATTCTCTCAAATTCAACCCATATTTTGTTACGCAAAAATGTTGTCGCATCTTTGCTAGGATAGTGAACTGTCTTACTGCAGAGAGTTTTCTAAGATCAATTAGCTCTGGTTTTTTCTATAAACTTTGAGTTGGCAATCCATGCTGGTGGTGACATAGGGATTGGATTCTATTCATAGTTGCAAGGCGATGTCTTAAAGACATAATGTCATTTGTAAATATTAGTGCTCCTTGTTGGATTTATGGCATTCATTTTCAATCAGGATTATTTTGTAAAGCAACAATTCTTTTGTTGTTTTTTGCAGCTTATTTTTGTTTTGTTGAGATAGAAACTATTACAAAATCTGACATTCTTCCTTGCTTTCGAAATTGTTAAATTTTCTTTATATTGATAAGCCATTCCATACCATTGGTAATGGAATTTAAAGTTTATATATGCTTTCCTCTCTCTGTGCATGCATTTGTGTGCTAGAGGATGAGTGAAAATGATAAGGATGAATCTTCCTCTCTGTGTGTGCTTGATAGGCTTACTCAATAAAATATTTATTGGAAAACTTGTTATTAGAACATGGTTATGGATGGTCATGAGCATCAGGGAAAATGTGAACATAATTACCTTGCCCTTGGCAAGCGAATCTTGTTTCTTTGATTTTCTTCATAGCAAATAAAAATTTCCAGTCTTAATAAGTTTTTGACTTAAGTAGTGTGTTTTTTATTTGCAAAGCAATCTAAAATTTTGGTGGAGAAAGTGTGGCGATGGTAGTCATAGAAGATAAGTGTATCTTTATCTTTGAAATTAACTGAAGCTTTTTGTATAGACAATACAGTCTGCATGCACTATGGAGCCTGACACTGAGAACCAGTTGGCAGCATTGATCATGGAGGAGGCAAAATTGTTACGCCTGCAAGCTGACAAAGAAGGTGTGCATGCATATCTAGCCAAACTAAAGGTCCGAGGACGGCCCAATTCACGTCGAGTTGGTGAAGCTGACCAAGCAGCTGGGGCACCTGCTGGTTCTGGTTTTCGAGGCCGGCGGGATCGTCACTACGGCAAATCAGTCTGTGGTGCCTATCGGCTATTACATTGCACATATTAATTGTGCAACTCCTTGTATTTTACTTCACTAAAGACAAGTCAAAGTGAGTGGAAACAATTGACAAGTGGAGGCTATGCATTTTCCACTATTACAATGATAAATGCTCGGACAACTTGACCAATCTCTAAAATCACAATGGAAGTATGACGTCCGTTGAGCATATGTGCCTTGCTTCACAAGGCAGCAGCTAAAACATACCGACCGATTTTGACCCTTTATCATTTCAACAGACTAAAATATGCAGGGACAATTAAATAATGCTCATCTTACGTAAGGGCCTACGCCAGCTCAACGACTAACGCTAGCGCAGAACCGATACACTCTAAATTTACCGATATTGGTTATATCTTACGTAAGGGCTTACGCCAGCTCAACGACTAACGCTAGCGCAGAACCGATATACTCTAAATTTACCGATATTGGTTTTCTTATATATATCTTCCCACACTCCATACCATTTCATTATAAGATCAACAAAAACATCTTCAGCTTTTCCAACTTTCGGTTTTGTGTTTGAACTTTAGGTTTCGTGTGTTATTATCTACAGTTGTTTAAATCTGTGAGATTATCTACAGCTGCTTGAATTTTGGGTTTTCGACGTGCTTGAGATGGAGCAAGTGAAGGTTCTAAACACATGTATCAGTCCCTTTGGCATGCGCGTCTTGATTGGTCTAGAAGAGAAAGGTGTGAAATATGAATACCAAGAAGAGGTGCTCTCCAATAAGAGCAACCTCCTAGTGCGAATGAATCCTGTGCACAAGAAAGTACCTGTCCTGATCCACAATGGCCAGCCTATATGCGAGTCTCTCATAATTCTTCAGTACATTGACAAGACTTGGGATTCCGAGCAGTTTTTACCCTCTAAGCCCTATGATCGTGCCCTTGCCCACTTCTGGGCCGACTTCATAGATAAGAAGGTAAGGCATTCTAGTATTCTCGTTGGCATTGGCATTGAAGTTTTTAATGTATTCTAACAAAAATCTTCTATGGTTGCAGTTTTTGGACTCCGTAATCCGTATATTTAGGTCAGAAAACAAGGCTCAGGAGGAGGCCAAGCATGACATGTTCGAGAGCTTTCAAATTTTAGAAGCTACATTGAAGGAGATGTCGGCAGGGGGATCCCTGCCTTTCTTCAGTGGAAATAATTTTGGGTTTCTAGATATTGCCTTCATTCCCTACGCTTCTTGGTTCCATGCTTTGGAAACAATTGGGAATTTCAAGATACCGTTTGAGAGTGAATATCCGTTGCTTGGTTCATGGGTTAAAAAATGTATGGATAGAGACAGCGTCAAGAAAGCCCTTGCATCTCCCGATCAGGTTCTAGAATATGGATTGGAAACGAGGAGGAGTTTTTTAACCGTTTAAATTGATTGCTCAGTTCAGGATGCATGAGGGCATTTGTTAGATGACCTATGCTTTGTAATAGATGAAGAATAAAATATGTCCAACGATTTTAGGTGGTAGCAGTCAACTTTTTTTCGAACAGTTATACTATAGGTAGTAAGTTGTCATATTTAAACTCATTTCATAGTTGTTTCATTCAATTTTACCATTGAATGGCTTATATGTTCAAATGATAAATCTAGCGGTAGGGAACTGTGTGTGTTGTCTTCAAGGCTAAATGCTACTTTGTAACTGAATTCCATATATTATTAGTAAACTCAGAGAACTTTATGATTGGATCCTATGTGTTGTTTATAGACTCTAAGTGAAACTTTATTAACGTGTATCTTATAAAGTCAATCATCCTCAGTAAAAATATATTATTTCCTTTGGTTTTATTTTAGCTTGTAAATTTCGTGGCATATTAAGTCGATTTTGATTTTTTTAAAAATTTTAAATGAGGTTGAGTGGAGTAATATTAAGATGGGGTAATTTTTTTTGAAAGTTTGGATATTTCATTTAAATGAGCATTACATAAATAAAACAATTATATAATTGAATCTTGAAATTATTAGATGCCAAAAAAAATTAGAAACTAAATTTAAAGAAGAAAAATATCATTTCCTATTATTTGTTAGAAGTATCATAACCAAAACTATGTTCATAAATGACTTTAGAAATAGATGAAAGTTTAAAATGATTAGAAAGTGAAATTATGAATATATTTTGTTGATAGATTACATCTCCTTATCTCATTACATAAATAGATGAGTATTCATTGATTAAAACCTTCTTTATTTGATTGTTAATAATTAGGAACTATTTATTGTAAAAGAAAGGAAGGTGTGGATATTGAACATGGTCTTTGCTTTCCTAAATATAATTTAGGATGTGTTATTGTTACACACAAGAAAAAAATGGAAAAGGTAATAACAATGATGTTAAATGTTATTGAGAATAACTTATTTATTTAGCCACAAAGTTGAAATTTAATTTATATTTTGATAATTAATATAAAAATATTGTTTTTTTTTTTATCGGTTTAGGTTGTCTATAAATATTTTTCTTTTTGGTCTAGGGGGTTATTTTGTCTTTATAGTTGATTTATTTTTGCAATGGATATCAAATTTTTGCTGGTTAGGTAGACCCAACTATATTATAATTTTTTCATAGATTATTTGTAATATATATATATATATATATATATATATATATATATATATATATATATATATATATATATTCATTGTTTCATCAAATTTTTTATGTGCCCATGTAAATCTTGATAATTGTGATCTATCACCATTTCTTGATTTTATAGCTCTAACAACACAGTTGGTGGCTTGGCCATGTGTTTATCTTATTTTTATGATGATGGTGTGGTTATTCCTTGTTTAAATATTAGATTATTATTCCTTTTCATCCACTTTTTCAAAAAATATGGTATAAATATTTTCGTATAAAGTTATATAATAGACATTTATTCATATGTTAAAAATTTGAATCAAGATAAAATATTTTGATTTAGACATATGATTAGAATAAAACAAAGTCAACATGGAAAATCAAATTAGCAAGTAATAGTAAGATCTAAGTTTTAATATCTATGTCGATCTATCTTGCACATGCAGTGCATTCTTAGAACCCTTTGAAATATTTCTTCTGATTTTCTCTATAAGAAGGATGTAAAAAAGGGCATCGAACATTAGATCATCTATAAAAGAATCACTTATGATAAGGATTATATTTTGCCAAGATTCATATAACAAGAAAAATAATCAAATGTATTTATCTTCATTATCTTGTAACAATAATGTACATAATCTTAGAAATAGTGGGATAATATTTTAAATTTTTTATTTTTCAAATTCATTTACTGTATTGGCTGGCTCGTTTCCTTCTCAAATTCATACTTTTATATTTTATTAACATCAATTTCTACATTTCCATCCTATAAACTCAGAGAAGAAATGACAACGGGATGTTTGAGGTTAAGATTTATTCTCTAATACCATTCTTTCCAGATTTTGGTTAAAACAAATATACATTTATCGCAAGACATTTACTGAAGGTTGTTTGGATAGCTCTATCTGTTCGCTTCAAGATTCTTGGCATAGCTCTACCAGCTCCCTATGACTATGAAGGTATCAAATGGTTCACTTTTTCGCCATGAAATAAACGATGCCTATCGCCTCATTTTCTAGTGATTGTAGTATCACCATCGGTCGAGTTTCTAATGATGAATTAGAAACCAAACCATATTTCTAAACCAATGGGTTATGAAAGATAACAGTAGAAAGAAAGAAAAATAACAAACATAAAATAAAAATTAAATAGTAGTAGCAGCCAAAACTATTTGATATTATTATGGACTGCATATTAGTTACATAGTTTATTGAAGCTTATAAGAAAATAATGTTGATGAACAATTTGCTACATCGAACAATAAACTGAAAACTTGAAAAAGTATAAGCATGCATTATTCGGTGAGTTTGAAGACTGGTAGTTAAGCAGTGATAACAAGGCTAGTTAACTAAAACCTCAACTTAGATAAAAGAAAACTATAACTAAAAGACTATAACTAAAAAAACTAATTGTTTAAATATATGAATCTATACATGAAAGGAAAAGATAAGTTGCATGTGGTGTGACTTCATGCATGATTTTTCAATATACCCCCCGTTGATGTTGAGAGGACTTGTAATATGATCTTTGAGTGTCAAAAATTGATCCTTTGTAACTGCCTTAGTGAAGATATCTACTGCAATATAGAGAAAGGGATCCTAGGTCTAAAGTGTAAAGAACCTAGGATGCAAAGGTAGCATTTTTCCAAATTTCATTAGGATGTAGATCACAAGGTGAAAAGATTGACTTTCAGAATGGTGAGCTAATTAGACCTAAACCTACATATAATGTGGATTAGAATGGGGAAATATTTTAGAATGATTGAACTAATAATACTATATGCCCTAATACATAAAATACAATATCTTGACAACTGATAGACATAAACATCAATTTGCAAGTGGATATGGGAAGTGCAAAGGACAAAAAACTTGCATAGAAAAATTAGTTTTGATGTGCCTATAAGGACTCATTCACCCAATGGAGAATGGGTTTTTGAAAGGGGGTCCTAATCAACTTTTGGGGTCCTCTAGTAATGGATCTAAGCTTCTATTTTTCACCTACAAATTTTTTAGAATGTCAAAAGTGAATTCTACAACTTAGTTTCCATAGGTTAACAAGAATGATGAAAACAAATGCAACAATGAAAAATTTCTCTTCGATTTCTCTTCAATCCCTCTTCAACCTATAATTTACGCATACAGAACGAGGGAAATTTTTTTGTTCCATATAGGAGTTTTCCTCAGTCAAACTCCATGAATAGTGTTCCCACTTTCACAATGGCAATGTCAATGATGAAAACCTTAATGGAAAGGAAGGAAATAATGAATGAAAAAATTACAACTGACCACCCTTCAATGGCTTCCTTGAAGGACTAAAGAGATACACATCACTTCAAGGGGATTGGATCTTTCTTGCTTGATTTTCTTGAAGACATACAATACTTGTTAGCCTTCATACGACAACATGAAGACATATAAACTTTGACATGATGTTAGAATCTTAATTGCATCTACAAATGACTAATAATGTTGCTCTTGAATGCTCTTGACAATAATACTTTCTCTTGAATGTTACCTCTAACTTGTTATTAATCCTTAGAATTCAAATGATCAAATGACTAGGTATTTATAGGTGTTTATCCAATTTCCCAAAAATAAGGTTCTAAAATACTGTAACACTTTCAATTTTAATTTTTATCCTTAAAATACCACCAAAAATATTTTTTAATTTTCATCTTGGCTCATAAAGGTGACCCGTCCGCTCATGGCTGAATGGGTCCTAGCCTAAACTTCCAAGGAACACATGATCCAAGGCAATTTAATTATTAAATACATTTATTTAATGTTGTTTCTCCTTTAAAAAAATGGTAAGAATAAGTCTTTCAAATACATAATTTGGAAAATTAGAAACTTAATTAAGTCCAATAAATTAATAGACCAAAAATAGTGTGTAGTCTAGAAAAATGTATCCCTTTACATTTTTACACTTGTTTGGGCCCTTGTGAACTAAATAGACATAATTTTACCTTATTTAGGGTGTTGTAAAGTTTTTTCTTTATACCTTATTTGGCCTTATTTTGCATCCAAAAGCCTTAATTAATGTATCTTTTTAAGGATAACGTGACATAAACCAAGATCCAATCATAATTTATGTGTTTTTGGATTGTGTGGCCTAGATTTAGTCATTCGGGACTCATTCACCACCTTGGAAATATTGGTCCCACCTAGGTTTCGAGACCCCGATTGGGATTTCACATGAATCTAATCCTTTCTTTAAAAATGTGTCCCAAGCTTATCCTAATGGGACTCATATGCCACAAGTAGTGGATGAGTCCTATAGAAACTCAATTTTTTTCCTCACAGTCATCCTTTTTTTTGTCTATTAATTCAATGAATATTGTTATCTATTTAATTAATTCATTTAATATCCACCTCTATTTTCATTAATATACTTAAATAATTAACATATTATAAACATTTATCCATATTATAAACATATTATAAGCATTTATCCATATTATAAGTATCTATAAGCATTTAACCATTTGCATAATCAACCATTTATCCATTTCATATTACTCCATTTACATAATCCTTAAAATATCCATGCATTCAATTCAAAAATCATTAAATCATTAATCTTTATCCATTTATATATTCCATTAAAATATTTTCATACATAAATCCACTTATATCATCCATTAATTCACAAATTCACTTTATTCTAGACTCCTAAACCTACATCATATCATAAAGACACTCATTTATATCTCTCATTTCAATCAACTTCACTTTATTAATGAATATGGGATAATTACCATTTCTCCACTCCACTCTTTTAATCCCACATTTCTCCTATAACATAAATCCATCATGAGGACATCTACATAAACCCTCTCTTATCACCAAAAAACTTTCAATTATCAATAGCACATTCAATTTCAATCACACAATCTTCTTTTCCATTTATCATAGCTTCTTGTTGCACTTGTGCTTGGGAAAATCTAAGAGTGCCAAATGCATAAATCAAGATCTTGATGAATAGGAGAATAATGAAGTTAGTTTTCTTTTGAATGCATGTGTTTTTCATAGTTTAGTTTACATTTTTGCTTGTTTTTTCATTTAGAGAAGCTTCATTGATGTTATGTTAAAATTTTGATTTGAGTTTATTAGATTTATATTGGCTATTTTAGTTTTCAGCATATACGAATGGTGAACCTAACGTGAAAAATGTTATAGCTACATTTTTCATGGATTGGATTATATTATCATTTTCATAGTTGTAGTTTATCATTTTCGTAGCTACATTTTCATGAATCAATCAATAAAGAAAAACACAAATAAGCAGGATAAATACTATAGTTGCATTTTTCATAGATTGGATTATATTACCATTTTCATCACTGTAGTTTATCATTTTTGTACCTGTATTTTCATAAATCAATCAAAAAAGAAAAAAAAAACCATAGATGCATTTTCATAAATCAATCATATTACATCTAGATAATAATATTACAAAAATCCATAGGAATATTGCAATATTCTACAATGGTTTAATCTTTGACATGGATTTTCCTATTTATTTGAGGGTTTATCAAGACATTTTGATGGAAGAAATCTTTGCATGATCAGTTTTTTATTTTGATTCACAGTTTGATTTTGAAGGCATCCAGACAATACTGACCTTTGTTGTCTTAATTGATTGTTGTGTGAATTTTGTGAACATTGTAAATCCTATTATCTTTTCCAGCAGAGCTCTACAATTCTTCATTTTTCTATTTTTGTACTTCGTACAACAAAAATCCACTTTCAATGAGAATTGCCATAACTATTATGACTATCACAAAAAAAACTATAGAACCTCTAATTTCCATGAATTCTAACCTTTTGTGTAATAATGTATTGAATCATAAGAAATGCAATAAAGAATAGTAGTGAGATCAAACTCCAATCGATCAATGTAACTATAGAGGGAGCACAGAAGCATAAAAATTTGCTTGAAAAAGAAATCAAAGAATGATAAATGATGAATGTTTTAACAAATTTGCATTTGATTGATATTTTTACTATATTCTTAATAAGTATTTGCACTTGCGTTAAAAATTTACATTTTACCTTTATTTCCTATGTTCTTACCTATTATTGATCCATTGTAATTATCATAATCAATGCAATCTGTAGGTCTACAACTATAAGGTTGAATGATAATTACCACTACCATCTACAACAAGATTAGTTGACTATTTAAAAGCAACTATTACATACATTCAATCCATTATCCATTAATTTTCTTTGTTAATATTAGTTTACATTTAATTTTAGATTTAATTTAAATTTAAATTTAATATTTAATATTTTAAATTTAAATTTTTCTAACTTAAGTTAGATTTGGATTTTATTAATTTAATTTCGATTTACTTTTCTTTTAGAATTAATTTAGATTTGTTTTTTTAGAATTACTTTAAATTTTTATTTTACTGTTAGATTTTAATTTTTCTTAGTTTTAATTTTAGTTTTAGTTTTAGTTTTAGTTTTCAATTTGATTAATTAACTTTATTTAGTTTTATTTTTTATTAGTGATTAGTTTTATATTAGTTTAATTTAATTTTTATTTTAGTTTTCAACAATTTAGATTAAGTTAATTTAATTCACTTTAATTTAGATTTACTTTTTAATTTAGATCTAATTAAGAATTTAGATTTAATTTTTAGCTTAGATTTAATTTAAATATTAATTTAATTTAGGTTTAATTCAGTATAGAATTAATTTAGTTCATATTTAATTTTGATTTTGATTTAATTTAATTAAGATTCAATTTAATATTTTTTAGCTTAGATTAATTTGATTCTAGATTAAATGTTAGTTTTCTTTTTCTTTTTTTCTCTTTTTTTTAATTGTTGGGATAATTTTTCTAATTTGGGTTTTGTGTAGGTTCACATGTCAGAGACTTGAAAAATTAAAAAATATATATATAAATTGTTGTTTGTCGAAGACTTGGAGGCTTGAAACTACTAATAACATTTGGTGCAGGATGTTTCTTGAAGATTCAAATGATTTTTAAAACCAATTATCTTTTCATCTAGCAAACACTTTGATTGGTGCTTAAAAAGAAATTTGTTTTCCATGTTTGGTGCACTTACACATTATGTGTTACCTGAGCTAGTGTGTACATATCCTCTCCCCTTACACACTTGTGTGATCTTGGGTGATGAGAAATACACTTTAGTCTCCCTTTTTATTTTTAGTCGGAGCCTTGCCTTAGGATTTCATCATCTCAGGGTTCCACCTCAAGCACATTTCTTGATGATCTATGTTAAAGGGGGAAGAACGAAAGTTCTACCCCAAGGAGGGGCTAGTGTCATTCAAAGCCAAGCTATGAGACCCTCGATCCACCGAGACTTGTTAGTGATGAGAGTGGGAGTGGGACTTCTATTTCTTAGGCTATTATATATAGACTCTTTTTTCATGATAGTACCACACTAGAAACCTCTTGTTTTAGTAGCCAAAAAAATCCTTTTGTATGCTAGCATAGGACGTTAGACCTCTAAGGTTGTCCCATGTTCTCCTAGTTCAAATTTGAGATAGAAATTTACTTGAGATCTTTGGGTCTTTGGGAATTCAAATTTTCGTGTGCCCAAGAAGTGTGTGTCATGTAAGGGGGACCCAGTGCCACCAAACTTCTAAGCTATCCACTTTGAATAAGTGTGGCTAGAGAAATCCAAGTGGGAATCCAACAAATATTGTCTCTACCAGCCTAATATTTGTAATTGAATGTTCTTTTATTGCAGCAGTCAAACAAAATTCACAATAAAAAACAAACATTTTCAATCACGATCAAACACCACACTTGTCCTATGAATCTTAAAACTTGTCCAAAGATCAAACTCAAAAACTTTTCTTTGCTATGTCTTGTGTGTTTGTTCAAAACAAATCATGACCAAACATCGCACCTAGTAATTTAAAACATCTCAACCTTGCAAAACCTAAAAATTCAAATATCAAAAACATCCAAAATGAACCTATTATTTAAATCTCTTAGGGGCATCATCATCTAGTTTTGATCTTTCAATCCTTGCATTCTACTTAGCCCTTGCATTTATGTCATTGCTCAAACAAATCTTTAGCATTACATTGAGGCTACTCTTCCTAGGTCGTGAAATCAAACCTTTGGCTATTAATTTCCCATATCACTTGAGGTTTATGATTTATTCTTGTGTCTATCCATCATGGAATAAGTAAAGCCTTGTATGATAACTAGCTTTTGACCTAGAGTTTCCTTTGAGCTCTTACATTCTAATTATATATCAAACTTTTCATATCGTAGCATACTATTCTCATATCTCATTTTAGGATCATATCCATTTTCATTGCATCCTAAGCATAGGTCTCCTACATTATATTGTTTTGGATTGAAGATCAGAACAATCACCCATGACCCCTAGAACAAGAGTAAAAATATTTCAAGAAGAGGGGAACCCTTGGGGAAAAGACTTTGATGGGGAAGATCACATTAGTGTTTCAACTAGTGAAATAAATGAAACTAATAACAAAGATATAATTCAATCCCATATAAATGAATCACTCAATGATCATAGATTCACTAAGCTACTTACAAAGGTAGTCAAACATATCCCACAACAATACTTCAAGGCCCTTGCTGATGAAGAAATCAAAATGCCTCCTAATTTTGACATATCATTACTCATGATGAATGGCCTAAATCTATTGAATATAAGCATCCCAAAACAAACAATGATGATAGAATCAAAGATCACATACCCTTCTATCTACAACTTGGTTATAAGAGATCTTTAAAGACATCAAAACCTACAGCTACAAACAGTCCTATTTTGGATGAGCTTAGAGCACTAAGACAATAATTGGATACCCTTAAGAACAATTAAACATCATCCCACAAGTTATCCATTGAAGATATATGTTCATTTCCTAGTCACTGGGACATACCAAAACTTGATAAATATAAGGGAAAAGGAGATCCTAGAGACCACTTAAGATATTTTTTTGCTAATACCTTTTAATTTGTAGTTGATGATACATAACTTATGAGATTGTTCCCTTGCAGTCTAGGAGGAGAAGCTATGGAATGGTTTTCATGATTACCCCCGACCATCAAATCTTTTCAAGAACTAGCTGATAAATTTTTCTCCAATTATAGTTTCAATTGTGAACATAAAGTGATCATGAAAAACATTTTTAACACCAAACAAAGACAACGAGAAACCTTTGTGTCATTTTTACAAAGATGGAGACATTTAACAAAATTATTACCTTATGATATTCTAGACAAAGAATTGGTTGACCTCTTTTGTCAAAATTTGAACAAAGAAATTGGAAGGGAACTCTTCTTGAAATGATTGGATTCCTTTGATGAAGCCATAGAAATGGGATTTTGAATTGAACAAACTCTCATTGATGATGAAACTATTAAAATTAATAATGACAAAGATAAAAAATCAAGCTCAAGCAACAAGACACCTTTTTGGGTTAACAACAAGAATGTAGTCAACAAAGGAGTTCTTGATGCAAAAGCAACTAAAGAATCATCACCTATCTACAACCTTAAAGATTCATCTTCAAATAAAGGAAAATAAAAACAAAGAATCTTTTCTAAATGAAATTTTACACCATTGGGACAATCTCTTGAATCCGCATTAAAAGAACTCCTTGAAAATAATCTTATAATGTTACTTTAGATGAAAGAATATAATCCACAAGTCAAACCCCATGGTGGAATGATGATAAATTTTTCAACTATCATAGACACAAGGGACATAAGACTAATAGTTGTGATAAACTTCAACATCTAATACAAGACCTTATTGATGATGGTAAGATAGCAATTGACAGACACACACCTTGAAGTGATTTTGAGTGCAAGGTGTTTAGAAACCCTTTCCCTAAGCATGAAAAGGATAAAGGAAAGGCCCCTGAATCTGGTGATGGTGTGAAATATAATATTGCTAGGTATGACTATATCATAAATAATGTCAGTGAGGTTGATAATCATGTGAACACTTTCATTATAAAAGGAAAAGAGCCTGATTGCAATGTTACTACCCACAAGGGTGCAATTACCCTTATAGGTCCTAATTCAAAACCCCTTGCACCAACATTGTAATCAATACAACCTCATAGAGAATTTATCCCATACAAATTTTTATACTTGAGTTGCTACAGGGTTTATCTCCTGAGCATAATGCTATCTTAGGTAAAGCACTTGCTATTGCTACATTTCCTATAGACCTACATGCAGATCAATTCCAAGATATGGTGGAACACATCAACTCTCCTCACACTCACTTTTACTAAGAAAAATCATTTTTCCATCCCACAACCACATAATACACCTTTACACATTGATTTCCTTGTCCATAAATTTAAGATCAAGCAAGTTCTGATAGATGGAGGTGAAGGTCTTAATATTTTTACTTAGAAATTGATCACATAATTAGGGTTCTCTAAAAATGCAACTAATCCAAACAAAAATATTACCATAAAGGAATATGATGAAGAAGAACACTCATCTCAAGGATCAATTACTTTACTAATCAAGGTTGGGCCTATGGTAATGGATGTGGTTTTACATCTTCTTGATCTCCCTTTGACCTATAACATCCTCCTTGGAAGACCTTGGATTCATGCAATGCAAGTAGTACCTTCGACATACCATCAGTGCATAAATTCCCACATAATTTTATCAAAATCACAATACAAGGGGATCCAAATTCTTTCATGTATTTCCATAATCTAATTCTAAAAACTAAATTCACAATCCCAAGCAATCATGAAGCACCTTCTTCTCAAGAATATGTTGATATTAATTCCTTGAAACCATCCTCCTCAAAATCTAATGAAGTTGACATAAAAAATAAAGGTGAAAGAGAAAACCCTAGATCATGCTCTTTTCCTTAGAAAGCTACCTTTATCTCCCCACATTTATGGAAAGACACAAATGACTAATTCATCTTCTCCATTTACCTCACCATCAAACCCCAAAGTCCAAATCCATGATATGGGATGTGGAGAATACCATATGAATAACTTACCATCAAAAGACATTGCTAATGTCTTTGAGAAGGGTCAGACATCTAACAATGATGTAAAGACAAATCTAGAAGGAACACAAAAAGATGGCCATGCTTGGATTGAAACATTTTGGGATCCTGATGATAAACCTACCTTTTTCCATATCTACTTCCCCTCAAGCTTTTCATATCTATGATAACCCCTTGTTTGAGCAAGACATCTACAATAACCCATTCTCTTATCATGTCACTACTAAGGATATCTAGTCATCATCCTTCCACCCCCTTTCCCTAGGCTAGGATATTAATCTCCTATTGTCACCTCTACTAAGCCATCTTTCCAAGTCATTAAGGATGCACAAGCTTCCTTTGATGTTAGAAGTACTGAAAAGGATAGTCCCAAAGACTCCATTGATGGAATCACCACTCCTATTCATCCTCTAAACATCATTTCACTTTTCCTATTTCATCCATCTCACTCACATCCATTTGCATCAAATACATAGGTCAATAAGTCATAGCTCAGGAAAATAATAAAGGAAAATATCTACCGAACAAGCTATCTTTGAAAGGATATCAAGAATCAAGAGACAGTGAAAAAAGAAGAAGATCAAGACAAGTCCCTTAGCCAGAATAAAAATTTATTTGAAAAATCAAGACAAGTCCCCTAGCCAAAATAAAAAGATATCAAACAAATCAAAAATAAGATTCAAAATTTAAAGCAAGCAAAAGTTGATCTCCAAGTGGGTATGTGCAGGATCATCATGGAAAAAACAAGCCCTTAAGTGGCAAAAATATCAAAAAAATTAGAGTTAGGCAACCTGACTTACAAATTTGAATAAGTTATCTATATTATTTCAAAAATATGTAAAAATAGAATTTGTCGAAAATTGAATGTAGTTTCTAAACTACTAGGTTTGTTTAAAAAAAAAAATCTATTTGGTGAAAATTTGAAATTGTAATGAAGTGGTACTTAAATTTCAGGGAAAAAATAAGAAGTAGGTGTCTGTCTGACCACCCTAACCACAATAAAATGATAATATTTTCTTATAATATTTTGGATATAAGTAGAGGACTCATGTCCCAATGTTATGCATATTTTTTTGTAATTTTTTTCCAAGTAAATAATTAATTATGATTATTTTATTACAACTTTTAAAAATATAAAAAAATTGTATGTTTGACCATCTTAACTTGGTCAAAACTTCATGAAATTCAAATTTTCTTCTTTTAATCCTATATTATGTGAAGCATAGAATGTGATGCATGTTTTGGATTTAAAAAATGTGATATCGTTTGAAAGCTATAGATGTATTTCAATCAGTCTATCAATTAGGACTTTAGTCATAATTTGAATAGAAAACAAATAATAATTACTTATTAAATTAAAATTAAAGAATAATTTATATTGGTGGAAATCTGAGAATCTCCTTTGAGAACCCTTTTCGTTTCATCAATTTTGGTTAAAAAAAATGTCACTAGCCACATACCCATCATATTGTCACTTTTTGGCCCATCATGATCCTGCACATACCCAAGTATGCCTCTCCATCAAAAATCACTAAGGAAACTATCAAGGAAAAATGTAAAAAAAAAGAGCTTGTTGATCCAACATCTCCATCCATGTCACTCTCACTCCTACCATATATTCCATTCCACCCATCCATATTCACATATCTATCATATCACACCATTGGTGATGTCTTTTAATGTATCTTTAACGATGACCCCTTCACATACTATAACTCATCGGTTTCCCAAGCTCCTTTTCATTTGAAGCCTAATATCCCATGTAGTGTGCATATTTGGGATCATACCATAACCTCTTTCATCTGCCACAACTATCATCCTTCATTTTTTCCACTCATCATCCATACCATATCGGGGAATTATCAAGGAATTCTACAAATCTGACACTTATCAATTCTATACCTAGCTTCAGAGAGCTAGGCTAAAATTTTAAAAAATGGAAAAAAGTCGTAACAAAATATTAAAAAATGGAAAAAAGTCCTAAAAAATACAAAAAAATGGAAAAAAAGTCTTGAAAATATACAAAAAATAGAAAAAGGTCTTGAAAAAATACAAAAAAGATGAAAAAAGTAAAGAGATATCAATTTTTTCAAAAGTGAAAAACACTTTGGTGGTGCCTTGAGTAAGTACCATGATGAAAACTGAGAAATTGGTGCCAGGTGTAGAAGCTTCACTCCTCTTTCCTTTGGAGCTCAGTCGCTCTTTCCATCCCATTTTCATTCCCCCTCAACTTCATAATGACCTTTTTCACACTCACCATGGCTTGTCAATTGTTCAACATTCCCCTTGCTTGCTCACTTCACCATGCATACTAATTCAGTTCTATCCCTCACTGGGGCATTTCCTCAACCTTAGTTATGGGTTGTGATACTTAGCATCTTGCGGTAAGAGAAACTACCCTCTATGTTTGTCTACTCACTAGAAATTCATATCATTGCCTCATAATACTTTTGAAGAAACTAAAAAAATCAAATATTTCAAAAAATATATATATATTCCATAAATCCAAAAAAATAAAATATTTTGAAAATCCAAAAAAAATCAAGTATTCCAAAAATCCAAAAAAAATTGAATATTCCTAAAATCCCAAAAGAGTGACACTTTCAGATCTCCACACAACTTTGAACTTAAAAAAAATCAAATCATGCCATGATCAAAAATCAAGTAGACATTGCAACATACCTATCAATCTATCTTTTCGATCCAACCAAACACAAACTATGACAAGAATCAATTCTACATTAAAGCATGATGCATATTTTTTTATCAATGTTTGATTATTTTATATCTTTGATGGCATGTCTTTTAGCTTCTTGAGGATGTCTTAGAGTAAAGAGGCAAGGATGGGGCATGTACACTTGTTTGTTGTCTGTGGATTGTTTCTTATTCACAGGATGACTCATCTAAAAACGTGGTTGTCTAAAATCATCAAGGACTAGTGAATCTCATGTGGATAAGAACATTCCTTTTTTGATAGTGTTTTTCATGCAATAAGTATTTAGGTCATCTAA
Organism: Sequoia sempervirens; assembly: GCA_007258455.2. Taxonomy (NCBI): domain Eukaryota; kingdom Viridiplantae; phylum Streptophyta; class Pinopsida; order Cupressales; family Cupressaceae; genus Sequoia; species Sequoia sempervirens. The sequence continues at coordinate 356,740,491 of VDFB02047230.1, forward strand.
GATCCTTATGCCTAGATGTTTTGTACTTCATTACTAAATAAAAATGCACAATGTTGAGGTCATCTAGACATTCATGTTATATAGATGCTTATACTAATTTGTGACATAATAAGTTCTATGATGATAAAGCACTTTGTAACACACAAGAAGCTTCATCACCTTCATTTTTGTCATCTCTTTTCATCCATCATTTCTTCCATTATCCATTTTCTTCATCATTTCATTTTCTTCATGCTCCTTATCTCAAAGGGTAATTAATTGGTTTATCTAATTGATTATTGTCTTCTAATCCAAATATCAAATCAATCAACTTTCTTTTTAGCATGGGACTCCACTGTTCCTTGATCACTCAATTTATTAATCAATCATTGTTTTGCACTAACATCAATCTCAATCAACTTAATTAACTTATCAACCTAGCTATAATGATCATTTTTATCAATATTTGAATTATGCTTATCAGTTGTTCATTTTCATCAAATGTCCATCTCTACTTAATCACATGTACAAATCAATTATCAAAATTTCTCCTCGTGATCTATCAAAAGATTAATCTTATCATAGCTTGTTTGATCAATCTCTCAAGGGGTGATATCATGTGCATCATCATACTTACTAGGATATCCCTAGGGAATATAGTAGTTAATCAATTCTTTTTCTTTGAAACAACATGACAAGTTTCATAGTCTCAAAGAGGGGCAAAATATAGAAACTAAAAATTTATCCTCACAATCATCCTATTTTTTGTTTATTAATTAAATGGATATTGTTATCTATTTAATTAATTCAGTCAATATCTTCCTCTATTTTCATTAATCCACTTAAATCATCAACATATTATAAGCATTTATCCATATTATAAACATATTATAAGCATTTATCCATATTATAAGCACTTATAAGGATTTAACCATTTGCATAATCAACCATTTGTCCATTTCATATTACTCCATTTGAATAATCACTAAAATATCCATGCATTCAATTCACAAATCATTAAATCATTAATATTTATCCATTCATATATTCCAAGTATATCATCCATTAATTCACAAATTCACTTTATTCTAAACTCCTAAACCTACATCATATAATAAAGCCACTCATTTATCTCTCATTTCAATCAACTTGACTTGATTAAAGAATATGGGATGATTATAATTTCTCCACTCCACTCTTTTACTCCCATATTACTCCTGCAACATAAATATATCATGAGGACATCTATATAAAACCTTTCTTCTCACCAAAAATCATATTCAATTTTAATAACAAATTCAATTTCAATCACACAATCTTCTTTTTTGTTCATCATAGCTACTTGTTGCACTTGGGCTTATGAAAATCTAAGAGTACCAAATGCATAAATTATGATCTTGGTGAATAGGAGAACAATGGAGATATTTTTTATTTTCAACGCATGTATTTTCCATAGTTTAGTTTTCATTTTTGTATGTGTTTCTATTTAGAGAAGCTTCATTGATGTTATGTTGAAATTTTGATTTGAGTTTATTAGATTGAAATCAACTCATTCAGTTTTTAGCATATACAAGTATCACTTAGCTTAGACCTAAATTAAATTCAAATTCTTGGTAGGATTTTATTCTCCTAGAATCATCTAATGTTGTCTTGTAGTGTTGTAATTTTAGGAAATTTTCTATAAACAAGTATAAATGCTAGGTTATTTCACATATTTTCTGCAAGAAACTTGAGTATTCATGCATTATAGCAAATTTGAGTTTGCAAGAGCATTCAAGAGTCTACAAAAGCATTCAAGAGTATTCAAGAATTAATTATCAATTTTTTTGGATCATTATTCAAGTATCAAGTATCATGCAAAATTCATCATGCATCATGTTTGTGTTTGAGCTAACATTTATGGTGAGGGGTTTTATGATTTAAGCAAGCATTCAAGTCAATATCTACTACATTCAGGCAAGAGTCAAGATCCACATTCATGCTAGCCATTTGCTACATGTTTGAAGCATCTTATTCAAGGGTTTTTGTGTGATTTTTAGACCTAGGTTGAAGATACATTGAAGAGCAATATTGGGAGGAGTTATCAAGTTGCCAAAGTTGTCACCTTGTTCACAAGATCACTTAAAGACACCTACATAGCAGAATTGAGCATTTCAGATCCAAAAATCAAGATTGGAAGAAAGTGCAGAGATTGAAGAGTAGATTAAGATTTTGATCCTCTAAAAAATCCAAGTAGGACTAATATGCCACTATGAGTCCCAATACAGTGAATTTTCTAGATTTTTGAAGTTCCAAATCAACCACTACCAGATTTTTGTTCTTCCTAGAAACCCTAATCTAGGAGTAAATCACCTAGCCTAGCATATAAGTCCCAGTGTGCATTAAATTTAAATTTTTTTAGCATTACAAACCTTGTTCCAAGCTACTACAAGTTTCTAGGTGCACCTCTCTATGTCTTCTTAGTTTTCTATTCTCATTTGTATTCATTTCTAGGTCATTCATTTGAGTTCTATATATCATTAAATTAAATCATTAGTTTTTGCCTGTTACTTGGCTTTCCAAGACCTAGCTTGATGGTGAATCTCTCTTTAGTTTCTAAACATTTCCTAGGACAACCTTTAGCAGATATCATTCCTTCATTCTATCATTGGATTGAGACCTCTAGGGTTTCCTTTAGTGAAAATTGAAGGAAATAGCATAGAAATTCCCAACCACATTATAATTTCTTCATTTAATTTTGGTGAACCAACCTTTAGAACACCTTATTTTGTGAATTGGAGTGCATCCTAATCCTAAATCTAGCTTGCATTAACATTGCATTAGGTTTTGCATTAAAGTTAATTTTCATCTAGGGTTTTTAAATCTTGCATTAGTGAAAGTGCATATAGGTTGCATTATTTTCTTTTGCATCATTTAATTTCACATGAAATATACATTTTCACTTAGCTTAGACATCATTCAAACTAGAAAACATAACAATCACTAATTTTTTTCTAAAATTCACACAAAAACACTAATCTAGGACTCATAAACCCCTCTAGGTGATTTAGCCCCAGTATAGGTGGTTTTCATTGGTGTTTGGGTATTCTATGGTGAATTTTATTTAGCATTTAAATTCCTATGAAACCTTGATTGGGACTCATACACCCCTTTGGACGATTTAGTCCCATTTCTTATTTTAAACTACATTTTCCAGCATTAAAAACTCTATTTATGTGTTTTGTTTGCTATTGTTTGTTATTTGTTTCAGTTTGCTAAGATTATGTTTTCTTCATTCCATTGACTAATTTCATTTTAATTGGGAATATAGCATTGCATTTATCTTGTGTTCATTTCATCTTGCATTTCATTGATTGTCCCTTGCATGAGATTTTCAATTTGGTGTCCTATTGCTAATACTATAGTGAGATGAATTTTAAGACTCATGTCATCCCATAATAGCACAATCGGTGGATCTTGGGTTATCTTTCTCTTTCACTACTAGTGTTGACACTAGTTCAATAGGTATGGAACATACCTTTCACAAATCTTTACCTTCAAGTAGTGTGACAAATGTTGAAATAATGATTGCTAGTATTCTGCAAGAAAAAATAATCCAAATCCATGAAGACTTAGAAAAAATAAAAAATAAAATAGGTACTAAAAACATTTCAACTATATCTATCCCTATCATATATAACATACATGACATGATTAAAAGTGAAAATAGAGTTGATCTTGTGCATAACATAGTTCAGATTTTTGGGAAACATCTTACCTCAGCCACTAGTTGTGCTTTACCTTTGGAAAATGTCCAAATACAGGGAGGAATTCAAATTCCTCCTCCTACAACCATTTCCTCTATTCCTAACTATATCAAGCCTCAAGTTACAACAACAATGCAACCTGCTAGTAATGTCATTCCTTTAGTATTTCTACTAGCATTTCTAGTACCTTTGTGGCATTGCACATCATATCTCCTACCACTTTACCTCCCATAAGCATTCCATTCACTACTCCCGCAAACACATATACACCTCCACCATATTCACCTCCATCTCAAAACACAACCAATGAAACCCTCATAAATCAACTTGTGGAAATTGTTTCATCCCTTCAAAAGAAATTTTCCTCTATATACCAAAATCAAAATTGCCAACATACATATTATGTCAAAAGCAATCCCTTATCCTTGGAGATATCGAGAATCTTGATGCCACAAGATATAAAGGTGCCTAGATTTAAGAAATATGGGGGGAAAGGAGATCCTTCTAACCATGTTTTCACTTATACCACCTAATGTAGTGAATTTATTCTTGAGGATAAGCTCTTGGCTAGCCTTTTCCCTGAATCCTTGAAGGATAGCACCTTAGAATGGTTTTCCTCATTAATAAGTAGTAAAATTAGTTCATTCAATGAAGTTTTTAATGAATTTATAAACCATTTAGAAGTGCATATCCCTCCTAAGATGACCTTAGGTGATTCGATGAGATGTAAGAAAAAAGATGATGAAAAGATTACTAACTTTATTTCATGCTACCAATCACTTTATTTCCAAATTGATGTGAAGATTTGCAATCCTCACCTTCAAAGGATGTTCATTGATAACTTGAAAACTAAGATACAAGATAAGCTTACTATGATGAATTTCCCCTCATTTGCACACTTGTGTACTACCCTTCATGATTACCAAAACTTGATTAGTAGTCGTGAGACAAAATCCACCTCTAGCTATCCTGAGAAGTACAAATCTACAAACCAAACTATTTATCAACCTTTTAGAAAATAGAATAAAGGCTTTCTTTAACTAAATCTCTCTCAACAAACAAATCAACATTTTGATACCTCGGTGGCTATTATAATGAACATGACTCCTTTTGCATTTGGGGATTTGGCTAGGGAATTCACTCCTTACCCAATACCCTCCATAACATAATGCTACAAAATTTAGAACAAAAAGTGATCACCTTTCGTCCCATTAAAACTCTCGATCGTAATAATCCTTTACCCTTAAACTTTCGATTAAATTATTATTTCCATTATCAACAACAAAATGGACATGACATGTAACATTATAAGCATCTTAAACATCTTGTGCAAGCCCTCATTTATTCTAGTCAACTTTCAATTTGATGTGTTAATGATCAATGAAATAAGTGAAACTAGAAAGAATGATGTGATGAATGTTGACACGGATGATGAAAACATCGATACTACTAAACAAGATCTTATGTATACTAGTCCTATGAATATGGATACTATTAAAAAGGGTTTAATTGCATTGATTGAAACTCAACCTCATGTGGACTGAACTAAAAATCCTCTCGACATTGATTTCTCATCTACAAATATTATTTAAAATCCACTAGATGGTCCTCTTTGCATAGCTAGCCAAATCAATGACAAGCCCACCAATGGGATATTAATTGATCCTATCTATTGAGAGAATGTGATCACTGAAGAATTCTTACTTGTGCATGAACTCTACCAAGAAACATATGATAAACTAAAAGCATGGATAAAGATGCATAATGGTTTTGCTTACCCTAAGATGTGATCAATCACCCTTCACTTATAAATGGAACCAAAAAAAGTATATGTCTCATTCTCCATCATCTTGACATTAGATAAATTGTGTGTGAAGCTTTGTTACCCATGGCTACACTTCATGGAAGTCATCTCATCGATCATGCACCATAGTGGCTTTAATCCTTTGTCTTCCCAAGGGAGATTTTCATTAGATTTATTTTGGCCTGAGCCTATGGAACCTATTAAACCCTGTGAGGATTTATTTTTCAAATCTTATCAAAAGTTCAACTAAAAATGAATATCAAAACTATCTTACAAACATGCCTCAACCTATGATTGAGCCTACCATCCTTGATGAAATGATGATCAAACCTAAATACATTCCAAACAACCAATACCAACCTAAGACAGATCCTTTGCCTATTTCCTACAAAATACCAAGAGATAACGAAAAAAAATCCTATCACTCCTCAAATAAATCAAGTTAACAAAACTAAAAAGAAAGTGGTTGAACAACCTTCCATGGTTCCTTCTATTCCTCCCCTTAGGGAAGAAAATAAACCTATGGTTGATAAACCCACTCCTATATAAACATAACTTGAAAATTATACTAAAATAAATAGAAATGCTAGAGAGTGTAAGGTATGCGTAGGATCATCATGGAAAAAACAAGCCCTTAAGTGGCAAAAAAATTAGAAAAATCAGAGTTAGGAAACTTGACATAAAAATTTGAATAAGTTATGTATATTATTTCAAAAAATATGTAACAATAGAATATGTAGCAAATTGAATGTAGTTTCTAAACTACTAGGTTTTTTTTTTTTAAATCCATTTAATTGAAAATTTGAAATTTCAATGTAGTAGTACTTAAATTTCAGGGAAAATATAAAGTAGGTGTATAAAGACCACTAACCGCGATAAAATGATAATATTTTTTTATAATATTTTAGACATAAGTAGAGGACTCATGTCCAATGTGATGCATATTTTTTTGTAATTTTTTCCAAGTAAATAATTAATTATCAATTTTTTATTACAAATTTTAAAAAATATAAAAATTTGTATGTTTGACCACCTTAACTTGGTCAAAACTTCATGAAACTCATTTTTTTTTTTAATCCTATAGTATGCAAAGCATAGAATGTGATGCATGTTTTGGATTTAGAAAATGTGATACCATTTGAAAGATATAAATGTTTTTCAATCAGCCTATCAATCAACACTTTAGTCGTAATTCAAATAGAAAATGAATAATAATTATTTATTGAATTCAAAGTAAAGCATAATTTATATCGGTGGAAATCTGAGAATCTCCTTTAAAAACCCTTTTCATTTCATCAATTTTGGGTAACAAAAAAGTCGTTAGCCACATACCCTACAAATACCCATCATATTGCCACTTTTTGGCCCATTATGATCCTGCACATACATATGTGTAGATTTCATGCTCTTGTTCAAATTTTAAACAAAGAAAATCAAAATCCAAGCTTGGCTATTTAGTAATACACGACAAGTCTCCCTCTTCACCATAGCAAAAGGATCCTATACTATGAGAGGAGCTTTAAAATCCTTCTTTAGACATTATCATTTGACCTCCTATTGTGATCGAATTGGATGACAAGGATGATGTTGCTAAAATTTATGAAGAAGTGCATAATGGATTGAATACATTGTTTTCTTCTTATATGGTCTTAAATGATAATTCCCCTAGGAAGAGTGTTGAACCTAGTGATAACCCTAGTTCAACACTTGCTATTCTCTATTTGGCTAGTTTTCCTACTATATATGATGAAAACAATTGGTATGTGGATGACTTGCTAATAGGTTGTCTCGCATGTGCCTTACTTGCGTTTTGCATTATTTTCCTTTCATGTTTTCTATGTGGTTGCATGTGTGTAAGGTGATCCCCGTACTATTCTATTTGATGTCTCTTTGTTTGTGGCATTCCTCGATTTGTATCTACATTCTTCTCTATGTCATCAACCTTTTCTTGTGTTTTCCTTTTGGGGATGACACAAGCCATTAAGATATTCATGTCTCTTCCATGTTGAACCAAGAGATTTTTCTTTATCTTTTGGACCTTGCGTTTTTCATTTTGGGGATGATGTAAGGTGTCAAGATATTCATGTCTCTTCCATGTTGACCAAAAAGGTTTTTCGTTGTTTTCACTGTCTTTATGTCATTCTTCCTATTCCATGAGTATTTGGGTAATGATGATAGTTCAAAGATCTTAAAAAATTGTATCAAGAACATACTAAACCTGAATCCATGGATCCCTCATGTATTTGGAATTTCATTTTAGCGGAAACCTCTCTTCTCTTTTTCATGATAGCATTATTTAGAAACATATGAATTTACATAGGGCTTTCCGAGTAAGCTCTCATGTCCTTTTTATTGTTAGGGTTTAACATTTGCTATTTTAAAGTAATTGCTCATAGCTTGGTGTTTAGAAATTTCTTTAAAGTGGGGGCATACATTGCCATTATTCTTTTACATTTCATATTTCATTGTGTAGTATTCTTACTTCATACAATGTTTCTTTCACTTTATGGTGACATTGGGTGTGATGTCCCTCAAGAGCATGATCTCTCTTAGTATATTGTATTACCCTTAGTGGCTTGATGTGACACATTTCATCACCTAAGTTGTGAATTTTCTTTTCTTCGATTTTTCCTCTCTTGAGACATTACGTATAATGTTCCCTAAGTTAAGACCTTACATGAACTAAGCAAGACTCCTTTGAACATACCTTACACAATTTTTCATTTTTGTTTATATGGCCACCTTGCATAACACACTTTTACTTGCCTCTAGAGCCATCATGTTTGTTCATGAGTATCAAGGATAAGAAGCTTTGCTTTCCTCATGAAGCTTGAAGTTCGTTGTTGTGTGGCCCCTTATCAAAGTTATCAAGAGGTATAGCTTTGGTTTGGTTGAACAAGAAGTTGAACTTAGGAATGAATTTTCTATGAATTGTTTTTTCCTTAGTCATTTTCATTTTCAACGTTTGTAAAGATTTTCAATTTCAGGTGCACCCATGCTTGAGGAGAATTATTGGAAAAGGTGTGCAGTTCACCACATTGTTGTTCCACAACTTTCATCTCTCATCTTCCTTTTGGGAGAAAGTTTGATACACGTGTTGACTCATCAGGAATTCTCTAGGGTGCTATATTCGTGAGCTCAAAGTTTTCCACCTAGTTGACATGTTACCTCTTTGCAATGGGAAGTTTGCATATCCTACAGAGTAATATGTTTTAGGAGTCTGTCAGAGCTGGCTGGACTTCTTCTTTTCTTGATTTTTGTGATGAATTTCTAAGTCACCACCTCAAGATAATGTGATCAATCAACAAGATCTCTTTCCAGGCTATTATTTCTAGGATTTGATCATCTATGAGCCTCTATCTTTGCTAAATATCTAAGAGACATTAATGTGACAACTTATAATCAATGAGTGAAGATCTTTGTGGCCTAATGAAAGATCCGCGATCAAATTGTGAGCTGTCACTTTATGGCATTTGATAGTAATTACTTCTATGTTAAGGAAATGCTTTCTTCTTTTGGAAGCTATAAAAGGAGGGCGACGACACAATGAAGGGTTGGATTCCAAGTCACTATTTCTTGGCTAAGAAAATTTTCTTTACTTTTCTTAGGGATTTTTAGAATTATTTTTCAAAAACAAGTTACAAAACTACTTTACATTGGCATGTTCTATCGATTACAGTTTAAGCTATTGTCAAATTGGCATTCGACCTTTGTTTCAAAGTTCATTTGATATTTAAAAGCACAAACTATTTAGGAGAATTTGTTGATACTATGCATGTATGGCCTTTTTCAAGGTCTCTATTTTTATATTATCATTCTAAATGAATCATTGTGTCTTGCAAGCTAGATCTAGATAGTTTAAATAGTGGATTTATATGTTGTATGCTTGTATGGTAGAGTAGTAGCTTAGGAAAACTGGACTATGTCATTGGACTTCTCTATTTTTCTAAAAGTTGTTATTTTATTGTACTATGTTGTATTAGGAGGAAGAGCTCATGTGATTTCTAAGATATTATTATGATAATTGTAAGAAGCCTTTATGTTTGATTGGACCTTAATGAACACTACCTATAGAAATATTTAAAAGTCTGCATTGTACTTGAAGTTAGCCTTTTTTGTTCATTCTTTTTCCAACAATGAAGGATTGTGATGTTATTTGTCTATTTATATCACTCAGGAATGATTTGGGTTTGAAATGTTGTAAAAGCTTTGGCACATTTCCCTTGAAGTTTTTTGTTTACATTTCCTTCTCCCCTTATCTCAAAACCCCCCAAAAAGAGTTGAATTTCTATAAAAAATCCTCAAGGTATTCAGTGAGATGCAATTTGTCCCCCACTTGCTGAATTTCCCATAAGACTGTCGGAGAGGTGCAATCTTTGATGATCAACATTTTTTTTTATGGAATTCCTGGTGAGACAAGAAGTTTTATAAATGCCTAATTAGAAGTCAAAAATGTTTCTTGAATTAGGTTAAGGAAGGAAACTGGAAGTTTCATGACTAGAGTCCAAACAAGAGTGTCTTTGAGAGGTCACTTCAAGTGCTCTTAGTTACCTGCTTCAACCCTTAGGAGGGGAAAACTTATAGGTTTTGAGGTGCAAGAGCACCTTGACAAAGTTATCCCTCTATGTGGAAAATCTTGAAATTTGATTTAATTTTATTATCTCCACACTATAAGGATGTCTTATAAGTTAGTTTTCCTATGTTTAGGTCATTAGAAAGTTTAAGTTTTAAGTCCTATGTCCATTTTTGAAAAGTTGCCATTATTTGCAAACATTGCACAAATGCAAAAAAATGTAAAAATATAAAAGCTTGCAAAAAAAAGTGGAAGTACAATAGTCACCTTGTTCAAATTCATTAGGAATTAGTTAGAAGGTGATGAGTCAATTTGAGATTCCTTTAAAAAATGCCTTTTGTATGTTTGGGAGTTTGTGGGTGGTTGAAAATTTGAAATAGAATAATGAAAGCACCGTATTTCTATTATTTTCTTTATATTTCTGAGTTTTCTTCTAGGGTACAACCTAATATGGGCAAGAGTATAATTACTTTTGATTAAAAGTTAAAGTATATTCAATCACCTTCACCATCCATTTTGTTTCATGCAAATTGAAGTTAAATCGAGTTAGATATTGCCATTTTTCTAAATACAGTCAAAAACCCTATTAGGGTAAACAATTTATAATGAAAATCATGTCTCTTAGTTTTGCACCGTTAAAATATCTTGAAATTTTGTGAGAACAACATTTGGTGAGTACTCTTAATGATTCCAATGCAATAGATATTTTTACTTGAATTTTGGGGTTGATCTCATGATACCGTTGGTCTATAACATCTGTGTGCAAATTGGTAATCAGGGGACAGCGAAGACTTTAAAGCACTCTGTTTGTGTATTTAGTGTCCTCTTTTGGTTATAGAATTTGTAAGAGTTGAATGGTGAATTATGAGCCCTTTCTTATCATGGATTGGTGAATTTACGAGTTTTAAGCCATGGTTTTATTGACTCTCCTATTGTTGTTAGTTTGGGGATAGTCCTATTTGGTACAATATTTGCATAGTTGTTACTTTTCATCTCAAAGGACAAGGAAATCATTTGAAGAGTATTTAATTAGAGCGTTTTGCATGAATTTGAACCAAGTTTACAATCAAGAGAATATTTGTGGTTGCATGAGTAAGATTGAATGAACATTGTAGGCCTAAAAGTTGATTAAGAAAGGCTATTCTTGGGAGCTGTGTTTTGTGGGTTGGTTAAGTTGATGTAAAACATCTGGCTCAATCAATTTAATGTTTCTTAAGGTATTTGAAGGATAAAAAATTGGCTTATTTCCTTGATCTCAGTTTTTTCTGAGTTGTTACAAGGATTTATGAAGGGAAAAGTGAATTGGTGATGAGAAAATAAAAAAGGAATGTTTTGAGATTTGTCAAATGTGATTGAGTGAGGTTGTTTCTTGCTTTGTATTGCATCAAAATGGTATCAGAGCTAGAAGGCTTTGGGAAAAGAGATTTAGAGTTATGTTTGTGTGTTGTGGTTTGTGGTTAAGAAGAACCTAGTTGTTGCCAAGTGAAGGAAGAGAAAGTTAAGAGAGAGTGAAGCAAGGAGAGATGTGATTGTGAAGATGGATATTTTGAGAAGGCATTTGTAGGAAAGGGAAGAGAGGAAAAAGAAAAAGAGAAAAGAGAAGATTGATAGAGAAACAACAACAATAAATTAAAAGATGAGAATGATGGAAAAAAAGTTCCAAGAGTCTATGATGAAGATGGAACAAATGATTAAGTAGATAACAATTTAGCATTTGATAGTAAAAAGGAAAGTGTTATGGCCCATTCAAAAGATAGTAAAAAGAAGAAGACAAATGATGAGGATAGAATAAGAAGAACAATTTGTGAGTGTTGAAGAAGGATTCAAGGATGAAGATATTCACAAGCATGAAAATGAACATGAAGGAGAAACAGAGATGAATGACCTAATTTTAGGGGGAGAAGACCTTGAGTTGGTGAGAAAATTGAATCAAGAGATGATCAAAGATGAGTTGATCTTTGAGACTTACAAAGAGCTGAATAAAGATTGAGGTTTTGTGGTAGGATTAATATGCTATTTCTTTATTGTGCTAATGTTTTGAATAGGAAACAATTTGAAGATCAAGATGCAACAAGGAGAATATGTTGAGGTCAAAGTTGGAGACCATCAAAGCATAAAGAATTTGATTCTAGAAAGAAACCAAGATAGAGAAATGATTTGCATGGAAAAGTTCAAGCCTACAGTAAAAATGAAGGTGATTAAGAGCAAGGTAAATTAGAGCTAAAACATACAAAGAATGCAGATTTGTTGAAAATTTCAAATTCAAGAACACTTGAATATTTTCTAGCTGGGAGTATGGTGCACAAAAACCTCCAGAAAGTTATGCCTCCATGTGGAAAATCTTGAAATTTGACTCAATTTTATTTTCTCCACACTACAAGGAGGTCTTATCAGTCATTTTTTCTATGTTTAGGTCATTAGAATGTTTAAGGTTTAAGTCCTATGTCCATTTTTGAAAAGTTGTCATTATTTGCAAAAATTGCATAAATGCAAAAAATTGTAAAAATGTAAAAAGTTACAAAAAAAGTGGAAGGTGAATAGTCACCTTATTCAAATTCATTAGGAATAAGTTAGAAGGTGGTGAGTTAGTTTGAGATGCCTTTAAAAAAGGATTTTTGTACATCTGGGAGTCTAGGTGGTTGAAATTTTGAAATGGAATAAAGAAAGCACTGCATTTTTGTTATTTTCTCCAGATTTCTGAGTTTTCTTGTAGGGTATGGCCCAATATCGGAAGAAGTAAAATACCTTTTGATTGAAAGTTAAATTATATTCAATCACCTTCACCATCCTTTTTGTTTCATGCAAATTGAAGTTAAATCAAGTTAGATATTGCCACTTTTCTAAATCCAGTCAAAAACCATGTTAGGGTAAATAGTGTATAATGAAACTCATGTCTCATAGTTTTGTATCATTAAAATCTCTTGAACTTTGTTGAGAACAATGTTTTTTGAGTAATCTTAATGATTCCAAGGTGGTAGAGTTTTTAGTTGAAGTTTGGGGTTGATCTCATGATGCCCTTGGTCTGTAACATATGTGTGTAGACTGGTAATCAGGGGACAGTGAAGACTTTAAAGAACTTTTTTTTTGTATTTAGTGTCATCTTATGGTAATAGAATTTGTAAGAGTTGAATGGAGAATTATGATACCTTTCTTATCAAGGTTTGGTGAATTTATGAGTTGGAAGGCATGGTTTTATTGACTATCCCATTGTTGTTAGTCTTGGGATAGTTCTATTTGGTACAGTATTTGTGTAGTTGTTACTTTTCATCTTGAAGGGAAAGGAAATAATTTGAAGAGTATTTAATTAGAGTATTTTGTATTCCTTTTAAACTAGTTGAGAATGATGAGAATCTTTATGGTTCCATGACTAAGATTGAATGAACATTGTAGGCCTAAAAGCTGATTAGGATAGGCTATTCTGGGGAGTTCTATTCTATGAGTTGGTTAAGTTGATGTAAAATATTTGGGTCAATCAATTGAATGTTTCTTAAGGTATTTGAAGAATCAACAAGTGGCTTATTTCCTTGATCACAATTTTTGTGAGATGTTACAATGATTTGTGAAGGGAAAAGTGAATTAGTGATGAGAAAACAAAAATAGAACGTTTTGAAATTTGTCAAATGAGATTGAGGTTGTTTCTTCCTTTGCATTGCATCATTCTGTATCACCTGTAAGGAGAAATAGAGTAAGAAGTAAGAGCCCAATATCTAGAGATTTATCTTCTCCTCCCAAAGGATTAAATTTCCAAATTAGAATACCTATATATCAAATTCATATGATTTTTTTCTCTATGGATCATGTACCTCCCCCTACTCCTAGGAAATTTGTAACATGGGATAGTGGTAGTCTGTTACAACAACCCACACCCCTAGATGTATGGCCTGTTATACCCACTAATTCCCTCAAGGCTATTCCAAGATTCTATGAAGAATATTTTAAAACCCCTTCTGAAAACCTTCAAGATATAGTAGAGGTATGTAGGGTACATAACATATCAGAGGAAAATGTCTTATTAAGACTGTTGGTTGCCTCTTTCAAATGGAAAGCCCAAGATTGGTATCTATATTTGGCTTCAGGCTCTATCCTCTCTTGGAATTGGCTCAAAGAGTTCTTGTTTGAGTGCTTCTCAAAGAAGGGAGATTGTTCCTAGTTGTTGTAACAACTTATTACCATCAAGAGAGCTCTATATGAGGCAATGGGTGACTTTAACACCAAACTTCTTAAAACATGGCAAAGGACCCTTGTGACTACTCAAGCTCAGACTGCCATGGAATTCATGTTCTATTTGAAGGCCTTTAACCCAAATATTGCAGTCATGATAACCTTTATGGGAGGGTATATCTTACCCGATGCATATGAGGTGGGGGTTCACACAAAAAATAGTTTAATTGATGTTAGAAAGCTTTCACCACAACCCTCGATGGAATTCTTTGCAAAAATCACTGATGGTCTGAAGGGACAAGCCACTTCAAGCACTCATGTGACATAGTTAACATTGGTCGCTCGAAAGTACATGAATGTGCATCCCACCACTCAAGAAAGCACATCAGGCTTTCCTTCAATGGTAGCAGATATCAATGACATGAAGGATCTAATGTAGACTTTTGCTAACGAGTTGGTCATTATCAAGTGAGAGCAAGCAATGCCCCCGAAGGAGACCACACAAACCTATGGTGGAGGGAAACTGTCTTATCAACAAAATCCATATTAAGCATTCTCCAAAGGAGGAGATCAAAAAATGACATCCATAAACTAGATATTTTTGGCCACCATGCCATTACAGATTGTCAAGGATGGCTCGAATAAAGAGCTACTCCTAGGAAAAATAATTTGGGAAAAGATGAGAATATTTGGTGTTTTTTGTGCAACCATAGTCATATGCCCCAAAATTTACCAAAGGGGAATATGGAATAGAGGGTAGTGAAACAAAGAAGCAAGGGCATGCTCTTGAATGTAGATAAGTACAAATCATCTGAAATGGAAAATGTGTGTTTGAAAGCACAAACACAAGGGATGTCTCTAGGTTAGGAGCTAGATATAATACTTGATCAAGCTTTATTTTCATGGTTAAAGGAGGAAGAGGTTTTTTTCAAAAATTATGAAACTTTGATGACCAGTGTTCCAAAAGTGTAGTTAGATTACAACAAAAGATAAAAAAGAAGGCTCATGGGAGAGTACACACAACAATCTTTTCCATAGGAAACACCAACTTCATCGCCCATCATCTAGCCTCTTTTACAACCACACAACACATCATTGGTGGAGGTTGAGATGAATAAAACACCAAGCCTAGTCGCATGGAAACAATTTCTTCTAAAGTTAAGAGAAATACCACCATTTAATCCTAAGGCCCAAACAGTCAAGATGCTTAACGTGGTGGAGCAATTAAAAAAGGCGCCTTCCCATGTATCACTATGGGACGTCATATCAATTCTCAAACATAAAAAATTTCTTCAAGAAGTGTTAAAAGAAGAAGAACAAAGCCCACGAGTAGATCTAATTTGATAAGACAATTAAATAGGAGATAAAATATTTGTGCTGGCCCCTTAGGCTCCAAAAGAAATAGCTTATGCTAATGATGTTGGAAACACATAAGAGAAAGAGGTAAGTAGAAAAAAGCCCACACCTCTCTTTTTAACACTTATAGTGGGAGATAAAATGCTACATAATAATATGATTGATTCAGGGGCTAGCACCACTGTTATGCCAAAACAAGTGGTGGATGCTTTGAAGCTTAAGTATGAGCCTCTTGAAAAGTGAATCATGCAACTAGATGGGAAGAAGGTTTTGATCATTGGTTAGAAGAAGTACTTGTCTCTGACACTTTTCTCCTACCTATACCAAATAGTCACACAAGAAGTAGTAGTGGTAGACATTCCACTAGTCTTCAGAATGTATCTATCAAGAGATTTCACTGCCAAGCTTGGCGGATACATAGCACTTGACTGATCCCACCTAATATTGAGAACCAAACACGGGAAAAGATGAAGATCATATCTAAATCCTTTCATCCTGAACATATTACATATATTTCAAAGCTATTATTTGGGGATGTATATACCTCTATTCCCAAGAAAGAGAGATACTGTGTGGAAATCCTAGAAGAAGAGGAAGCTACAAGCAGGCAGAGTCTGAAGAAGAGGTGTTGCTCAACCAATTTACAAGTTCTGATCCATTTAGTAACTTCCATGTGATAGGGATGGGTATCTATGTAATTTTTGACAATGATCAAGCTTTTTTGAAAATGATCAAGCATCAGGATAAATCCAATGAACTGGATGATTATCTTTTCTGGAAATTAAATTTTGATGGTGCCAAATGCAAAGCTATTTCTAGAGTGAGTGTCTAGTTAGTATCTCCAACAGGATCAGAGACCTACAGGTCCTACCATTTTCAGTTCTTATGCTCCAATGATGAGGCTAAATATGAAGCTCGAGCTCATAGGTTGATTCTAGTGGATCAGGTAGGCACAAGAAGGATACAAGCTTTCAAGGATTCAAAACTAGTGATAAGCTAGATCCATGGACAAGTAACTACAAAGAATACAAGGATGAAATCTTACTCACATAGGATATGGGATCTCATCAATAGTTTTGAAGCCTTCAACAAACAAGTAATTCCCCGATCACAAAATAGTATTGCTAATTAGATGGTTCCTGACGGTCCACAATTTGAACCAGTTTCCAATCCGATGAAGCAGAGTGCAATACAAATCATTGTCCAACCCTTAATTCCCAATGACAAAGAAAATGGAAAATTTTGGGTGATGAAATTTAAACAGCTTCCAACTATCCACCACCAAAGATGGAATCTCTTGGAGACACAAGGAATGACAAACAAAGATTCTCTGAAGATTTAGGGGGTAATAAAGAACTTGAAATCATAATTGACCAAAAACTAAAGGACAGAAGGGGAGATCCTTCCAAGGATAAGAAAAGGCTAAAGGACCTATGCTTTAGATATGATCTCGGACAACATGACATGGGCATATTTTAGTGTACTGTTGATTTGGCGAAAGGATCCAAACCCTCCCAATAGAAACAAAGGTTAATTGACCCAAAGGTTAAAACCTCGATGGCACAATAGCTCACCAGGTGGTCCAAATCCAAAACCATATGCAATTTTTCATTAGTGGAGTAGATTTTATAGTGTGACTAGACTAGGGATATTCTCTCTATTACATAATTTCTCAAGATGCAACCAGGTCTATATGAATGAGTTTTCCCAACGTAGGATGACCTTTACCACTAAGTGGGGAGCGTTCACATATTCAAAGATGTTGTTGGAACTCTTTAATACTAATGAATCTTTTCAATAGGTAGTAAGCATTGCCTTAGAAGGGTTGATCATCTAAACTATCCTCATAAATCTGGGTGACCTGCCAATCTTTTCTAGGGATATGTGTAGGATCATCAAGGAAAAAATAGGCCCTTAAGTGGTAAAAAAATTAGAAAAATCAAAGTCAGGCAACTTGACGTAAAAAATTGAATAATCTATCCATACTATTTTAAAAATATGTAAGAATAGAATTTGTAGAAAATTGAATTTAGTTTCTAAACTACTAAGTTTATTTAAAAAAGAAAATCTATTTGGTGAAAATTTGAAATTTCAATGCAGTAGTACTTAAATTTTAGGGAAAAAATAAGTAGGTGTCTATCTAACCAACTAAACCACAATAAAATGATAATAGTTTTTACTAAGATTTTAGATATAAGTAGAGGACTCATGTTTTGATGTGGTGCATATTTTTTTGTATTTTTTTCCAAGTAAATAATTAATTATGATTTTTTTATTAAAAAATTTTAAAAATATAAAAAATCATATGTCTGACCACCTTAACTTGGTCAAAAGTTCATAATTTTATTTACTTTTTAATCCTATAGTATGCAAAGCATAGAATGTGACACATTTTTTGGATTCAAATAATGTGATATCATTTGAAAACTGTAGATGTTTTTCAATTAGACTATCAATCAAGACTTTATTCATAATTCAAATGGAAAATGAATAATAATTATTTATTAAATTCAAAGAAAAGCATAATTTATATTGGTGGAAAGATGAAAATATCTTTTAAAATCCCTTTTCATTTCATCAATTTTGGGTAAAAAAAAGGTCCTCAGCCACATGTGCCATCATATCAATTACATATTGCCACTTTTTGGTCCATCATGATCCTACACATACCCCTAGATCAAAAAATGATTATTTCAATCACCTAGAAAAGGTTTTATAGGAAATACAAATAGTTTGGATTTTCTTTAAATCCAAAAAAATGTCTCTTCGGAGTACTTCAAAGAGAGCTTCTTGGCTTCCTAATATCAAAAGAGGGAATAGCCATAAAGCTCGAAAAGGTATAAGTAACAAAGGGGTTGTGATCATTTTTGGGGAAGATTAATTTTGTAAGTAGATTCATGTCAAATGTCACAAAAATTTTGTGATGGGTCACCCTAATGCTTAAAGATAACCTACCTTTTGAGTGGAATTCCCAAGACACAACTCTCGATGAATTAAAGATGACCCTCTCTGAAACCCCGATGCTAGTTAGCCCAAATTTTTTCAAAGGTTTCCTACTCTATAAGAAAAGTGGCCAACATGATATAGTTCCTATGCTTACTTAGAAGAACAAGGGGTATAATAAATATAATCCTATTATATTCCATTCAAGGAACCAAGAAGGTTGTGAAGCCATTGTGTGGGATACATCACGAAAGGAAAAATTGCCAATTTCCTTTGAGAGCTAATAGCCAATTTTGGCTGGCTAAAAATTGTTATATCCAACAATGCCCTAGCTATTGTGAAATCAGGAATGTCAATTTTTTCTATCAGAAGTAGGGCTTTCCTAAAGGTTCCATCAAGTTACTACTCACAAGGGAACAAGGTAGCAAGATTGACCAATAAAATCCTAATCAATTTAGACAAGTGTATTGGGTCCAAACAACAAAAGGGTTGGCATAAAAAATTGTGAGCTACTCTATGGTAAAACTAAATTACTCTCAATAATATTTTAAAGATCTCCCCTTATGAGTTGATGTATGGAAAAGAGGTAGTTATACCCGTTTCCATAGAAATTCCTACTTTATAGCCACTAAAAGCCTTGGAGGATGAAAGAAATGACAAAATGAAGGTACTGATGGAACAACCCCTCAAGTTGGAGGAAGATAGAGAAAAGGATCATGGAGCCATGATTAATTTCCAGTAGATTGCCAACCAAGGGTTTGATAAAATGACTTCTAACCCAAAATTTAAAAGTGGGAGCTTAGTGTTAAAGTATGAGGAATGCACTAAAAAACTAGGGCAACACATGAAATTTGAAACACTGTGGAAAAGACTTTTCTAAATCATCACATATGAAGGAAAAAATGTGTATGAGTTTGAAGATGTTTAGCAGTTAATTCAGCCTAGCCCCTCCATCAATGAATTGCCAAACATCTTCTAGCACAACTCAATTATAATGGGATTGGACACATTCAAGTCTAGCAGTGAGGCCACAAACTAGGAAAGCAAGATGTAGTTGCTCCAATGTTGGTTTTCATCAGTAACAAAGTCTATAATGACTACCCACTTGAACACCACCATTACAAGAGGGTCATATTTTTTCACTAGGAAGATGATTTTGTTCCTAGTGAATTCTCCCATGAAGTAGTTTTGCAGTCTCCATGGAAGGATCCAAATAGGAGTACCAAGGCTAGCAAACATTCTGATAGACAATTAATTATGGCAGAATGGGAATAAGTGAAAGGATAGCTAACTTAGGAGACTATAATGTGTTTGAATGAATGCTGGAAAAGGTGGTGTAGCTATATATTGAAAGGGTGAGCTAGAAAATTTAACTAATGGAATGTCTATTTTTGGCTAGATAACAACAAGAATTTTTTAGATAGAATGAAGCAAGGCAGATGAATCATACGAAGGATTAGAAAAAATTCTCTAAGAAATAAATTTGGGAGTCAGGAGTAAATTCTTTCATACGCTACTTGTTGGCATGTTCCCTTCACCATCATCAGTTCCAACTAGTTTACTAATGAGAAAAGACATGGATTAATGTACTAAAACTCTAAAAAATTAATTGTCGCATCTTTTCAAGGGTACATTACATCACCTCAGCATGTTTTGTATGATGAAAAGCACACTTTTCAATGCAATAAATTTATTTGTGAAAGAGGTAGCAAGGAAAATGTACTAATTCCATTCTCATGGTGTTCTCAACATTCCCAAGGGATATAGATCTGATGTTTACATGTATTGCCTCCCTGTCAGCATTTAATGGACCAACATTAATAGCATAGTCTCAACTACATGCACAGGTAAGAGAATTAATTACACTCAAAAGTAGTTTTCTCTAAAAAAGCAAAAGGAAAGTGGTTTAGCAAAGCTCTCTACAATTTTTTTCTTACAATCATGGTGGAAGCATCTACCTCTGGTAGGTAAGCTATGGTTTCAAACAAAAGACCTAGTTACACTAGTGTTTTTGGGTGCTACTTGTTTGCCAATGCCCCAGCACTAGAGGAACAACCATTTGAGCACTGCAAAAAGATCCAACATTCTAAGAACATTCAAAGAGAGGTAGTGCAAGACATCATTGATAATGCTTTTGACCCTTAGTTGTCTACCAACCCTAAAAATCTTAGGCAAGGTGCATTTCAAAGGATGTTGGAACACCAACCATCAAAGGATTTTGTGTTTTGACTCTATAATAGTGGTCTTCCATAGTTTCTGTTTTGTATTGTTCATTCATGCCAAGACCTATTTGATGCATGCACAAAAACATTCAACAAAAAATGGAAGCCATCAAGAGCCATCAGATTAAGATTACCATTTCTACCAAAGTTGTACGAGATATGCTATGTTTCCCTATGAGATGGGATGTCGAGCCTTTTGATGAGGAGAAAATAGATGCCCTAGGAGAAGACAAGTTTAGGTAAATGAATTTATATAAGGATGAGACAAAGGGAAGGACACAAAGAGGATAGATTCATTGGCCCCTTTCACACAAGAAATTTAAGGACACATAGTCCATGTTCTCTATGTTGGCCTAGGTTTTTGGTCTCAACAATGATGATGAGGTCAAATATTTCTAGTTTTCCCTAGGCCTTGTGCTCAAAAGGGAAATTTTTTTGAGGCATTATGATTTTTCTCAGATAATAGCTAGGAACATTAAAGAATAGTTGAAGAATTACCATACCAAGCCTAGGTTCAGGTATTCTTTTGTTCTGGCTCATTTTATTTTACATCAAAATTTTGAGAGGTTGAGAAGGAATGTACTAGTATCTAGAATAGATGAAAGGGGTTGTTTCCAACTATTTTTCATATGGACCCCTATTCTTTCAAAGATAGGAAATTATTATCAATTTGTGGATAATTTTCTAAGGCCAATACTCCAAGATTTTTTGCCTCACCCCATTGGCTATTTCTATCAGGAGGTTATGGGATGGATAGAGAATCCACCTATCCCATTGGATTATTTCCTGGGAAAATATTTCACATGTGTTAGGTTTAAGAGTTTTCTTGAGGAAGTTTTTTGACTCCCAAAATTTGTAACTGATAGGGTTTTTGCGCTAGAGGCATGCCGCCAAGTATATACCATTGACAAGGTTTATTTCCCTAGAAGGAACAAAAAAATGCTTTATGATCTTCCTCTCATGATTGATAAGAGCTGGGTAATACTAACTAAGCATAAGGACAAGGATGATATCATGAATTTACTAGAATCTTTGGGTTTATTCTTCATTTATGACAAGTGGGATTATAACCCAAATGGGATTTTCACTTTAAGACATGAGGCTAGGGAATATTTACAAAGAACAAGGAACCTAGCTTGAGAAAGCCTAGAGGTATAGATTGACCTGGCTCATATTCCAAAGGAACGACCAAAATGGTTAGGTTTCTATGAGCCATAGGTGGGATATAAAAGGAACTTCCCAATAAACAATTTTCTCAATACATAATTGAAGAAAAGAGGCTAGTTGGAAAAAAAGAATTCTAACTTCTGGGGATTGCGATAGGAGATGAGATGTTTAGCTACCCTATTTAGCAACTTTCTACTCAATGATGAATTTGAGGATTTATATGAAAAGGAGGTTGAATCCGAAAACAACAATCCTAAGATGATTCATGAAATCAATGAAGAAAGGGTTCAACCCCAAGCTTCTAGACCATGGGAGTCTGACGTCCAAAGAAATTTGAGGCAAGTAGGTTCAGAAGCTTCATCTACTTTAAGCACCTAAAATAAAGGAAAAGGATCCAATGGTCTCCAAGGTCATCCACCACAGCTACTAAAGGTCAAGTTTTAGAAGACTTTGTAGCTAGAGGAAGTGGAGTCTGTCTTGCAAAATATTTCATCCACCATGGTTTAGGTAAGGTTTTCTCCCCCTCTTCTCCTTATTTCTACATCTCTAGTCAACCCCTTACCTCCTCTCATGGAAAGGAATCCTCCATCCTTGACCCCTGAAGTGGTAATTCTCAATGTGCCCCCTAGCTTTTTAAACAAATCCACTGATACCTTCTCTCATGTTGAAGGAGCATCATCTACCAGAGCCACTGTTGTGTCATTGATCTTCCTATTATATCCATTAAAACCACTTCTATTTTCGTCAATCCCATGCCATCCAATAAAGGTAATGTGCCTCTCCTTCAACCTATTTCTATTTTTACCCCTACTAGTTTTTCCCCTACTTAATTTAGCATTCCAACCTTCTCCATGATCATGGTACCTTTTGCGTTCCCCGATGCTCACACATACAAAGTTTCCCCTACCATCACTCTTTTTGGGCTTCCTCTAGTGCTTCCATTACAACACAAAGCGTGAATGTCCCTCAAACTCTTTAGGGCCATTTCGCTGCTACCAAACAAGCCTGAAAGGATAGAAAGTAGAAAATATTGTCCAAAAATGTCGAGAAGCCCACTACAAAGAAGATCAAAGCCTATTTTAGTGAAGAGTGAAACTCTTTGCTTATTACCACCATGAAGCTACTAGTTCCAAAGCCCAAAGGGTAAATGCAAATAGAAGATTATGACATCCATGTTGTAGGCCTAGACTTGAGCGAAACTCATTTGCATGATATGATGGTCCTATCCAAAGCCACATAGAAGGTAGTATATGTTGACTATGAAAGGCTAGATAGGAGATTAAAGAAGCACAAGCTGGAGTTGGAAAATGTGAAAGAAACAATAAGGAGATTGCAAAATGAGATCTGAGCCAAAGAAGTTGAAGTGACTCACATGAGACAAATTCAAGGTTAGAAAGAAGAAACATCTAAGTTGCTTGCAGATGATTGGAGTGAAAGAGTTCTACTTCTCTCTAAAATTAAAAATTAAAAAAAGAGCTAAATGATGTCCGATCTTGAAGCTCTACTGATCTACAAAGGATCTAGGCTAAAGCAGAGGAGTCAAAACAAGAAGCTGGAAGACTTAGTTCTAAATTAGCAAATGCTCTTTGGGAAAAGGTCCAAATGGAAGAAAATACAAGGGAAAGAGAGGCTTGATTTAACCAAGAGTTGGAAATTGTACAGGGTTTGGACCTCTCCCTATAATAATGAGGTTGATAGCTATGCATTGGAAGTGGATTACAGCTAATTTTTTTGTTCTGGGACCTATCTTATAGTTTTTGAGGGATGTTTGGGAACTAAATGCCAAGGTTGGGCTAGTGGTCAATCACTTCATGCAAAAGTGTTCATCCTGAGTGGTGGATTCCCAAAGTTTTATCTCCAAATTGTGAATTACCACTAACCAAACCCTAGAAAGAGTAGGAATTCCTAATTGACAGACCACCTTCATCAAAGCCAATGAGATTATCAATTTTCATAAGGTTACGAAAAAATGTAAAGAGTTTCAAATAGTGTTGAATAAGAAAGTTGTTGAGATCAAGGACTTCAACATCTTAGTTAGTCTCAGTTTGCCTCCTCTTCTTTCACTAGATGAAGATACACTGAAAATGGAGAAGGTCAATGATGTAATCTGATGCAAGATCTAGGCCTCAACAAAACTTCCAAGTTCAAGTTCCATTCCCATAGTTGATGATGTTGAGGGAGAGGTCTATCCTCTTTCTCAACTTTATTATCACCTAGGTGCATTTTCTTCTAGATGGGTATACATCTCTTTTTAAGCGATTTTTTATCTTGAGCAATCGTATAGGTAGATTCAGACCATTGTTCTACCAACTAATGTAGATTGTAAGGCTTAGCATGTCACTCTCATCAAACTCTAAGAACAACTAGAGGCCTAGGTTCATATCTCCATAAAGCAAAGACCCCTGTGAGTCACCAGAACTGTGAAGAATTTTTTCCTTAGTTATTTTCATATTCAGCATGTGTAAAGGTATTCAATTTTGGGTGCACCTATGCTTGAGGAGAATTATCATAAAGATGTGCAATGTGCCATGTGGTGGTTGTCCAGTGTTCATCTCTTGTCTTCCTTTTGGGATAAATTTTGAGACACATGTTGACTCATCAAGCATTCTCTTGGGAGCTATATTCATGAGCTCAGAGGTTTCTTCCTAGTTGACACATCACCTCTTCGCAATGGGTTGTTTGCATAACCTACAAAGTAATATGTTTTGAGAGATTGTCAAAGTTGGTTGGCTTTCTTCCTTTCTTGTTTTTTGTGATGAATTTCTAAGTTGGTTCCTCGGGATGATGTGATCCGTCAACAAGACCTATTTCCAAGTTGTTATTTCTAGGATTTGATCATCTATGAGCATCTATCTTTGCTAAATATCTAAGAGACATTAACACAGTATATGATAATTACTAAGCAAAGATCTTTGTGGCATAACCAAGGATCCACGATTAGATTGTGAGCTATCATGTGATGGAATTTGACAATAATTACCTCTATGTTAACGTGGTTCTTTCTTATTTTGGTGGTTATAAAAGGAGGGTGACAACACAATGAAGGGTTAGATTCCAAGTCATAGTTTCTTAACTAAGAAAAGTTTTTTAGTTTTTTAGGGTTGTTTAGAATTACTTTTTAGAAACAAGTTGCAAAACTACTTCACTTTGGCATGTTATATCTATTAAGGTTTAAACTATTGTCGAATTAGCATATGACCTTTGTTTCAAAGTTCATTTTATATTTAAAAGCACAAACTATTGAGGATAATTTGTTGAGGCTATGCATGTATGGCCTTTCTCAAGCTTTTTTCTTTATATTATCATTTTGAATATAACACTGTGTCTTGCAAGTTGGATCTAGGTAGTATAAATAGCATATTTCTATGTTGTATGCTTGTACATGGTAGAGTAGTAGCTTAGGAAAACTAGACTATGTCATTGGACTTCTCTATTTTTATGAAATTTGTTATTATATTGTACTATGTTGTATTAGGAAGAAGAGTTCATGTGATTTCTGAGATATTATTCTAATAATCGTAAGAAGTCTTTATGTTTGATTGTACCTTAATGAACACTACCTACAAAAATATTTGAAAGTTTTCACTATGCTTGAAGTTAGCCTTTGTTTGTTCTCTTTCTAACAATGAAGGGTTGTGGCATTTTGTGTCTATTTATATCACTCATAGGAATGGTTTGGGTTTGAAATTTTGTAAAAGCTTTAGCACATCTCCCTTTATGTTTTATGTTTACAATTTGTTCTCTCCTTATCTCAAAATCCCCAAAGAAGAGCTGACTTTCTATAAAAATACTCGAGTATTTAGTGAGATGCAATTTGTTCCCCACTCGCAGAATTTCCCATAAGACTATTGGAGAGGTGCAAGATTTGATGATGAACATTTCCCATAGCCACTTGCTTGTTTTTGTGAGTCTATACCATCCATGTGTGTATGTGTCTCACCCTTTTAGATACTCACCCAACAAACAACCTAAAGTTCCATTTCCTTGGAGTGAGCATACATTTTTTCTGACAAATGGTTGAAGAGTGATCCACCCCATTTTTTTTGTTTTTCATGCTCTTTTTCTTTTGAAATGTATGCTTGTGCCTTGTTATTGTTCCTTAAATTTTTTTTCTTGTGTGTTCTTTTGTTTCTATATTTGTTTTTCATAGGGTCTTAATCCTAGGAACTTGCATAATCCTCTTAGTTGTTGTCAACCTATCTCACTAGCATTGGCACATTTGAACCCCTCTTGATGTGATCTCATCTACTTTAGTGTGATTTTGAAGCCAGTTCCTCCTCAAACTAAAGTGGGGACTAAATGTAGTGTAGAGAAAAGTATCCCTTTACATTTCCACACTTGTTTGGGGCCTTGTGAACCAAATGGACATATTTGTACATTATTTAGGGTGTTGTAAAGTGTTTTCTTACACTTTCACACTAATCTAAGGTTTTTATTAACTAATTGGGATTCTTTATGCCTTATTTGGCATTATTTTGCATCCACAGGCCTTCATTAATGCATCTTTCCAAGGATAATCCCAACATAAACCAATATATCCAATCATAATTTATGGTTTTTGGATTGTATGACCCAGATTTAGTGATCTTGGACTCATATGCCACCTTGGACATATGGGTCCCACCTAGGTTTCGAGGCCTCAATTTTCATTTCACATGAATCTAACCCTTTCTTATAAATGTGTCCCAAGCTTAGCCTAATGGGACTCATACCACAACTAGCATATGAGTACCACTCAACTTAGGCCTAAATTAAATTCAAATTCTTGGAATGATTTTATCCTCCAAGATCTGATATCAGCTTATAGTGTTGTAATTTTGAGAAATTTGGCATATACAAGTATAAGTACAAGCTTATTTTACATATTTTCTCCTAGCAACATGAGTATTCATGCATTATATAAAATTTGAGCTCACAAGAGTGTTAAAGAGTCTACAAGAGCATTCAAGAGTTATCAAGAATTGATTATCAAGTTTTTTGGAGCTCTAACTTAGGGAAAATTACTAGGTTAGCATCATAAGCATAAAAAAAATAAGGGTATGTGTAGGATCATGATGGGCCAAAAAGTGGCAATATAATGGGTATGTGATTGATGATTTTTTTTTACCCAAAATTGATGAAATGAAAGGGATTTTAAAGGAGATTCTCAACCTTCCACCAATATAAACTATGCTTTACTTTGAATTTAATAAGTAATTATTATTCATTTTCTATTCAAATTACGACTAAAGTCCTGATTGATAGGCTGATTAAAAAACATCTATAGCTTTCTATCAATATCAATTTTTTTGAATCCAAAACATGCATCACATACTATAGGATTAAAAAAAGAAAAATTGAATTTCATGAAGTTTTGACCAAGTTAAGGTGTCAGACATATGATTTTATAATTTTTTAAAAAGTTGTAATAAAAAATTCTTAATTAATTATTTACTTGGAAAAAAATTATAATAAAATATGCATCACATCTAGGCATGAGTCCTCTACTTATATCTAAAATATTATAAAAAATAATTATCATTTTATTGTGGTTAGGGTGGTCAAACATACACCTACTTCTTATTTTTTCCCTAAAATTTAAGTACCAATGCATTGAAATTTTAAATTTTCACAAAATACATTTTAAAAAAAAAACAAACCTAATAGTTTAGAAACTACATTAAATTTTCTACAAATTCTATTCTTACATATTTTTGAAATAATATAGATAACTTATTCAAATTTTTACATCAAGTTGTCTAACTTTGATTTTTCTAAATTTTTTGCCACTTGAGGGCCTGTTTTTTCCATGATGATCCTGCACGTACCCATAATCCTAAGCAAAGAAATAAAGAACAATGGAGTAAAATCATTGAAAACAAAGAAAGATCTCACCAAGTGTCTTCAATCTCCATGAATCACCTTCATTTCATGTTCTTTGTTTGCTACAAGTAGATAATTGCCCTCAAATTTATGATGAGCAACCTACGAGTATGACAATGTCATAAGCAAATGTTGAAAGATTCTATCTAAAAGGCTAGACAATGCAAGTATGTAACTATGAAGCAAGAATAAAGCATGAAAATTTCTAAAGCATGAAGTCACAATGTCAAGAGATGTCTAGAGATGTCAAAATGAGACCAAATTTGCCATTTTATAGAAAAGTCAATTTTGGATGAATGGCCCAGATTGAAAGATAAGAAATATCCTAAGATCAATGGTTGAAATTGAATGTGACAACCCACAATTAGGGTTAGGGAAACATTAGTTTAAAATTTGAAATGAATGGTTGAGATTTAATTTTAGAAAAACCAAAACAATGGACAAGGTTGCATGTGACAAGGAGATATGAATGGCATGGAAAAAAAAGCTAGAAAATCAAATAATAATAGAAATTATTTGATTTATGGAGGAAATTTGATATTTTTAATTAAAAATTAATTTAACTCAAAAGTGGGGCCATGTGATAGTAAATAATTAATTTTTCAAAATTATTTACTTGGAGAGCGAAAATTAAAAAGTGGGACAATTTTAAATAAATGATTTTATTTAAAATTAGGAAAATGCCAATGTGGACAATAATTAAATAAATTAAAGAATTTATTTAATTATAACAAGACATTTAAAAATTAATGATGTATTTAAATAAATAAATAATATTTATTTATTTATTTAAATAATCAAGAAGAAATAGTGGACAAAGGATAATTAAATAATTTTAAGAATTTATTTAATTATGGAAAGACATAGGTCATTAGTGACACATTTAAATAAATAAATAAAATTAAATAGTTAGAATGAATAAAAGACATGAATTAATTGAATAATTCATAATTATTTAATTAATAGTTCAATTAGGACTATAAGACACAATTAAATATTTTAATTATGTTAGGATGAAATATGGAGAAAAATAAAACTTTCAAGCCTAGGTTAATTTTATGTGTCTACATTTTTCCCCTTTTTGTCATAATGCAACTTGTTGCATTGTGACAAAGAAAATTTCGTCAAAAACATGCCCCAGCGAAGGTACAAAGTATCTATGCCCAATAAGAAAATTTTCAAATTTTTGCCCAGTCTCAGAAATTTTTTGAAAGTGTACCGATTAGTCAATTTGATGTCTAGAAAAGCAGTGACACAATTGGTTTGGAATTTTGAGGTGTTTAAGGCATCCAAAAGGTTGGTCAAAGTTGGTCAAAAAAGTTTTCAAGAAAATCCCATTTTTACCCTATAAATAAGTTCAAATTGGGTGAAAAGTTAATTCATTTTCACTTTTACCTTTTGAAATTTGAGAGCTCTAAGACTTTGTGATGATGGTGATTCCAATGACTGAGCATCGTGACTACATTGTGCAGACCTTTTGACAACTAGAGGGCACTAAGCCACCAGTAAGCACCTCATACCCACTTCATAATTTTCTTGTTTTGAATTTTTTTTAGGGTTTAAAATTAGGTCAATGAATTTTTCATGATACATATTCATTCGCAAAATATGCATTTGTGTTTGCATCACACGTATTTGATGCGTCGCGACACAATCACAAGTGATGAGGATAGTCTAAGTTTAAAATGACACAATTGTGGGCCAATGAGACACAATCATCATTTCACCACACAAGTGTTAAATTGTGCAACAAAATTTCCAATTTGCAATGCAAGTTTGGGACCATGCGACACATTTGTTTTACAATGACACAACTAACTAGGGAAATGACGCAAGTGCTCTAGCATGATAAATATGTCAAGTAAAATGATGCAAGTGATGGATTATGAAGCAAATTAAGTGAAAACGGATTGTGAAGCAAATGATGCAATTGACTTGGCACAATGCATTTGAATTTGACAAGGGTTGACTTTAGTTTTAGCATTAGTTTCTTAGACACTTTTGATTAAATAGATGATAATGATGATTTTCAATGATGTGTTAACTTGAATTTCTCCATGTGTAGAAATTATTACCATCTATTTATATGTGTGAGTTCAAGCCATTGGCATATGCATTTAGAGATCAACTGTGGGATAGGGAGTGGAGGTGACTGATGCAATTAGGATTATACTATGTGATCTATATGCCCATTGTCTAAGAAAATAGGGGTATACTAACAACATTGGAAAAGAGGTGGCATTCAGAGACATGTTCATTTCACTTGCCAATGGGAGACACTACTATCATGCTCGAGGATGTGTACTATATTTTGTGCATTTCGATCAGAGGGGAACAATTAGTTTATGATCCACACCAGGGACTTCAAGCTATCATAGAGTTTTAAGAGGTTGATGATGGTGCATGGCTAGGCATTGATGGGTATGAGATTCGATGGGATTTTATGGCTAAGAACTATCCTTGATGGGACACAATGCTAAGCACTTTGATTTCTAGTGTACTTATTCCAGATCACCACAGCCATAGGTTTCCTGTCGGATGCGAAGATGTACTTGTTTGTATGAGATGTGATTGGACTATTTTTGCTTGGGGGTCATGTTCACTGGGTATGATTTACCATCAATTGCGTGAGGTGGCCTATAGGGATGCACACATTATCACTTGTGGGATGACATTACTCATCATTTGGGCTTGGGAGCATATTCCTATGTTTAATCCACCAGTTTAGAGACACCTTGTTGAGGGGATTCTCTATGTATATTTATTTGCAGGTGCACTATAGTAGACGAGAGTTGGGGATACTAGATTTTGGCAGCATCGTATTGATACATTTATGGTATTTTTTTGAAGGCCCTATAGAGATTGTACATAGTGGATAGGAGAGGGTGATTGTATTTCATTATGCAGATAGTTCAAATATTTTATTGGTCACATTATTTAGTTACAACTCATTATTGAGATATACCTACCCCAATAGGTATTGTCTTAGTTTGGTGAGTGGCAAGATGTTCATGTGGGAACTGCAGAGTATGCGAGATGTTCATGAGAGATGCATTGGGGATGACCCATATCAATACCCTTGGCATAACAACATATAGATGGCTTAGTGGCACAAGAGTGAGCTTGGAGAGGGGGTCCAATAGATCCTGGGACCATGACATAGTTTGATACATGGTGGCAAACACATAGGCCACAACCTTTAATAGATCTAGATGGTCCAGTGCCATTTGATCGACAAACTGTGATACCATGCATTCATCGAGGAGGATTTGGAGGAAGAGATGGTGGTAGGGGGGAGGGAGATACAAAGGAAAAGATGGAGGTAGAGGATATGGGGGGAGGGGCGAAGGAGGGGATGATGGAGATGATAGAGGAAATGGCAAGGATAGAGGGAGGTGGAGGAGAGGAGGAGATGACAGGGGGCAAGGCAGGAGGGTGCAAAAAGATGCTGAGAGATTGCCATTATCTATGATCCCAGAGGTGGAAAAGGAGAAGGAAAGAGAGGAGGGGGAGGTTAGATAGGAGGATGGTAGGGTCGAGGCAAATATTAGGTAGGAGGCTAGGTAGTCAGAGGAAAAGGTTAGCCAAAGGGAGAGATTCCAAGGGAGGAGGAGGTGCATATAGGGGAGGAGGCATTAAAAATTGGAGGACATTGTTGGTGGTGAAGTGGAGATTGTATGTGATGACATGGAGATGGATATTGGTGGGGATGATGACATGGATGAGGATGAGAGATAGCTATGAGAGAGCATGGTGGATAGAGAGGAGGATATAGAGAGGGGACCACCTTTTCCTTGAGATGCCATAGTTGACCAAAGGCTATCAAATATGTAGAGGATATTATATGAGGCCTCAACATAGATCAAGGCCTTGCAGGTAGAGTTGGAGGTGACACGGGTGGAGAGGAATTAGGCTGTGATCCAATAGTAGGAGGCATGGAGCTAGTGTTCTAAGTTTACATAGCTATGTGTAGGCCCAATTGGGGAGATAGTGAGAGACTTGGGTAGGATGAGAAAGAGCCAGGGGTAGCATAGGATTTCATATGAGAGGGAAATTCTAAAAGATCAGTGGGATCCTAGTTTATCTCAATCTAAAACTAGGATAAGCAGTGGTTCATGCAACAGTCGTAAGAGCCATAGTAACCATAGTTAGAGAAGTGTGGGTGGGTCCACATCATCAGGGCAGTCTTTAGGGAATAGGTCCCATCACAGTCACATGCATTCCTTGGGCCATAGATTGAGCCATAACCATGGATCATCAGGTTTAGGTCACAGGTCCTAGCATAGCCAGCCACTGGTCATAGATCCATCAACCTCACAGACTTAGCTCGCCATGTCTTCATAGGTCTCATCATTTCCTACCATAGGTCATCAGGCATTTTACCATTGTTATCTTGTCATTAAGTTTGATACATTATGTTGGTACATTTATATTTTTACCATTGAGCTTGTGTGCTCTATTTTTGGGATACCTTGAGAATCTGTCCAATGACATGATTTTAAGATATATATATGATGTAGTTTTGGTGCAAACTATATGTTATGTGTTATGTTTATGATACATAATGATTTGATTATGTCTATGTGATGTGATTTATGTGATGATTCCTCTGGTGATTCCTTTATATGCTATGTGATGTATGCATTTATGATGGCCATCTATGATTATATGACATGTCGATCCTATGTTATGTATGATGGTTATTTTATGATGATGTCCTATATATATGCATTATGTTTTGATTCTAATGAATGCCATGTTTATGATGATGGGTGCATTGATGTATGACTATGTATGTATGGATAATGTGACATGTGGTTCCTTTTCATATGATGTGTATACATTAATGATATGGAAAATGTATGAAAATGTTTAATGCACTTTTATGTTATATGAATGAAAATGATATATGTATGTTTAATGAGTGTATGCCTAAATGAAAGTTTAAATGCACTTTAGGTGAATGCATTTATTTAAATGTGTAATGAACTAATGCAATGTACATATGATCATGTATGTAATTATATTTTTGTATATCACAGGATATCATCAAGAGACAAAAGAAGAGAAGTATCAAGACAAAAGGAGATTGATGTTAGTGTGGAGGAAGAATCCTTCAATACATTGCCAAAGAACTAATAGTTATTTCTCTAATCATCATTGGGTGGATTATTGTGATGGCTAACAAATGCCACGATATGAAATAGATCAATGGTGTGCATGGTCGTAACATCACATGGAACAAGCAATCGCAGACAAGGATGATCGTGAATCATACTAGGAGCTCAATTGTCCTATTCTTTTTTCACAGCCAACCAGAAACAAGAAAGACAAGCCATGAAACATTATTGCTCCTCTAAATCCTATCGATAGGAAATCCTTGAGGAACTAGCAACATGCCTATAAAAAAGACAATACAAGAAAATCATCATGATATGTCGCTGCTCCTCTAAATATTATTGTTAGGAAATCCTCAAGGAACTAGTAGCATGATAAAAATTCAAAAGACAAATGCCAAAATACATTTTTTTCCAAAGTGTTTTCCAAGTGTGTCTAAATGTCAAGTGTTTTGATGCCAAGATGCTGGGTGTTTTGATGATGTCTAGATGATGAATTCCAGGTAATGCTAAATTTAGGAAGGACACATCCTAAATGATGTTGATGTTGAGACGATCAATCCTCAAATGTCATGAGAATCTCTCAAAATGTTAGATGATGGTGACAATGCCTTGGAAGGACAGTATAGACACCGAAATCTGGTCTAAGCTTGTGACTTTAATATTTCTTAATAATTCATATTTCTTCCATGGTCATGATTAAATAATGTCAATTATTTAATTATTCTCTAAGGTCCTCATTTCTTCTATTAATTAAATAATCTTAATTATTTAATTAATTCACACTTTTCTTTATTCTATTTAAGTAATTAAATAAACGCTTTTTTATTTAATTATGTTACTAATTAACCTTATCCTTCTTCTTCAATTAAAAAAATTCTTATTTAATTTACCTCTATCATATTTCAACTACAATTAAATAAATCATTTTATTTATTTAATTATTCATTTAAATCCCTTCATCATTTAATTAAATAAATCTTATTTATTTAATTATTCTTCAAATATCAAATCTTGAATTAAATGAATTATTTAATTCATAAATTCTATTTTAACGCATTCCTCTATATTTAGAAAATTGTGCAAATTATCTAAGTATTCACTCTTGCTCAACTCAAGATCTATTTAATTCGGTTAGTTAACTTAGGATTTAATGTCTGAGTGGATTTTGTGAGTAATCTCTTCGTCATATCCTTCAGTCATCTAGCTCTAACTCAATTGCGTGTACATGCATATTAAATAAATATTCCTATTTAATTAATTAAATCTTGTTCATGCATTGAAACTGAGAGTTGCTTTAATCCATCTTTATGTTTTTCATGCAAAGACTATTCTTCTATTTTTGAATACCAAACTCGAAGATTAAAAAATTTGTTTAATCTTTATTTCTATTTCTAATTTGTATCACTCATGTCACTACTAATAGTTATCAGAATGCATGTCTAATCTTGCAATCTCAACCATCCATTGATCTTTCAATTCTAACCTATCGTTCAAATAATCAATTTTCTATAAATTGATTTGTCATTCTTCATTCCAATCTCTCTCAAAATCTTATGACTTTTTGGAGCAATTATCTTGAATCTTCGATGTTTTGCTAAATCACTATCATAGGCTATACTTTCATATGAGAAATTTGAGGGAAATTATACTACAATGGAAAAATGGAGAAGGGAAATCGAGATTATACATGGAAATACGTACATATTGGGTGAGATTGTTTAATTTATTTATGTTTTGGATTTCCTTTTTTCTTTGTTGCTTAGCATAGATTGCATTAGAGCTTAGATCACATTGAGTGTGTGATTTTAACCTTCCTTATGCATTTTCTAGATGTTATAGACACATCCTAAGGCATAAATAAATGATGGGGGTTGTTCTTCAGAAGGACACATTCAAAGAATAACCAAAAGTTGACTATTTGACTTTTTTTGACTAAGTTTGACTAGATGACTGAATTGATGACATGCTGGCATTGACATTCCAATGTCATTGAAATGTCAATTAAGTGATTGTCAAAGTTTGTTGTAAGAGCTATTTGTTTTAAAATAATTTTTTTGACTTGAAGTCATTTGACGTGTGTGCTAGTACAGTATCATGAATCCTAATGGACCGACCTAGTGCAACCTCAGGTTCTCATCAATTGATGGCCTTTCCTACATCATACACTCAAAGACCTCATAGTTTGACATGACCATTAACTTTGTCTTGTTGACCAAAGATTGAATCATGATTTTATTTTAAAAAACCTAGAAGGATCGACCTAATGTCTCGGGGACCCAAACATGACCCTTTCCTATGTAGCAAATGCCTAGAGACAACATAGTTCGATAATGATAGACTGATTGGCATCATTGAATTAACAAGTTATGACTTCATTTTTGGGATTTTCAAGCATTATTTGGATATTTTTGTTTTTTTATATATATTTTGAATTTTTTGTATTTCTTTGGGACATTTTTTTATTTTTAGGATATTTTTCAAGAATTTTTATGATTTTTAGGTCTTTTTTCACATCTTATGTTTTTTTTTTCTTTTTTAGGAAATTTAATAATTTTTTTGTCTTTTTTAGGACATTTTCAATTAACGGGACCATGTGTGATACCCATTGTAGTCAAGTGATAAAGGATTTCCACCAATGAGGTCAAGGACAAGCTAAGTTGGAGGATATGGAAAAGGACTCACTCATGATGACAAATGGACAACATGCAAGACCTAATCTGAACCATTATTAGCTATGGGAAAGAAAGATAGAATTTCATGACAAGCATCATGAGGGTGTTAGAAAAGTGGGTGTTTATTATGGACTATGGTAGATGGAGTGAAAGTAGATGGCAAACCAAAGACTGACTACTCATGGCACCTGTTTATCAAGTTTTCACCATGGTACTTATCCAAAGCACCCATTTACTAGGTTTTCACTATTGGAAGAATTATTTCTCTTTACTGTTTTTGTCATTTCTTTATTTTTTTGATGTCACCAAGATGCACGTTCGTTAGGTTTTCGTCAAGGTGATGATTTTTTTGTATTTTTCATTTTTTTGTATTTTTATGGTTTTGATCCTATTTCTCTGATGCTGTGTGTAGAATTTTTGGAGATATAGACTTTTTATAGGCTTTGTTAATTGTTCACCATCTAGAGTAGCTAGCTAGTAAGCTCTAGAACTGAATGAGGTAGTGATGATATAAAGACCCGACCAATTGGGCTCGAACTTGTCGAGTTTCTCTCTATCAAATTGATTCTTTGGGTTTTGCATTAGGACTAGCTCACCAATGTCAAACATTTAGGCCATGACTCTCTTGTTATAATTGTGAAAAAGGAAATTTTGATATGCCAATAAATGATTTAAGGAATTTTTTCTTTGTTCTTCTAGCATTTCTATCCCATGCAGTCGTGACTATCGATACTCTTCATCATTAATCAAGCCCTTCATGGAGACTCTTAAAGATGGTATTTTGACCTCGATGGGCAAGATGGCTTCAACTCCAAAGACCAAGGTGAATGGAATGGCTCCTATAGGCATGCAGATGGTGGTGTGGTAGGCCCACATCGCAGGGTTGAGTTGTAAATACTAGTCACAACAAGCATCATTGTTGGTCTTCTTAAGAATTTTGATAATTGTCTTATTATACACCTCAGCTTGACAATTTCCTTGTGGATAGTAAGGCATGCAAAAATGATGTTAGATGTGGAAGCATTCACAAATCCCACAAACATCTTATTTTTTAAGGGATGACCATTCTCTGTGATGTTGGATTGTGGAACACCATACTGGAAGATGATGTAGTTGAGGATGAATTTGGAAATTTGCTTGTTGGTTATGTATGTAAGGGGGGTGGATTTGATCCACTTAGTGAAATACTCAATGGTGGTGATAATGAATTTATGGCCATTGGAAGAGGTATAATGAACTTTTCCCATGAGGTCGAGTCCCCATAGCGGGATGGCCTAAGGAGAAGTGATGGGCCAAAGTTCCTATGCTAGTGCATGAATCAAATCACTATGTATTTGACATTGGTGACATGTTTTGATAAAATTGAGTGCATCATTTTCCATTGTCAGTGAGTAATACCCAAGTCTCATGATATTCTTAGCTAAGGTAGGGCCACTCGAATGAGATCCACATATATGCTTATGTACCTCACGTAAATTTTTTCATGCTTTGTTAGTGTCAAGAAATCAAAGAAGGGTTCTGTTAAAGTTGCAATAGCATAAGGTGTCACTAATGATGGTGTATCAAGTAGCTTTATAGATAAATGATTTCATTGGTTATTGGAAAGGTTTGGCAGAAGGGTATGGGACTGAAGATAGTCACATATGTCTTGATACCATGGTGATTTGGGACCAATAAGCTCACAAACCACTTCTAACTCTAAAATATCATATGTAGGAACCAAAATTTGTTCCACCAAGAACTAGAATTGCAACACATTGTTGGGAATGTCTAGGAGAGATCCAATTGTAGCCATTGCATCTACTGCCTTGTTTTGTACCCTAAGAATCTATTAAAAAGCAAGCATTTGAAAATATGACTTAAAATTGTCAACCATGTATTTATATGGAATTAAATTTTCATCCTTGGTGTCATATTCATCATCAACTTGGTTGATGATCAACTGAGAATCTCCAAAGACATGCAATGTTTTAATTTTCCATTTTATGGCTATTCATAGTTTTGTGACAAGTGCTTCATTTTCTGGAACATTGTTTGTACATGGGAATGCAATGCAAAATGACTTAGGGATGGAGTCTCCTTGTGGTGTGATAAATTGTATAACTAATCCCAAGCCATGACTAGTATGAGACCCATCAAAGTTCAATTTTCAAGGTGATTTAAGCTCTATATGAAATATAGACTCATGAAAGAAGTCTACTACTAATGAATGATCACCTTGTACATGTGCATCTCTGAGTTGATCTTCTATTACTTTTCCTTTTATGGCCTTGTGTTCTACATACTATATGTCATATTCACTCAATATCATAACCCATTTTCCCAGGTGACCTTTCAATGTTGCTTGACTTAAGAGATACTTCAAAGGAATAATCTTTGCCACTAGATGTGTCTTGTGACTCAGCATGTAATTTCTTAACTTATGGGCGGTGAAGACAACTACAAGATAAGCATGTGCGACTGATTTGGTATATTTCCCTATCCTTCTCATTATTATCATTTTGTGGGAGCAATGCCCCCAGTGCTGAATTTGTTGCCAAACTATATAGGATCAAAGGATTTCCTTCAATAGGTGGCATTAGAACAAGTGGAAATATTAGATAGTCTTTTATTCGTTGGAATTCCACTTGAAATTTATCAGTCCACACAAAGGGGATGCCTTGCACATGAGGTATTAAAATGGCTGGCACTTGTTTGCTAGTTATGCGATGAAACATCAAATACACTATAATCTCCCTTGTAATGTCCTCAATTCACTAATTCCTTTTGGCCGAGGCATGTCTAATATTGCTTTCACTTTAGTAGGATCTACTTCAATGCCTCTATGAGAAACTATATATCCCAAAATTTTCCCGATGCTACACCAAAGACACACTTCTTAGGATTCAAGCAGACCTTGTATTCTTCCAATCTTCTAAAAATTTTGTCTAGCAAATTGAAGTGATCCTTGCATGCCAAATAATTTTCCAAGAGGTCTTCTACATAGTCTTCCATTAAGTTATGCATGAGGTCATGAAATATTATCATCATAGCTCATTGATATGTGGCACCTACATTTTTGAGACCAAAAGGCATGAAATTCTAGTAGTAAGTACCCCAAGGACAAGTCAATTCTATTTTATGCTAATCTTTGGGGGCTATTTGAATCTAATTGTAGCCTAAGAAACCATCCATAAGAGACAACATCTTGTATCCTATTGTAAAATCCACTATGATATCTATGTTGGGTAATGGAAAGTCATCCTTCAAGCATGCCTTGTTCAAATCACAAAAGTCTGTACAGATGCATATTTGACCATTTGGGTTAGTGACGGGTACAATATTTAAAATCCATTCAGCATAGTCTATTGACCTTATGAATCCCATGTCTAACAAATTTTTGAGCTCAACTTTCACTAACAAGGTGATTTGGGGATGCATCTTATGCAATTTTTGTTTGACTGGTTTAGCATCTAGAATAAAGGGAAAGTGGTGCAAGACTAATACTAGATCCAACCCAGGCATATTAGCATATGACCATGCAAAGTTAATTTGACATTTTGAGAAGGATTTTTGAAATTTAGGTTTATCTTCCTCTATCAAAGATGCAACAAAGAGAACAATTTTGGGATCTTCTATTGTGGCTATATTAACTTCCATGGTGTCCTCAATGAGCATTGCTAATTTTTCCTATGTCATGGGTAGAAAGTCCAATCCTCCATCCTTGGGTACCTCAAAGATGTTTTCACCCTTGGATATGTCCTTTATTTTTACTTTTGTATCGTCAGAAGGTGCCTTGCAATTTTCACCTAAAGAAGCATCTTTTTTTTTTTTTGTGACTAGAGGATTACATGGTCTCCCCAAAGTATGCTACACAATATAGGTCTATAGAAAATCTAGCTTTGTGTTCCCCAATTGGTATGCCATCACATAGTCCCATGAATTTTGCAATAGCTTCACCATTCTAAAAAATATCCATAGTTGGTGGGCCCTTGTTGGTCCTAGTTAATGAGTTGTGGGTAGACAAGGGAAATACCATAATCAGTGCTAGAAAATGGTGGGGATGATCTGGAAAACATGTAGAAATACTCAGAAAGGGTAAATATGGAATTGTCATCTTCCAACTCCCCTTCGCATTCTATCCAGTATTCTTCTTCACTTGATTTAGACAAGTTAGACTCATTGGAAAAATAGGGGACAAATGGATTGGAATCATGGTTGAAAGTGTCATGTGGTGATTCAAATGAATCCAAATGATGGTCATTAGGGTTAGATGGTCGGACACATATGTTAGAATGATGATTAGATGAGGGTATATGTTTATCATTATTGCAAGGAAAAAAGAGTCTTACCCATTCTTCCCTTTTCAATGGGACCTTAGGAAGGCCTTTAGGGATGTTAGCTTTAAACATCTGTCTAAATCATTGATCAAAAGAAGGTTCGCTAAGTTCAAGAAATAATTTATCAAGGCAACAGTCACATAGGGATCATTGAGAACCAAATTCCCACTCATGTGAGTTGGTTTCAGTAAAGGAATCCTTGATAATATTGACACTTTTGGAAACATTCACGCTCTCACCTGAAAATACATTGGTACATTAATCGTTAGTTTTGGGTAGCCCAAACCCTAACCCAAGATACTTTGGTCTTCAAGAAGGCTTTATAGGCTCTCGTATTCTAGTTTTTTTTTTTAAGGCTACTAGTTCCATCATAACCTTGTGCCTTCACCATGTCATATCCTTTTTCATACATCTAGACTGTTAATGGGGATGGATCTTTTGGGTCTTTATAAATCTAAGTTGATATGTCTTCATTATCCTCTTTGTTCATATCACTCCATTTTGCGAAAATCATTGTTGGAGGAACCTTAAAAATTTCTTTGGGATCCATTCCAAAACAAGGTCGACCATTAGCCTTTGGAGATGGGTATTTTAGTGATGCAATAGGTCGTATTCAATTTGTATTCTCCACAACCTTGGTCCTTGATCTTGATGCTTTGATTGGGTTTTCAAATACAGGGAAATGGTATGGATGAAGTCTAAGGAGTGGATGTGGATGTGGATGTAGATAGTTTTGTGATTGTGGATAGATCGATGTATTTGGATGAAGACGATGTTGAAGCATCTTAGTTATTTGGCACTTGATGTTCTAAAATACCCCTTAGATTGGTGCAATACTGGAAGGGATCAAGATCTCCATGTATCATGATTTTGATGCCACCAAAAGGAAACTTCAAGCATTGATGGTAAGTGGATGGAATAAATTTTAAGGCATGGATCTAAGGTCAACTAAGCAAGATGTTAGAGAGTAATTATTAATCTAGGACTTGACATATTATATCCATAATGACCAACCCAACTTGGATAGGAAGTGTGATAATTCCTTGAGAGGAATGTTCTTCATCATCATAAGCCTTTATAACAATACTCTTGGTAGCGTCTACACAAGCATTAGAGAAGCCTAGAGATTTAACCAGTTTTAGGGAGCATATGTTTAGTACTACTCTGCCATCTACTAAGACTTGTCAAAACTTATGTTTATGGATAAAGACTTCAATATACAATGCGTCATTGTGAGAGAATTTTGGTGATGAATAGTCTTGGTCTAAAAATGTTATGTGATGGGGAGTGGTTAGGTATCCCACCATGGCCTCAAATTGGTTGACATCAATGTCATTGGGGACAAAAGACTCCTATAGAGTTTTCTCAAGTATAGCCTTATTTGTAGGAGAGATGCATAGTATATCAAGTATAGGGATTGATGAAAAGTTAGGAGGATTCAAAACACATCTCACAAAACCTTCAACTTTCCTTCCTTTTACACACTTATTCAACTATATTTCTCTCAATATCAACAAAGATCAAAATTTTCACTATTTCCCTTAAATACAAATCATGGCACTTGGTTCACACACTCAAGACTCCAAAACAAAGAACAAGGCCATATTCCTCTTGTAGTTACTTCAAGACACCATAACCAACTCCAAACTAGTTGTCACAAACCCTTTAACCAACTTCAATAACCCAAATACAGGAACTTTAAAAGATAGACTACCCAAAATAACAATTAGGTCTTTAGGCTACAATGCTCATCCATCCTTAACACTCAACAACAAGGACTCACCACATTCTTAAACTAGATTCAAAAACACACAAGTCTCCATAAAAAAAGACCTGTCAACAAGCTTTTATCTCCACTCAACATATGAGACTCCAACTATACACACTGTCCTATTCAGGACTGTTCCAACACCGCCCTTCCTGAACAATAAGTAAACAAGGGCTTCAATCTTATATACTCGTGCCCAAATCAAATCTCAATAATTTTCCCCGAACACTAGTTTTTACTAGTCTATCATGAAACACAGTCAAGATCATTGAAATATACATGCTTCAAAATTGTTTTTATTAACTAAAATAATGTAAAAAGGAATATAAAAGCATTTAAACTATTCCCAACCACCTTCCAACATGATGGAAATTAAATTCAATAATAAAACATCAAAAAAACTTATTATTTTATTGTCATTTTTTAGATTTTCTTCATACTATAGACCTAGGGCATTTGTAAAACAATATCAAATCAATTAATCATACTATGAAAAAATGGTACATGAAATAATAGATATTAATGGACTCTTTCACCAATTTCTAGCCAATTCCATTGATTAAATTAAAAGATACATAATTTTGTTGCTTCACTATTTACCCTAGGAGGGTTTTGACCCATTTACACAAAACAATCAATATCTTGGTCAAAATAGTATGGATTTGAATGAAATAAAAAATAATATGGAAGTAGATTCATATATTTATCAAACCCCATGACTTCCCCCTCATTATCAGTCCATACATGGTCATACAGGAGTAGAGAAACACGTTTTACCAGTGAAAACATAGGAAATTGCATAAAAGACAAGGTTTCTTTATTTATTTTTCCATTATTTACATATTCCTTTCCATTTTCTCGAGATTATTCCTCATTTTAAAGGTTTCCACTCTAGATCAAATGACTACAACCAACTCTAACTACCCTTCCAACCACTTGATTTCCCATTTATTTAATTTTTCTCTTTTACCTTGACCAAGGTTTACAAGTTTTGTTCTTTTTCCACCCTTTGAATCCCTCAATGCTACTAGACTTCTAAATTAACTAATTACATGAAAAAAATGATATACCAAGCCCTTATTCTCATGAAAAAACACCTAGATCCTATTGTAGACCCTATTTGACATGTTCAAAGTATGCAAATTAGATAAAAATGATTACACAACTTATCCAAATGCCCATCAAATAACTAAAATGCATTACAATGGTCTTGAAAGACCTTATTGAATGACCCCTAAGCACACACTAAACACTCTTTTACAAATTTTCCTCATGGAGGCTTGAATGCAAGAAGGTGCTCCTGCAACATTCTCCCTTTGAAGAAAAAAATCAAGTCCCTTGAGATAGCAAAGGGTAAAGCACCTAAAACAAGAAATGAATATTTACTATCACCTACAATCATATAAATTATTTGCATCTTTATTTTGACCCATGGCTTTGTTTTCCTTGAAATCATAAGCACAATAAGTGAATTGTGCCCTCTTTTCATCTTATCATCCTATGCATGCCCACACTCATCCATACACATGATGCCTTGATTTTCCTTTTCGTCTATCAACCAAAATGTCTCTACATTTGTTGTATCAAGATAACCACAAACATCTATATGGAGAAAATTGAAAATGTCATTAGTCTCAACATGAAACAAAGAATGAAATATATCATTTTCATACCTTAATGGCTCAATTTGTAACTACAAATATATTTCACCTTTTTCCTCTTCTTCATCAGGTGTAGGCACCAACTCTTCATCATCTTCTTCCTTTCCCATTGAGTCTTCTTCATTTGTTGTCTTCATGTCTTCAAGGTCTTCTTTCTCTATTTGTTTGAACTCTTCATTATCAAAAATCTCTCCAACTTGTTTTCTTTCTTCTCCCTTTAACATACTCTTCATATTCTTCTCTTGTTTTCTCTTCTTGATTAGCCTCTTGATAGGCCAAACAAATCTCCTCTTAACTGATAAGTGCCAACTAGATTGTAACTGCTTCCATTCAGCCTCAAGCCTTTCTAACCTCATACTAATTGCCTCTATTTCTTGCCTCCATTCTGTCATCTCTTGATCCTTCTTTTTTTATCCTCTTTTCTCTTTTTCTCTTTCTCCTTTGTCAGCAAATTTCTTCCCAAAATTATCACCAAATCCATCTTCACAAGAAAGTCTCTCCTTGCTTCTATTCAACTTTTCTTTGCCTTTCCTTAGCAACAACCTACACACAACCAAAACCACAAAGCAACACTAGCTTAGTTATTTTGTTGACCTCTGATACCAACTAATGCAGATTTAGGAGGATTCAAAACACATCTCAAGAACCCTTCAACTTTCCTTCCTTTGACACAATTATTCAACTATATTTCTCTCAATATCAACAAAGATCAAATTTTTCACTATTTCCCTTAAATACACATCATGGTACTTGGTTCAAACACTCAAGACTCCAAAATAGAGAAAAAGGCTATGTTCCTCTTTTTTTTACTTCAAGACACCATAACCAACTCCAAACTAGTTGTCACAA
This sequence comes from Sequoia sempervirens, assembly GCA_007258455.2. NCBI lineage: Eukaryota > Viridiplantae > Streptophyta > Pinopsida > Cupressales > Cupressaceae > Sequoia > Sequoia sempervirens. Next base: position 356,784,693 of record VDFB02047230.1, read on the forward strand.
ACCCTTTCACAAACTTCAATAACCCAAATACAAGAACTTTCAAAGATAGACTACCCAAAATAACAATTAGGTCTCTAGGCTACAATGCTCATCCATACTTTACTCCCGACAACAAGGACTCACCAAATTCTTCAAGTAGATTCAAAAACACAAAAGTATCCTTTAAAAAACACCTTTCAACAATTTTTTATGTCCTCTCAACATATGAGACTGGGTATGTGCAAGATCATGATGGGCCAAAAAGTGGCAATATTATGGGTATTTGTAGGGTATGTGGCTGACGACTCTTTTTTTACCCAAAATTGATGAAAAGAAAAAGGGTTTTTAGAGGAGATTCTCAACTTTCTACCAATATAAATTATGCTTTAATTTGAATTTAATAAATAATTATTATTCATTTTCTATTAGAATTACGACTAAAGTCCTAATCAATAGGCTGATTGAAAAATATCTATAACTTTCAAACGGTATCACATTTTTTGAATCCAAAACATGCATCACATTCTATGCTTCACATACTATAGGATTAAAAAAATAAAAAATTAAATTTCATGAATTTTTTACCATGTTAAGGTGGTCAGACATATGAGTTTTTTATATTTTTAAAAGTTGTAATAAAAAATTCATAATTAATTATTTACTTGAAAAAAAATTTACAAAAAAATATGCATCACATCCAGACATGAGTCCTCTACTTATATATAAATTCTTATAAAAAATATTATCATTTTATTATGGTTAGGGTGGTCAAACAGACACCTACTTCTTATTTTTTCCCTAAAATTTAAGTACTACTACATTGAAATTTCAAATTTTCACCAAATAGATTTTATTTATTTATAAATATACCTAGTAGTTTAGAAACTACATTCAATTTTCTACATATTCTATTCTTACATATTTTTGAAATAATATAGATAACTTATTCAAATTTTTACATCAGGTTGTGTAACACTGATTTTTCTGAATTTTTTGCCACTTAAGGGCCTATTTTTTCCATGATGATCCTGCACATACTCGACTCCAACTATACACAATGTCCTAATTAGGATTGTGTCAACACTTCACTTCCTAAACAATAAGTAGGGAAGGGATTCAATCTTATCTAAAAACCAAAAATATATCAAGAAAAGGACTTCATACACCATGGAAACCATCGAAACTCATTGATGCTCAAGTTGGACCACTCACCCAAATCAAATCCTAGTAATCTGCCTTGAACATTGGTTTTTACTAGTCTGTCATGAAACACAGATAAGATCATTGAAAGATGCATGATTCAAACATGTTGTTATTAACTAAACTCAGCTATAAAGGGATCTACACACCCTTGAAACTATTCCTAACCACCTTCCAACATGATGGACATTAAATTCAATAATAAAACATAAAAAAATCCCATTATTTTATTGTCATTTTCTAGATTTTCTTCATACTACAAACCTAGGGAATCCATAAAACAATATCAAATCAATTATTCATAATCTAAAAACTTGGTACATGAGAGAATAGACATTAATGGATTCTTTCACAAATTTCTAGCCAATTCCATTGATTAAATTAATTTGTTGCTTCATCATTTACACTAGGAGGGTTTTGACCTATTTTCACAAAAAAATCAATATCTTGGTCAAAATAGTATGAATTTGAATGAAATATAAAATAATATGGAAGTAGATTCATATATTTATCAAACCACGTGATTTTCCACTCATTATCAGGTTGTACATGGCTGTATAAGAGTAGAGAAACATGTTTTACCAGTAAAAACACAGTAATTTGGTTACAAGATAGGGTTTCTTTATTTATTTTTCCATTATTTACATCTTCCTCTCCATTTTTTCAAGATTCTACCTCATCTTAAAGGTTTCCACTCCAGATAAAATGACTAAAACTAAATCTAACTACCCTTCCAACCACTTGATTTGCCATTTACTTAGTTTTTCTCTTTTACCTTGACAACAAGGTTTACAAATTTTGTTCTTTTTCCACCCTTTGAATCCCTCAATGCTTCTAGACTTCTAAATTAAATAATTACATGGAAAAAATTACATACCAATTCCTTATTCTCATGACAAAACACCTAGATCCTATTGTAGACCTTATTTGACAACATGTTCAAAGTGTGCAAATTGGATAAAAATGACTATATAACTTATCCAATTTCCTATCAAATAAATCAAATAAATTATAATGGTATTGAAAGACCTTATTGAATGACCCCCAAGCACACCCTAAACACTCTTTTACAAATTGGGCTCATGGAGGCTTGAATGCAACAAGGTGCTCCTACACCAAAGATTGGGGCAAGTTTTTTTCCTATTTGGTTAATGAGATTGAACTGTCGCTTAGGTTGTGACTATTTGGTGGATGGACTAGGTTGTAGTTGTTTGGAAGATGTTTTGGAATCAAGAAACACTAAGAGGGGAGTGAATTAGTGTTGTACAATTTTTAACTTTATTAATTTGATCATTAAAGTGTTGATAATATTCAACCAAATAAAAAATGCATGAACATAAGAAAAATGACCACAACAACATAACAAAAGGATTCTTTTACGTGGAAACCCTATTACGGGAAAAAAATGGTGGAGGTCAATCCACAATATTATTTTGAGTGTACTCAAAAGAAAAGATTACAAAATGAGAATGCACTTGCATTTAGGCACACTGCCTAAAGCTCATTGCTCAAAAATTGAAAGGCTTACTGCCTTACAAAAGTTTGGAATACTTCCAAGGATTTGAACTGATAAAGTATAATCTACAAATTCCTGATTATAGTTCTTGTTAGGCTCAACAATCAAATTCTAGACATTCTAATTGATTCCTTTTGTTTTCATTGTTCTTCTTCAATTCACACCAAAAATCCTTAATGCACAAGTGAAACTATGCATAATCGCTATACTGAACTTCTATCATTTGCAACATACATCAACTGACATCTAACACACACCAAAATGATATGGTACACCACTTATATATATCTACCACCAAGAATTTAATCATTTCATGTCGGCCTCAACAAAATAAGAAATTATGATATTGCTATCAGGATTCAACCGTGTAGTTTCGAGTCAAACTCATTGACCCATGTTTCATGAGGAGTGGTTCAACAAGAACCCATCTCTCATGTGCATTTAGATTCGGCTGCAGGTCAAATTATGATATATGAACCATCTAGCCAGATCAATCGTAGTTACACGTATTGCTAGATTCAACCGCGTAGTTTCGAGTCAAACTCATTGACCCATGTTTCATGAGTGGTTCAACAAGAACCCATCTCTCATGATATCGAATGGTCCACTTAGCACTCATTGCATCTAGGTGATGCTCATAGAGGTGTAGTTTGACTAAACTACACGGTTGAATCGGATAGCAATATCATAATTTGACACGCCGGAAAAAATACCTCCTACTTATCAATTGATGAGCTAAAGGCTCTATTATGAATGGTTCATAAGGTACAACACTTGCCGAAGGTTTTGCAAATGGTAACAACTCAAGCGCTTAACCTTGGAGAAAACTCCTAGTTAAGCGCGCTTGAGCTGGAGCAGTACTGGGATGGGTGACCTGACGGACCAGTGCTTCACCTCTGTGAGCATCACCTAGATGCAATGAGTGCTAAGTGGACCATTCGATATCATGAGAGATGGGTTCTTGTTGAACCACTCCTCATGAAACATGGGTCAATGAGTTTGACTCGAAACTACACGGTTGAATCCTGATAGCAATATCATAATTTGACACGCTGTGGAAAAATACCTCCTACTTATCAAAATAAGAAATATTCACAAATTGTTGGCTCAAATAATTCATAATATTCAAAGCACATCCAGAAGAGTCATCAATAACATTGTGAGGACCCAAACCAAAATATTCGAACACAAAAATACTTAAAAAATAACTCCTCAAATATCTGCGACACACTATATTCACCAAGTCGGCCTTCATACACTGATGAACAATTTTTTTCTTACTAGACCTTCTAACTTTCACCGAAATTGATACAAGGCACAAAGATTTATAGATAACACATATTATGCATCGAAAAATACTCCCTAAGATCCACAACACAAAGTAATAATAGAAAATATGCATATGAATCGAAGAGCATGAAATTACAGGATGCTCTATTATAACTTAACAAATAATCACTAATCTTCAAACTATCTACCAGTATGAGAAAATTGCAACGTGTGGAATAACTAGCTAATAAGGTTTACCATCAATGAAAATACCATAAAACGTGTGCAGTGTCTCTTTCCAACAATCTCCCCCTTTAGAATTGATGGCAACACTTGGTGAAAAATGACTAAGTGTCAAATCAATACAAACAAATATACACTTCTAATCAAGACTTCCAAAAATATTTTCATCCACAACTCAAAAATACAACTCCGCATTAGATGAATATACATTTTTCATTGTTCTATTCTCCTCCTTTGACATCAATGGAAAAGATGAGGAATCTACATACAAAACTCTTATAAAAAAAATAAAACTTCAAACTGCATATGTACAAACTTTGTTTCAAAATGACTTACACAAACTTGAAGATATTTGTAGAATTTTTCTTTAACAGGTTGAAGCTTGTGTCCCAACTCTTCTTGAGAATTTCCAAAATAGTTATGTGACCATAGAGTAAATAATATTGCACTTTTGTAGATTCAAGGCTCACTGGATCACTGACCACCATAGCATCTTGTGCTTCTTTCAAAGCATTCAACATGGTTTCCATCTTTGGACCAATTATCCCTCCAAGTTCACCAGCTCTTTCCAAAAATCTATCATTATCACACTTCTAGCTCTTTATTTTGTTCTAGGATATAACTTGACCTTCTTGTTCTCCAACATAAACAATTAAAGGGCCAAAAGCATCAAAAATTGCAGCTAATTCTTTCTCAAGATCCTTAACCTTCTTCTCATTTTCCTTAGTAAGTTTTGACAAAGACAAACATGACTTATCAATCCTTCCATATTCTAAAAATGTACCTTGAACAACCATTTTCACATATGTAGCTAACAAATATTTGTCATTAGTTATCAATCCTTTCAACTTATTGATATGTCTAGCATCAAATTCCTTCTTAACTTTGACCAAAGCTAACTTCTCAAGTGACTCAAAATGAGTACTTACTGAATTTATGATTTTATTTAGCTCAACAGAGGAAGAACTAGATGAATCCTTAACATGAGCATGCATGATCTCCAAAATTCCACATGCTAGGCTCAATAATTCACTGTCCTCAATGTGAGACTTCAAAATTTCTTCCCTAGCCTTAGCTTGTAGAAATGATGTGACTTTCATTTTCTGAATTGGGGACAAAGTAGACAAATGAATAGGGGCATCTCCCAAATCAAGATCAAATTCTTCCTTTTTCTCTTCTAGAAACTTCTTCATTGCCCCTACAGTGTCTCTTACTTCTACTAGAACTTCTTTAACTTCAACCTTCTTTTCCTCAACCACAATATCCATTGCCACTAATTTTTTCTTGTCATTTGGAGCTTCAACTTCTTTAACTAATATCCCCATAGGTTCTTCTGTATCATGCATTTCAAGAGGAATCTAAGTGTCCTCAATTGAAATCTATTCATTTATTTGACCAGATGAAATATTTTCCACATGCTCTTCTTCAAAAACAACATCCATTATGTTCTTTAATAGAAACTACTTTAGAATTCATTTAGTTTATTTTTCTACTTCTTTAGTCTTACCCAACATATTCTTTTTTATTCTTGTTTTTCTTTTGAACTCTCTTTTTGCTTCTTTTAGGGTTGACTTCATTTCTTCAATAGACATTACTGAGCTTAGATTTGCAAGAACCCATTCTCTCAGCTGCTCCTCTTTAGTTCTATAACTCTCCTCATTTACAAAATTTCATACAATTCCTTAGGAAACAATGCCATTATCTCAATAAGAGTCATATTGAAATTGTTGAAATATTTTATTGTAGCTTCCTCAAGGACTCTTTGACCAACAATATCAAAAGTACCATAAACTTCACATAGAGGATTAAGATTTCCATCATTAATTATACCTCTCTCAACATCCTCTATTGACATACCTGGTTTGTTAGGCTTCACCTCTTCTTTGCTTTCTCCTCTTCACCAGAGGAATCGAATGATGTTGTTGTAAGGGTGCTCATACACTTTATTTCTCTAAATTCTTCATCATATTCTATTTCTTCATCTTCTGAAATAGCGTATACACTCTTGTGATCTTATCCTTCTTCCTTTTACTAGATGCCTTAACTTGAGCTTTTGTAGGGGCTGACTTCTTTGCACGACCAGATAGGGGTGTTGAGCTCCTTGTTGATCTAGTTCGAGTAGAGGATGCTACTAGAATAGCAGATTCAATGTTAGGAGGCTCTTTTCCTTTTTCACTTTTAGCTTGTTCTCTTTTCCTTGATGCTTCTCTTTCAACTTCTTTAGATATGCCCATTCTCTCTGTAAGGACTTTCACTTCTTTCCTCACTCTCCAAACTATCATTGGTTTCTTCAATTTCTCATGGACTTGCATATCCTTTTCTACATATGTTCCAAATCTTCTTCAAATGGATCCAAAGGCTTACTCAAAATATGTTTTGCATATAGTTCCAAGATTCTTTCCTCAACTTCATAACCCATTGGCATAATCCAAACACTTCTAGGTTTTGTTGCTTCCATAAAGCATTGATGAATATCTACCATAAAATAAATTGTGTCCTTATACTTCTCCATAATAAAAGTAGGAATTATTTCCATTTCTTCAATTTCATTTTCAAAGTTCTTAAGATATCCTAGATTTTAGCTTTCCTGGCTTGCAAATCACCAAGGCTGAATAACATGTCTCTAATCTGAACAACAATAGGTTTATTTCCTCTTTCCCCTCTTTCCCAAAACACTTTCTTGACTCCCAGAACTTCATTCATGAAATAAAAGAACATAGTAACAAATTACCATATTTAAAGGAATTCTTCTTCTCTTTCTTAATCTTACCAAGATTTTCCATAAGCTAACTTCAAAGCAATTCACATAAATCATACTCTGCATTCTCCTTTACCATCTGATAGGATGCATATATGGCTATACCAGATATAGAATTTTCTCTGTGAGAGTGATAAATCTTATAACCAATGACCATCAAGGAAAAATTCACACCCACATCAATGATGTTATCAATTGTCATTGCTCTTCTATCAAATACAAAACTAGTTGCATCAGTTACTATTTGATTTTTACAGACTTCAAAATTGGCAATCCACTGGAGAAATTTAAACCTATAATAACACTTATATCCTCTTATGTAATCTTTAAGGGTTGATTCAACCGCATGAATTGAGGATGAAATCGACTCAAGATATAATTTACCCTTTCATTTTCATCAAACATGAGAAATTTCACAATCTATGTGAATTTCTTCTCCTCCAGGATTTTGAATTTGAGCTTAACACAAAAATACTTTCCAAATATGTGTTTGGAATAAAAATTTAGTAACTGTGAGATTCCTAACTCCTCAATATGAGCATGAATGTATTCCCTAATATCTTCAATGTGCAAAACACTATACAAAATAGATGAAAATGCACCTAAAGGCTCAGTCTCCATAGACTTGAAAGGATGCCACTTGAATTTTGGAAGGGGTCTATCCTAGACTTCAACTACTAATGGAGTAGCCATTTTCACAAATTCACTAGTTTGAAAGTTTCTGGATAAATACCTTTTTATCAGAATAGGGTTTGAACTTCAAATCACCTTCTCACTTGAATTCTCACCAAATTTCACAAATTTTTCCTTTAGAGTTCTTCAAACTTCTTCTTCTCAAAATGTAAAGTAAAAAATGAAGGATTGAAATAACCTTTTATCATTTGCACACCTAACCATTTTGACATAATAAATTCTTCTGCCCTAACTCAACCAAATATCCTATTTTTATACTCTATAAAAGACAACTCTTATGCGGACCTTCAATTTTGCATAAATGCTCTCTCCAATTCTTCAATAGAATTTTTATATCATTAATACAATCATTGAACTCATCCACATCTTGGTATCAATTTCCTATATGGGGTTTGAAATATTTTCTTGACAATTCCCTCTATGCCAAAGGCCTTAACCTAAGTCTCAGAGGAATTACTAGAAGTTGATTCTAGTGCTGGCTCATTTTTTGCAACAGAGGGACTCTTCTTTACCCATGTCTTCTTCCTCTACCTCTTGATATGATATGTAGTGACTTTCCCTTTTCCTTTTTCATCCTTTTGCATATTTATTCTCTGATTTACCAAACCTCTTATACAAAATCTAGCAATATGACCAGTTTTGTTACAATTGTAGCACACTACATTTCTTTGTCTAGACCAGTTGTTCCACTATCTTTCTCTTGATTTGCATTGGTTAGCAATATGGCCATATCTATTCCATTTATAACATTTAACATTTCTATAAAAAAATTTCATCACATTTCTACATTCATTTGACTTATGACCATACTTGTTATAATTAAAGCACTGACCAAGGAATAATGGACCACTTGAATTCATTCTATTTCTGCATTGAGCCACCATATGACCAAATTTATTACAAACATAATAGATACCATTAAACCTTATGAGAATTAGGTTGTCTTACCAAATACATTCTAGTGTTGTTTATCTGATTTCCTTGTCTAAACCTCCTTTGTCCAAATTTCCTTTTTTTAGATTTGGATCTTTCTCCTTCTTCATATCCAAGACCTCACTTATCACCATCAATTTCTTAACTTTTAATTAGTTCATCAAGCTTGGATGAGCTAATCTTGAAATTCTCATTGAATTCATTTGCTATAGCAAGTTCATCTCTAAGATCAACGATGTGCTTTTCAAGTTCTTCCTCATTGTGTAAATGGATTGTTCTAACTCAAGTTCCAACCAAATGAATCCATTAGTAATTTGGTTCTATTCTTCAAATTTCTCTTTCAGGGGTTGAGAAAGATTTTCTTCATTCTTCTTTTTGACTTAGTTGTTCATCTACAATGTTTTTATTGTCTTCCTACTTGATCTGATCATAAAGTTCCCTTCTCTTCCCTTTGGACTAGTTGATTTTTTCTTTTAGTGACTCAATTAATCTCTCAGCATTCATGAGGCTTGTTTGTAATTCCCAAACTTCATATTTTTCCTGATCAAGTTCATTTAGGGCCACAATAAGTTATTGTTGAAGACTACTTGAATCCATTGAAACACTTTCCAAGAACTTCCCCAAGCTTTTAAGCTTCTTTTAAGGAACTGAGCTCTAATACCAATCATTGGAATCAAGCAAAACTGAGAGGGGGAGGGTGAATCATTTTTGTACAAATTTTTAACTTTATTAATCTAATCATTAAATTTTTATAACATTCAAAGAAAATAAAAATGCATGCACATAAGAAAAATAGCCACAACACCATAACAAAATGATTTTTTTATGTGGAAAAAATGTTAGGGGAAAAACCACTATAGAGGTCAATCCACAATATTGTTCTAATTATACTCAAAAGAAAAGATTACAAAATGAGAATGCACTTGCATTTAGGCACACTACCTAGAGCTCACTACTCAAAAATTGAAAGGCTTACTGCCTTATAGATGTTTGGAATATTTCCAAGGATTTGAATTGATATAGTATCTAAAAATGTTTGATTACAATTTTTATTAGACTCAACAATCAAATTCTGGACCTTCTAACTGATTCTTCTCTTCTGCTCTATTTTGCTTCAATTCACACCAAAAATCCTTAATGCACAATTGAAACAGTGCATAATCACTCTACTAACATTCTACCATTTGGAACATTCATCAACTCACATCGAACACACACCAAAATGATATGATTGACCACTTATATATATTCACCACCAATAATTTAATCATTTCATGTCAGCCTCAACAAAATAAGAAATATTCACAAACTATCGGCTCAAATAATTCATAATATTCAATGAGCATCCAAAAGAGTTGGCCATAACATAGTGGGGACCCAAACCAAAATATTCAAACAAAAAAATACTTAAACAATAACTTCTCAAATATCCACAACACACTATATTCACCAAGTCAACCTCCATACACTAGGATGTACAAAAAATTAGTTCACCAAACCTTCTAACTTTCACCCAAATTGATACGAGGAACCAAGATTTATAGATAACACATATTATGTATCTAACAATAGTCCCTAAGATCCACAAAACAAAGTAATAGTAGAAAATCTGCATATGAATCGAAGAACACAAAATTACTGGATGCTCTATTCTAACTTAACAGATAATCATTGATCTTCAAACTGTCTGCTAGTATGAGAAAATTGCAATGTCTGGATCGAATAGCTTACAAGGGTTTCCATTAATGACAACCCCAAAAAACATGTGTAGTGTCTCTTGCCAATAAGATGGACCAAGTATCATGATCGTCAACTATCTAGGAGGAGGAGGACCAGCTATGGTAACTTTTCCTCCACGGGTAGTAACATTACACTCAGGTGTTTTCTTGATGGTAATAGTATTGACATATTCGTTAGTAGCTCAAAGGTGATTAATAATGGGTCCACCAGAATATTCGAAGGTAGTGCGAGTGTAATTGGCTTTATTATCACTAGAATAGTCGAAGACAGTGGGAGTGTATAGGGATTATTTGAACCATGATCCTGTAGTGGATTTTTATGGAACTCGTGTATGGTCCGAGTTTGATGAAAATTGTTGTCCGCCTAATTCGATGGTTTGATTTTCAATGATATCTTGTATAAGATTTCTTAATTTTCAACAAGAGGAATTTTTATACCCTTTTGCACGACAATAATTATAGAATGCATTGTCATCCCATCAAGATGGCTTGAATTGTCTTGGGTCATATGGCTTAGGGTCCTGCAATGTGATGACACGATTTTGGAGGATCTTCTTAAGGATCACTTTGATTGGTTCACCTAAGAGGGTGTATGTGCGAATCTTTGGAAATTTCCTTATTTGATGAGGTTTCCCTTGGTTTTAATTATTTTGGATGGCATTTGTAGTATGTGTCAGTGTGGTCATTGGTGCATTTTGGGGTTGAGCTCCTTTGAGAGTGAGTACAAGACCTATTGTGTTTATTTCCTTAGTGTTAACAATTCCATCATTGGTGGTTTGTTTGTTTTTGACCAAGTATTTATTTTTGTCAATAGGTGTCTTTGCGTTTGTGTTCTTGATGCCATATTTGAGTTCTCCTTTAGCAATAAGGTCCTTTTTAAGTTGGACTCCTTTTCCAATGAGGTCTATGAAAGTGGTGCAACAATCAACTTGTAAATTGTATTTTAATTTTCCTATAATTTTTTGGACAAACATGTCTACCTTTTCATTTTCCTATATCTCGACATGGCAACAACTTGCTAAAATTTTCCATCTTTGGAAGAATGGAATAAAGCTCTCACAAGTTTCTTCTTGAGTAAGCATGCATAAATTGGTAACGTAAATGTAAATGTTGATTTATAGGTGTATTTTTGTGCAAATTTGTTAGCAAGTTCTTCCCATGATTTTATTCCTTTGGGAAAGTTAGAAAACCCTTCCAGTGCAGGACCTATGAGACTCCTAGGGAAGAGTCTCATTAGATGCATATGTTCATATTCCACATCAACATAATTGGTTATAAATTCTCGTATGTGTTCAAGGGGATTTGTTTTTTCCTTTATATTTGGTGAAATTTTGCACCATGTATCCAAGAGGAAACTGTGGCATGTGTATACTCATGTCAAAAGGGTAGGGACATAAGTCATATGATGTGTGGTTATTTTTGTGTTGCAATTGCATGTTTTCCATTGTTTTTTTGCAATGTCACAATTTGAGTTGTGAATGCATCAATTATGGGGTTGTTCGTGGCATCAGACATGCTAGTGATAGGTATTCCATGAGTTATATTTACTATGAGGATATTCTCAAATTTGGGATGTGTTGTTGTGAAATGTATGATGTATTTTCATTTGGAATTTGTTGGTATTGAGAATTTTTATCAGAAACGTGTTTTGTATAGATGTGTGACGCGTATGTGGGAATATGCACTCCAACTAGGTTAATCTATATTTGTAGAATATGTTGACCTTTAGTGTTTTGATGTCCAAATGAAGTCATGTGCTGTGTCATTCGATTTCCTTGTCTAAATTGGTAAATGTGATCATGTGGAATGTTTGTATTTTTCCTTTAGGGGATATTGGTGTTGGTATTGGATTGTGATGAAGTATTGACATTTGGTTGAGGTCCTAGAATGGAAACTCATCATTTATTCCTCCCAAATGGATTCAATGAGCTTGTTCCCATGGCACTAGTTAAGGATCCAAGTGCAAGACTTGACGATGCCATTCTCCTAGTGCTGTATGAAGATCCAAATAACAAGTTTGATGAATTTGTTCCAAAGGTGGCCCCAATGGCTTGTGATGAAGTTGTTAACATTAGAGGCATTGATTGTGATGTGGTTGATGTTCCCTCAATGGATGTTGTGTTGATCATGTTAGAATTATTTTGAGTTGAGGTTCCATCAGAGGTAGCATTGATGGTGTTTGTGACATTTTGTGTGGTGGCACTAGAATGAAGGTATTGCTTGCATTGTGTTGTGGTGTCAAAATGGGTTGTTTAGTGCTAGTGGAATTATTTCCATTATTGTTTACATCATGAATAGGACAGGGTGATCTTAGGGTGTTAATGTAAAACCCTCATGACAATTTGGCCCCTTGGTATAAAAGCATGGCTAGATATCTTTGTGAATCTTGTAAGATTAATTCCTCCACAAAGGAGGCAATGTCAAGGTTTTGTGCGAAATCTTCTAAGTCTTCCAAAAATACACATGTCCATTTTTGTCTCTACATATAAACTATTCAAAAGGGTTGCATGAAGAAGATGGCACTCTCATGTCATTGAAAGGATTGAAGAAAGATGCTCCCATGTCTTGTTTTGGTTCATGTCATTGGAAAAGTTATACGCGGTTGGTGTCTTGTCCAAAAGGATCCATTTGTCTTATTTTTCTTTGGAGCCTAGCCTCAACCATATATTTATATTTTCTCAAATGAGGGAGGATGATAACTAAATGATGGGAATGATATGACACTATGTTTTTGGATTTTTTTTTTCTCATAAGGGATGCAAAATGAGGACTAAAATGACTAAAATATGCAAAGGTCTAAGCAATTTTGATGGAATTTTAGAAAAGGTTTACTCAACCACTAAAAGCTTGGTCTATTTCTCACTTTGGATCATCAAAGGAATTTTTGGTAGGACTAAATGACAAGATGGGAAATTGAGATTTCCTATCTAGACTTATGAGTTGGAAAGGTCTCACAAAAGGACAATGACTAAAGGGGATGATTTTGACTAAGTCCAATGATAACTTACTTTTGAAGGAAAATATTTTACAAGGTACGGTAAGTTTTCCTATTCCAAATTCTGCAAATATGAGGATCTAAGGACTTGATTATGCTAAAAATGATGTCTTCTAAGATGCAACCAATAATTTGCAAGGATGGACCTATGGGAGAATGCAAGCTAAAAGATGCAAGAAAGGATGATTTAAGCAATTCCTTGTCTGGTTTTGAATAGAGGCCATTGGAAAAAGATGTATGAAAGTAGTTTAAAAATATTTATACTCAGGTTTTGGACAATAATAGTGTTTTTCTTAATGATAGGAAATTGTGTCATTTTAGGTGGAAAATGTGTTGTAGGATAGCGAATGCATATTAGTTTTAGAAAATATATCACCATAGGTCATAGATGCAATTCAAAAAGTCAGTTACGGTGTTCTAGAAAATAAATGCATTGTGATACAATCAAATGCATTGTTTCAGTGATCAAATGTGGCTTACCAAAGTGATTGCGTTGCAAAAATTCTCAGATGTGATTCATAATGTCGAACGCATTGCAGGCTGAATAATGGTCTGGGTTTTTTGTAGTTTTGGTAAATTTTCATAATTTTTTTAGTTTGAGTGAGTGTTTCTAGGTCTGTGCAAGGTTTTTATTTGTGTAATGTCTCAAAAAACACTTGGCAAACAATTTTTTTTTAATGTTTGAAAACATGCACAATGAAGACAAGTATAATCCTAGGTTAGGCAAGGACTATATCCACTAGATTCCATGTGGGTTTCCCCAGTCACACTCATTCTTAGAGGGTGATCTAGAAGTTTGGACACATAGGCTCCCCCTTACCTTGCACTCACTTCTTGGGTCAACCAAGCTTCAAGCTCCCATAAATATCCCATGGTATGCTTTTCACCTCTACTAAGAACTATGAGAATATGGATACCTTGGAAACAACCATTGCTATACCAGGGAATAGATGGGTTTCTGGAAACTACTCAAAGCTTAGCTCCAATAAGGAGGAACTCCAGCCTAAAAAGGTTATTGTAATATAGGAAGATTCACTACTCATGAGTTCTCTTTGTTTAGAGAGCCTCATAGGGTGAACTGCCCTATACTACCTCAATGAAACAACACAGAAGTTTCAGAATCCAAACGAGTAGGTCATAGAGAATTTCTAGAAAAAATGACAAGCTCTTAGCTATAGGACATGAAAATGAATGACAACATAGTGTGCTAGTTTCTTAGAGGCATGCTAGTGTCTCGTATTGATCAAAAAGTGAGTTTATCTCAGAAAATACTTAAGTAGCTACATCTACTCGAACTGCTAAGAAATCTTAAAATGCAGGGAAGTAACAGAATTGAAATAGATTGAAGAAAAACTAATAAAGATAAGGAGAGAGGAAATAAATACTTACAACCATGTGAGTGATGAAGTCTCCACCAAATGAATGCCTTCAAAATCTACATCTATAAGATCTAAAGAGAATGTTGGGGCTGTATAGTGGTTTGCCTCAGTCAAACCCCTGTTTTGGTGTTCCCACCTCCACAAACAACCAAGAAGATAGAGAGAAAGAGTGTGATGAACAAAGCATGTGGTGAAAGCAAAACCCACTTAGGAGTAGAACCCGCACCACAAAATAAGCATCTGATAAAATAAAGTTACCTTGCTTGAGGAGGATAACTCATATGAAAAAATAGGTGATAAAAGAAAATACCGCTCAAGGAGGGAAATGCGTTTCACCAAGTATGAAAATAGTAGGGGATATGGAATCCCAAGATGTTCACAAGCATGAAACGAAGGAGATGAAGTTGGAAGAGTGGAGCTAAGAGAGCTTGAGAGAGCTTGAAGCTACTACAACAAGCTATTATGAAGTTGTGCAAGCAAAAGCTAATGTGTAAAAGTCTAGAGATTAACTAGAAGTGGAAGAAGTTCTTAGAGAGCCAAATGAGTTGAAGGGGTGACTTAAAAAGAGAGAATATAAACTTCTTCAGCCATTTTTGGGTGTTCCTAGCCATTACCACAGACAAAACCCATTGACAAGTGGAAAACATGCGTAGAAATGATTGTTTGAGCTTTGAAACATTGCAAGACACTAGTGCGGTGCGTGGACATTCACATGAAACGCTAGTGCCTAGACACGTCACTCTACAAAATGATGGAAATGGGAAAGCACCAAGTCTGGCAGAAGGTTGACACATAAGGCTAGCTACTGAAAAGGGGTGCTAGAGCATCTTGAGAGGAAAAAGGCTGATGTAGGGGCTAAAATAAGCCTACTCAAGACTCTAATGGAGTTGACACTAAAGTAGATGCAAATACATAGGTGAAATTGCAAGGGTGCAATTTTACTCTTATACATTTTTCCCCCACTTTAGCAGGCATATGAATCTACATTAATATGCACGCTAAAGGAAGTATACTAAACATAAATAATATCATATGCCAAAAAGGATACTATAGAGGAAGCAGATAAATCTTTGAACCAAAGACGTATGCCCCCAATCTGAAGACCTGCAAAACCAATACATTAGATAGAAAAACCTACACAATATAGAAATGTTAGAAGATAAAAAGCTAAAGGATTCAAGTCAGCAAGGTAGAGAGAACTCGATGTAGAAGGTTGTCTCAGTACTATGCGTCGTCACCAAAAAATACATAGAACTTTGGGATGAAGAAAATGTAGATCTTTGATCTAGTGTTTACAAGAGAGAAGATAGAGATGAAAAAAGTGCGTCATGAAAGCAAAACCAACTTAAGAGTAGAAGCCACACCACAAAAGAGGTGATAAAAGAAATCCCCACTCAAGGAGGAAAACTTGTATCACCAAAAGTGCATGGTGAAAGAAAAACCTGCTCAGGAGTAGAACCCACACCACAAAAGAGGTGAGAAAAGCAATCTCCACTCAAGGAGGAAAATTTGTATCACCAAAAGGCATG
The DNA here is from genome assembly GCA_007258455.2 of Sequoia sempervirens. NCBI lineage: Eukaryota > Viridiplantae > Streptophyta > Pinopsida > Cupressales > Cupressaceae > Sequoia > Sequoia sempervirens. The sequence continues at coordinate 356,800,926 of VDFB02047230.1, forward strand.
TGGTGAAAGAAAAACCCACTTAGGAGTAGAACCCACACCATGAAAGAGGTGATAAAAGTAAACCCCACTCAAGGAGGAAACCCATATCACCTAATGTAAAGGATCTCTACAAGTTCTTGGTCCTACAGAGAGGTATCCCCCAACATCTCTCACATGGAGGAAACCCAAAAAAGAAAACTCTACAGAGTTAGGAAGTGGTAACATGTCTACCCATAAATAGAGTGTGTCAAAAGCGGTGACATGTCTACCCACAAATATAACAAGTCAAAAATTGGTCAGTCATGCAGACCATAAAAATTTCAAAGGGGTCCCTTGGGAACCCTTCAAAAGGAGAGAGGTACACTCAAGGGACATGCTATTTAAAAATGAAGTCTAGTCAAGATGCCCCCAAGCTAGACGTGAAAGAATCCATTTGAGATAAAGATTTTCAAAGGGGGTCCCTCGAAGAACCTAGCAAGAAATAAGATGGGTGTACTCAAGGGAAACACTATTTGAAAGGAAAGGTCTAGTTAGGTTTCCCCCAAGCTAGACATGAAAGGTTCCATACAAAATAACTACTTTTAGGGAAAGGGTCCCTAGGGAACCTGCCATGAAAAAGAAAGGGGGTCTACTAAAGGGACACACACCTCTAAAATGGGTTATCACTGCCCCAAACATATAGGGGAGGATAGCCATGCAAGATACTTAGAACATGGAAGATATAGGTAAACCTCAATATCACTTGTCATGTGAAATAAAGGCAGGTACATTAACCAGATGGGAGTTTGATGGAACCTGAATCACTAATCTTTTCTATATTTTCCTTCAAGGATTTACATTTGCTAGTGGAATGAGCAAGCACTTGATGGTATGCACAGAAAGGATGCCCACCTTCATCATGTTTATGAGATTTATTATGTGTAGGAGAAGGAAGAGTGATTAAGCGGGCTTTGAGAAGCCTCAAAAAAATACATTGTTGCTCAAATAGAGGATGGGAAGTGGGAAGCAACCCTTTCTCTTGTGGAGAAAGTTTTGTCTTCTCACAAAAAGAAGAAGGAGACACAAAGATAGAAAACAATAGAGGAAGAATTGTTTCAATAGAATGGGGTTGAGAAGAAATCATATCACTCAACCATGGATTCTATTTATTTTGTTCTTCTAAGCAACCAAGTCCCAAATTATGCTTACGAGGTTTAAATTCTATAGGTACTTGAATGCCTTATTTGTTACGCCCACAAACTTTATGCTCATAGCCATATTTAGACACAAGTTTAAATTCAGAGCCATAACATGTTTGCAAGTCTTGAAAAGAGGATCCTCATAAAGAGCCTTGTCCCAATAATGGGGATCACACTCTTCTATGGGACCTCTATTATCTTCTTTAATAGGGCTTTCAACATTATCCTCTTTAGCAGAAGCATAATCCTCTTCCTCAGAAGGAGGATCAATACTAAGTACATTGCAACTTGCATCTACATTTCCCCACAATGTAGAAGAATGACCATCTTCGATAGCGAGTGTAGATGATGTCATCATAGGGGCTAAGTGGATCGGGTCAACTTAATGTTTCCCATTGAAGGATTCCATAAAATCTAAGGGGCCCCAATCATCACCAAGACATGCATTCCTTTGGGAAGACATAGGTTTAGGATTTCTTGCTTCATAAAGATCTTTAGGGACATTTATCTCAAGAGTATCCTTTGTAGTAGATACTACTAGAGTAAACATCGACACAATGGAAGAGATTGAAGGGATAAGAGTAGGCACAACCGAAGCTCAATCGATAGTTTCTATATCACATAAGTGCATAGCCTTAGGGTCAACCTTAACTATGACTAATTTATTGTTACAAATAAACTTAATAGATTTATGCAACATAGACAGGACTACACCCATAGCATGAATCCATAGTCTACCAAGAAGGTTATATTGTAGCTTTTCTGCCATGACATATACAAGGGTAGGTATGGTAACAGGTCCAAGCTGCAAAGGTAGTACTATGGTAACTAGAGCTTGTCGTACAACATTATCAAACCCATGAATAACAACAAAAGAAGCATTAATAGAATATGAGTCAATATTAATCTTAAGCAATAGATCAATGTTACATACATTGAGTGTGAAACAGTCATCAACAAGAGTACTTCTAATGCCAATTTTATTATTATTGACTATGATCATTAAAGGGTCCACTTGCTTCTGTACTTCTAGAGATAGGAGCTCCTGTGGATAGAACATAATATTTGATGAATCTAAACAAATGTATGCCATCAACGCATTTACATCCATTAGCCTAGTAGAAGAAGGAAATGGGATCTTTTAAAAAGATTCTTGAAGTATACCTTGATAAACTAGAGCATACTAAAGCAAGTCCCATAATGAGATCTTATTTGAAGTAACCTAAGGTTGCTCGAATAGATCGTAATCACTAGGTGCTTTAGTCATAGGTTTAGGAGCTAAAGGAAGACTAGATTGTTTATTCATTTTATTCTCATAAGTATGGGCTACTACTCTATCAAAGGGAGCTATAGAGAGATCAAGAGAGTCATTATCAAATGGAACACCATCAATAGAAAAAATCCTTTTAGATGAAGGACTAGCTGGAGTAACATAAATAATCAGTATCTTAGGATTTTGAGGGGTAGAAAAGACATAGACTACATTTACAGAATCATCACAGTTAGTAGGAAAAATATTTGAAGACATATTCTCAACATTAGTCCAAATAGGATCAAATGTGGAATAATTAATTGAACAAACATTCTCAACATCGATCCAAGGAGAATTAGATGTGGAAGGAGGTTCATCATTTTCTAATGCATCATTTCTAGAAGAGAATGCATAAGAATAAGGATGAGATTCATTATCCACCAATGCAACATCTCTAGAAGAGAGTGCATTGGGATGAAAATAATCATCATTCACGAATGCATCATCTCCAAAAGAGAGTGCATTGGAATGAAGAGAAGGTAAAGTAACATTAAGAAAGGTATCAATGATTTCATCTTCTTGCAACAAAATATCCTCTAAAGTAAGAGGACTTTTGAGAGAAGGATCAAAGAAACCAAGTGACATGGCTAAAGCCAAGTCACCATCATATGCATGGAATGGAACATCATTAACATTCTAAACTAAATTAGATACAAAAATAATAAAGGAAGATATTAAATTCATTACCATTTTTTTGGTATTTTCTATGTTCTAGTAAATTGTGTTTTCGGAGGTCTCCAAAATTGAATTTGAGGTCAAAACTTGCATCAGTCCCTAAAATTTGACTACTAAAGGAACTTATGTTTTAGGAAAAAAAACAAGTTCTCTAGGAGACCTTTCCAACAGTGCAAATGGTTCTAAATTCTGAGTACCTAGTCAAAAGTTATGACCCTGCCAAGTAGGGGTAAATAAATTCCTAGTTTTTCAAAGAACACTATTGTTCACATTAGGCTCACCAAAATGTAATATAGGAGGATTCACCACTCATGAGTTCCCTTCATATAGAGAGCCTCACGGGGTGAAATTCCCTATATTACCTCAATGAAACAACACAAAAGTTTCAAATTTTGAAAGAGCAGGTCACAGAGATTTTCTAGACAAACTGACAAGCTCTTGGCCAATGGACATCAACACAAAAAATGGACAACAACACGGAACGCTAGCATCTCCTATGGACCAAAAACTGAGTTTATCTCAAAAAATGCTTAAGTGGCTACTTCTACTTGAATTGGTGAGAAATCTTAAAATGCATGAAATAACAAAACTGAAATAGAGTGAAGTAAAACTAATAAAGATAAGAAGGAGAAAGGAAATAAATACTTACAACCACATGAGTGATGAATCCTCCACCCAATGAATCTCTTCAAAACCTACTTTTGTAAGATCTGGAGAGAATGTTGGGGCTATATAGGGGTTTTCCTCAGTCAAAACCCCATTTTGGCGTTCCCACCTCCAAAGACACCCAAGAAGATAGACTAAAAGAGTGTGATGAACAAAGCATGTGGTGAAAGCAAAACCCACTCAGGAGTAGAACCCGCACCAAAAAATAAGTGTGTGATAAAAGCAAACCTTGCTCGAGGAGAAGAACTTGTATCACAAAAGAGGTGATAAAATAAAACCCCGCTCGAGGAGGAAAACCCATATCACTAAGTAAGTATGCAAATAGTAGGGGATATGGAATGCCAAGATGCTCAAAAGCATGAAATGAAGGAGACGAAGTTGCAAAAGTGGAGCTAAGAGAGCTTGAGAGAGTTTGAAGCTATTGTACAACAAGTTGTTATGAAGTTGTGCAAGAAAAAGCTAATGTGTAAATGGCTAGAGATTAACTAGAAGTGGAAGAAGTTCTTAGAGAGCCAAATGAGTTGAAGGGGTGTCTTAAAAAGAGAAAAGAATCTTCTTCAGCCATTTTTGGGTGTTCCCAGCCCTTACCACTGACAAAACTCATTGAAAAGTGGTAAACATGTAGGAAAATGGTCATTTGAGCTTTGTAACATTGCAAGACACTAGCATGGTGCACAAACATTTGCATGACATGCTAGTGTCTAAACACATCACACTACAAAATGATGGAAACAAGAAAAGAACCAAGTATGATGGAAGGCTGACACACAAATGTAGCTAATTAAAAGGGGTGGTGGAGCATCTTTAGAGGGAAAAGGCTAATGCGTGGAACTAAAATGAGCCCACTCAAGATGCTAAGGGAGTGGACACTAAAGCAGATGCAAATACATAGGTGAAATTGCAAGGGTGCAATTTTACTCTTATACAATTATGCTCAATAGGGTTTTGGGGAATTCACTTATCTGTGTAACACATCTACACTCATAATCCTATGTTTTTCATTAGCATTCACATTTGTATACTGGTCAGGAGTAGCTCGACTAAATAGCTTTGTTGCCAGTTTGAGTTACCTTGGGGTGAGTACATTTTCCCACCAAGGAAGGCCTAATTCCTAGAGTCAATAATAGTTTTTCTTGCACCCAAGATCGCAAAAGTGCACAAAGTGATAAGATACTTCTATTATTGAATCTTGGTTACACAAATGGGAGACACTTGTTGATTTTAATTATCCAAATTGTAATGTGAGGCAAACACATAAAACAATTTGTTCATTTTAAACATTAACTCAATGTGAAACAAAAAAAGTTTATTTTAACCCCATGTTATGAAAATGCATGTAAATTTTAGCCTTATGAGTTTCAATGCAAGATTATGTTCATTTTAAGCCCATGAGTGAATATGCATGTTCATTTTACCCCATGAAATGTGAATACAAGTTGTTTATTGTTTGTTTGCTTGATTAAGGAATTGAAAAAGTGATATTAAATCAAGAAAGAAAGGGTTAGATTCCTTTCCACATGCTACAAATAGAATATTAGTAACCTAGAAAACCTCTAAGCTACTAATAGGAAAAGATATCTAGAAAATTATGCAAAAACCCAAAACTAATTTTTTACCAAGCAAATGCATCATTATGTAAAGCAAATGTCTTAGAGCTGAATGATGGAATTTACTAGGAAGATTCCTCGTTCTGCACAAAAAATGCATCTTAGGGCCGAAAGCTAGAATTTACCAAGAAGATGCATTGTTTTGCACAACAAATGTGTCACAACAGAGTAGATGCATTGTTTGGGTTATCAAATGTGTCTCAAGAAATTGAGTGCAATTTTCTATCAGTAAAATGCATATTGGGACTATGGATGCATCATTCTATAAGTCAAATGCATTATGACATAGCGATTACAACTTAGAAATCTACAAATGCTGAGTTCCATACCTATACCTACAAAAACACAAGAAGGTTGTACAAAAATATGCAAAAAACATAGTTTTGGCATCAGGTTCGCTAGTGTAACTTAGGGAAAAATACCATGTTAGCATTATAAGCATAAACAAACTAATCCTAAGAAAATAAATAAAGAACAATGGAGTAAAAACATTGAAAACAAAGAAATATATCACCAAATTTCTTCAATCTCCATGAATCATCTTCATTGCACCTTCTCTATTAGTTGCAAGTAGATAATTGCCCTCAGATTTGTGATGAGCAACCTATGACTCTAACAATGTCTTAAGAAAATGTTGAAGGATTCTATCTAAAAGGATACACAATGCAAGTATGCAACTATGAAGCAATCCTAAAGCATGAAAATGTTTAAAGCATGAAGTCACAATGTCAAGAGATGTCTAAAGATGTCAAAATGAAACCAAAATTGCCATTTTATAGAAAAGTCAATTTTGGATAAATGGCCCATACTGAAAGATGAAAAATGCCCTAAGATCAATGGTTGAAATTGAATTTGACAACCCATAATTAGGGTTAGGGAAACATTAGTTTAAAATTTGAAATGAATGGTTGAGATTTGATTTTAGAAAAATCAAATCAATAGACAAGGTTGCATGTGACAAAGAGATAAGAATGACACTAAAAAAGAAAAAGCTAGAAAATCAAATAATAATAGAAATTATTTGATTTATGGAAGAAAACTGACATTTTGAAATAAAAATTAATTTAATTCAAAAGTGGGGCCATGTGATAGTAAATAATTAATTTAGAATTATTTACTTGGAGAGAGAAAATTAAAAATGGGACAATTTTAAATAAATGATTTAATTCAAAATTAAGAAAAGGCCAAGGTGGACAATACTTAGATAAATTAAAGAATTTATTTAATTATAAGAAGACATTTAGAAATTAATTACATATTTAAATAAATAAATAAGATTTATTTACTTAAATAATCAAAAGAAATAGTGGACAAAGAACAATTAAATAATTTTAAGAATTTATTTAATTATGGAAAGACATAGGTATTAGTGATGCATTTAAATAAATAAATAATTTTTTATTTATTTAAATAGACAGGAGGGATAAAATACATGAATTAACTAAATAATTGATAATTATTTAATAAATACTTGGATTAGGCCTATAGGACATAATTAAATACTTTAATTATGTTAGAAAGAAATATGGAAAAAAAATAAAACTTGCAGGCCTAGGTCAATTTTATGTGTCTACATTTTTCCCCTCTTTGTCATAATGTAGCCTGTCACATTATGAAAAATAAAATTTAGTCAAAAACATGCCCCAATAAAGGTATGAAGTATCTATGCCCCCTTGGATTTTTTTTTTAATTTTGTCTCGGCATTAGAAAAATTTGGAAAGATAAGATGATAAAGGATCAAGGAGAGTGATCAATACCCCAAGATCTCTGATCTCATAACAAACAAACATAGAGACAAGAGAACACACACATGTAGCAACAATACATGATACATATATATACAATGTCAAAATTACTGCAAAAGTGAAAAAGAAGATGGACTAACAAGTTGTATTATGCCATACATCCATAAAATTTACTCACAAGGGATATTGAAGTTTCATATTCACTAGGTGAGCCTTCAAGGAAAGGAATAAGAAACACACACTAGGTCTACAAGGTGTGCACTCAGAAAAATGGTGGGAAAGACACATCAAGTGTACAAGTGTGTACCCACAAAAGGTGGCATAAATGGGAAGGATGTAGCAGGTCTACAAGTGTGCACCCAATTTTCAATCCATACCAAAAAGGTGGCTATGATATTTAGAGTGGAGAAAAAATGAGTTATTAGATTAACAAACTTCTATCCATGGTTGGTAAGTTTTATATTTATTTTGAATTACTTGCTAACATGTATGTTTATCATTATCATTATTGGGTTCCATCCAGATCTTATTTTCTTCACCTTATAAATCTCCCCAAAGATGTTATGTAGGCTAATAGTGAAGGATATCATGTTTTTCATTGGCTAGCCTCAAATTTCTATTGCCTACCTCATGATTTTTAAGGCCTAGGTTTTCCCCTAGTATATAGACAATGTATTACCTTATGTTCTAAATGAATCATCATGACACTTGAAGGAAATTAATCTTGGAATATTTTGGTATAAAATTATAGTAGCTCTCTAGTGTCAACTAGTAATATTTCTTAGAAAGGCCCTTTCTTTCATAATCTTCTTATCATGCAATATATTGCAAAAATATATGGAACTTTGGTCATCAAGAGTATTTAGAAAGCCTAAAATATCCATCAAACCATTTCTCCATTGAGTAGGAATTGAATACTCTAGTGGTCTCTCTATCAACCAACTTTCTATTTGGTGGTCTCCTTTTTTATCTTCTCAATAGTTATTTCTAGCCAAAGTCCCTTGGTTGAATACTTTCAAGTTCTTTAATCAAGGCATAAACATGTAGCTAGATTTTATTTATAGATGCAAGAACATGTTCTCTTGACATTAATTTAAACACAAATTTAGGTTGGCTACACAAGATTATGATACCTTTCAATTTGTTATCAACACTATATCACCCCAGATTCCTATCAAAATTGGGCTCGGGCTTGTCAAATCTTGGTGGAGGGATCGATAGTGGTACCCAAGCAAGACCTCTCATAGCTACGAACCTCACAAATATTGCATCTAGTTGTTTCTCCCATCTTCAGTTGATGGATCAACTTAATCTTTAATGATAGCTCCATTCATCTATTGGGACTTGGCATCATAGGATCCAATGTATTTGGTTAGTTTTTTTGGCTACTATATTAGCTTAGTTTTCTTGGTGCATATTATATGAGGGTATCCCTCTAGGTAATCAGTTAACTCAAATGGATGTTCCCAATCCTTGTTGTCAATTTTATGGCAATATAAATTCCTTCAAGAATCTATTTTTTCTTGTTCCATAAGTCAATTTTTTTTTACTTGGATTGATAACATTTTCAATCCATTCAAGCCTACCCCTTTCTCTTGGGATGCGGTTCATCTTAGATATTGGCCTTATCTTCCACACATAATTGTACCCAAATTTGGTATGCTTTTAGTGTGGAAATTTTGTTTAGCAATTGGAAAGATAGAGAAAGTTCTCTTCTCTTTTATTCTTCAACCAATTCTAAATTACCATTGTATGCTAAAGCCATTATTATCTCTAACCTACTTATGTATATTTATGTGCAAGCTTCTAAAGTTACACTTGATGTTTCTTATCTTCAAGGTCTACTAGTCCTTTAGGGAAATTTCTCCCATATTGTTGCTAGATTCCCACCTAATTCCACCTCTGCTTAAAGTAAGGGTACACAAATGGGTGTAGATAGCCTACGAGGCATGGGTCCAATGAACATGATAGTGGATTATATTCTCATGGGAACTTAACTCTTACCCTCCAACTCCTAGGAACAACACTCCTAGTGGATGTCACTAAATGCTTCATACCTCATGTCATGGGCATGGTGAGATCTTAGTTGGCCTAAATTAAGAAATTGTTCTTATCTATCTAGAGTTGATCATCACTTTATCCGAAACTCAACAATTTTTAAATAATCCTCTTGAAAAAGAAGGTGTTCTCACTATTTAGCAGGTAGATGATGATACTATTCCTACTACATATTTGGCAAACATAGATGATAATGATCCCTTTCTTCTATATTTTCTAGCTACTTAGAATTTATTTGGGCTTGGACCTTTTGTTAATTCATCTTTGTATTGGAAGTGATCTAGTAAGATTTTTTGGGTGTAAATCTCTACCACACTCCCTTTTTTGTGAATATTATACTATAAATTATTTAATATTGTCAAATAAGAAATTATCATACAAAAAAGAAACATGGGAAAATAAATGCAACATATATATTAGAGTTGACATTTATTATGCTATAGAAATATATCTATAAATAATTATAAGTATAAATAAAATTAAAATATAAGTACCTAGCTTTAGATTTGATTTTGATTGATACATGTTGACTCTATCGGATAATTAGTGTTAGATTGCAAAAATCATTTTCATTCACATAGTGTGAACTATATGCATAGAATGTATTAGAATCTATAGATTTGATCTAGTATGTTTGATATTTTAAATTCATGTTTGTCTTGATGTCTAGATCTACAATTAATAGCTACAATGTTTAGGATCACCTTTGTGAGTTTATCTCATTACTTGGTGAAACCCTTGTTTCTAGCTTAATATTCTTTGATCAATGACTAAAGACATGCCAAACGATCATACACTATGCTAAATCATGTATAACTATTGATGTCATGCTAACGCTAAAGGGTGATGTAGTGTATTATTCTCTTTTATTAGATGACTCGTTAATAAGTCTCATATCTTAAATGATAATTTAATGAATGAAGGTTTATCTTTGTATACAATATCCTAACATATAATTTGAATATTTTCTTGTCTAATTTTAAACCTAATGATCAATTAGAATAATCTTTATTTAAATCTATAATAAACTTTGAATTTTTGAATTTGAATGTTGAACCAATACCACAATAATTATCCAAATTCATTTTTGCAAATTTAATATAGAATAATAACTAGAAGGAAAAAATATAAATGAAATTTATAGAATAATGAATAGGAAAAGATTGAAATCAAATTTAAACTTTTAAAGTGCGCCAAAATAAATAAAAAACTTTGAGTACACATATTATTTTACTTCACTAAAGACAAGTCAAAGTGAGTGGAAACAATTGAAAAGTGGAGGCTATACATTTTCCACTATTACAATAATAAATGCTCGGACAACTTAACCGATCTCTAAAATCACAATGGAAGTATGACGTCCGTTGAGCATATGTGCCTTGTTTCACAAGGCAGCAGGCAAAACATACCGACCCCATTTGACCCTCTATCATTTCAACAGACTAAAATATGCAGGGACGATTAAATAATGCTCATCTTACATAAGGGCCTACGCCAGCTTAACGACTAACGCTAGCGCATAGTCGATATACTCTAAATTTACCGACATTCGTTTTCTTATATATATCTTCCCACACTCCATGCCATTTCATTATAAGATCAACAAAAACATCTTCAGCTTTTTCAACCTTCGGTTTTGTGTTTCAACTTTAGGTTTCGTGTGTGATTGTCTACAGCGGTTTAAACTTTGGTTTTCCTGTGAGATTATCTACAGCTGCGTGAATTTTGGGTTTTCGGCGTGCTTGAGATGGAGCAAGTGAAGGTACTAAGCACATGTATCAGTCCCTTTGGCATGCGCGTCTTGATTGGTCTGGAAGAGAAAGGTGTGAAATATGAATACCAAGAAGAGGTGCTCTCCAGTAAGAGCGACCTCCTACTGCAAATGAATCCTGTGCACAAGAAAGTACCTGTCCTCATCCACAATGGCCAGCCTATATGCGAGTCTCTCATAATTCTTCAGTACATTGACGAGACTTGGGATTCCAAGCAGTTTTTACCCTCTAAGCCCTATGATCGTGCCCTTGCCCGCTTCTGGGCCGACTTCATAGATAAGAAGGTAAGGCATTCTAGTATTCTCGTTGGCATTGGCATTGAAGTTTTTTAATGTATTCTAACAAAAATTATCTATGGTTGCAGTTTTTTGACTCCGTAATCCGTATATTGAGGTCAGAAGACAAGGCTCAGGAGGAGGCCAAGCATGACATGTTCGAGAGCTTTCAAATTTTAGAAGCTACATTGAAAGAGATGTCGGCAGGGGGATCCCTGCCTTTCTTCAGTGGAAATAATTTTGGGTTTCTAGATATTGCCTTCATTCCCTATGCTTCTTGGTTCCATGCTTTGGAAACTATTGGGAACTTCAAGATACCGTTTGAGAGTGAATATCCGTTGCTTGATTCATGGGTTAAGAAATGTATGGAAAGAGACAGCGTCAAGAAAGCCCTTGCATCTCCCGATCAGGTTCTAGAATATGCATTGCAAGCGACGAGGAGATTTTTAACTGTTTAGATTGATTGTTCAGTTAAGGATGCAACATGTGGGCATTTGTTAGATGAACCTATGCTTTGTAATAGATGAAGAATAAAATATGTCCAATGCTTTTAGGTGGTAGCAGTCAACTTATTGTTGAACAGTTATACTATAGGTAGTAAGTTGTCACATTTAAACTCAGTACAGAGTTGAATCATTCAATTTTACCGTTGAATGGTTTATATGTTTAAAGGGTAAATCTAGCAGTAGGGAACTGTGTGTCGTCTTCAAGGCTAAATGATACTTTATAACTTAATTCCATATATTATTAGGAAATACATGGAATTTATGATTGGATCCTATGTGTTGTTTATAGACTCTAAGTGAAACTTTATTAACGTGTTTCTTATAAAGTCAATCATTCTCAATAAAAAAATATTATTTCCTTTGGTTTTATTTTAGCTTGTAAATGTGGTGGCATATTAAGTGGATTTTGATTTTTATGAAAATTTTATATGGTTAAATGAGGTTGAGTGGAGTAATATTGGGATGGGTAACTTTTTTGAAAGTTTTGATCTTTCATCTCAATGAGCATTGCATAAATGAAACAATTATATAATTGAATCTTGAAATTAGTAAATGAAGAAAAAAAACTTAGAAATTAAATTTAAAGAAATAAAACACCATTTATAAACATTTGCTAATAGTATTATAACCAAAACTATGTTCATAAATGACTTTAGAAATAAATGAAAGTCATAAATGATTACAAAATGAAATTGTGAATATATTTTGTTCATAGATTACATTTTTTTATTTCACTTCATAAATATATATGAGTATTCATTGATTAAAACTCACTTATTTCATTGTTGATAACTAGGAATCAATAATTGCAAAAGAAAGCAAGGCATGGATATTGAACATGGTCTTTTCTTTCCTAAATATAATTTGGGATGTGCTATTGTTGCACACAAGAAAAAGATAATATTGGTAATAAAAATGATGTCAAATGTTATTGATAATAACCTATTTATTTAGAGTGACTTATAGATAGTAATGATTGCTTCAAAGTTGAAATTTAATTTATATTTTGATAATTAATATAAAAAGATATTAATTTTGTATTGGTTTAGATTGTCTATCAATATTTTCTCTTTTTGGTCTAGGGGATATATTTTTCTTGTGGTTGATTTATTTTTGACTTAGATATCATTTTTTTGTTGGCTAGGTAGGCCCAACTATATAATAATTTTTTCATAGATTATTTGTAATATATAAGAAAAAAAATGTTGAGTATCATTGTTTTATTAAATTTGTATGTTCCCATGTAAATCTTGATAATTGTGACTATCACTATTTCTTGGTTTTATAGCTCTCACAACATAGTTGGTGGCTTGGCCATGTGTTTATATTTATTTTTATTATGATGGTGTGGTTATGCCCTGTTTAAACGTTTGAATGTGATTCCTTTAAATCCACTTTTTTTTTTAAATACGGTTTAAATATTTTGTTATAAAGCAATATAATAGACATTTATTCATAAGTTAAAAAAATGAATCAAGATAAATTATGTTGATTTAGACATATGATCTGAACAAAACAAAGTTAACACTGAAAATCAAATTAGAAAGTAATAGTAAAATCTAAGTTTAAATATCTATGTTTATCTATCTCACATATGCAATGCATTCTTAGACCCCTTTGAAATATTTGTCCTCATTTCCTCTAAGAGAAGGATAGAAATGAGGGAATCCAACATTGGATCATCTATAAAAGAATCACTTATGATAAGGATTACATTATTCCAAGATTCATATAACAAGGAAAATAATCAAATGCATTTATCATAATCATCTTGTAACAATAATTTACATAATCTTAGGAGTAGTAGGATAATATTTTAAATTTTTATTTCCTACTTATAGAAAATTTGAATAGTCAGCAAGAAGATAAACTAAAAATTCATTTTCATATTGTTAAATATGTATATTTTGATTGAATGGAATACATTTTCTTTGAATATTTTTTCATTATTTAATTCTTATACATTTAATTTGATGATATTTTCTACATTTCATTTCTAAACCTAATAGTGATATCTAGCCTCTCAAGGAATCTTTGATTTGTGAGGGTTCAAGGAAAGAGTGGGGAGACAATACTAGTATTTCTTCTGAGTGTGATGTACCTATTAAAAAGGGTCATAAAAATCTTGATCAAGAGAAGGGTATAAAGAAGATAGACCTTGAGAATATCACTTGAGTGGGGCCTAAATAAACTCCCAAGCAAAAATTGGCCCTAGGAGGCCAATGTAAAACAAGAATTAAATAAAATTGAGAAAACTACCACTTGTTGCAAAAAGAAAAAGGAATAAAAAATTTCTAATCATCTAGTCACCCATAGAGCTAAGAGTGTGAAAACTTAGGAAAAACCGCCTCAGTGCTTTGAGCAGTTTAGGAGTGACTAAGGGGAATCTGCTATGATAATAGATGATGATCATTAATTGTGTGTCTTGGAATGTCATGGGACTTAAGTTACTTGACCGAAAAAACATAATCAAGAGGTTCCTAAACTTGGTTAAAAAGAAAGATTTTGTTCTTGTACAAGAGACCAAGGCATTTGGATTCACCCTGGAAACTAACCTCAAGTTTGTTTGGAATGGGGAAACATTCTTCACTACCTCATATGAAAGAGGTAGGGGAGGGGGCACTATCCTAATGGAAAAACATTGGGCCCATCTGGTCATGGAAAGTGGTGTTTCTCCTAGCAATATGGTGGTTTGGGAAAAAATTAAAAAAAATGAATTAGTCTTTGAAATATGTTTTGTCTATGCTCCTAATGACCACAGAGATAGGACAAGGTTGTGGCAATGGATTGCCACCCTCCTAGAGGTTCCTTGGATTATTAGAGGGGACTTCAATATGGTGGAATAGGTAGAGGATAAATGGGGAGGAATTGATATGTCCTGGAAAGGAAATGAGAAGCAATTTTTAGTATAGAATCACGTACAAACTAATCTACTTAAGGATGAAGATAATAGGGAAGCTATTTCATCCCTTAGAGAGATCAATAAATGGCTTTAAAAAGAGGAAATTTCCATAGAAAGGTGGAACATTCATGTTAGAAGCTGACGAAACCTCTTCCAAAAAATTGGTAAAAAATGGGCCCTAGATGCAAGGAGAGTGGAAAATGAGTTGCCAAAAGCCCCCTAGATTCTAAAGAAAGACTTAAAGAAGCCCCAAATGATATACTATTGGGGGAGAGGATGGTGAGTGCCAAGGAAAGTTTAAGAAAAACACAAGCTAACAAGATAAATGGTCTAAAAGTAAGGGCTAAGCTTAATTGGCTAGCTTGTAGCAATATGGGATCCAAATTTTTCTTCAAGTACGTAAAAGGGAAAAACATAAGTGAACAAATAGATCATATCTGGGATGGGGCTCAAAAAGTGAATCTAAAATAGTTCCAGTCCTTCTATTTAAGGGGCTCTTCATCTTGGAGGGGGGCTCAAAGGAATGCATTAGGGCAAGGGGCATAGTTCTGAAACTCATTTAAAGAAAAATCACTAAATATGACTCCACCAAGCTTCATATAGCTATAACTAAGGAGGAAATTGGTAGAGCCATGACTTCAATGTGCAATGAGAAATCACCAAGCCATGATGGCCTTCCAGTGGAATTTTACAAATGCTTTCTAGAATGGGTGTGCAAAGATCTTCTCCAATTATATAAAGAGGCCATGAGCAAGGGGACTTTGGATATCATGATCAACAAAGGGATTATTAAGCTACTTCCCAAAGGAGGGGATAAAACATTGATGAAAAATTGGAGGCCAATAGCCATCCTCAAAGTTTCTTACAAAGTGTTGGCCAAGGTTCTAGCCTTAAGACTGACCAACATTCTCCCTAAGTTTATCAATAGTACTCAAACAAGCTTTATTAAAGGTAGATACATTCTTGAAAACCTAATCACAAGTTGGGAAGCTAAGTAGTGGGTGAAGGTTTCTCAACAAAATTCCATGATGCTTCTTCTAGATTTTGAGAAGGTGTATGATAGAGTAGAGTGGGTCTTTTTAAGAGATATCCTCCAAGCGTTTAGATTCCCAATCTTCTTTCTGTAATATGGTGGACATCTTGCTCAAGGATGCTAATGCACATGTCGATATAAATGGGGCACTCTATAAGGAAATTATGTTGGAAAGTTCAATAGGGCATGGTTTCCCTCTTACAGTCATGTTATTTGTAATAAAATTTGATGCCCTCTTCTACTTACTGAGGGAGTCCATAGTCTCACCTAGAATCAAGGGAATCATACTACTAGATGAAGGGGAATTTCTAAATTTCCAATTTGTAAATGATACTACTCTCTTCTCAAAATTAGACAAACATAACATTGAATCTTTAATGAAGAAACTAGAGGTATTCTATTAGGCCTCTAGGAAAAATTCAATATGAACAAATCTATTTCACTTGGGTGGGATAATAACCCACCGAAGTAGTTCAAAGACCTTATTTTTCAATGGGGATGACCCGACCTTCAGGTAAGGTACCTTAGTATCCCCTTTGCTCTTGATCCCAACCTCAAGGAAATGTGGAGATAAAATCAAGGGTAAAATTGAGAAAAAATTAGAAAGCTGGAATAAATAGCATCTTTCCCTTGTGGGAAGGATTCAAAATTTTCAAAAGATTATCTCATCCTATAGCATTTAATTTTCCTTCATTTGGTTCTTTTTTAGTTATCAGGTTAACAAAATATAGAAAAAGATAAGGAATTTCCTTTGGTCAGATGAGAAAGGAAGAAGGAAGAAAAATGTTGTGAAGTGGGATTAGTGTTGCCTAGGTAAGATGCAAGGTGGCTTAGGCCTAGAAGATTTGAGAATGCAAGGCATAGCTCTTGCTACAAAATGGATTATGAAATCCTTGGAGATAAATGAGCCCTAGAGGGTATTGGTAAGGAATAATATCAGTATGGTTGTTCCTAGGCAAGAAAAAGCATGGAAAAATCTTCCCTTGAGTGACATTCTTATGAGTAAGTCCTATATGTCCCTAACTGGGTTAGTGGTTTTTAGGAGCCTTTAGAATTCCTAGGAGTTAATCAAAACACAATTCCCAATTCAAGTCCAATGACATAACCCTTAAGAACAATGTCAAATGCTAGTGTTATAGCTCCATTTGGTGGAATGTGTTTCACAATAATAAACTCCTCTCCCTATTGTAGTGTTGTTACACTCAGAAATGGAGTCAAAAAGGTTTCAAAACATTTGGGGACATTGTGGTCAAGGGGAAAATAAAGATTTGGACTAGATTAGTGATAGAGTTTTACCTCCCATCCTTAAACTTTTGAACATACTCTACATTTATAGAAGCCTGCAAGGATATTGTCTTCCTTTGGGATGTTGATATTCTCTATAATGTGAGTTAATCCTCACCGTTGTTTTTCCCTCATTAGGTCTTCCACATAAATTTGGTGTTATTTTTTTTGTGATGGATTTGAGTTTATGCACAAAAATTTCATAAATAATCATTTAAGCAGTTTTAAGTATTAGTTCTAGTGATTAAATTAAAGGCTAAAATTTGTGACAACTTTTTCACCCCCCCTCTCAATTGTCTTATTCAACAATTGGTATCAGAGAATGGTTCCTTGTTGAAGAGCTTAACCACTTGAGGAAGGTTCGAGATGGATAACAAGATGGTCTTTGATTATCTGAGGTTTGATGGAACTAATTATGGTATTTGGAAAGTTTTGATGCAAGAATATTTGGAGTATTATGGATATGATGTGGAGAAAGCTTACAAAAATCCTTACACTCCTCCTACTAATGGTTTGAGTACTCCTAAAGAGATTAGAGCATGTGAAGCAAATAATAAGGTGAAGTTCATCTTGAAGAATAGTCTGGTACATTTTGAGTTGATTAAGGTTCAGAATTTGAAGACAACTAAAGAAGTCTAGGATGCTTTAGAAAGAGCAGATGATGGTGATGAAAGAGTTAAAGAGGAAAAATTGCAAAATTTAGAAACACAGTTTGATCCTATACACATGTATAGGAAGATGAAAATGTTAAAGCTTATGTATAGAGATTGGATGAGGTAGTGGTTGGAATGTGATCACTTGGAACTACAATAGATGAAACCAAGATTATAAAGAAGATTCTCAAAACTCTTCCTGATGCTTATAGAGAGAAGGTGAGTGCTATTGAGTAGAATATAGATTATAAGACTTATACTAAGGATCCACTTTTAGGCTTATTTACATCTTATGAAATGAGGAAGTCAAGTCTAGGGTGTGTGCAAGAAGTTGAGTCCACTTTTTGGCCAAAAAGTGGAAGTGTTTTCCCTGATTTTCAAAAATTGACACATTTGACCTTAAAATTTGAAGCACTTAGAGATGGAATGTTCAAAAAAGTCACTGATCATAAAATGTAGTACTTAGAGTCTAGTTTCCAAATATGTAATTTATTTCAATATACCCAGATTGTAGAAATTGAGTTTCAATAGGCATTTCTAAAAACCACTATTTAAAAGTCACTTTTTTATACCATACCATGCACATGTACGACATCCATATTTTGACCTAAATTATCATAATTTTCTAAATTATTTTGGGAAAAGATTTGTCACTCACTAAAGCTTGCTTTTAATATTTTTTTATAATTTTTTATTGAATATATATTTTTTTATTAAATATTTATTAGGCATATTTGTCATTTTGAAAAATCGTTGTGTACGACATGCATAAGATGACCTAAACTTATCATTTTTTGATTTTTTTTCAAATTGAAAAGAATTGTCTGAAGTTTGCTCTCATGCAATCTGTTTGTCAAAATGTTATGTTGATCAAAAGTTATTAAAATACTAAAAAAACCTAATAATTCAAGTATATGGACTAGTTTCATTAGAAATTAATTATAGAAAAAATAATCAAATTATTAAAAAAATTACATATTCGGAATCTGCACTGTCCCATCTATAATGGGTTTTAATTTCGTAAAAAAATTATGCAAAATAGGTCTTCAAACATATGTCCAAAGTCATTATTTTCCTGTGACATTAATAGGACCTTCAAGTTGCAGGTCAAACTAGTTCCAAAGCTTAGGTTCAGGTCCCCAAGCCATTTCCCGAACCAAAAAAAAAGCCAAAAAACTCGCTCAAAAATTCATAATTTTAAAAAATGGGATCTCATTTTAAAACGGGATCTCATTTTAAAACGGGATCCCGTTTCATAAAAAAGCCATTTTTTTATGGTTCTATGAAATGGGATTCCGTTTTGTAAAATGGGATCCCGTTTTGAAATTCTTCCAAAAACGAAAATTTCCGAAAATGGAAAGTTTTCAAAATGGGATCCGTTTTGAAAACTTTGAAAATGGAAATTTTTCAAAATTGGAAGTTTCCATTTTGGAAATTTTTCAAAGCGGGATCCATTTAAAAACCATTTTAAAAAACTAAATGGGATCCGTTTGAAAATTTTCAAAATCATTTTCTTAAAATGGAAATTTCTAAAAAGCGGATCCCGTTTTTTAAACTTAGGCTCAGGGTCCCGTTTTCTAAAAACGGGATCCCGCTTTTTAATAAACGGGGTCCCGTTTATTAAAAAGCGGGATCCGTTTATTAAAAAGCAGGATCCCTTTTTTGCAAGCTGAATTCATTTTTTTGCCTACGGCGAAAATTCCACGTTTCGTGGACTCAACTTTGTGCACTTACCCTCTAAGAAATGGAGGCAAATAAAAGACTGCTTTTAAAGCTACATAAACTGAAGATCCGAATGAAGAGAACTTTGAAGGCTTCGGTAAGTATTAAGGTAAGTTTCCCTTTAAATGCTTTAGTTGTGGAGAAATAGGTCATTATGCTACAAAGTGTCTAAAAAGAGATAAAAGGAATAAACAAATATATGAGAAAGAAAAGAAAGGAAAGAAGATTAAAAGAGCTTACTATGTGAATGATAATGCTAGTATTTTAGATGAAGATTTAGAATATGAAGATCCAGATGAAAATAAAAGCATGTTCTTGGCTATTAAGGATGAACCTACTACTAATTCAGAAAATTAGGTAAAGGAAAGCCCCCCAGAGAAGGAGAAGGAGAAAAATGAAGGTATGGTTATCTTTTCCCTACATGCTAAACAAGAAAATAATTTTTGAGTAGTTGATAGTGGTTGTTCACATCACATGACTAGTGACAAGAGTAAGTTTGTTAAACTTGAGAAATATGATAGAGGCTTGGTTATGTTTGGAGATGATACTTGTGCTAAAATCTTTGGGATAGGTTCAATAAGTTTTGATGGAAAGCATCATACTGATGATGTTTACTACCTATGAATGATTTAAGTCATAAATTGTTGAAAGTTGGTAAGATGTGTAGAAAAGGATATGATCTTATGTTTAAGGATGAGAAATGTGAGATCCAAAAAGGATCCAAAACATTGATTTCTATAGGAAAGAAATATGAAGGGAATATTTATCAACTTAAGGGTACTAGTGGACGATGCTTTATGACTCAAATATGTGATAGTTGGTTATGGCATAGGAGAATGTGTCACATAAATTTTGATAACTTGGCAAGGATTAGTGTTGTTTAGGTTGTGAGATATTTACCAAGAATTACAAATCTTGTTAATGCTATTTGTAGGAATTATTAGTTTAAGAAGAAAGCAAGAAATCATGACAAAACAAAGGCATAATCTACTACTAGACTATTGGATTTAGTTCATATAGATCTTTGTGGTCCTATGAGAATGCAAAATCTACTTGGTGAAAGGTACTTTATGTTTTTAATTGATGATTATTCTTGATATACATGGGTTACATTTCTTAGAGAGAAATCATATGCATTAGATAGAATCAAGGAATTCAAGGCTATGAAGTGAATTTAAAGATAAAATGATTAAGATATGATAGAGGTGGAGAATTCACCTCTCATGAGTTCAATATGTTTTGTGAAGTTCATGGAATAAAGAGATAATTATCTTCCCTGAGAACTTCTCAACATAATGGAGTTGTTGAAAGAAAAAATAGAATAGTTCAAGAGGCTGCTAGCTCAATGATTACCAAAAGTCGGATTACTAGAATTTGACTAGAAAGAATCTATTCATACTATTGTTTATGTGTTTAATCAAGTTCAAGCAATAGCAAATAGTACAAAGAATCCCTATGAGCTATGGCACAAAAGAATTCATACAGTTAACTATTTCAAGGTATTCAGAAGTAAATGCTATATTAGAAGAGATGAGTAAACTTTGGGTAAGTTTGATGCAAGAAGTGATGAAGGAATATTTCTTGGATACTCTACTAAAACGAAGGCTGACAGGTTTTTCAATAAAAGAATGAGAAAGATTGTAGAGAGCTTGAATGTGAAGGTTGATGATACAATGCATAATTATATTGATATTGATATATATGTGTTTGATGAACATGATTGTGCAATAATAGAAGAAATTGTGGAAGAACAAGATAAAGATGAGAAAAAAATAAAGATGAAAAAAATGAAAGAGAAGAAGATGCTTCGGTGATGTCCCCTAGGACACTAAAATATGTACAGAGGAATCATTCAAAAAATCATATTATTGGAGACAAGATAGAAGGTGTGTTAACTAGAAGCAAAGCTGCTGCTGAAGTAAAACAAAAAATTATTCTCTTAGATTGAGGCAAAGGCAGTAAGTGAAGTTTGTAAAGATGAACATTGGAAGGAAGCATTAAAAAAAAATTTGTAGATTGAGAAGAATCAAACTTTGGAATTGGTCCCAAGACTGACATACAAAAATATCATTGGATCAAAATGGGTATTCATAAATAAGTTGAATGAGAATGGAGAAGTTGTCAGAAACAAAGGGAGGCTTGTGTGTAAAGACCACTCACAACTAGAAGGTGTATATTTTCAAGAAAATTTTGCACTAATAGTGAGAATGGAAACTATAGGGATTTTCTTGGTATTGGTTGCTTATAAATATTTCAAATTCTATCAGATGGATGTCAAGTCAACATTTCTAAATGGTGAGCTAGAAGAAGAAATCTACATGGAACAACCAGAAGGATTTCAGTTAACAGATCAACTGGCTATGGTGTGTAGATTGAAGAAAGCATTATATGGATTGAAGAAAGCTCCTAGATCTTGGTATGCAAGGTTAGACAGGTGTTTGATTCAACAAGGATTTAAAAAGGGTATGATAGAGAGTAATTTATACTTTAAGATTGAAAATGACAAAATCTTGATTGTAGTTGTATATGTTGATGATATTATTTTTGGAGGAAATGAAAAGATGTGTAAGATATTTGTGGAAGAGATGTAGAAAGAATTTGAAATTTCTATGTTTAAGGAGATGAATTTCTTTCTTGGGCTAAAAATTAATCAAACAAAGAAAGGAATTTTCATTTCAAAGTCTAACTATGTGAGAGAGATGTTGAAGAAGTTTGGGATGGATGGTTCCAAACTAGTGAGTAATCTTATTGTAACTGGTTGGAATTTGGGTAAAGATGATGATTCACCTAAGGCTAATTAGACCAAGTATAGATCTATGATTGGTGGACTACTATATTTGACTACTACTAGACCAGATATTATGCATGTGGTTTGTCTTGTGGCTATATTTCAAGAAGATATGAAGGAAACACATGTTGCTACTATTAAAACAATATTTAGATATTTGAATGGCACTCTGGATTATCGATTGTGCTATCCTAAATATACTGACTTTACACTTAGTGCCTATATAGATGCAAATTGGGATGGAAGTGTAGATGAAAAAAAGAGTACAAGTGGTGGTGAATTCTTTCTTGGATTTAGATTGGTGGCATGGTTGAGTAAGAAGCAAGATTTAGTCTCTTTGTCTATTCTTGAAGCTGAGTATATTTTGATGTATCTTGTTGTACACAAGTTCTATGGGTGAAATAGACATTGAAAGATATCACAATGTTATATGATGATCCCATCTTTATATTTTGTGATAATATAAATGAAATTAACATTTTGAAGAATCATGTGATGCACTCGAGGATGAAGCGTATATCTATTAGATATCATTTTTTGAGAGAGAAGGTTGTGGAGAATAAAGTAAAACTTGAGTATGTTCCGACGAAGGATCATACTATTGATATTTCCATAAAGGATCTTCCTAAAGATTATTTTGAGTATCTTCGTGAGAATTTAGGGGTTATTACCCCTACTTTCATAAAATAAGATGCATTTGGAGATGCATCAGTGTGGTGAATTCATGGTTCTATCTTTTTAGACTAATTTTTTGGTGTCTATCTCTTAAGGGGAGAAAGTAGTTTCAAGTGTTGTCATTGCGAGTATTCTATTTTCATGTCAAAGGAATATTCAATGAACAAATATTTTTCAATTTCCATTGATGTCAAAGGGGGAGACAAAGCATGTGAAAAGGAGAGAAAGTTGATGAGAGAAAGTAAGTAATGAGGAAGATGATCTTTTGAGGGGGAGAAGCAAAAAGTAGAAATATTGAGAAGTATATTCAAAATTGGTATGGTGTCTTTGATAGCTTTTAAAATCATGTGTTGCCATCAATGATAAAGGGGGAGATTGTTGTTGTAGACATGAAAAATATCTTGATCAGCTAACTTCAATTCTTATTTAAATCACCCCTTTATTAACTACTTAATCCATCTCAAATCCTCTATTAATCAAATCAATCAAATTTACTTAATTAAATCATAAATCAATCCTAAGGTCCCTCTTTAATTAAATAAACCAATCTTATTTAATTAACTTCTAAAGTTCTTCATTTAATTAAATAAAAAAAAACTTATTTATTTAAACCACTAACATCATTCCCTTTAGCTAAATAAATCAAAACATTTATTTAACTAAGTCTAAATCACTTTTCATCTCCTTTTGATTTATTTTAATCCATAAATATAAGTCAAAAAGTCAAATCATCTAATCCCTCATTAAATTAATCTAATCTTGATTAATTTAATCTAACTCATGTCACATCCTCTAGCTTTTCCCACTTGCACAAATAAGTCAATTAATTCATTTATTAAATATTCATTTTCCCTCAACAAGGCATCTTTAGGGAATATTCCTCCATTTCAAATCTCCCTCTACCTTGTCATTTCAACATTTTCAATTTTCAAATATATGCATTTATTGGCAAATTCATCAAAACTTACACATCCTTGGCCCATTCACATGGTGACAAGTGGCTCCTTCTTATTGGTTGGGTTTTTATCCCACATTCATCCCTCTTGCCTCTTCTCTCATCAAAATCTTCTACAAATGGAGAGGCTATCCTTCATTCAATCATCCACAATCTTCATGCAAAGTTACTCTCTTCACATTGAGAGCTAATTTTGTCCACTTCATAGCATTTTCAACAATCTTCATCATTTGGCTTGTCAAGGGTTGGGAAAGGGTCACTTTCTGCAACAAAGTGACACCAATCCACTATGGAATAGGTGTGCATTGTACTTCTCTAAGTTTTTTGGTTTATATTGTTATTTCATTTTGCTCATGTAGTATGATGCATTATTTCATAGGAGCATTTGTAGATTTACATGACTTAAACTAACCCCCACTAATGAGTGTTGGAGTTCAGACTATGTGAAGATTTATTGGTGCTCACATATGGTGCTAGAAGGAGGGAAATTTACAAATTTTGACATTTAATGCATTATTTTGTGGTCTACTCTTAATTAGAACATTTGAGAAGCAACCCATCAAAGTGTCTATGTTTTTATTTTGTGTTTGGATACTTATCAAAACCTTGCAATTATTCTAGTATTGAGATCTCCATATTTTATTTATTTTGTTGTTAGATGAGTATCTTAAGTTATTCAACCTTAAGTTGGGAGTTATTCAATTCAGCTTTGTGGAAGATGATCTTTCTAACATAGTTTGATCTTGCAGTTGTTCCACATGTAGTTCAATTGTGGTTTCTCTTTTTCTCTTTGTTTCTGATTGTTGTTTAATACTTCTAATTGTTTCTTTGTGAAGGAAATTTTATTAGCTATTCTGGCACATATCATTCTTGAGGCTTGAATCTCACTATTATGCTTTGACAAGGTCTCTACTCTTTTTGAACTTGTTCTTGAGAATCATCATAGCTAGAATCAATATGAAGTCAAAAGATATAAACCAAAAGGTTTCATAGTTTTTAGCTACTGCTTGTTAGTTACCTCTACACTTTTCATGCTCATATTTCTTCCTTCATTTCAAATCTCAAGTTCCTTGCTAGGCAGTGACTGAACAAGAATCTATAAATCATCAAAATATATTTGATTGTTTCCCTTTTCAATTTGTGTGCATTGAAGGCGTTTTCCTATCTATATTCATTTCACAGTAAAGAGACATCAATTGTTGGATTCAAAGAATTCAAATGTTTTCTATGGGCCATTTCAGAGGAAGCAAAAATGCACATCTCCCAATCCTAGACATATGATTTCATCTCACATGCATGCATTGTAGACACAAGTCAAAGGAATTCATTTTTACACCTGCCAATTGCATTTGCTCGAAAGTGTATAAGGCCTTTTTATCAAATCCAAGTTGTGCTTATCTTTTCCTTTTAACTTTTTGGCTTTGTTTTTTCCACTCATTTTCTGCCTTATAAAAAATAAAGTGATAATGAAAAAGGCACTTTTGGAAACATCTTCCAATGGTTTTTTATCACAAAACCACTGCAATCTAAAGCAAGGAAACCTCGAACAATGCCTGATCTATTGCTAGTCATCCTAATTGTCAATTTCCCTGAATTTGAGGGAAATGATGTCGAACTTGACTAAGCCTTGAGAAAATATGGGCAAATGTAGTGCAACATTTTTTTTTTTGAAAAATTTGGTGTCATTTTAGGTGGTTGTTAGAATGATATTTATTGCAGATGTTCTAACTCCAGTTTTGGATTTGAGTGGATAAATTTGATTGATTCTAGTTGCAGGTTTTGCAATGGGTTGTTTCCCTTT
Source organism: Sequoia sempervirens (assembly GCA_007258455.2). Taxonomy (NCBI): domain Eukaryota; kingdom Viridiplantae; phylum Streptophyta; class Pinopsida; order Cupressales; family Cupressaceae; genus Sequoia; species Sequoia sempervirens. The sequence goes on from VDFB02047230.1 coordinate 356,826,512, forward strand.
ATTTGGATTGTGAAAGAAAGATGTTAATTCCATCGTGGCTAAGAATGAGTTCATTGGCAACGAGGATCACTCTACGTCATCCACTACTTCGCATAATTCCAAGGTCTATTAAGGAGTAGCTAGGCAATAAAATAGCATGTAGTGAATTTCAATGCACTGGAAATATTTTAAGGATTTAAGCTGGTGAAAGTAACACTCCAGTTGGTGAGTACCTCTTTATTTCCTTTATGAATGAGGGGGCTTCGAAAGAAAAAAAGATTGGGTGATGATTCATTTTGTTAATAATATTGGGGTGACGTGTTTGGTAGCCTAATTAGAGCCATAGTTATTACCCCATGTAATATGAACAATTAATAATTTGGTATGAAAGACAGTTATTTCATGTGAAGCATTTATCTAGCAGTCCAACGAAAGGTCTATGCTTTGGAAGGTGTGACTTCTGTTTCCAACTTAAAAGATCTATGCTTTAGAGGGCACGATGTTTTCATATTAAAGTTTAGTTTAATATATTAAAGCTTACATCTTTTCTATTCAGAATTGCTCATTTAAATATCTTTTGCAGGCTAAGTCAATGAGAAAATCAAATCTTTACTTATCGATAAAATCTTTACTGGTCTGATTTTTTATTCCATTGATGACCAAATATTTTAGTTGAAGGCTTTGATATTGTGAAAAATTGTTGAAAAGAAGGATTCTTATTAATGCTGCATTATTATTCTAAACATCCAAAATCATTAATCATTTCATTTAAAATCATTCTTTTTTTGAAGTTAATGATTAATATGATAACTTGATTATGGTGTTGTTTTTCTTTTCTCACAAGGAAAAGTGAGGAAGGATTTTTGTTCAAACGAGTTGCAACATTGGAAGATAAGAGGCAATCTTGGATGAATCTTGGAGTTGAAGAAAATCAGAAATTAACACTTGAAGTTGACAAAGCGTTTTTAAATGCTTTAAAGGGATTATGTTATGTTGTTTTTTTTCTATTTTAAATTAACTCACATCTTTTTGGGGGGTATGTGCAGGATCATGATGGGCCAAAATGTGGCGATATGATGGGTATTTGTAGGGTATATGGTTGACGACATTTTTTTACCCAAAATTGATGGAATGAAAAGGGTTTTTAAAGGAGATTTTCAATATTCGATCAATATAAATTATGCCTTACTTTGAATTTAATAAATAATTATTATTCATTTTTTACTTGAATTATGACCAAAGTGCTAATTGATAGGTTGATTGAAAAACACCTATATCTTTCAAATGGTATCACATTTTTTGAATCTAAAACATGTGTCACATTTTATGTTTCACATACTATAGGATTAAAAAAAGAAAAAATAAATTTCATGAAGTTTTGACCAAGTTAAGGTGGTCAGACATACAATTTTTTTTTTTTTTTTAAAAGTTGTAATAAAAAATTCATAATTAATTATTTACTTGGAAAAATATTACAAAAAATAAGCATCACATCAAGACATGATTCCTCTACTTATGTCTAAAATATTATAAAAAATATTACAATTTTATTGTGGTTAGGGTGGTCAGATAGACACCTACTTCTTATTTTTTCCCTCAAATTTAAGTACTACTGCATTGAAATTTCAAATTTTCACCAAATAGATTTCTTTTTTAAAAAAAAAATAGTACTTAGTTTAGAAACTACATTCAATTTTCTACAGACTCTATTCTTACATATTTTTGAAATAATATAGATATCTCATTCAAATTTTTTACGTCAAGTTGCCTAACTTTAATTTTTTGAAATGTTTTGCCACTTAAGGACCTATTTTTCCATGATTATCCTACACATACCCTAGGCTCTAAAAAAAACAGTTCAATTTCTTGTTACAAAAGGTATTAAAATGAACTTTAGCACAAAAAATTACTAGAGTTGGTTTTTAGATTTAACAATTGAACAAGGAAATTCCACATTTGATTTGGTGCTATAAAAAGAAGTCATTATTGCTTTGTGGGTTTTAAAAAAACGTGTGCTACTTTGTCTTGTAATTTCTTACTCAAACTACCACCATTGAAAATATGTATGTGCTTCTATCTCACCTCACGACGATCTTGAGAATCAAAAGGATTTTTGGTGATCTTAGTTTGGGATAAAGTGATTGCCTGCACACTTTATTTTTGAACTAAAATTGAACAAAACATCTTGCAAGTGTGAGTAAACCTATAATCACATGTATTCTCTATTTTTTTCTCAACAAAGATCGATTGAGTTATGGATATGTTTACTCGCTTTTGTTTATCTGAGAGGGTCTACCTTGGGGAAAAAGTACTCACCCAAGGGAACGACTCAATCGGTAACACTCTAAAGCCAAGAGTATTTCCAGCTGGGATATAAAAGTGGGTACTAGAACAAAAGCTAGTATCACGTGGTTGGCTCCAACAAGAAGGTTAGCAATGGTCTCTCACCATGTTGGGTCAACTCCTACGAATGGAAATTCTAAATTAAAACCCTTGTTGTAGAAAGGCCAAAATCCATATCTATTTGTTGGTACAAGAATGGTCGTTCTGAATCTACCTCACACTTTTATGGTTTTTAGTAGAAATGGAAAGTATTCCATGGGAGTTTCATGGGTTTTGATGCTTGGTTGCCCCATATAAGTGAGTGTCATGGAGGTGAACCAATGGGGTCAAGCATCTAACCATTCACTAAAAATAAGTGTAGCTAGACTTGTCCAAGTGGGAACTCAACAAATACAGTCTTTCATATCCATAGGATTGTGCTTGTTCTTGGTTACAAAACACTTTGCTTGTTTGAAAAAATTTGGAAACAAACATTTAACATTGTCATCAAAACTTCAAACCCTTTAGGAAGCAAATACAACTGACCAAGTTCATGTGTTATTGCTTGCCCTTGGGATTTTATCCTTAGAGGTTTCTAAATACTTGGATTATATCTCAATTTTCTTACTAAAGTTAACAATAGGTAACCCTTTCCTTGATTTCATCAAAGTTTCACATGATATACCTTGTGGAATGAGAAGAAGTTAAGACATTGGACATCTAGTTTGAAAACCTAATCAAGAAGTGTTTGTGGTAAGACAAAGCCATTAAGTAAAGACTAAAAACAATTGGACCCCACACATGTGTCTCCAATGATTTCATGCAAGATCAAGATCAAGAAATCAAAGGTAAAATCTCTTTGTCTGAAAGATCACCAAAAGCATCTCTCAACGCTATATGAATTCAAACAAAGACTAATTTTTAACTTTTATAGAAAAGCTTCAAGTAACAATCCTAGTTTGTACTCATTCTATTGTTGTCAAAATCCAAATCTTTTTAGGGAATTTGAGCATCTTGTTTAGAGAAGAACATGTTCTTAAAAACTGAGGTCTAATAGGAAAGTGTCTTTTTAGGTAAACATAGGATCAAAATCAAGCCTTCATCCATATTTGAACATTGAACCAAAATCATCTCATCATCAACTCTTTGAACATCATGGAAAAATACTCCATGTTAAACTTTGGGAAAATCATTTGAAACCAATCTAAAATCATCTTGTTTGATTAGATGTGTCTAGATGCATCCTTCTCCACATATTTAGTCAAATTATCAAACCTTGTGGACAAATTTATCCCTTGATAATATCCAATATCTTGGGGTTTAGGACTTAATTATCCAAAAATCAAAATCCAATCAAAGGTCATCTGGTTTGGTTAAGTTTTAGATGAATCCTTCTTCTCACACTTAGTCAAATTAACATCTTGAGGACAAATCTACTATAGGACAACATCCAAACTCTTAGAGTTTATGAGTTCACCATCAAAATCCAAAACCAAAGTCCAAATAAATCTCAAAGCAAACATCAAAATCAAGTCCTAAAGTTTAACATACCCTTCAAGATTTTCTCAAGAGTTCCAATCATCCATTAAACATCCATATTACATCCATATCATTATTATCCTTTGATCTTTAAATCATCCTAAAAATTTCTCTTTTTGTACCTAAAGATATATGATTCTAAAGAATTAGAGGTTCATCTCTCATATTCTTGAAAAATTGATCCCTATTTTATGGTGCAAACTAGATCTTAACACAAGAGGACCATGGAAGCCAAAAAAGAAACATCTACTTTGAGTGACTTGAGTCAGACCACGCTCGAAATGAATCCCATTGGGTCTAGCAGTCTCACAATTAACCTTCATCCATTTTCATTAGACCATCAAGAGGAAGGTGTACAAGTGGAGGATCTTACCAATAATCCCTTTGGAACATCACATGAGGAAATCATTGAAATAGTTCAAAATATGGAGAATCATAACATTATCAACATCATGATGAGAATCAAGGCCTCACTATACATGCTTGAATTAGCAAAGGAAGGGGCTAAAATCCCCTTCGATTTTGATGTGAGCACTATTCTAGAACCGTCTTTTGGGATCATGCCTACAATCTCATCTACCATCCCCATTTCATCTACACACCCATTTCAAAGCATCACTCAAAACATCCCACAATCACATCATCCCTTGCTCCAATTCAACCCATTGTTAACAAGGGAAATGCATTTCTCAATGCATTGCAAACACATTCTCTCATAAACCATCAAGATTTTGATGCAAACACCATCTTGAGATAGTCCATACCCAAAAATACATCACATTCATATGTCCCTCTCACCTTTCACAATCCAAATGACCCATCATCATCATTATGTGCAACACCCCAAGCCTCTCTCCCCATAACCTCGCAAGAAGAGGGTGATATATTTGGAACAAGGGGCATTTTCAACACTACACCATTTCCTCAAGAGGTTACACCCCTCACATTTCCACCACTTCCACCATTTCCATCAATATCCACATCACCTCTTGGTTTAGGACTTCCCCCTTTACCAAGCATCAATCAACAAAATCATATCAACCCACCAAGCATTAATGAGAGCATAGCATACTTCTACCTTGCCATCGATATCTCAACAACAGATGGAAACCACCTCAATAACGCAAACCACCACCATCACATCATCGACCATCCCCCAAATAGCTCAAAACATGGTCTCTCAAGGACCAAACACATCGATCGCACCATCTATCACTCAAACCCCAATCATCAACATGGCAGTGCCCCTCATCACCACAATAAGCACCATTCCAAATCCACCTTTGCCACCACCACCAAAATCGAACACATCAAGCCAATACAATATTGCATTGCAAGCCACTCAGTGGGATGCTTATCAAAAGGTACTCTAGCAAGTTCAAAAACAACAAGCCATACAACTAGTTCCTCATCAAGCCAGTCAAGTCGCGCAAGCTACTCAAGTTACCCAAGATACATTGCAAGCACAATAGGCTAGTCAAGCCCAAATATTATTGCATCAAAAACAACAACAAGTTGCATAGGCACAGGCACAAGCACAAGCTCAAGCCACACAAGCTCAATCTAAAGCTCAATTTCAAGCTCAACCTAGGCACAAGCTCAAGCACACTCTCAAGCCCAAGCCCAATATCAAGCACAAGCATAGTATCTCACACAACAACAAGCAACACAACATCAAGCATATCAACAAGCATTGAAGCAATATCAAGAGAAAAAGAAAGCAGCCCAATTAGCTGCCCAACAACAAGAATTGTTGGTGCAACAACAAGTGTAACAACAAGCCCAACAATAGGCATTAATAGCACAACATTAATAGGAACAACAAGCGTTGTTGGTACAACAACAATTACAAGAATATTTGGTGCAACAAAATGTGCAAGTTACACCATCCACCAACATACCAACCAATCCACCCATCCCATCAACAATTGAACCACGTCAGAACACTTTCATTCCACCCCTCAATCTGCAAAACAATGTCACAACACAAATTAAATTGCTCTCACAACAAGTGCTCGACCTTAAATTAGGGTGAACCACGAAAACACCCAACAACTTGTCCTTATCCATTTTATAGAAGCCTTGTAATGAAACCATTCTTGGAGGGATTTGAGATCCCCAAATTTGAAAAATACCATGCAATAGGAAACCCTAAAGATCACATCAGAGAATTCCAAGTTCACTGCATGGAAGTTGTGTATGGTGATACCTATCTCATGCGGCTATTTCCTAGGAGTTTGGCTAGCCATGCCATGAAATGGTTGTATCACCTACCTACAAGCATTAAAAAATTTCAAGAAATCATAGATGCATTCATCAAAAATTATGCATGTAATATCACTATGGATGTCAGTCTGCAGGAACTATCAGCTTTGAAACAAGGGAATAATGAATTATTCACTTCATTTCTACAATGATGGTGATCCAAGATCAATTAGAGCAAATGGGTCATGCCTGAGGAACAAAAAGTGTGCACTATCATATCCAACCTTGAAGGAGCCTTGGCATTACATATCAAAGTACAAGGTATCACCATGTATGATTAGTTGATTTCCAAGGTGCTCATCATCAAACGAGCCCTTATGACACAACTTGGAGGATCAACTACATATCTCAAACATCAAAAAAATCACCCATCCACTGGTTACAATGAAAAACCCCACATATGGGAAAGAAACAAAAATGTTACCAATGATGGTGTCATCATTGGAAAAAATTTCATCAGTACCCCTCGGCAAAACACACTAGCATCGCAACAACAAATCCAAAACCATTATCAAAAAAATCATCAAGCTAACACAACAACACAACAACCAAATGATCAACAATGCCAATGATCAAACGGGAGTTCCCTAATGAAACAATAATTGTACTAAGAAGAAGTACATCACCCTTGGGGAACCACTCAAGGTCATCATGAAGAAACTAATAAACAAAAACCTCATCAAGGCTACCACCTATGAGAATTACCAGGAATAAAATGTGAAACATCCTTGGTACAATGAAAATCAGCTCTGCGACTTCCACAAAATCAAAGGGAACACCACTAACAATTTCATGAGATTAAAGAACCTAGTCTAAGACTTCATTGATCAAAGAATCATAAATGTGGAATAGCTAACAGGAAATCAAAATCTCAAAATATACACAAATCCAATGCCTAACCATAACAACAAAGGAAATAATAACACTTATAAGGGGAAAAGTACCTTAAAGAACATGAATCATGTGTACGACCATGTCATTGCATCCTTGCATGACTACTACACTACCATAAGGAGCCCATACTGATTGTGGAATCACCACAAGAGGCAGAAAAATTACCATTGCAAGGTCATCTCAGCCAAATAAAGCATGCATACCCAACCCTAGATTTGTTCCCAAGGGTTACAATGTCCTTGATCAGCTAAAAAGAACCCCAACAAAATTCTCCATCATGGAGTTGCTAAAAAATTTATCCACCCAGAAGAAAATCCTTGAGGAAGCATTGGATTCATCAACATCCCTGCAGATCTTGATGCAGAACAATTTCTAGCTATGGTCAGAAACATCATCACTCTAAATCTCCTTACATTATTCGATCAGGACTTTCCCGCTCAACCATCTCACAACCATGTACTCCATTTAGAGGTTCTCGTACATAAAGATAAATTCAGTCGAGTCTTGGTGGATGGAGGTGCAGGTTTGAATATTTGTTCCCTCAAGCTCATTAAGATCCTAAAAATATCAGAGGATTCCATCGACAAAGGAAAAGGTATTACAATCAGAGCATTTGATGATCATGAAAGAGTGTCCCAAGGCACAATCCAAATCCCTATTTAAGTAGGGCCAACTATCATGGAAACAACTTGTCAAGTCCTAAACCTTGACTTTCCTTATAGCATTCTCTTGGGATGTCCATGGATCCATGCAAAGCAAGCAGTAGCATCAACCTTCCATTAATGTATCAAATTCACATATGAAGGAAAAGAGGTCACCATCCATGGAGATCTTGAACCATTCTCCTACTGTAAGAACCTAGAGGGAAAATACTACAAAATACCTCAAGTGCCTAAAAATGATGAAAGTCCATCAACACCATACATTGATCTAGCCACTCTCGCTTCCACTTCTACGATAGAGACACCCACCACTCCTGCCATCCCCACCCTCTCTAATATCAAATTTTTCATCCAAGACAATAGTTTTGGAAACTATATGATTCCCAAAAATGCTTTTGTGGTAGGAGAGTTACCACAATCTCCTAGATCATGAGGATGTAAGCAATCAAATGAAGGATCCACATCTCAAACATCCCCTAAAGAATATCCCAACTTCAAAAGTTGGGGAGATCTTGGCCGAGAAGTCATAGAGGAGGACCCATCTCATCTCCTATACCAAGACAATAGACCAACAACCAAACTACCAATGGATGACAGAAGCAAAGGTTTGCAAATGATGCTCAAAATGGGCTATCACAGAAACTAGAGACTTGAGAAAAATGACAATGGGATTCTAATACCCATCATTTCGAAGATGTGAATAAGAAATCTTGGCCTTGGATGTACCCCTCCAAGTATTACCATATGTGGTTGAAGTCCTCCAGTTAGAAAGGTCAATAAGCCTCCTTAGCAATAAGTAGTCGAACTTTGCTTGCCTGTATCTACAGGACGAGTTATAGAAAACTTCACATTTGACATAATTGACATCTGTAGTAGTAGTGATGATGAGGATCCCATAACCAACCTACCCATTCTCTTTTAGGACACCACCCTTCTCATGATTAGCACCCTATCTTATGAGTCTGAAAAACTAAAACCATGAAATCCGTCTACTCTACCCACAACTCATCGATTATGACCAATGAGGACCACCAATTCTTGACACATTCAAAAATGATGAGGCACTCTCATAATTCATGGGACTATGGGATAATATTCCATGTGGAGATCACAAAGCAGGATTCATCATTCATCTGGACACACATGCATACTGCGGGGAAATAATTGAATCCCTCAGTCACAAAAGAGAACAATTGAGAGTAATCTCTAGGTCCTTGAGTGAAAACCACACTATGGCACTCTCTGACCTGAAAGAAGTAAAAAGAAAGGATGCATCCAATATTAAAAATCTCTTTGAGGTGCTTGAAGATGAGGGATTCGATCTTCCTTTCAGAACTCTTCATCAGGAAAAATTAGTGTTCTTAGCAGAAAAATACAATCCATTCAATCTAAGAATAGAGGAGACCCCACACATCACATTCTATGCAGAGTCATTACTATCAGAAGAACAAGAGCTCCTAGTAGCCTTCTTGAGAGAAAGACAAGTTAATTTTGCATGGAGCTATGCAAACATACTAGGGCTCAATCCAAAAATTGTAGTTCATCACCTAGGAGCATACTTTGAAATAAAGCCCATTAGACAAAAGCTCAAGAAAATGCACCCTCAGATCCCCCTGCTAGTCAAAATGGAATTGAAGAAGCTAGTCGACATAGGATTCATTTGACCAATCAACTATCTAGAATGGGTGTCAAACCTAGTTCCTGTCTCAAAACTCAATGGGGGCATCTAAATCTACACAAACTTCAATGAACTAAAAAAAGCATGCCCAAAGGACAATTTCTTGTTGCCCAACATTGACATGATTGTGGACATGATGGTGGGACATGAAATGCTTTCCCTAATGGACATCTTTGAAGGATACAACAAGATAATGATTGCTAAAGAAAACCAACACATAAAAACCTTCACTTGTCCATGGGGGACTTACTACTGGAATATGATGCCATTCAACTTGAATAATGCAAGAGAAACATACCAAAGAGCCATGACATTAATCTTGCATGAAATGATCCATAAAACTGTTGAAGATTATGTCGATGAAATACTATCCAAATCTAGAAAGAGGAAGGATCACATAGCAACCTTAAGTGCCATTTTTGACAGGCTAGAGGAATACAAGGTCCGATTAAATCCAAAGAAGTGCGTGTTCGGCATATAATTAGGAAAGTTGCTAGGATACATAGTGTCAATGAGGGTATTGACGTAGAACTTGCAAAGGTAAAATCAATCCTAGAGATGGAGGCACCCAAAACATTAAAATAGTTGAGAGGTCTCCAAGGTAGGCTTTAGTCCATCTACAAATTCATAGCACAATTGGCAAACAAGCAAAACCCCTATTCTCACCTACTCCACAAGGGGGTAGCATATAAATGGGATGAGAAGTGTGGTGAAGCATTTAAAAAATATATATATATCTACTCACACCTTCAGTCCTCATGCCACTAATTCCAAGAAAGCCACTCATCCTTTATATATTAGCAATAGTAGCATCCCTCAGTGCTATTTTACCTCAGCACAATGAAAATGGGATAGAGAGGGCCATCTATTACATCAAAAAAAAAATGGTTGGGCATGAGTTAAACTACTCATTCATCAAAAAAGAATGTCTAGCAGTAGTGTTTGCTTCACAGAAATTCAGACATTACATGTTGGCACACAAAATCAAACTCATTGCCAAAAAATACCCCCTCAAGTACTTACTATCAAAGGCAATGTTCATAGGAAGGATGGCTAAATGGGTCATGATACGATCAGAGTATGACATTGAATATGTAGAACAGAAGCAATCAAAGGTCAAGTCATTTTAGATCAGCTTGTAGAAGCACCCATCTACTCAGAGAATCCACTCATATCAGAGTTTCCAAATGAACCCGTCTTCAATCTCAGCATAGCTGATCATTGGAAACTCTACTTTGATGGCTCATACACGCAACATGGATCAGGAATTGGTGTCCTTTTCATCACCCATAGGGGGATTGCATACCAAGGTCCTATAAATTGGCATTCCCTTGCACTAATAACATTACAAAATATGAGGCTTTAACCATAGTTCTCAAAATAGTAGTACAATGGCACATCATGGCCCTTAGAGTATACAGAGACTCCCAAATGATAATAAATCAAGTGAATGGTGAATACCAAACTAAGGATGATAAACTGAATCCATAACAAAACATGATACAAAGCCTCAAAGAATCATTCATTGATATCACATTTGAGCAAATTCCTAGAGAACAAAATAGAGCAGTGAATGCCATGGCAATGATTGGGTCCCTATTAGACATCCCTTCCAACATCCTGAGACATGAGTTCTTGGTAAAGAAGCTTCTCAAACCTGTATCTGAGGTACCTGAGTTAGAATATGTGTGTGAAATCATTAGTCCTAGTGATCCCTTGTACCATGACATTTATACCTACCTACGAATAGGTGTCCTACCTGTTGACTTACCCTCAAGCCTAAAAAGAGCCTTTGTCAAAAAAGCATCTCGATTTGTCATCCTAGGAAACACCCTTTACCATAGGAGCATAGAGGGAACCTTATTACGCTGTTTAAACACTAAGGAGCCATTGAACACTTTAACTAAGGTGCATAATGGTATTTGTGGTTCACACTAGAGTGGAATGACCCTAGCCAAAAAATTGTTGAGGATGGGGTATTATTGGCATACAGTAGAAAGAGAAGCACATGACTACATCAAAAGGTGACTACAATGTCAACAACATGGGGACCTTATCCATGCTCCAGTTCAATAACTTCATCCCATCATCATACCATGGCCCTTTTTATAGTAGGGGCTTGATCTCATTAGAAAAATCACTCCTACTTCATCTAATGGCCACAAGTTCATCATAACCGCCACTGAGTGCTTTACCAAGTGGGTGGAAGCCATCCCCATGACATGTATCACTCGAAAGAAGATATCTAATTTCATCCTAAACTATCTCATATGTTGATACAATGTTCCCCAAGCTATTATCTCAAATAATGGGACACCCTTTAATAATCAGGATGTTCATGACCTTTGCGAAAAATTCAAAATCCAACATCACTTTTCCACTCTGTATTATCCCCAAAGAAATGGACAAGTAGAAGCTACCAATAAAAACATTGTGAAAATCCTCAAAAATATAGTCAATGACACAGGTTATGATTGGCATCTACAACTAAATCCCATCCTCTAGGCCTATCAAACTAGCATTCACACACCCATCAGTGCCACTCCCTTCTCCCTGGTCTATGGATTAGAGGTAGTGTTACCCATTGAGATTGATCTCCCATCACTAAGAATATCACTACAAAACCTCATCATAGATGAAGAATAATGGGTATCAAGACTAAATTAGATGGAGCTACTGGATGAGCAGTGTATAAATGCTTTAAATCATTTACAAGTCTATCAGAATAGACTCAAGAGGAGCTATAACAAGAAAATCAGAAGCAAGAATTTCCTAGTCGGGGAACTTGTCCTAAAGGAAAATCAAAAGAACGTCCCAAATCCCAACAACAAAGAAAAATGTGAACCCAACTACTTGGGACCATTTCTTATCATAGTGAGCTATAAGTTAGGGGCATATCAATTATCAACACTCAAAGGGGAACCTCTGTAGGAGTCCATGAATAGTTCCCGTATCAAAAAAAATTTATGCCTAAATCTTTCAAGGTAGAAAATCAAAAAACCAAAAAATTATAAAAAGTCATAAAAAAATGGTTACCCTAATGAAATCCTAGCAAACAGGCATCTTGGTGACAACAAAAAAAGAAAAAAATAAAAAAATAAATAGAAAAAGGATTAAAAAATAGTAAAGAAAAAAATCGTCCTCTAGTGAAAACCACTTTGTATCTTGGTGAAAACCTGGGAAACAAGTTCCTTGTGCAAATAAACATTGTCCATCCACCAAGATCTTCACGACTTGTTCTACATCATCCATCCATTACACTTCCATCATCCATCGCATTCCATATCTCCATCCATCACTCATCCATTTGACATCCCCATCATAGCTTGGACCTTTATTCATGTCATGATCCCTCCTAGCACTACTCGACCCATTCCTAAGGTTAGTTTGTCCTGCTTATCAAAGTAGACTATTGCATCACACTAGGGGCATGTTCAAAGTAGACTATTGCATCACACTAGGGGCATGTTTTCATCAAATCAGTTTAGTGTATATTCTTGAAGTTAGAAAATCAGAAAATCCAAAACCAAGTCAAAAATTCAGTCAAAAAAGTCAAAAAATAGAGTTGTCCTGTCAAACTATAGGTCTCTGAGCCTTGTTTGAAAAATCTCAAAAAATTGCAAAAACAGTCTCAAAACATTTCAAAAAAAAAACATCAAAAACATCCAAATATTTAAAAAAATCCATACATCCCATTTTTCTTTCACCCACAATAAATCTTACTCATAATAAATCAATCATCATCCCCAACCTTTGGTAAAATAGTCAAAAACAAGTCTAGTAAGTTAAAAGTGAAAACTCAATCATCAAAATCTCAAGTCGAGGTTAGTACGTAAACAAGTTGGTTAACTCTTTGTATGAATAGCCTATCATCCAATCAGTCCCATATCAATCATTTGATAACATCATGTCCTAGGATGTATCCTTCCTACAATGGGCATTATTTATTGGAAAGAAAACTTTGGATAAATGAAATGGCGTGCCACCATCCACTAACATGTCGTAGGATGTATCCTTCCTATAATGGGAATTATCTATTGGTAATATTTTTGATTCTTGTCCTTTAAATTTTTTTTTGCTTTTGGTTAGCGGTATTGAAGAACATTAGCTTGTTTGTTTACTTTATCTTTGTCTTTTTGACTTATCTCTTTGTGCTCATTTTAATGACCACTCGATGATGTCCAAACAAAAGGATTTAGAGAGATAGTAATGGGGCAACAATCATTATCTTTTTATTTGTTGCACTCCTTGGATGTTCTTGTAATATAACCTCAGTCATGCATGCTTTATTTGGGAGTAGGGAGGATGTTTTAAGTATCTTGTTGACCACATAGGAAGGCTTGCCTTTCTTGTTTTGGTCTGAGATGTTTGAAATATTTGAATTGCATTTTAAATGAGGTTTCATATGTCAGGTGTGAAGAGGAGTACTCCTATCTAATTGTCAAGTCAAAGTGCATCACACTAAGTGCAACACCATCTTGGTTATTTATACCTTGATGCATCGTGCTTATGCATGTTATCAAACATAAGGTAAGTGGCCCTTTTAAAGTCCTAATTCCTAATAAGCGAATCATCCATCTTTCATCATCATTGACTCATGTCTTGCTGGAATCTCTTTCTTTCTTCTATATCCTTTCTGCACTAACATCATCATGATCAAGTAATCATCATCATCAGTGCATCCATCTTGCATCCACAAACTATTAGTGTACTAAAAATCATATCATATCATATAAGAAACACTAATCATCTCACATGCATTGTTCATCATCATAATATAGATCTATTAGTTTAAGCATCTCATAAACCATACATTTGCATAAAACATCCATTGAATAATCATTTAGGTATCCTCACATCATATCATCATTTAAGTTGTTTAGGATAATATAGATTGGTTATTTTAAGCATTTTAAAATTATATCATTTGCATCATCATCACAACCATCCATATGTCCATCTTGAACCTCTTTATTGCGAGATCAACCCTCAAATCAAAACTTTTCACTTGATCTCTTGAGGGGGCAATGTACTAGTGTACTTTCCGTTGGGGCATCCAAAAAAAGAGATTTTTTTTAAATTTTTATCTAGTTAAGTCTATTCTTTGAACCAACACAGCAAGTACATTGCTTCAAAGAGGGGAAAAATGTAGACATGAAAAATATGCTAATCATCTAACTTCGATTCTTCTTTAAATCATCCCTCTATTAACTACTTAATTAATCCATCTCAATTTCTCTATTAATCAAATCAATCAAATTTACTTAATTAAATCATAAATCAATCTGAAGGTCCCTCTTTGATTAAATAAACCAATCTTATTTAATTAACTTCTAAAGTTCTTTATTTAATTATATAAATCAACCTTATTTAATTGAACTACTAACATCATTCCCTTTAGCTAAACAAATCAAAACATTTATTTAACTAATCTAAATAACTTTTCATCTCCCTTTGAATTATTTTAATCCATAAATCTACGTCAAAAAGTCAAATCATCAAATCCCTCATTAAATTAATCTAATCATGATTAATTTAATCTAAACTCATGTCACATCCTCTAGCTTTTCCTACTTGCACAAATAAATCAATTAGTTAATTTATTAAATCTTCATTGTCCCTCAAAAAGGCATCTTTAGATAATATTCCTCCATTTCAAATCTCCCTCCAAGTTGGATGAGTCCTCTCCAACAAGGCATTTATGTCACCTTACAAGTCCTTTTTCATTGATCCAAGTTCCCATTACTCCATTTGACTCTCCCTCCACCTTGTCATTTCAACATTTTCAAATTTCAAATTTATGCATTTATTGGAACATTCATCAAAACTTGCACATCATTGGACCATTCATAAGGTGACAAGTGGATCCTTCTTATTGGTTGGGTTTTTATCCCACATTCATCCCTCTTACCTCTTCTCTCATAAAAATATTCTATAAATGGAGAGGCTATCCTTCATTCAATCATCCACAATCTTCATGCAAAGTTACTCTCTTCACATTGAGAGCTATTTTTGTCCACTTCATAGCATTTTCAATAATCTTCATCATTTGTCTTGTCAAGGGTTGGGAAAGGGTCACTTTTCACAAAAAAGTGACACCAATCCACTATGGAATAGGTGTACATTGTACTTCTCTAAGTTTTTTTGGTTTATGTTGTTGTTTCATTTTACTCATGAAGTATGATGCATTATTTCAGAGGAGAATTTGTAGATTTGCATGACTTAAACTAACCCCTACTAATGAGTGTTGGAGTTAATACTATGTACAAATTTATTGGTGCTCATAGTTGCAAGAATGGTAAAAGGAATGAAGGTGTTGTCATTGATTTCAATTGGTCAATTGGTTATCTAATGGTTGCTATTGTCATTGGCTGTATATATTGAGGATAATTGAGAAAACTGTATTAAAGAAAGTTTATAGGTATTCAGTTGTTGCTTTGGATGATGATCTGGTATTTTTCCCTATGTTCTTGTGGTTCAGATATGTTGGTCACGGTTTATGAAGGTTGCTATATCCATATTTTTGACTATTGGTTCATTGTGAATTTCAAGTTGTGTTCACTAGTTGTGAACTATTGTTTTTTGTGTTCTGGTGGAGGTCCAAGAGAAAAGTTGCTGGTCCATATTTCTCTTTGATGAAGTCTTCTGACTTGTAGTTCTAGAGCTAAGATGTTTTGGTTGCATTGAAGACACTTTTGGTTTCTTGAAGTTTTGAGCTTAATTGTTCTTTGTTTTACACTGGTTTGGTCGACCTTGTGTTGAGCACTATCTTCAAAGCTGATGAAGCATGTTGGATCTATTTTAGGTCTTGGTGAAGCTTTTGTTTCGGTCACCCTCATTCTATTTCCACCTTAGGATGTTTGGCATTGATCTAATTTGAATTTGAAGTTGGATGGCTAACTTTGTATCTTTTTGAAGGTTGGAGATAGTATAAATACAAGATGAGCTAGTAATGAAAAAATATACAAGAGAAAAGAAGGAATATAAGTGAATGAGTATATGTGAAATTGTTTCTATTCAAAAATTGTGTGTGAGTTGCATGTGGCAGATCAATGCAAAGCTTAATGCTAAGTTTCCGGATGCAGTGAGTAGAAGGAGAACTCTATCATGCATGCAAGTTGATCAAGTAACTATGGTGGAATCCTTTCTTTCATTGGGATTGTAGTCTCTCTGTAACAAGTCTTCTTTATCTTCTTTGTATCTCTATGGTAGTGAGCCCTCCGGGTTGTAGCCCTGTTGGATGGTGATTCCTTGTTTCAGGAAGTGAGCCTTTTTGTAATTGGTTTTGATACTCTATAGTGTGATTTAATCCTCACCATGGCTTTTCCCTCATTGGTTTTTCCATGTAAATATGGTATTATTGTGTTTATGTGTTGGATTTGATTTTTTCCATAGGCATTTGATGATTAATCATTTAAGTAGTTTTAAGTATTAGTTTTGGTTATTGATTTAAAGGCTAAAATCTATGACAACTGATTCAACTTCCACTATGAGTTGTCCTATTCAACAAATAGAAGTAGTGGTCATAATACATGTGATATCATGGATGGAATCCAACAGGGGTAGAATAGTGTCAACACTATGAGTGAAAGAGCTAGAAATCCCAAGATCCATAAAGAATGTAATAGCATGAGATGCCATGAGTCTTGAACTATGTCTCACTAAAGTATTTGAAATAGGACACTAGGTTGTAATACTATTAAAAGTTTTACCAAATCAAAAGTGTACCCAAATTGGATAAAAAAACACTAAATAGAGATAGTAAACACTTATAAATAGGAAGCACAATGCAAGTATTCAAAAAGATATTTTCAATTTTTAGATCTAAAAAGGATAATTGATTGATTTTAAATACAAGGATCTAAAAATGATTATTTTGAAATACCAATTTTAATTTTAAACAATGCACTTTTTCTCACTAATTGAACTAGATGCAAATAATTAAAGAAAAATACAATCTCTAAAACTAAAATAGAGATATGTAGGTACAAGAAAGCAAATAAAACAAACACTGATAAATGTGTACAGTTCTAGAAAATTTCCTCTAGAAGGACAAGTTCACCCTAGGTCGAATGTGTCCTTGGGAAAGGTTCTAAGAATTTAAATTTTGAATGTTTAATTTGATATTTAAGCTCACTATTTCTAACTATAAATATATTCTTCAATAAAAAAAATACAAAAAATGATATGAAATGAAAATTTAATTTTGTGACAATGTATGAGCAAAATGACAACTTTTAATTCAATTTTTGATTTAAATGACTGAAACACACTTTTATGCAATCTACTATGTAGAGTGTATGCAATGTTTTTGTATTTTTACAAATTTTAATGATGCAGGCATGCAAATATGTAACTCTTAATGCAATGCAAAACTAGATAATGCAAAACCTAGATATAGGGTTTTAATGATTTCAAATTAAAAAAAGATGTACACAAGGTTAACAAAACTGATATTGTGGGAAAAGGGGGAGATCCCAAAATGGGGTGTTGTAGGTCCTTCATGCAAAGAGCTAAGGAACTAATGGTGTCCCTCTTCAAAGGAAAACTTTAGTGGCGAATCTTCACCAATTGGTGAATTCTAGGAATGAACCAAGTCAAAATTGGCAAATTTCTCACACCCAACAAGGTGTCCAAATCACCTAGATTTTTTGAACTACAGGTCCAATGCATGTCCATTCGCCAATTAGTTTTTTTATGAGTCATATTTAAGCAAGAAATTCACCATTTTCAAACTATATGTTTCAATTGGACCGACTAATGTTTTCACCTGGAATCTCAAAAGAATTTAATAAAACGCCTACATATTCACCAATGCTATTAAACCAACATTGTATCAGGACCCATTTCACCAATTAAAATTTATAAATAGTTTCTCATGAGGACCTATTTCACCAATAACATTAAAAAATAATTACATTTTGAGGACACATTTCGCCTTGAAAATTACAATGTATCATTGTATAAGCACGCGGGATTTGCCAAATTTTTAATATACCATTTAAAAATCCTACAAAATTCGCCAAATATGGAATCATGGATTGATATAAATAAAATTGAAAGTGTATTTATTCTTACACATTTTGTTTAGTTTTTAGGTTCTACTTCTTGATTTGGAAGTCAGTGAAAGCCAAGAACGTAGACTTAAAAGGTGAGTGATCATTTCTTCATAGTGTTATTAGTTATAATAATAAGCTTTCTTTATCTCTTTTCCATTCTTTCTTCAACAAAGTGAACCTTAGAGCCAAACTCTGAAGTTTTGAAGTTTTTGAAACGTCTGACCCACCGAGTAGAAAGATGACCAAGAAAGACTTGCAACTCAACAAAGTGAACCATGAACCAAATTGGGGAATCACAAAGTTATGAAAATTTAGAACTCCACGACAAGGTTATAAAACTCTGAGGACTAGAAACTAAGTTTAGGAAAAACCAAAAATTTTATATTGTATTCCATGGTATTGAATTTCATATGTGATTCTGCATCATTTTTAAAGAACAACACTTATCACACTACTTATAAATTCCTATTGCATTGTTGTTCACACAATATTTGATAAATAACTGAAAGGAATATTAATATTATTAATCCATTCCTTGAACAAAAATAAATACAATCAATAGTGTCATTTATTCTTACACATTTTTTTTCGGTTTTGAGGTTCTACTTCTCGATTCAGAAGTTAGAGAAAGTTGAAAATGTAGACTTAAAGGTGAGTGATCATTTCTTCATAGTGTTATTAGTTATAATAATAAGTTTTCTTTAACTCTTTCCCATTCTTGCTCCCATCTTAAAGATGATATTGAGTAGGGAATGGGATCTATATTGTTATTCTTTGTCCTTAAACAAGAAGACATTTTTTTTCTAGTTTTTATTCAAAGTGAGATGAATATGTCAAGCGAATTAGAGATCAACATTTCAAGCAACTTGAGCAGCAAGGGTAAGGCTCTTGCCACTCCTCAGGGTGGTGAAGAGACTCCTGCCACTCCTTATACTCCTGCTCCTCAGGGTGGCAAGGCTCCTACCACTCCTCAGGGTGGTGAAGAGACTCATGTCGCTCCTCTAGGTGGTGAAGAGACTGGGAGGGCATCAAAACACCCAAAACATAGATGTACCACTAGTCTTACTTTGGAATTTCTAAAGCTTCTGATCCATCAGGTCAAGATGGAGCTACATAATCAAATCTTCCACCAAATATTGGTAGCATTCACAATACCTCACAACCACCGTAAGGTCAAGTTGAGATTGTCATTGATTTAAATCAAAATGTATCAAATTAGGATGGAAATACTATAGAAGATGTTCCAAGGGATACCTTGGGCCCAGTTAGCCAGAATGAGATAATTGACTTGGATGAGGGTGATGATGTTGGTAGAAAGAAAAGGAAAAATAAACAAAAAGGGGGGCATGAGTGGGAAATCACAAGGATTTTTCAACTTGGTTGGTTGTTAAAGTACCCATTCATGGTACCAATGGGGATTGGAAATGCAAATGATATTGAAAAGGAAACATTGGCCAAATGTAAGATTTGTAGTTGGAAATGTGAAAGAGTCAATACGTTGTAGCCAAAGATTGACACTATAGAAAAGCATATTGGTAAAGTTTATGAAAAAAAAATCATATAAAAAGGAAGAGTCAATCGTACGATGGAAATCAAAGAAATAATATCTTCATGTTAGGTATGTTGTGTATGAAGAGCATGAAAAAATAATGCCGAACATTGTTGCATGTAAAGGTACACTTGAGGCTCAATTTGGAAAAGCAATGGAAGGAGCAAATCTATCAAAAAATGTTCAGATGATTGTTGTTTTTCATATTTTGTCTAGAGCACATCCTATGATAGACTACCTAGAATATTCTAGTTTATTATCTTATTTGAATTTTCCTCACTATCCCTACTCACATTGGTCGGTAAATACTGGATGGGATTGGGAAAACTATCTTGCTACAATGGAAAAGGAAGATTTGAAGGATAAACTAAAAGAGTCAAATTTCATTGCATTATCTTTAGATGAAGTTACTATGGTCGACAATACTTCTTGGATCTGTATGCATTTGTATACTATACAACAACATATTCACCAAGGTCATCTTCTCTATGTTCATAAAATGAAGAAAAATTCAACATTGCAAAATATATTTGAACTAGTCAGAAAATATTTGAATTAAATTTTAGGTATGGATGAGTTGAAAATTGCAAAAGAATTGGTATGTGTAGGAGTTGATGGAGCTGCAGTGATGCAAGGTCAAAGGACTAGTGTTTGTACAAAGTTACAAACTACTTGTGCACCATACATGCTTGGAATTCACTATATAGCTCATAGAATGAATTTAGCATTCAAAATTGAAAGCAAGTTTCCTATAGTATCAAAAGTTGAAAATCTAGTCCGTGAGATCCACTTATACTTCTACCAAAGTCCTAAATGTTTCACATAATTTAAAATTTTTGCTGAGGGAATAACACCAATAAATGAGTTTCTCAAGGATGTTGATACTAGATGGATCTCTCTCCATGGACCAGCGCAATGAGTTTGTTAAAAATATCAATCCTTGTTTGGAGTGATGTACGAAAATCATAGTCTAGTAGAAAAAGATCCTGACCTCTTACATAGGTTAAGCAATATAGAGACACTCTTGACTTTAACTAGTCTTCTCCCCATGTTGGATGTGATGAATGAGCTTGTGAAGAAAGCCCAAGACACAACTATGTATATTAATGAATATGCCAATCTACGTAAACATACATGCTTGGCCCTTGATCATCTATATCTAGATCTAACACAAGATGGCCCAAATTATTCCATGTGGCAAAAAATTACTAATTTGAATGATCCTGATAATTATTTATAGTTTAATGCAAGTAGGAACTTATGCATCTTTGTACGTGGATATGAGATACAAAAGTACCAATGTAAGACAACTAGGTGCTCTAGCAGAGAAGTAGTTGTTAACGAGGAAGATTTTCAAGGCATTGTTAAATCTACTGCTGATAATTTGAAGGAAATTGCAAAATCTATTTCCTCAAAGATTCATGAAAGATTCCCTCAACATGAAATACTTGAAGCCATGAGTACTGTGTATCCTCAATTTTGGGAAAACTGAGGTAACCCAGAATATTTTCATGCTCAAGGAAAAATATTAATTGAACAATTTTTGAAAACTGTAACATACAATGAGCAGAAAATAGAAGGAAGTTTAGATGAAGATAAGCTTAGAAAACAATGTAGGGATTTTGCAACAGTTATGAAGGACCAGTATAAATCCATGGGAAAGGACAAGGATTTTGAACCAAGATCAATAAAAAAAGGTTTGGACAAACTTTGGTCAGAGTGAAATATTGCATGGTTCAATATCAGAATATTTCAAATTTTTTGTTTTATGTCAAACAATGATATTGGGGTTGATGGAGGATGAGAGAGTTTTCAATACATTGGGGTTTTTGAAATCAAAGTTAAGAAACAAACTAGACAAGAATTTGGAAAATTGGTTGAGGATGAAAGGAATTGCATATAATGTCAGAATTTTTCCTTTTGAAAGGGAACTGGCAATCTAGAAGTCCACATGTGAAAGAAGTGGGACAAGGTTGTGCAATAATCTAATTCCAAAGGCTAGTGCTAGTGGTATTGGCATTGGCAATGGGACTGGGATAGATGACATTGAAAAAAATGAAACAATGAATGTTGAATTTGAGACACAAACCAAAGAAAATGAAGAGAAGACTTGGAATCAAATTCAAGAAAACTCTTTTACTTTATCTGATGATGAACGTCAGTTTGAGGACCCCAATTCCATTTGGGAAATGGAAGAGAATTAGCAGATTTTAGGTATTTATACTGTGCTTCATGGATCCTAGGATCAGTTTCGAATTCCATTGTTCCATACTGTAGTTGATGATATTTTATATTATATTCAATGAAATTTTGAATCATTGCACTTCATGATATTTTATTTTATATTGCACTTCATGAATCATATTCCAAATTCAAACTATAGTTGATGGTTTTTTATGTTGTATTCCATGGAATTGTGATATTTTATATTATATTTTATATTTTACATTAGTCCATACATTGCATTCAATGAGGTGTCATATGACGAAGCCTTTGAAAGGTTAAGACAAGATAATTCCATAATGTTGTGTGGTCATTAAAACTTCAAACCTTAGAACCAAAGTCTAAAGTTTTAAATTTTTCCAAACTTCTGGCCCACCAACTAGAAAGATGACCAAGAAAGACTTGCAACTCAACAAATTGAACCATCAACCAAGTCAGGGAATCAGGAATTTATGAAAATTTAGAGCTCCACGACAAGGTTATAAAAATATGAGGACTAGTGTCTAAGGTTAGGAAAAGCACCAAAACTGCCACTTTGAGTGATAGTAACCACAACAATGAAACTAACCAAAAATCCATCATTCCAATTCCAATAATAGATATCCAAGACAAACTACTCAGAAAAATCAGAATAAACCCACACACCATAACTCAAACTAAAAGGTTAGGTCTAAAACACTTGTAACTCAGTTTCTCAACAAAGTGAACCAAGTATGGGAATTGGGAACTTATGAAAATTTAGAACTCTGCAACAAGGTTATAAAACTCAGAGAACTAGCAACTAAGCTTGTTTTTCTCCCTTATCTTGAATCTATTTGTATAGTTTCTCCAACTGTAACATTTTACATGAATTATTAATGAAATCTAATCAATGATCTTTGATTAATCTTCTTTGTCATTAATATTACACATTGATGTATGTTTTAATTCTAGATCTAGTTTAATAAACCAGTTAAAGTACCTTCATTAAAGCATGAATTCATATAAAAAATTTAGTGGATATTCTAAGTAGTCATGGAGATTGAGTATTTATGTGTGAATTGTAATGCAATTTCACTAAGATTATGGATGCCTTGAATTAAAATCACCTTATAGTTCATATTTTAATTTTGTTAAAAGTAAAACTTGAACATGTACTCAACGATTCATCACTCAACTCAATTCTCATTAGATTAATAACATATTAACAATAGTATTAGTAGCATACAACAATGAACATCAACAATCATTTAAAGTGTATCTAAAAGTTGAAACCACTACCAAACTTTTTCTTCAAATGATATAATAAATAATACAGATAATTGAACATCAACACATTACTAAAGTATGAATTTGAGCTTTTAAATTGATTATCACATGAAGGAATACATAAAGGCATTGGAAATGAAAAATTGTGCTCAAAGACAACTCTGCATAGAGATGATTTGGAACTTGGAAACTCATATTATCAAAAATTAAATCATTGCATCACCTTTTCTAGCAACTTCCACTCTTCAAGTGTTGGAATTGTCATTTGTTCTAATTGATGTTTTTTGACTTGAATATTTGTTAACAATTCATGATTCAAATTGGAACCTGTCTTGGATTCTTCATTGAATTTTGCATTCAAGGTTAGCAATGGTTTGATGGAATCAAAAAAGGTCACCACATTTGGGTTCTAAGGAAACTAGTCCAAAACAATCTTCCTTACATCCTCCATCTTCTTTCTAAAATAATTCTTACCAATGAATCGCTCATTTGTGTCAAAACCCTCTGGAAAACTAAGCTCTGTGAATTTCCTTACCTTTTCATCCACCATCTTCATCTTGTCTATAGCCAAATGAAAATATTCCTTTGTTTCACGCATTCTGAAACACTTTTCAATGACAAATGACAATGTCATTGGTGTAGCAAGCCGATTAGTAATCCATTTTGATTTCAAAACATTGTCACTAGCTTTGTAGATTATTTGTTAAATTTTATTTGTTGATTTCTCTAATGCCAACACATTTTTGTTGTCCATTAAGTATTTGTTGAGCTTATTATGATTTTGTCTAATAGCATCAATCAATTGAAACATGTCACACGAATGATTAATCCCCTGCATTATTTTATCCCAGAGCTTTTGTTTCATATGCCTCATTGTTTCTCTACAAACTGTAGATAACTTATTTTGACAAGACTTAATTTCATTTTTTGCTTCCATCAGCTTGCCTCCAATCTTTCATTTATTTTTCTCTCCTCCAAATTTTTTTCCCACTATGCATTTCCATTTGCAATGCATAGTCTTAATTTTTCTAAAGTGGATTTTTCCTTGTCATATTTCCTTTTGCTCTCATCTAGCCTTTAATTTAGTTCATTCACTACAGTCTCATTCTGCTTATCCTCTTTGCTTGTTAATGTAGAGGTAAATTTTTTAATTCTTTTTTCTAATTAATTGCTCTTCTTATCTTTTGCTTTCCTCTTTTTCTTCTCATTTGCAAGTCTTCCTATAAATTTTCAATTTGAGTATGCAACCTTTTTTTCTCTCTATCTTGCTTTAGCAATGATGTGTACACCAATTCATTGTTCTTAAATCTGATACATTAATTTTGTCAGTATTTCTAACTCCAAAAATATCCAATTGAAAACTGTTCACCTAGAATTCAGAAGGAGCCATCTGATTTGTTGGTTTGTTTTGAACTATGGGAACTAGAATTGTGTACTCAATTATTTCTTTACTTGTGTCAAATTTGGATAATATACCATGGTTGTTGTAGGATTTGAAGTTAGATTAAACACACTCTCCATTAGTTGCTTCTTTTATTTTTTATTTAATTGTGATTTCTTTTTAAACTCTTCAATGTAATCAAAACCTAGGGATGAAGGAATAATGGAATGCTTGAATGGTGAAGGAATAGGAGTACTTGTAGTTGCTAATGATGTCATAGTCAAACTAACTGGCATTGGGGGAGTTCCTGGAAATAAATCATTTGTGGTGGATCCACTAGTAGTGTGACTTGGAGTTGGACCTGCCAAAATCCTTTGCCTCTTTTGTATGCCTTGATCCCCTAGTGTTTATGTGGTATATTGTGTTGTTGTCCTCTTGTGTGTAATTTGTTGTTGTAGCACATGTTGACCACTACTAGTCTTACTACCCATACCATCACCACCAAAGGCAGTTCCAGTTGTACTAAGCCCTCCACCATGGGTGTGACCTAGTTGTGATTGTGTCTGACCATGATGATGAGGATTTGAAGCTCTAACAAATTGAATTGTTTTGGCTCTAATTTTTTTCCATTGGTCTACTTTATCAACTCCAAGGATAGATTTATCAACTGGATTTCTATGTTGTACATTTATTACTATAGGAATTCCTTGTCCTTGGGACCCCAAACCACCACCTTCATAACCCATTTTTTCAGCTATGGCTGCTCCTATAGTAAATAATTATTTGGTGACCTTGAACTTAAACCAAGTTTGAAATTGACATGGATTTCTTTTTCCCTATCATCATCACTTTCTTCATCTTATCGTTCATCTAGATGCTCTATATTCCATAATTTTCTAAACTCAAGATCTTCTTCGTTATCTCCATACTCTACGAGAGCTCTTGGATCACCTAGCTCCTTCCCCATAGAACAAAAAGAAGTAATATTTTATCATGACCAATTTTTTTCTATAACTTCCTTCTCTAGAGAATCTGGCATTTTTACTCTACTAGATGGTTGATGACTTTTTTCATAAAAATTGTTGTACCTCCTAATTTTATTTTGATGCAATGCTATATTTTCTACTAACAATTGTTTAAAAGAAATACCATTCTTAGTAGCACTTTTCTCTATTGCTACTTTGACCGCATCCCAAGAATCATTGTTTCTCAAATTTTCAAGCAAGGGTTTACTTTGATGTTGAATTCTACTTCCAACATTCTTATTGAGCACAATCATTGATTTAATGGTGTCACATGGATCATACTACTAGTGATAGATATCATCAAGATCAAGAAAATTCAAAAGATCATGTGCCACACTAAATTATTTTATCTCGAATGTCATCACTCCACATGAAAAAGGTAAAAAAGGAAATAAGGATTTCTTCCCTTGACCATTAAAGTGTCTTTCATCAGTACTTTGCATCTACCTTACATATTCCAAAGAAAAAATCCTTTCTGTCACATGTATTGGAAGTTTGTATGGTTGTACTTCCAATCCATAAAATCTTAGCATAACATATTCTTCCATTAAGTACCAATTAGCCAATTGTATTTCTTTTCCTAGTTGAATATAGTTTCTACATGACATAGGCAATCTAGGCATTGAATTATTTGTAATTTCTTGATGTAATGGAGCCAAAAAGTAGTCTACAAAATGATTGTAGTTCCTTCAAGAATCATGCAACCATATAATAGTGGTCCATTCATATACTAGAGTCATTTTCTTTAGCTCAAGATTACTATTACCATAGGGCTTAATCTGAAGCTTGTTGGTCTGAAGCATTCTTCTAAATTTGAATAGAAAAAGATAGCACAAGTAGGTTGTGAACCTAAATATCTTGGTGGAACTTCCTTTAATCATTAAAAAAAAATTATGCATGGATTCTACAATGTGCTCAATAAAAATTATAGTTGGCATGTGGAGCACCATAATGGATATTATACACCATTTCAAGGATGCATGCACCCAGTTCCAAATTGCTATCCAATCCAAGGAAAAATGCTAGCATGGAAATAGTATCTTGAACCCATGGTTTAAAAATATCCAAATCATCAGGAGGCTTATAATCACCTTTCAATTTATTTATATCCCGAACTATTCTATTTAAGAAATAATTTTTCTCCATTTCATCCTCTACTTCATAATCACTAGCAAGCTTTTTTAGATCAATGTGGACATTTCCAAATTCTTCAATTGTAAACCCCAAGGCCAACACTTTTCCAATTTCTTCTATATTAATGGATAACCATTCTTTTTTGCTATCTTTATTAACAATTACTCTTTTGTTATCATCATAATTTAGGGCACAAACCATGATAAATTCTGAGCAAGGGAAAACATCATGTAACATCATGCACCCTAATCTAGTTACCCAAGGTGCACTGATACTATTAGTATTAACTTTCAATTACATTTTCTTTGCAGCCTTATTCTTAGATGAAAATCTAAGTTCTAAGGTACGCCTACCATAGGTTTCAAGATCATAAATATTATGGTATTCATCAGTGAAACCTATGGTTTTAAGAAATTTTGCATAATGTATTTTTTTATCTGACATTGCTATAGTGGTACTGATGGTAGACATGATACAATCAACAATATGAAATTTCTGAATTTCCTTTCATGTACAAAGAAAAATGTAAGTGCAAGTGCCAAGATTTTTTTGGACTGCTACCGCTTGTGAAAAGTTGAAACCCTAAATGTGATACATGTATCTCTGAAAATAAATGGAACTTGTTGGGTCAACCATGAGCCATAAAAGTAAACACATGGGACTTTCTAGGTCAGCCATGGTCTCTAAAAATAAATGCATGGGGAAAAGTGGCCCAATCAAACTAGGGAAATAGGAGTTGTGAAGATACAAAATGTACTTAGCCCCTTTTAGAACTAGACTCATGCAAAAGATGAGTGGTTGCAAAATTGCTCCCATGTAGAATATGACCACTTAAAATTAATGCATGGGACTTTCCTAGTAGCCCATGCTGTCTCAATATAAATTCAAGAGACTATCTTGGCCAACCATGTAGACGATGAGGGGTAGTAAAAATGATTCCATGCAAAATTTGAGCATTGGAAATAAAGGCATGGGAGTTTCCTGGGAAACCGTGCAGACGATCAGGGGTAGTAAAAATGCTCCCATCTTCTACTTGAAACTTCCATGCACTAGGATAATACTTATCTCCATCAGAGCTCCTCATCCTGGTTCAAAACCCATCCAAGAAGTCAGGTGAACCAAATCAAATTCTTTCCAATTCCACCCATTCTAAACTTGAAGGAAATTGGTCTTTTACTCTATAACTACATAACTAGAGTAAGGAGAATTTAGAGCATCCCCAATAATACTATATCATCTTCCTCCTGAATCCTTATTAAGTTATTAGCCCTACAAAATGAAAACCCTTATGACAATTCAACAAATTATTTTAGTTGTGCTTGCTATCCTTAGTTATGGGCCAAAACTGTCGCCAAAAGTTCCAATACCAGCCTAGTCCCTTGTACACCTCACACGTGTCACATGTAAGGTTGTGTATAGTTGTGTGTATAGTAACATAGTTACTACTGACTAGTAATAATTGCAATTTGAGCAAACTAAAAATCCAACTTAATTGGTACCTCAAGCTAGCTACATGCAAAGTTGCAAACTGTAGCTCAAGCTAGCAAGTTGTCAATTGTCAAAATCGGCAATGCCACACAAGCTATCGATTGTCAAAATCACTAGATTATTGACATCATCATCTATGATTATATAGTAGATCATGTAGTTTTCAATATAAAGCTATCCAATCAATCACTTTGGCTATTCATATGGTATTAATCCATGTTGTTGCCTTGTACCACAACCAAATTGAGAAATTCTATAGAATAAATGAAAGGTAGAGTACTTCGATTCATTGAAAGGAGAGAATTAAATGTCTTGTTTTACCTTAATGATTATCAATGTCCTAATAAGTCACAATAAATTTTGATCAATTACGATTAGAACTATATGTTGATTTTTGAAACCAATAATTAATAAAATCTCAACCATTGATTTTTGAAAATCGAATGGTTCTAGTGTTATTGCATAGGCTTTAGTTCACAAGTTTAGATCTTCAAGGATTTACTTCCGGAATAAATCTATAGCCATCCATAAAAAATTCATTGAATGGCCCCTCTTTTAAAACAAAATTTATTCACATGCATAATTTAAAATGGGGACATTGCTAGGTTGACGAGACCCGACCCTTATAATTAAAGAGTTAATATTTAAGGCTTTGTCATAAAATATTTTGGTATAACTTAGGTAATATTAAATGGTAAACAAGAGCAGGATGATCGATAGACCTAACTAATTAATAAAATCTCAACCATTGATTTTTGAAAATCTAATGATTCTAGTGTAATTCTAGAGGTTTCAATTCACAAATCTAGTGCTTGAGAGATATACTTTAAGAATGCAACTACAGTCGTCCATCAAAAATTCATAGAATGGTCATGGTCCATAATGTCACATGGTCGCTAAAACTTGGAACCTTAGAACCAATGTCTAAAGTTTTGAATTTTTTGAAACCTCCGACCCACTAACTACAAAGATGATGAAGAAAGACTTGCAACTAAGGTTAGGAAAATTTGCACTGACACTTGATCACTGCATTTTTTTATTAGTTTGATATTATGGTTAATTCACCAAAGTTTTTTCTTAATCATTTGAAAATATGTTTAATTCACCAATGAAATTATTTTTTTTGGTTTGAAAATAAGTTTAATTTGCCAATCAAAATATTTTATTGGTTTGAAAATACATTTTAATTACAAATGGAAAAGATTTTAGTGGTTTTATAAAATTTGCATTTCGCTAGGATTTTCCACAAAATTATAGCGATTAGAAAAGATTCGCTAATGGACATTACCTTTTTTCACAAAAAATGAAAAAAAATTCCACTAAAATTAATATTTTTATCAAGAAGTATACAAGATTCACTAGGATTTTACGCCTTCGCCAAGGGGGGATTTCTTAAATTTTTCCTTGCCCTCTTCCCAAGATTTCATTGAAACTAAGAGATTGCAAGGTGTAGAGATTGGCTATCAACCCTAAGGTGAGCCAGTCAAACTTGAATATCTAGGTTTCTTAGGACAATAGTATCTAGAATTAAGTGGATATGATTTGATGCAATTAAACCTAATGGACAACAAGAACTAGATGATAAAATGGAAGATCCTAAAGATATCAAAATTGAAATAATAGTTTGCATGAAGATTTGAAAAAGGTTTGTGCACATGCACCTAGCATTAAAAATCGGTTGTAAGCACTATTGAAGGATAGGTTCACCCTAGGGCGAATGGGTTTTGGGTAGGGTCTCCAAAAAAATCTTTGATAGTCCTCTATTGCTGGATCTTAGCTTCAATTTGATACAAGTCCCATTGTTAGAAATATAGAAATACAATTTGCAATTGAGTTTCTGTGGCTTCACAACAATGGTGAAAACTTATGCAATGTTGTTAAATTTCTCTTTGATATCCCTTCAATCCTTCTTCAACCTATAATCTACACATAAAAAGGGAGTAAAAATTGTTTGTTTTGAATGGGGGTTTACCTTAGTCAAACCACATGTTTGGTAATTAAACCTTGATAAAATAATGATAATTGATAAATGGAAGGAATGATGAATGAACACTTTCTTGTTACAACTCACCAAACCTTTAATGACTTCCCTTAGAGGAAATAATTCACACACATCACTCCAAGGAATTAGATCTTTCTTTGCTTTATTTTTTGGATACTTGAATTCTTGGATTCTTTAGAATCAACAATGCATATTAGCATTCACAAAATGACATGAACAAACATAAACTTGAAAATGATGATAGGATCTTGAATACTACAATAAATGACTCAAAAATTGCTCTTGAGTGCTGTTTATCTAATTTCCTAAAAAAAAGATTCCAAAAGCCAAAAAATTGCATATCAAATTTGAATCATTAAAATACCGCCAAAACATATTACAATTTGAGACCTAGGACTTAAAGAGGATGATTTTTCCTTGGGAAAATGGGTCTTTGCCCAAAAGTACTGGACACATTCATTTTTAGGTGATTAAAATATTAATTGCATTAATTAAATATAGGTTCCCCTTTTAGTAAACGATAAAAATAGGGCTTGGGAATGTATAATATGTAATATTAGGAGCATAATTAAGTCCAATTAATTAAGGGACCTAAACATAGTGTGAAATTGTAAAGGTATACAATTTCCTACAACACACCTGAACAAGTGGGTTATGAAAGATAACAGTAGAAAGAAGGAAAAATAACATCAAATTAAATAGTAGCAGAAACCAAAACTATTCTATATTATTAGTGACTACATATCAATTACATAGTTTATTGAAGCTTATATAAAAGAAAGCAATGTTGATGCATAGTTCAATACATCCAAAAATAAATCGAAAACTTTAAAAAGTGTAATCATGCATCTAGGATGCATTATTCAGTGAATTTAAAGACTTGCAATTAAGCAATGATAACAAGGCCAATTAACTAAAACCTAAACTTAGATATAAGAAAACTATCACTAAGAAAACTAATTATCTAAATCTACGAATTTGCACATGAAAGGAAAAGACATGTTGCATATGGTGCAACTTCATGCATCATTTTCCAACAGCTATTGTTTTTGATGTTGAATTTGTTGTATTATTCTTAATACCAAGCTCATAGTGCTACTTAACACAATATTCAATGAACAAATAATCCATGTTGCCAACTCAAACTCTTCCAAGTTCATTATATTCACTATGAAAGTTCATTTTTAATTTGAGTCCCATGCTACTCAAAAGTAATTATTTAAGTATCTTCCATTAGATAGGAACTATCCTATTGCAAATTTGTTATGAGGGAGATTAATATATGTATCTATTCACAAATTAGATTTTTTTTTGAAATCAATATTTTTTTTGCAAAGTTAACATGGAATTTAAAAATAAATAAATAAATAATTATTGTTAATCTAATTGGCCAAGAAATTTCACTCATTTTTGGGGTTTTTATGTAGTTTAAAACAAAAAAACACCCTTAAAACAATAAAATATTACAAATTTAAATGTATTATGTACTACATGTCATCCTTTTTCACGTCACTTATTAAATCATTTCAAATTATGGAGGTAATTTATT
This sequence comes from Sequoia sempervirens, assembly GCA_007258455.2. Classification (NCBI taxonomy): domain Eukaryota; kingdom Viridiplantae; phylum Streptophyta; class Pinopsida; order Cupressales; family Cupressaceae; genus Sequoia; species Sequoia sempervirens. Next base: position 356,858,509 of record VDFB02047230.1, read on the forward strand.
GTCATATCATACTAGGTCATAGATTACTAAATGTACCTTTGCAGTAGACAATAAGTGACAACCACAAGATCGATAGTGAAGAAGAGCTACTGCAAAGACACAACGAGAATCAATACAAATACATTTTATGCATTTTTTATTTGTAATTTTTGAAAAAATTAAAAAGATATTTGAATATAGTCTTTTTTTTATATAAATTAACACTATAATTTAGTTGTTGATAAAATGCTGAAAAATTAAGTTACATGAGAGGTCAATCTTTAAATATAGTAATTTTTTTCCTTCAATTTTTTTGTGTGTATTTATAACTTGAAACTTTAGGGCATGGATATACTTTTATCCAATTTTGATAAATATATATTTTTAAATAAATATAAAAATGTGGATGTATTAAAACTTAGTTGTTTCTATTTGACGTCAAATTTCATATTAATTATTTATCTAAAATAGAAAAAAAATTGTACCATCTAGATATAGATTCTTGTATCTAGGGAATCATTTTAAAAATAAAATAAAATAAGTTTTACTATATTTCCTTGACATGGTAATCAACCTAATGCCTTGTATTTGTAACCTACATTTAGTAAAAATAAAAAGGAAAATATAAATAATAATTTAACTATTAAAATATAAATATTTTTGATAAATAAACTTATGGATCTATAAAAGGGTATTTTATATTTGAAAAAAAAAATCACAAGTAGAAGTTGTTGAAACATCAAGTTTTTAAATTATTTTATTTTTTGGTAAATTGGACTCAAAGTGGTGCTAAATATGCATTTAGCCAACAATTTTAGTTGGAAAAGTTGTGGACCTATATAACTCAGCTAGAATGAATCTTACAAGAGCATTGTTTGACCAAAATTATTTTTTAGTTAAAAATACTTAAATTCACTTGTGCTCATAAGTTGGCTAAAAGTGTGCCACAACTTTGTTCTTTTAAATTTGATTGATCATGGGGAAGCATTCCATTTTAAGGAATATTTTTTTCCTTCTAGGTCTTTCTCTACATTTTTAGCATGTTATGATATTCAAAGTGGAGAAAAAATGAGTTATTAGATTAACAAACTTCTATCCTTGGTTGGTAAGTTTTATATTTGTTCATAATTGCTTGCTAACACATATGTTTATCATTATTCTTAATGGGTTCCATCCAAATCTTATTATATTCACCTTAAAAATATCCCCAAAGATATTATGTAGGCTAATAGTGAAGGATATCATGGTTTTCATTGGCTAGAATTAGATTTCTATTGCCTACCTCATGATTTTGAAGGCCTAGGTTTTCTCCTAGTATATAGACAATGTATAACCTTATGTTCTAAATGGATCATCATGACTCTTGAAGGAAATGAATCTTAGAATATTTTGGTATAATATTATAGTAGCTCTATAGTGTTAACTAGTAATATTTCTTAGAAAGGCCTTTTCTTTCATAATCTTCTGATCATGCAAGATATTGAAAAAATATATGGCACATTGGTCATCAAGAGTATTTAGAAATCCTAAAAAATCCATCAAACTATTGCTCCATTGAGTAGGACTTGAATTGTCTAGTGGTCTCTCTATCAACCAACTTTCTATTTGGTGGTATCCATTTTTCTCTTCTGAATAGTTATTTCTAGCCAAATTCCCTTGGCTACATACTTTCAAGTTCTTTAATCAAGGCATAAACATGTAGCTAGATTTTATTTATAGATCCACCAAGAGCATGTTCTCTTGACATTAATTTAAACACAAAATTAGGTTGGCTATACAAGATTAGGATACCTTTCAATTTGTTATCAACAAGTTATATGACCCAAAATTCTTATCAAGATTGGGCTCAAGTTTGTCAAACCTTGGTGAATGGATTGATAGTGGTACCCAAGAAAGACCTTTCATAGATAAAAAAAACCTCACAAATATTGCATCTAGTTATTCTCCCATCTTCATTTGATGGATAAAATTAATCTTTAATGGTAGCTCCATTCATCTATTGGGACTTGACATCATGGGATCCAATGTATTTGGTTAGTTTTTTGGCTACTATATTAGCTCAATTTTCTTGGTGCATATTATATGAGGGCCTCCCTTTAGGTAGTTGGTTAACTCATATGGATGTTCCTAATCCTTGTTGTCAATTTTATGGCCATATGAATTCCTTCAAGAATCTACTTTTTTTGTTCCATAACTCAAAACTTTTGGACTTGGATTTATAATATTTTCAATCCATTCAATCCTACCCCTTTCTCTTAGGATATGGTTCATCTTAGATATTTTCCTTATCTTTCACACAAAATTACCCAAATTTGGCATGCTTTCAGTGTGGAAATTCTCTTTAGCATTTGGAAAGATACAAAAAGTCCTATTCTCTTTTATTGTTCTATTGATTCTAACTTCTCATTTTATAATAAAGCCATTATTATATATCTAACCTACTTATGTATATTTATGTTGAAGATTCTAAAGTTACACTTGAAGTTTCTCATCTCTAAGGTCTACTAGACCTTTGGGGAAAATTCTCCCATAGTTTTGCTAGATTCCCACCTATTCCACCTCTCCTTAGTAAGGGTGCACGAATTGATGTAGCTATCCTACGAGGAATGGGTGTGATGAAAATGATAGTGGATTATATTCTCATGGGAGACTTAACTCTTACCCTCTAACTCCTAGGAACAACACTCCTAGTGGACGACACTAAATGCTTCCTACCTCATGTCATGGCATGGTGAGATCTTAGTTGGCCTAAATTAAGAATTTTTTGTCATCTAGATTTTACCATCTCTCTATCCAAAACTCAAGAATTTTTAAATAATCCTCTTGAAAAAGAAGGTGTTCTCACTATTCGGGAGCCAATTGTTGATACTATGCCTACTACATATTGGGGAAATATAGATGATAAAGATCCCCTTCTTCTATATTTTCTTTAGGTACTTAGACTTTATTTGGGCTTGGACCTTTTGTTAATTCATCTTTGTATTGGAAGTTATCTAGTAAGATTTTCTTGGTGTAAATCTCTACCACCCTCCCCTTTTTTGTGAATATTATACTATTCATTATTTAATACAGTTAAATAGGAAATTTTCATACAAAAAAGAAACATTATAAAATAAATGCAACATATATATTAGAGTTGGCATTTATTATCATATAGAAATATATCTATAAATAATTACAAATAAAAATAAAATTAAAATATAAGTACCTAGCTTTAGATTTTATTTTGATTTTGATAGATGTTATTGATTGATTAGCCACTAGATTCTATCAAATAATCAGTGTTAGATTGGTAAAATCATTTTCATTCACATAGTGTGAACTATATCCATAGAAGTTATCAGTATCTATAGATTTGATCTAGTATGTTTGATATTTCAATTTAATGTTTGTCTTGATGTCTAGATCTACAATTAATAGCTACGATGTTTAAGATCACCTTTGTGAGTTTGTCTCATTCTTTGGTGAAACCCTTTTTTCTATTTTAATAGTTCTTGATCAATGACTAAAGACATGTCAAATTTTTTTACAATATTCCAAATCATGTATAACTATTGATGTCATGCTAACACTAAATGCTAATGTAGTGTATAGAATAATGAATAGGAAAATATTGAAATGAAATTTAAAGTTTTAAAGTGTACCAAAATAAATTAAAAAACTTTACAAGTACACATTATTTTACTTTACTAAAGAGAAGTCAAAGTGAGTGGAAACAAATGAAAAGTGGAGGCTATGCATTTTCCACTATTACAATAATAAATACTTGGATAACTTGACCGATCTCTGAAATCATAATGGAAGTTGAAGTCCGTTGAGCATATGTGCCTTGCTTCACAAGGCAGCAGGTAAAACATATCGACAGACTTTGACCCTTTTTCATTTGAACATACTAAAATATGTAGGGACAGTTAAACAACGCTCATCTTACGTAAGGGCCTACACCAGCTCAACGACTAACGCTAGTGCATAATCGATACACTCTAAATTTACTAACATTTTTTTTCTTATATATAATCTTCCCACACTCCTTGCCATTTCACTATAAGATCCACAAAGAAACTTCTATTTTTTCAACTTTTAGTTTTGTCTTTGAACTTAAGGTTTTGTGTGTGAAATTATTTACAGCTGTTTAAACTTTGTTTTTCTTGTGAGATTATCTACAACTGCTTGAATTTTGGGTTTCGGTGTGCTTGAGATGGAGCAAGTGATGGTTCTAAACATGTATCAGTCCCTTTAGCATGCACGTCTTGATTGATCTGGAAGAGAAAGGTGTGAAATATGAATACCAAGAAGAGCTGCTCTTCAATAAGAGTGACCTCCTACTGCAAATGAATCTTGTGCACAAGAAAATACCTGTATTGATCCACAATGGCCAGCCTATATGCGAGTCTCTCGTAATTCTTCAGTACATTGACGAGACTTGGGATTCCAAGTAGTTTTTACCATCTAAACCATATGATCGTGCCCTTGCCCGTTTCTGGGCCGACTTCATAGATAAGAAGGTAAGGCATTCTAGTGTTCTCGTTTGCATTGGCATTGAATTTTTTTAATGTATTCTAACAAAATTCTTTTGTAGTTGCAGTTTTTTGAAGTTTAGTTACTTGTATAGTGAGGTCAGAAGACGGGACTCTGTAGGAGGCCAAGCATGACATGTTAGAGAGCTTTCAATTTTTAGAAGCTACATTGAAAGAGATGTTGGCAGGGGGATCCCTACCTTTCTTTAGTGGAAACAATTTTGGGTTTCTAAATATTGCCTTCATTCCCTATGATTCTTGGTTTCATGCTTTCGAAGCCATTGTGAATTTCAAGATACCATTTGAGAGTGAATACCCATTGCTTGATTCATGGGTTAAGAAATGTATGGAAAGAGACAGCGTCAAGAAAGCCCTTCCATCTCCCGATCATATTTTAGAATATGCATTACAAAAGAGGAGGAAATTTTTAACCGTTTAAATTGATTGTTCAGTTAAGCATGCAACATGTGGGTATTTGCTAGATGATCCTATGCTTTGTAATAGATGAAGAATAAATATATCCAAAGAGTTTTAGATTGTAGCATTCAACTTATTGTTGAATAGTTATACTATAGGTAGTAAGTTGTCATGTTTAAACTCATTTCAGAGTTGTATCATTTAATTTTACCATTGAATGGTTTACATGTTTAAAGGATAAATCGAGCAGTAGGGAACTGTGTGTCATCTTCAAGGCTAAATGATACTTTATAACTGAATCCGATATATTATTAGTAAACTCATGGAATTTTATGATTGGATCCTATGTGTTGTTTATAGACACTAAGTGAAACTTTATTAACGTGTCTTATAAATTCAATCATCCTCAATAAAAAAAAATTATTGTAGTGTATAAAATGTATCTCTTTACATTTTCATAATTGTTTGGGCCCTCCCTCCTAAAATTGGGATTCTTTATGCCTTATTTGGTCCTATTTCACATCCACAAGCCTTATTCAATGCATTTCTCTGAGAATATTCTCGACACTTAAGTATTGACCAATCATAATTTAATGATTTTTGATTTTGTGTTTGAGATCTAGTGATCTGAGAATCATACACCACCTTGTTGGTATGTGGTGACTGATCATGCTATACTGTATAGCCCATGGTATACTGTACACCCCGGACCCCTGTCCTTCAGTATGAAGAAAAACGCAGTTATTCGCAAGATTGTAATAAGGCTTACTGGATAATAAAAGTATTGGATAGCTGCAGTTTGGTGGATGTAGCCCAAATTGGGCAAACCACATTAAATTATTTATGTTATGATTTATTTTGTGTATGTTTTAGTTTCTCTGTTTATTAATTAAAATCTGCATTTAATTGTTAGATCTGCCATCTCTAACCCTAACACACATTGGGAATATGGGTGCCAATTAGGTTTCAGGGGCTAATCCTAAATTTGGCATATAATTTAACATTTCTAAAAAAATTGTCCCAATCCTAGGCTATTGGGACTCATACACCCCAACTGGCACATGACTCTTGCTTTAGATTGAACCTATTTTTAATTTAATTCTTAGTGGGATTTTATTCTCCTAGATTTGATGTCAACTTCTAGGGTTGTAATTTTAAGAAATTTGGCATAAATAAGTATAAAAACAAGGTTATTTCAGATAATTTCATCAAAGAAATCTTATGAAGCACTCCTATAGCAAGTTTATGTGATTAGGATCATTCAAGAGTTGATCATCAAGCATTTTTGAGCAATATTCAAGATTCAAGCATCATGTCAAAGTCACCATGTATCATGTTTATTTTTGAGCTAACATTTGCAATGTAGGTTTTATGATTCTTGAGCAAGAATTTAAAGGCCTTATTTCATATTAAAAATCAAGAGTTAAGATCTACATTCATTCTAGCCATTTCATACAATATTGTATCCTTTATTCTAAGGGTTTGGTGAGTTGCAACATAATATATTTGTTCATTCATCATTATTTCATTTCAAGGTTTGATTACCAAAATGGGGTTTGACCAAGGAAAACCCCTATCCACTAATAAAACAATATTTTTCTTCCTCTACATGTGTGATTGTAGATCTAGGTGTTTTGAGGTTTGAAGACAAAGTTGCAAGATTGAAGAAAGTTGTCAAAGTTTTCAAAAAGTTGTTATCTTCACTAAAAATCGCCTACATGTTGGAATTCAAATTGTCAAACTTAGAGATCAGACAAGAAAGAAGTTACAAAAGATCACTAGAGGACACTAGAGTTTCATCCAAACCCTAATACTAGGACTAAATCTCCACCTTGGGTGTATGAATCCTATTATAAAACTTTTTAGTCATTTCTTGTAGATCCTAGTTTACCAGTTGCAGATTCTAGATTCATCCCAAAACCCTAAACTGGGACTAAATCACCTAGTCTAGCGTATGATTCCTAGTCCACATCAAAAGTCATAATTCTAGGATTATAAACCTTGTTTCGGGTATGTGCAGGATCATCATGGAAAAAATCGGCCCTTAAGTGGCAAAAAAATAAAAAAAATTAGAGTAGAAAACTTGACGAAAAAATTTGAAGTTATCTATATTATTTCAAAAATATGTAAGAATAGAATCTATAGAAAATTGAATGTAGTTTTTAAACTACTAAGTTTGTTTAAAAAAATAAAAATCTATTTGGTGAAAATTTGAAATTTCAATGCAATGGTACTTGAATTTGGAAAAAAAAGAGGTTATCTGACCACCTAACCACAATAAAATGATAATGTTTTTTTTATAATATTTTAGATATGGGTATGTGTAGGATCATCATGGAAAAAATAGGCCCTTAAGTGGCAAAAAAAATTAGAAAAATCAGAGTTAGGCAACATGACGTAAAAAATTGAATAAGTTATCTATATTATTTAAAAAATATGTAAGAACATAATTTGTAGAAAATTGAATGTAGTTTCTAATCTACTAGGTTTGTTTAAAAAAAATTCTATTTGGTAAAAATTTGAAATTTCAATGCAATAGTACTTAAATTTTAGGGAAAAAATAAATAGGTGTATGTCTGACCACCCTAACCACGATAAAATGATAATTGTTTTTCATAAGATTTTAGATATAAGTAGAGAACTCATGTCCCAATGTGATGCACATTTTATTTCTAATTTTTTTCCAAGTAAATAATTAATTATGATTCTTTTATTAAAACTTTAAAAAATATAAAAGAATCATATGTCTGACCACCTTAACTTGGTCAAAACTTCATGAAATTCAAATTTTCTTTTTTTAATCTTATAGTATGCAAAGCATAGAATGTGACACATGTTTTGGATTCAAAAAATGTGATACTATTTGAAAGCTATAGATGTTTTTCAATCAGTCTATCAATCAGGACTTTAGTCGTAATTTGAATAGAAAATGAATAATAATTAATTATTAAATTCAAAGTAAAGCATAATTTATATTGGTGGAAAGTTGAGAATCTCCTTTAAAAACCCTTTACATTTCATCAATTTTGGGTTAAAAAAAAGTCATTAGCCACATACCCACCATATTGCCACTTTTTGGGCCATCATGATCCTGCACATACCCATATAAGTAGAGGACTCATGCCCCGATGTGATGCATATTTTTTGTAATTTTTTTTCGAGTAAATAATTAATTATTAATTTTTTAATAATTTTTTTTTTAAAATGTAAAAACTCGTATGTCTAACCACCTTAACTTGGTAAAAACTTCATAAAATTCAATTTTTCTCTTTTTAATCCTATACTATGCGAAGCATAGAATGTGACACATGTTTTGGATTGAAAAAATGTGATACTGTTTGAAAGCTATAGATGATTTTCAATCAGCCTATCAATCAAGACTTTTGTCATAATTTGAATAGAAAATAAATAATAATTACTTATTAAATTCAACATAAAGCATAATTTATATTGGTGGAAAGCTGAGAATCTCATTTTAAAACCCTTTTGTTTCATCAATTTTGGGTTAAAAAATAGTCACCAGCCACATACCCATCATATTGCCACTTTTTGGCCCATCAGGATCTTGCACATACCCTTTCAAGCATCTCCAGTATTCCAAGTAATTTTCTATTTATTCACAGTTTATTATTTTGATTTTAAGTTTTACTTTCTAGGTCATAAAACTAGATTTTCATATTGCTTTCATTTCCTTCTTTCTAAGTATTTGCTTAGTGGTGTACCCCTTTTTATCAAACCTAAGGAGACCAAGTAGTAACCCATTCTCTCAATTGAATCATTAGGTTATTCCTCCTAAGGTTTCCTTTAATGAACTAAGAGTTAAATAGGAAAGGGTACCTCCCTTGTGTGTATGAGTACTCCATCTCCTAAAAGGTGAAGTAACCTATTTCCTATGGTTCATTTTGGTGAATCCGACTTTTGAACCTTTTTTTTTAATTTGGAGTGCATAAAATTCCTAGATCTACTTACATTAGCTTTGTATTATATCTTGCATTAGTTAATTTGTATTTAGGGCTTCTAAACCTTGCACTAGTAAAAGTTGCCTATAGGTTACATTTTTGCATTTTTGCATCATTGAATTTCATTGGAAAACTATAATTGCACATAATAAAATCATCATACAAACCAAAAACCTTAACATTCACTCAAAATTTACTAAATTTAGTGTCAAAACCCTAATCTAGGACTCATTTGCCCCTCTCGGTGATTTAGTCCTAGTACCAGTTGTTTTACTTGATTTCTAGGAATTTTGTGTTGAGTATTTTTTAGCATTTGAACCCTTCAAAAAACCTAACTAGAACTCATATACCTCTCTCGATGATCTAGTCCCATATCAAACCTAAAATTGTATTTTACAACATTAAAAACCTTGTTTTTGTGTTCCTATTTGTTGTCATTAGATCTTAGTTTTACATTATTGAGTTTTTGTTTCATTCATTTCATTAGATCTAGCTTAATTTGGTTTCATTTCAAGTGCATTTGTAAACGTAAGGATTGAAATTAAAGCATATCATTTATCTTGTGTTCACTACATTTATCTTACATTCATTGATTGTCCTTTGCATGAGCTTACAACTTGGTGTCCTATTGCTAATAGTAGAGTGATACATAGTTCAAGACTCATGTCATTCTGTGATAGCACACTTGTTGTGGATCTTGGGTTATCTATCTCTTTCACTCATAGTGTTGACACTAGTTCATTAGGTATGGACCATACCCTTAACAACTCTCTACCTTCAAGTAGTATGAAAAGTGTTGAAACAACGGATGCTAGTGTCCCTTAAGAAAACATAATCCAAATCCATGAAGAACTAGCAAACCTAAAACATCAAGTGAGTACTGAAAACATTTCCAACACTATTATCCCTACTATAGATAACATGCCCCGCATGATTGAAACTGAACAAAGAGTAGAACTTGTGCATAACCTAGCTCATAGTTTTGGAAAAAATCTTACCTCAATGACTAGTTGTGCTCAACCTTTGAACAATGTCCAAAGTCAAGGAGGAACTCAAATTCCTCCTCCCACAACCATTGCCTCTATTCCCATGTATACCAAGCCCCAAGTTACAACAACAATAAAATCTACTAGTAACCTTTGGACAATGTCCAAAGTCAAGGAGAAACTCAAATTCCTCCAATAACCATTTCCTCTATTCCCACCTATACCAACCCTAAAGATACAACAATGATGTAACCTAGTATTAATTTATTTCCTACCTTGGGTATTCCCACTAGCAATCCTTGTACCTTTGGGGCATCTTACATCATATATCCCACAATTTTACCTCCCATAAGTATTCCATTCACTTCCACCACAAACACATGTACACCTCCACCATATTCACCTCCATCTCAAAATACAACCAATGACACCATCCTTAACTAACTCTTGCAAAAAAAATTTTCCCTTAGGAAAACTATTTCCACCATAAATGAAAACCAAAATGGCTAACCATCTGTGTTGGTGTGGAGCCTGATCAGTCTCCAAGTGGGAGATTGTTGGTATGTGGAAACTAATCATTCTATACTTTATAGCCCATGGTATACTGTACACCCTCGCATGTAAAGGGAAAAATCAATGAAAAAAGAAAAATATGATTTTGTAGAACCCAAAATCTGGAAGCTTCTAAGATTGTCAAAAAGGGGTTCGGATGGGTGTTACATGATGATGAAAAATGTGACTATTTGCGAGATTGTAATAAGTTTTGCACTGGATAATAAAAGTATTGGATGGCTACAGTTTGGTGGATGTAGCATAGATTGGGTGAACCACGTTAAATTCTCTGTGTTATGATTTATTCTATGTGTGTTTTAGTTTCTCTATTTTATCAATTAAATCTACATTTAATTGTTAGATATCTGCCATCTCTAACCCTATCAAGTGGTATCAGAGCGGGTTGTGTTTTGATTATCGTCTGTAGGAAGGTCTCACGGCTGAGTGGGAGCAATGGCAGACAAGGGTAAGAAGGTTGAGAAGTTTAATGGGAAAAACTATTAGTTATGGAAGATGCAGATGGGGGACTATCTCTATCAGAAGGATTTATGGTGGCCATTGGAAGGGAAACCCAAGAAACCCACAGCAATGTCAGATGAGGACTGGGATATCTTGGACAGAAAGGCTCTTGGCAGTATTCGTTTATGCCTGGCACAATCGGTGGCGTTCAATATTACAACAACAAAGACAACTCAAGAGTTGATGGAAACCTTGGAAAAGTTATATGAAAAGCCTTCCGCTTTGAATAAGGTATTTCTTATGAAGCATTTATTTAAAATGAAAATGGTAGAAGGTGGGTCAGTTATTGATCATTTAAATGAGTTTAATACGGTCACCAGTCAATTAACTTCTGTAAAAGTAAACTTTGATGAAGAAGTTAGGGCTCTTTTGATTCTGTGTTATTTACCTATAAGCTAGAATAGCTTGGTAATGGCTATTAGCAATTCTGTTTCTAGTTCGAATACATTGAAGTTTGATGATGTTGTTTGTGTTATTTTGAGCAAGGAAATTCATAGGAAAAGCTCAGGTGGAACATCCACATCAGGCGGTGTTTTGAATGTAGAAAGTAGGGGCATAACAAAGGAGAGAGGAAACAATTTTGGAAATCATGGAAAGTCACAAGGAAAATCAAAGCAAAAAAGTTCCCAATCTAGAGACAAGAGGGATTACTAGTACTGTGGTAAGCCAGATCATTTGAAGAAAGATTGTTGGTCTCAGAAAAATAAAGAAGACAAAAAGGATGGAAGTAAAGAGGAAAATGTGGTAAGTAATAATTCTGATGAGGATGTTTTGATTCTTTCCCTTGATAATATTGATGATTGTTGGGTGTTAGATTCAGGGGCTTCATTTCATGCTACCCCCCATAGAAGTTGTTTTCTTGATTATGTCCAAGAGGATTTTGGGCTGGTTTCTTTAGGAGATAACGAACCCTATCAGATTGTTGGAAAGGGAGGTATCAAGATTAAGTTATAGAATGGGAATCATTGGCTGCTATGTGAGGTAAGGCATGTTCCAAAGTTAAGCAGAAGTTTAATTTCAGTAGGGCAACTAGATGATGAAGGTTGTGTTGTTACATTTAGTGATAAAAATTGGAAGGTCACAAAGGGTGCCTTAGTGGTAGCAAAAGGTGTGAAAGTAGGCACCTTATACCTTCGTACATGTCATACTATTCCTTCTACTTTAATTCTTACAAAAAAAGGTCAATGTTCAGGAATAGTTGCTATAGTTCAGCAGGTAGAAGATCATACAGTTAATGTGGACTCTAAATCAACACTATGGCATAATAGGCTTGGGCATATGAGTACAAAAGGTATGAAAGTACTTTATTCAAATAATGTTTTACCAAGTCTAAAATGTGTTAATATGGATTTCTATGAAAGTTGTGTGTATGGAAAACAAAAGAGAGTTAGTTTTCTCAAGGATGGGAAGCAAAAGAAAGATGAGAAATTGGAACTTGTGCATACGGATGTATGGGGACCAGCTCAGATATCTTCTCTCAGTGGCTCTCTATATTATGTTACATTCATTGATGATGCAACTAGGAAGGTATGGATTTATTTCCTTAGGCAGAAATATGATGTATTTGAAACTTTTAAAAAATGGAGAAGCTTGGTTGAGAATGAGATGAGTAAAAAGATAAAATGTCTTAGATCTGATAATGGTGGTGAGTATTGCAGCAAAGAGTTTGAAGATTATTGTTCCTCTAATGGTATTCATAGGCAAAAAATGGTTTCAAGGACTCCACAGGAAAATGGAGTGGCTGAGCGCATGAATAGAACAATAATGGAGCATGCACGGACTATGAGATTTCATGTTGGGTTGCCTTTAAAATTGTGGGAAGAGACTATAAACACTGTTGTTTATTTAATTAATAGAGTTCCCTCTAATCCTTTGGGTTGTGGTATTCCAGAGGAAGCATGAAAAGGTAAGAAGGTGAGTTATTCTTTTCTCAAAACCTTTAGTTCTGAAGCATTTGCACATATAGATTCTGGAAATAGAACCAAGCTTGATGCAAAATCAAAGAAATGTGTATTTGTTGGATATGGCATTGAAGAATTTGGTTATAGGCTTTGGGATTTTGAAAATCAGAAAATTGTGAGAAGCAGGGATGTCATATTCAATGAGAAAGTTTTGTACAAAGATTTGTTGCTGCAGTATGAGAAGAAAGAAAATGATTATGTAGTGTTGGATGATATTCCAAACAATGATCTTTCAGTGGTTCCTCATCCTGAGCAACAATAGCAACAACAAATACCACAAACTCCTGTTAGACGATCTTCAAGGATAAGTAGACCTCTAGAAAGATTCTCTCCCTCTTTGTATACTATTTTGTTAACTGATGCTAGTGAACCAAAATATTATGATGAAGCTATGCAGGTGGATACCAAGGTTCAGTGGGAGCATGGAATGGAAGAAAAAATGGACTCCTTGCTAAAAAACTAGACTTGGGAATTATGTAAGTTACCTGCAGGTAAAAAGGATTTACCAAACAAATGGGTTTATAGGCTGAAAGAGGAGGATGGAGGTAAGAAAAGATTTAAAACTAGATTAGTTGTAAAGGGATTTGCATAGAAAAAGGGTATTGATTTTGATGAGATTTTTTCTCCAGTTGTTAAAATGACTTCTATTCATATTGTTTTAAGTATTGTGGCTACTGAAGATTTGCATTTAGACCAAATTGATATTAAAACAACCTTTCTCCATGGTGATTTAGAAGAGGAAATTTCTATGGACCATCCACAAGGATTTGAGGTCAAAGGTAAGGAGAAACTATTGTACAGATTGAAGAAAAGTTTATATGGCTTGAAGCAAGCACCTCGGCAATGGTACTTGAAATTTGATAGTTTTATGGCTGAGCAAGGCTATAGCCGGTGTAATTCTAACCATTGTATTTATTTTAAGAGGTTGGATAATGACAATTACATTATTTTATGTTTATATGTTGATGACATGCTTGTAGTAGGGTCTAACATGAATCACATAAGTGAGCTAAAACAATAGTTAGTAAAATATTTTGCTATGAAGGATTTAGGGGCAGCAAAACAAATCCTTGGTATGAAAATTTGTAGAGATAGGAAAAATAGAAAATTGTTTTTATCTCAAGTTAATTATGTTGAAAAGGTGTTGTAGAGATTTCATATGGAGAATGCAAAAGCTGTCAGCACACCTTTGCCTAGTCATGTTAAATTGACTAAGGATATGTGTCTAAAGACACAAGAGGAGGAAGAAAAAATTCCAAGGTACCATATGCTTCAGCTGTAGGCAGTTTAATGTATGTCATGGTATGCACAAGACTGAATATTGCACATGATGTAGGAGTTGTTAGTAGGTATTTGAGTCATCCCAGAGTTGAGCATTGGAATGCAGTAAAATGGATTCTTAAGTACTTGAGAGATACATCCAATAAATATTTATGTTTTGGATGCTCTAATACTGATTTAAAAGGCTATGTAGACTCATATTTGGTAGGGGATATAGATACTAGGCAAAGCACCATAGGTTATGTTTTTACAGTTGGTGGGACAACAGTGAGTTGGATTTCTCGATTGCAAAAGGTGGTTGCTTTATCCACCACAGAGGTAGAGTATGTTGCAGCAACAGAGGTTGAAAAGGAGATGATATGGCTGCAACTTTTCATGGATGAGCTGGGAAAACAACAGGCTGGAAATTACTTGTTTACAGACAGCCAGAGTGCTATACATCTTGCAAATAATTTTTCCTTGCATTCTAAAACAAAACACATATAGTTGAGATATCATTTCATTCAGTCGGTGTTGGAGGATGGACAGGTCAAGCTGGACAACATACATATAGATGTCAATCCAGCAAATATGTTTACAAAAGCGGTGACAAGGGAGAAGTTGAGCTCCTCTTCAGCTTCAATTGGCCTTCAAGGTTGAATTCAAGTATAATAAAGCAGCAGGGTCCAAGGTACTTATTTCCAGTGGGAGTTGTAATTGTAGCAGTGTTTTCCAGGATCAGTCTCCAAGTGGGAGATTGTGTTGGTGTGGAGCCTGATCAGTCTCCAAGTGGGAGATTATTGGTATGTGGTGACTGATAATGCTATACTGTATAGCCCATGGTACACTATACACCCCGGCATGTATTTTCCTCCTACTTTTTCACGTGATCACTAAAAAAGGGAAAAATCAACAAAAAAGAAAAATCCAATTTTGTAGAACCCAAAATCTAGAAGCTTCTAAGCTTGTCAAAAAGGGGTTTGGATGGGTGTTACATGATGATGAAAAATGAGATTATTCGTGAGATTGTAATAAGTTTTTCACTAGATAATAAAAGTATTGGATGGCTATGGTTTGGTGGATGTAGCCCAGACTGGGTGAACCACATTAAATTCTCTATGTTATGATTTATTTTGTGTTTGTTTTACTTTCTCTATTTTATCAATTAAATCTATATTTAATTTTTAGATATCTGCCATCTCTAACCCTAACACCATCATACTATGTCAAAATAAATCCTTTATCCTTGGAGAAATTAAGAATGTCGATACCATAAGGTATAGAGATTACTAGATTTGAGAAATATGGATGGAAAAGAGATCCTTCTAACCATGTTACCACTTACATTTCCTTATGTAGTGATTTCTTCCTTAGTGATAAGCTCTTGGATAAATGTTTCCCTAGGTCCTTGTAAGATACCACTTTAGAATGGTTTTTCTCACTATGAAATAACTCAATTAATTCATTCAATGAACTTGTTGAGGCATTTATCAACCATTTCCAAGTACACATGACTCCTAAGACGACATTAGCTAATTTTATGAGATGTAAGCAAAAGGATGATGAAAAGGTTACTGACTTGATTTTGTGCTACCAATTGCTTTATTCCCAAATCGATGTAAAGATTCTCCATCCTCACCTTCAATGAATGTTCATTGAGAACTTATAGACTAAGATACAAGATAAGTTTGGCATGATGAAATTTCCTTCCTTCTTACACTTGTGTACTACCCTTCATGATTATAAAAAATCTATTAGTAGTCATGAAAAAAATACATCTCTTGTTGACCTAAAAAGTCCAAACCCACAAATAAAAAAAAATCCCAACCTTTTAAAAAAATAAATAAAGGTTTCCTTCAACTAAATCCCCCTCAACCAACTCAACATGTTGACACCCAAGTGGCTATTATAAAGAAGACAACTCCTTTTATATTTGGGGATTTGGAGAGGCAATTTACTCCCTTACCTGATACTATCCATAACAAAATGTTACAACTTCTAGAAAAGAACATGCTCTTTTTACCTCCCAGAAGAACTCACAATCCTAATAATCCACTACCTCCAAATTTTACATCAAATTCCTATTGTCATTTTCACCTTCAAAATGGACATGATACAGAACATTGTAAGCATCTTAAACATCTTGTGCAAGACCTCATTAATTCTAATCAACTTCAAATTAGAGGTGTGAATGATCAAGGTAATAAGTCTATTTCCCCTCCCAACCAAAAATTGCAACTATTTACCTACCCCATGCCTAATCATAATCTTTCATTAGTCAAAGCTAGTGAAACTAAGAAGAATGATGTGATGAATGTTGAAAAGGATGATGACAAAATGGATATTGATTAGCAAGGTCATCTAGATAATAAGGTTGCATTGATCAAAACTCAACCTCCTCAGGGTTGAACTAAAAATCCTCTTGAAATTCCTTTCTCATCTAAAGATATAATTAGGAATGCACTTGATGGTCTTTACATAGCCGATTGAATCAATGACAAGCCCACTAATGGGATATTAATTGATTTTGTCTATGGAGAGAATGTGATCACTGAAGAATTCTTACTTGTGCATGAACTCTATCAAGATACATATGATAAATTGATAACATTGGTAAAAATGAATAATGGTTTTTCTTTCCCTATGATGGGATCAATCACCCTTCCTCTAAGAGTCGAACCAAAAAAAAATAGATGTCTCATTTTGTATCATCCTAACATTACATCAATTTTGTGTGAAGCTTGGTTATCCATGGCTATGCTCCATGGAAGCCATCCTGCCAGTTATGAATAAATGTTTAAAGTTCCCCTTTGGCAATGAAATCTTTACTATGCACCATAGTCACTTTAATCCTATGTATTCCCATAGGAAATTTTCATTGGATTTCTTTTGGCCTAAGCCTATTGAACCTCTTAAACCATAAGGAGATTTCTTTGTCAAATCCTATCAAAATTTTAAGGCAAAGAAAATAGAAAAATTATCCCTTCGAAACATGCCTCAACCCATGGTTGAGCTTCTTATCCTTGAAGAAACTATGATAGAACCATAAAAATTTCCAAGTAACCAAGATAAACCTAAGATAGATCCTTTTCCTATCTCCTACAAATTACCAAGAGACAACCAAAACAATTATGTCATGCCTCCTAAGATCAACCCATGGTTGAGCTTCTTATCCTTGAAGAAACTATGATAGAACCAAAAAATATTCCAAGTAACCAAGATAAACCTAAGATACATCCTTTTCCTATCTCCTACAAAAGACCAAGAGACAACCAAAACAATCATCTCATGCCTCCTAAGATAAAACAAGTTTACAAAGCTAAAGAGAAATTAGTTGAAAAACCTTCCATGGTTCCTTTTGTTCCTTCCCTTAGGGAAGAAAAGAAACCTATGGTTGACAAACCCACTCCTACACAAACACAACTTGAAAATTTTACTAAAAGAAATAGAAATGCTAGAGAGAGTAGGAATAGGCATTGTGTTATTTCTTGAAGGTAAAAAAAAGAAAAAAAAAACAAAGAAATTAAACATCCAAACTTGACTAAATCAATACATGAGGAGTATCCCTCTTCATCACAAAAAAAAAAATCATATATCACAACTGCAACAAGAGCTAAATCGGGTACTTTGGATATTATAATTTGATCTCTTGTTGTGATTAACTTAGATGATTATGATGAGATTGCTAAAATTGATGAGGAAGTGCATAATGAATTGAATACAATATTTTCCTCTTATATGAGCTTAAATTAAAATTCTCCTAAGAAAAGTGTTCAACTTTGTGCTTCCCCTAGTTCAACACTTGCTATTGTCCCTTTGGATAGTTTTCTGCCTTCTATTTATACTGATCAAGATTGGCATGCAAATGACAGGTCTGCTATAGGTTGACTTGCATGTGCATTTCTAGTCTTGTTTTTATTTTATTTTTCATGTTATGTGTGTGATTACATGTGCATAATGTGATCCCCTATACTATTATATTTGGTGCATCTCTCTCTTTGTGACATTCCTCTATTTGTATCTACATTCTTCTATATGTCATAAACATTTTATCTTTTCATTTGTCTTGTATTTTACTTTTAAGGATGACACAAGGTGTTGAGACATTTAGGTCTCTTCCATGCTAACCTAAAATATTTTTTTATTTTTTTCTCTCTTTGTGTCATTCTTCCTATTCAATGAGTATTCAAGGAATGATGAAATTTTTGAGCTCTATAACAACATTGTAGAATAGACATACTGACCTCGAATTTGTGGATCCTTTATGAGTTATTTTGTGATTTCATTTTGGGTGCAACCCCTTTCATGAAGTAGCTTTATTTGGAAACATATGACTTGGCATAGGGCTTTCCAAATAAGGTCTCATGTCTTCTTTACTGTTAGCATTCATCATTATATACTTTAAAGTAATTTCTCACAACATGGTGTTTATAAATTTCTTTAAATTAGAGGCATACATTTCCATTACTCTATTACAACTCATGTTTTATTGTGCAGTCTTCTTACTTCATGTGATGCGTCTTTCACTTTGTGGTGACATTGATGTAATGTCCTTCAAGAGTGTGATCTCTTTTAGCCTATTATATTCTTCTTAGTGGCTTGATGTGGCACACTTTATCCCCTAAGTTTTGAATCTTCTATGCTTTGATTGGTCATCTATTGGAGATATTAGGCACAATATTCCCTATGCTAAGACCTTACATGAACTAAGAAAAGCTCTTTTGAACTTACCTTACACTAATTTTCATTTAAAAGTATCTATTATATGGCCACCTTGCATAACACACTTTGCTCTCCTATGGAGCTATCTTGTTTGTTCATGGCTGTCAAGCATACAATTTTTTTCTTGCCTCATGAATCCTACTATTCATGTTGTGTGGCACCTTATCAAAGCTATATGGAGGTATATCTTGGGTATGGTTAGCATATAGGAGCCAAACTTAGGCGTGAATTTCTCATAGCCACTTGGTTGTGTGTGTGAGCCCATAGTGGTTGTGTGTGTATGTGGCTCACCTCTCTGGGGGATCACCTAGTGGATGACCTAAGGTTCCACTAGCCCTTGTGAGTGTGCATTTAGTTTTCATAGTCAACATTGTGTTCCACTTGTAAATTTTTTGCACAAACATCTTAGATCTGATCCACATAATATTGGACAAGTGGTCAAGGGTTGATCCACCTTTCTTTTTCTTTTTATTTCTTCTTTATGTCTTTGGCAGTGTATGCTTGTGTCTTGTTGTTGCTTCATACATCATTTACATGTGTGTTCTTTTGTTCCTATGTTGGTTTTTCCATAGGATCTTGGTTCTAGGGGATTTCTTAACCCTCTTGATTGTTATCTTATCTCGCTAGCATTGGTACTTTGGACCCCTCTTCATGCGAGTTTGTCTACTTTAGTGTGATTTTGAAGAAAGTTCCTCCTCTCACTAAAGTGGGGGCTAAATGCAATGTAGAAAAATGTATCCCTTTACATTTTCACACTTTTTTGGGCCCTCCCTACTAAAATTTGGGTTCTTTATACCTTATTTGGTCCTATTTTTCATCCACAAGCCTTATTTGACACATTTCTATGAGGATAATACTAACACTTAAATAATGACCAATCATAGTTTAATGTTTTTAAGTTATGTGCTCCATATTTAGTGATTTTGGACTCATACATCAGCTTGGGTGTATGGTTCCCATCTAGGTTTCAGGACCTAATCTTGAATTTTGGATAGAAATTAACATTTCTTGAAATTTGTGTCCCAAGCCTAGGCTACTATGACTCATATGCCCCAAATAGTATATGATTCTTGCTCTATCTTGGACCTATTTTGAATTCAATTCTTGGAAGTATTTTATTCTCCTAGATCTGATGTTAGTTTGTAATGATCTAATTTTGAGAAATTTGGAATAAACAAATACAAATACAAGATTATTTCACATAATTTTATCAAATAAAGTACTCCTATAGAAATTTTAAGAGATCAAGAGCATTCAAGAGCTGATTATCAAGCATTTTGGAGCTATATTCAAGATTGAAGCATCATGTCAAAGTCATAATGCATCATGTTTGTTTTTGAGCTAAATTTTGTGATGTAGGTTTCATGATTCAAGAAAGCATTTAAAGGCCTTATTTCATATCAACAATCAGTATTCAAGATCTACATTCATGCTACCCTTTTCATACAATATTGTAGCCTTTATTTTGAGGGTTTGGTGAGTTGCAACATAACATATATGTTCATTCATCATTCCTTCATTCTATTTCATTTCATTTGAAGGTTTGATTACCAAAATAGGGTTTGACCAAGGCAAACCCCTATCCACTAACAAAACAACATTTTTCTCCCTCTACATGTGTGATTGTAGATCTAGGTGTTTTGAGGTTTGAAGATCCTCTGAAGAAATTTTTTTAAGATTGACAAAAGTTGTAAAAGTTGTCAATAAGTTGTCATCTTCATGGAAAGTCTTGTACAAGTTGAAATTCAAAGTTTTAGACTCAAATATTAGACATGAGAAAATCTATAGAATATCACTAGAGGGTACCAAAGTTGTAGCCAAACCCTAATACTAGGACTATATCACCACCTTGGGTGTATGAGTCCCAATATATACCACTTTTCAGTCATTTCCTATAGATCTCAGTTTACCAGTTGTAGATTCTAGATTCATCCCAAAACCCTAAACTGGGTCTAAATCATATAACTTGGTGTATGAGTCCTAGTTCACATCCAAGTTCATAATTTTGGGATTATAGAACTTGTTTCAAGCATCTCCTTGAGTCTTCTAGGTACTTCTTTATTTATTCACAATTTACCATTTTGATTTTAAGTTTCATTTTCTAGATCATGAAGCTATATTTGCATATTTCTTAAATTTCCTTCTTTCTAAGCATTTTCTTGGTGGTGAACCCCCTTTAATCACACCTAAGGAGACCTAGTAGGAACATTTTCACTCAATTGAATCATTAGCTTGTTTCTCCTAAGGTTTCCTTTAATGAACTGAGAGTGAAATAGGAAAGAGTAGCTCCCTTGTGTGTATGTGTACTACATATCATAAAAGGTGGAGTACCCTATTTTGTACGGTTCATTTATTTTCTTTGGTTTTATATTATCTTATAAATGTGGTGGCATATTAAGTGGATTTGATTTTTTCAACAATTTTATACAGTTAAATGAGGATGAGTGGAGTAATATTGGGATGGATAACTTTTTGAAATTTTTGATCTTTCACCTCAATGAGCATTACATAAATGAAATAATCATATCATTGAATTTTGAAATTATTAGATGACAACAAAAAATTCAGAAATTATATTTACACAAAAAACACTATTTGCAATCATATGCTAGTAGTATCATAACCAAAACTATTTTCATAAATGAATTTAGAAATAGATGAAAGTCATACATGATTACAATATAAAATTATGAATATTTTTTTCATAGATTTATATCTCCTTATTTCATCACATAAATAAATGATTATTCATTAATTAAAACCCCATTTATTTCATTGTTGATAACTAGGAACCATTTATTGCAAAAGATAGGAAGGAATGGATATTGAACATGGTCTTTTCTTTCATAAATATAATCTATAATGTGTTATTGTTTTTAATAGATTAAAACTAGAAGGATTAGTACCCACTACAAAATAGTCATAGAGGAAAAAAATTGGAGACTCATAGAAAATGAGCCAACTAAAATAGGAGAGTGAGACTCAACAATAGTGAGCTAGGAAGAACAAAAAATAAGCCATTCTTTTGATCAAAGTATGAAACTAGAAAGCAAAGACCAACACAAAGAACTAGAGGCAAAAAAAACAAAGGAAATCAACTTAGAGAACACCACCATTTAGGAACAGGAAAAACCAATGCAAGCCATAAAATGAAAACATTGAGCAAAAGGCTACCACCCCAATGCAACAACCCTAAATTTTCTAGAATTGGACACAAAATAAACCAAAGGGAAAAATAATCCTTTTCCATAATAACATCCACCTTTCCAAAAAACCAAATCTCCACCTCTAAATAGGTACACTCCACCTTGATAGGAGTTGCAAAGGAGAAAGCTAGCAAGAGGGAAGAGAGCCACCTGACACACTCATTCTAAAACCAACTGCAACACCCCCTTACAACAAATCCAACAAAACCAGCACAAGAAAGAAACCTAAACACATCCAACTAGTCTCCACCTCAAAAGAAGAAAGCCCTATCATGAAAGGGGAAGCCAAAGAGAGCCCATGTAACACAAAGAAGACCATAAGATCAAACCATGTCTAAAACTTAGAAGGAATAGGGGCAACCAGAAAAAATAAGGGGTAAGCCAACCAACTCAACAAAAAACCATGGGAAAGGAGAATAGAACATTCCTTACCATCCAAACCTCAATGAAGGGTTTCAACATCAACATATGTAGAAGGTTTTAACTAGAACAATTACCCTCAAGAAAACCACCCCTAAAAGCATTTCCCACAACTCTGTAGAGTCCCACACCACTTGAGTAGGGACAACAATAATAGCTCCACAACACCATATGTTGCAGGAAAGAGGACTCATAGAGTACAAGTCAAAGGAAACAAAGGCACAAGAGAGTTGCACAAGCACTAAAACAGAAGCCAACTTGCCAAACAAAGCAGAGAAAATGTTTTGTAAGCAATAAGAGCAAGTAGCAAAAAACTTAGCATCACCAAACTTTGATACCCTAGGTCAAAATAGGTGAATACTAACATTAAGACTCCAAACCATCAAAAGAAAACTAGTAGGAGAAAGCCACAAAAAAGTAGGGACTCCCAAAAGATCAGTAGCACCAAGGATGCCATCACATAGAAACCCATGGGGTAGAAAAAAGAAGATCCCCCTAAAACAAACCACAAAAAGAAGACAAATCCTTACCATGGAAGTCCCCCACACAAATCCCAGGCCAAATAAACTTCCCAAAATGTAAAATCCTCTACTCACAAGCCATGAGAGAACCCTGAGGAAACACACCAACCCACAACCCATCAACTAGGACTGCAAAATCAAGCTTGGACCAAAGAAAGCCACACAAGGAACCTACCACCACAATGTGCCCACACAACCAAAAGGCCACCAATGCTAGAAGAAGCAAGAAGAGGCTTGGGAAAATGCCTCTTAAAGCAATCCACCAACAAATAATAGGACCCCACATATATACCATACTAGAAAAGGGAAAGTAATAGACCAAATGAGGAAAAAACAACCCCAAAGGGACCACCAACAAAGGAAAGCTTCAAAAAATGAAACAAGAATAGAG
Organism: Sequoia sempervirens; assembly: GCA_007258455.2. NCBI lineage: Eukaryota > Viridiplantae > Streptophyta > Pinopsida > Cupressales > Cupressaceae > Sequoia > Sequoia sempervirens. The sequence continues at coordinate 356,881,919 of VDFB02047230.1, forward strand.
GAGAAACAAGGATGCAAATAAGAGATTCATAAATACCAACCAAATGTAGAGAACCTCCACACCATGACCCCAAAATAGACTGCAAGGAAAATGGGAAAAAATTATTATTGCAAGGAGGAGAGACTAACTCTATAATCTCTTCCTCATTTTCATCTCCCTAATCCCCCTTTGTAGAGTTCAAAACACCCTCACCACACCTTCTCTCAACTATTCCTACTCATGCATGCTCATGCTCCATTTTTATCACAAAAAAACAAACTGGATGTGTTATTATTTTTTATTAGATTAGTATGGAAAGGGCCCTAATCCCATTGTTATAGCCAAAATTCAAAAAAGGAAAAAATAGGGTGGGAAAATAGCACCACTAGCCAATATCAATAAATAATTGTCCAAGGTGGCACACATGCCAGATAACATAACCGTAACCATAGAACTACCATAATTAATCAAAAACATAAGATTACTGCTAGAGTACTTAAATCTACAAACACCATTAAACAAGTCGACCATATACCAACAAGTTTGAAACCATAACAAAGCTATTTGGAAATAATAGTCTAAAATATGAAAGCTGAAAGACAAAAAAGGAGAACAATCATTGAAATGGAACAAAAGAGAAAGCCATTACTCAACTTTTCCAAATAGGTCCCAATAATCACCAACTAGGGAGATATACTCCCCTAAGTTAGGTCCCTCTGATTCATCAACAAAATGTGTTATTATTACACAAGAAAAAAATAATATTCTTAATAACAATGATATCAAATGTTTTTGATGGGGAAAAGCAGGTTTTGATGGGACCTGAAACCCATTACAAATTGGTTTTGAAGGGACCCAAACCCTATCAAAGAGAAACATGTTGCAAAAAATATAAACCACATACCTTCAATAGCCCAACAACAACAACACAAGTTACATAGAGGTTTTGAAGAGACCTAGAATCCTATAACCAAACTAGGTTTACATGGACCTTAAACCTGAAGGTTTGGAAGGGATCTTACACCCTTTACAACCAAGTTTTAACAGGGATTTTGAACCCATCCAACTTTAAACAAGTACCTTGAACCCACTTCTCACAATGATATCAAATGTTATTGGGAATAATCCACTTATTTAAAGTAATTTATAGATAGTAATGATTGCTACAAAGTTGAAATTTAATTTATATTTTTAGAATTAATATAATGGTATAATGATTTTTTATTGGTTTAGTTCGTTTATCAATATTTTTATTTTTAGTCTAGGGGTATATTTGTCTTTGTAGTTGATTTATTTTTTATTGGATATCATTTTTTTTTATAGCTAGGTAGGCCCAACTATATTATATTTTTTTTCATAGATTATTTGTAATATATAAAAAATATTATTGAGTAGCTTTGCTTTATTAAACTTTTATGTGCCCATGTAAATCTTGATAATTGTGATTTATCACCCATTTTTTGTTTTATAGCTCTTACAACATAGTTGGTGGCTTGGCCATGTGTTTATGTTTATTTTTATGAGATGTGGTTATTCCTTGTTTCAATATTAGAGTGTGATTCTGTTTCATCCACTTTTTCAAAAAATATGGTTTAAATATTTCCTTATAAATCTATATAATAAAAATATATTAATAAGATAAAAAATTGAATCAAGATAAATTGTGTTGATTTAGACATATGATTAGAACAAAACAAAGTTACCATTGAAAGCCAAATTAGCAAGTAGTAGTAAGATCTAAGTTTTAATATCTATGTAGATATATTTCACATATGCAATGCATTCTTAGGACCCTTTGAAATATTTCTCTTCATTTCCAATATGAGAAGGATAGAAATTGAGGCATCCAACATTAGATCATTAATACAATAATCACTTATTATAAGGATTATATTATTCCAAGATTCATATAACAAGAAAAACAATAAAATGTATTTATCCTCATCATTTGGTAACAATAATGTACATAATATTAGGAATAATGGGATAATATTTTAAATTCTTTATTTCTTAATTATAGAAAATTTTGAATAGTTATCTAGAAGAACTAAACATTCATTTTCATATTGTTAAATATGTACATTTTGATTGAATGAAATGCATTTTCTTTGAACATTGTTTTATTATTTAATTTTCATAAATTTAATTTAACGATATTTTCTACATTCCATTTCTAAACCTAATATTGATATAAGAACAAAATTAAGAACTTTAACATAAAGAAAACATAATGCTTTTTTTCCTAAAATTATTTTATGCTTCATCCCTCTCTAAATTCATGTGTACTATTAACCATCCCTACTTAAATTATCAAAGAAAGGTTGGAGAAAGTCAATAATATGAGGATATATCTAGTATCACCTCTACAATAGGTATTTTAGCTTGAAATGTGTCTTTAAGGAGACCAAGTATATTTATAAGTAAAACATTCCACTCTCAAGCCCAAAAATACATGAATTGCTTAGGTAAGGATTTCTTGTGAAAGTTGCTATAGCTTTGTAAAACAACTTTTCTAAAATAATTTTCAAACTCATGTATACATCTATCTTAAAGAACTGCCTAGAATGTCTTGTGCTTGATTCAAATTCATTTAGTGTATTGGATGTTTTGTTTCCTTCTCAAATTCAAACTTTAATATTTTTTAACATCGATTCCTACATTTCCATCCTATAGATTCAGGGAAGAAATGCCAATGGGATGTTTGAGGTTAAAATTTATTCTATGATATAATTCTTTCAAAATTTTGGTCAAAACAAATATACATGTATAGCAACGCATTTTACCAAAGGTTTTTTGCTAGCTCTATGTGTTCCATCGGGGATTATTGTCATAGCTCTACAAATTCCCCATGACTATGAAGGTATCAAATGGTTAGCTTTTTTTCCCGTAGAATAAATGATACCTATCAACTCATTTTCTAGTGATTGCAGTATCACTAGTGATCGAGTTACTATTGAAGAAACTAAAACAAAAGCTTATTTCTAAACTAGTGGGTTATGAAAGATAACAACAGAAAGAAAAAAAATAACAACAAAAAATTAAACAACAAGAACAACCAAAACTATTCTATATTATTATTGACTGCATATGAATTAAATTGTTTATTGAAAATTATATAAAATAAAACAATGTGGATGCACAGTTCGCTACATCCAAAAACAAACTGAAAAGATGAAAAATTATAAGCATGTATCTAGCATGAATTATTTAGTGAGTTTGAAGATTGAAAATTAAATGGTGATAACAAGGCTAGTTAATTGAAACCTAAACTTCGATAAATAAAAAGTATGAGTAAAAAAATAATTGTCTAAATCTATGAATTTGCACATGAAAGGCAAAGAAAAGTTACACAGTGTGTGACTTCATCCATGATTTTTTAACATACTTCCCCTTGATGTTGAGAAGGCTCACAATTTGATCTTAGAGTCTCAAAAATTGATCCTTTGTAACTACCCTAGTGAAGATATTTGCTAACTATTCTTTAGTGCTGATATATTTCAATTCCACTTCCTTCTTTTTCACCAAATCTCAGATAAAATGGTACTTTAAATCAAAATGTTTTCTCTTTTTATAATGGACTAGATTCTTGGCCAATTTGATGGCACTAATGTTATCACAAAAATTCACTATATTCTGAAATTGTATGTCTCGAAGTTCTTCAAAAAAAATTCTAAGCCATAATGCTTGTGTACCTACTGAGGTGACTACAACATACTTTGCTTCTATAGAAGAGAGGAAAGCTATATTTTTCTTATTTTATCTCCAAGTAATCAAACCAAAATCTAAAGAAAATAAATTACCAAATATAGACTTTCAGTCATCAAAACCACCTCCCCAATCAGAATCACTAAAGCCAACAAAGTTGAACCTTTTAGAAGTATAGTAGTGAATATCAAAATTTAGATTTCCTCCCACATACCTCAAAATTCTCTTGGTTGCATTCATATATATTTTAGATGGATCTATCATGTACCTTGAAAGAAGTGAAACAAAATAAGCAATATCAATTATTGCATGAGTTAAAAACATCAAACTTACAACAATGCTACTATAAATTGTCTCATCAACTATTTTAGCACCATCATCTCTACACATCACAACTCCATGAGAAACTAGATTGGAGAATAGTTTACAATAACCATATCAAATTTCTTCAACATATATATTTGACATACTGTGTTTGACAAATGAAAAATTCATTCTCACTTTGATAAACCTTCATTCCTAGAAAATATTTCATGAGACCTAAATCTTTCATTTCAAAATCATTCATCATAGTTATTTTGAATTCATCCTTTATCTTAGAACTGCTATCCATATACGACAAATCATCAACATGTAAACTTACAATAATAGTCTAATCACCTTCATGTTTGTAGTAAAGGGTAGGTTCATTCTTACTTCTTTGAAATCCATTCTTCTAAAAATATCCATCAATACTAGCATACCATGCTCATGGTGCTTTCTTGAGTCGATATAGAGCCTTCTTCAACTTGTAAACTTGATATTTTTTTCCTTGCACTTGAAAACCTTGTGGTTGTTCCACATACACTTCCTCTTCTAATTACCCATTCAATAAGGGACTTTTTGCATCCATGTGATGAATGCTCCATTTTTTTGAGCTTCTAGTGAAATCATCATTCTAACAATCTCTTGTCTCACTACTAGTAAAATTATATCTTCATAGTCAATCCCATACCTTTGTGTGAAGCTTTTGGCAACCAATCTTGCCTTGTGTCTTTCAACACTCCCATCATGATTATACTTAGTCTTGTAGACCCACTTAATACCAATATTTCTATTGTCATGTCCAGAAGCTGTATGAGTTCCCAAGTATCATTCTTGCAAATGGAATCTATCTCTTCCTGTATTTCTTGCATCTTCAAAACATGATGGTTCAAAATCAGCCTTGAAAGTAAAGAAAAATTTACTATCTCACCTCTTGGGATTTTTTCATGTTCTTGATTTTTACTCCTTTGATAAATGTCACTTAATCTTCTTTCCTTTCTTCTAGAACTTGGAATTGAAGCTAGAATTTCACATGGAACTAAGGAACCAAAATGTTAGTGAGATGCTCATGATCAATAACATCAATAATATCATCATTCAAAACATATATAGACATCTCAACATGGAATTTTTTATGATCATAAACTCCCCCTTCATCAAAAATCACAGATCTCTTGACACAACAATATTATGGATGAGAGGGTTATATATCATGTAATCCTTACTTTTCTCACTATATCCAATGAAAATGCATGATTCACTTTCTGGATTTAACTTTTTCCTCTTTTGATCAACTACGTGAACATAGGTTAAATACACAAAAACTTTGAAATCCTTTATATTAGGATTTTTTTTCATGCCAGGCTTCATAAGGAGTCATCATATCAAGTGAACTAATGGGACTCTTATTGGGAATGTATTATTTTTTATCAACTACATCACCCAAAAAATAATTGCTTAGTCCCTTGTTCTATAACATACTTGTTATTTCCACAACTATATAGTTTTTCCTTTTAGATAATCCATTTTTTTGAGATGTGTAAGTAATGGTGAGTTGTCTTTTGATGGTATACATATCACAATAATTCTGAAAATCTCTTTAACAAAATTCTCTTCCATGATCAATCCTCAAGCATTTGATACTACACCCTTTTCCTTTCTCCACAAGTGCTCCAAACCTCTTGAATGTCTCAATGGCTTCATCCTTGGTCTTCAAAAATAAGCATGACAATTTCATGAGTAATAATCAATAAAAGTAATGAAATGTGATGACTTACCCAAACTCTTTGTCTGCATAGGACCACAAATGTCTGAATGAACTAAAGTGGATAATGGGTCCTCCATGCATTGCCTTTTGAAAATCTCTCTCTTGCATGTTTTCCTTTAGCATATCCTTCACAAACCTTTTTATGTTATTCAACCTTAGGTAAACCAAAAACTAATGAAGTTGATGTTAGAATCTTCAAAATATGGAAATTCAAATACCCATACCTGAGATGCCACAACCAACTTATATCCTCATATGCCATATTAGCAAGATTACCACTATATTTTCCAAAATTTAAAGGGGACACAGTATTATTTGACATAGGTAGAATGGTAACCATCCTATTGCCATGATTCTTATCATAAATTATGCATTTCTTATTTTCAAACACTACCTTATAATTTTTCTCACAATTTCCAAACACTCAATAGATTATTCTTTGATTGTGGAGTGTAATAAATGTCCTTAACACTTTTCATACCTTCTTTATTAGGGTCTTCCATAGCTCCTTTTACAAAAATCGAGCTACTATTTTTACATCACCAAGCTTGATCTTGGATTTGAAACTTTCATCCACTATAGAAAAAGCTTATCATTCCCAAACATGTGGTAAGAACATTATCAATCTAAATACCAAACATCTTTAGTAACATTTTTAGCTTTTTCATAAGATAAAATAAATTATGGTGAGTAGCCTCATCACCTTCTTGAGCATAATAAACACTTTTATCATTATTACCTTTGTTTAATCTACACTCTTTTAATGTGGCCATAACTATTACAATGATAACACTGGATATTTCTCTTTATCAAATCTGCCTCTACCTCTTCCTCTTGAACCACTTCTTCCTCCATTTCCTCTTGAAGAATTTTGATTTTGACCTCTTCCTTGGCCTTGGTTACTTGTGTTGCTACTATTGGAATATTCATTCTTTTTAATTTGCAATTTAGAGGAAAAGGCTTTCTCATCACTTTGCCCAAATGAATCTATCAATCTTTCTTCAATGGGCATTAGAGAACCAACCAATTGATCAAATTGAATGGTAAATAGATCCATGATTTCTTCAATGATAATAGAAACATAGTTTTATCTTGGTGTTAGAGGTCGTGAGACAAGGAAATGTTAGTGAGGGTTGATTACACTTAATCCATGATGAATTGAAGCACAATTTTCCAAAATAAACATGCATCTACCAAACAAGATCATTTAAATTGGCAAATTAAACTAAGCAGTTAATTGAAACTAAAAGTTACAAACTACAAAAATAGTTAAATTCCTACTCTAACCCATTTGAAACTTTTCATATTTTGGAATTGGTGTCGTGATGATGTGGAACAATGACCCTTTCCCAATCCCATGATTAGTGAGCTTGTTTCAATCAATTCTATGGAAGAGAATTGATGAAAGCATGGTGATAAATGGATGAAAACCTAGTTTATGCTACATTAAACATGATGCAAGCTAAGTTAACATAATTTTATGCTAGAAATGAACTAATTATGCAAATGCTAAGCTAATATAAACTAGTTCTAAGCTAAAATATAGAAACCCTAACTCATGTACAAACTAAGATGGATGCATGGAAGCCATTAATGGATGATCTAAGCTACTATGCAATTAGAAATAAACTAAAAAAAGCTAAAAGTGAGTAAAAGATGAGTGTGAGTGCAAGTGAATTCAACAACATGAGTTTGCAATTGAAAGATGGATCCATTTTTCTCCAAATAGTGCCCTATTTATAGGAAAGAAAATGAGGAATCGAGGGTTGAGATGTAGAAGATTTATCAATGGTCAAAGATGAAGGTGGTGAGAGGCATGGATCATGGATTCTCACCAATAGATGAGAATGCATGATGGGATTTTAATCAAGGGCTCACACTTGCTTTAAACAAACACACTTTTGACCTACACGCACAGTTCAAAAGGTTAAAGGTTAAAACTTGCTCCACACGCTAAGTGAAAATATCCCTTTTTCAAAAAATGGAGGAATAAGAATATCCTTTTGGAATATTCATTTGGGCAAGGATAAAAGGCATTTTTCAAATTAAAAGAAATTCTTAATTGTGCAAAAAAAGGGGACAAGGAATATTCCCTTTCTTAGAGGGAAATTAGTTTAATTGCTAATTAAAAAATATTTAATCATGCAATTAGGGGATGTGGAGGAATAAAGTGATATTTATTAAATTAAATAATTTAATAAATGGGGGAGAGAGATGAAATGATATTTAATTAAATAACTTAGGAGATTAAATTAAATATTTTTATTTATTTAATTTAATGAGATGAAATGTTAGTGTGAAGGGGGATGAATTAACCTAAATAAATTAATTAGGCTAGTAGATAAAAATGATTCAATTAATTAATTAGCTAGGTTAATTAAATTAATTAAAGGAAAAGAAGATGGGTTAAAGAAGAAATGATGTTAGTAAATCTATTTTGAGTGTATGATATCATCTTAGGAAATTTTTCAGTGTCTACATTTTGCCCCTCTTTTAAGTGAGATACCTACTGCTTTAGTTCAAAGAATAATGCTTTTCAAATAAAAATTGCTGCTTAAATCAAAAATAAAAAATTTCTTTTTTTTTTAAAATGCCACAGTGGAAGAATAAAGTTGATTCCCTACCCCCTCAAGAAATTAAACAAAAAATTTGAATTTTCAGTTGATTCTCAATAAATGTTAAAAGCTATCCCAGGGGTCTAGCAAGGCTCTCAAATGGAAGAATTATGCCAAAAATGCAAAAAATGATGCAAAATTAGGTCTAGTTTGGAAAAATTGGTGAAAATTATGATAAACCCTAGCTTGAAGATGAAATTAGGGAAAAAAAAACCCTAAATTTATAGCATAAATAAGCTAAGAAGGGTCACTTTTAATTCATGTGTGCATTGGCACTTTAGAGATTTTTGCTATTTTGAGCTTTGACCCTCTGACGAAATGGTGCGACAAGGGCTTTGTAGGCACATTTCCGACCAAGTTAGAGAGTTCCAGTAGCTTCTAGGTGCAGGACCACTAGTATGTAACTCCAAACTTTATTTCAAATTTGACTTTTGGATGCATTTATTATGCATTAAAGTTTAAACTTTGGCAGTGTTGCTATATAGCTATGCCCAAATTACAATCAACAATGTTGAAATGAATTATAACGATGCTAGTCATGATTTAAAATTAGGGTTTCTAATTTTAAATTCTAGCACATGCTTATATAGTTATGGTTCAACCAATTTTAAAAATTAGAATTATGGCAATTGTGTGATCTATGATGTTTATGTAGGATTTGATGCCTACCTCAAGGTTATGGAGATGGAGAACATTGTTTTATCTACATCACAGATTGACCTTAATTCATATAGAGGTCACATTTTGAATTTTTGATTGGTCATTGTAGCAATTATTTTGGGTTTGGTTGTTCCTAACAAACGCAACAAAGGATTCAACCCAGGATGGGGCTTGGCATGACATTGCATGGGGGCCCATGATGTTGGCCTCCCTATATCATGATTTACATGATATTTGTGTACTATAATGGGAGAGCCATTGGTCCAGGGGTGACTCTACTTCACATTTAAGCATGGGAGCATATTTTCGTGCTCCAACCTATAGTTTAGATGATAGATATGGAGCCAAATGATCCCATTATTTGGCAATACAAAGGTGCTATTACACTAAGGCACACTAGATAGATTGGGATCCTATATTGGCAATGGGCCATTGATGATATAAAAAATTTCCACTAGCGTCGATGGCTATAGATGCCACCATGGTTTGATGATGTGCAACAATTATATTTCTCTAGGAAAATTGATATATGAAAGGTTGTGAGAATACTATTATTGAGAATTATTTACTAGATAGGGCTGGTCAGTAGTTTGGAGATAGTAAGGACATAACAAATGATGGATATAGGGTCATTTTTACTAGGTTAGCTAGAGAGCTTCCCACATGGGGACTGACCATTCCAACTCTCGAGGTAGTCAAGACCTTTAGATAATTAGCAACTCAGCCTTGGGCCTATGATCAAGGTCAAGCACTGGCAAAGACTATGCCTACATATGATGCCTGGTTCGTACCTCCATGATGATTGATAGATTCGACAAGTGCTCCTACATGAGGTAGACCTAGAGGTAGGGGGCGAGAGGTAGAGGACAAGGTTAGGGCAACCAGGATGGCCAAGATGGTCAGGTTCCAAGGGCTCCACTAGTAGGAAAACATCCTCCTTAGCAACGAGGTGGAAAACAAGGGCCACAATAGTAGGAAACACCACCACCGCCACCACTAGATGCAAGAGATGCTTACATACTACAACTGTAGTAGTAGGTTTGAAATTTGATTGGTGAGTGGGATCAAGCTCTCTAGTAGATTTTAGGTATTACTATTGAGCAAGACCAGGCATGACAATAGGTGGTGAACATTATGAATGAGAGAGATCAGGTGTTACAATGGATATAGTCCATGACCATAGAGAGAGACCAAGAGGTTGCCAACCACCAGTAGATAGAGGCTATGATGGTGGCCACTCATGAGCAAACAATTTTTGGCAAGGTTGTATAGAGAACTCGTGATAGAGAACATGGATTATAGAAAACATTACCACTGTGATGTACCATAAGCACTTCGGTAACCTAATATTTCACAACGTAGTGGCTAACAACCGAGGATTAGCTTGAGAGGTAAGTTAGAATGGTTAGTAGCCATCAGGGCTAGCTATTATGTATAGACACTTTTTAATTTTCTTTTCCAATTCTTTACCACAGATATACATTCATGGGCTCATTTTTTATAGCCTTGTGGATATTGTATTTTTGATCATTATACATACACTGATCTAGATTTTGTACCATGACATTCATTTCCAATTTTTATATGATACAAATAAGGATGATTCTATATGATGTGATGTGTTCATTTTATTTCATGTTTATGGAAGCATATGATATGAAATGCTTATATTATGTATGGATGCACTCTACTTATGTCTATATGATATGCGATGATTATTATATATGTTCTTTTTTATTATCTTTTCATGATATGCTATGGAATGAATGATATGTGATGCAAATGATGTGGATGTATTTAATTTTGTGTATTTTCTATGCAATTTTATGATGATTTATGCATATGGATGTATGGATGCAAATGATAATGCAATGATTTAATATGCTCAAAAGAATAAATCTATATTATATTCATCACAACTCAAATGATAATGAAAAATGTATGATGTGATATGCAATGATTATGGTGACTGATGTTTTATAATTATGCTATGATTTATGAGATGCATGTATGTTGATGGTTTGTGGATGCAGGGTGGATACATTGATGATGTTTTTGTTGAATGTCATGATACTAGGTTAGCAAGGAGAGAAGATAGAAGAATAAAGAATGAATGACTATTGATTTCATTGATTGCTTCAAAAGATACAACAAGTCCATGATCTATCAAGACTTTATTAGAGATGGTGATGAGACAATGCAAAATGAGGATGAATGCAGGATGATGAGTTGCTCACACTTTGGGATTGGGATTTTTTGTCATTCCTTATTGTTTGATATAACACATAGATGTGATCCATCCAAGTATTGATAACTAGGACAATGTTTTAGCTAGTGTAATGGAATTTGAATTGAAAAACAAATAGGATAGTTTTCATTCACACCTTGACATACAAAAACCTCAATGGAATGCAAGTTAGAAGATTAGAATATATTGGACCAAAACATATGAATAGGAAACAACATACCCTAAATGACCTTCCTACACACAACTAAGCAAGTATGCACCAAGATTATATTACAAGAGTATCAATAAGCATAAAAAATGAAAGATAATTCTTGATGCACGATTCCTTTCTCTCTAAATCATTTTGATATACATCATTTAGAGGTCCTCGAAATGGGTCATCAAGATAAATAATAAGAAAATATCAAAGGCAAAGAGTTAGTGTTATCCATATCTCCTACCTAGTTTAAGTTTAGCTAAGGTGATATCTAATACTAATTTCCATCATAGGAAGGATATATCCTAGGATATGTTGATAAGAGGTTGTTTGATTTAGGATGATGATGCTAATATGAGCCACTGATACAAACTTCATTGACACATTTACCCATGATCTAGACTTTAGATTTTGACTTTTGGGTTTGTACTTTACAATTTTCTATACCTACTTTCTACTTGTTTTGCCAAAGGGTGAGGGTGATGATCAATTTATCATGGGTGAATGTTTATTGCAGGTGAAAGCAAGATGGGGTGGATGGTTTTGAATTTTCTAAAATATTTAAATGTTTTTTGCATTTTCTAAATGTTTTGAGGCTATTTTTGGTATTTTTGAAAGTTTATGCAAATGTTTATGTTTTCAATTTTATGAGGTTTTTTAGGGTTTTTTCAGATATTTAAGGAATTTTTTAGGTTTTTTTGAATTTTTTCTATTTTTTTTGTGTTTTCTAGATATGGGTATGTGTAGGATTATCATGGAACAAACAAGCCCTTAAGTGGCGAAAAATTTAGAAAAATTAGAGTTAAGGAACTTGATGTAAAAATTTGAATAACTTATCTATATTATTTTAAAAACATGTAACAATAGAATTTCTAGAAAACTAAATTTAGTTTCTAAACTACTAGGTTTTTTTAAAAGTAAAAAAAAATTCTATTTGGTGAAAATTTGAAATTTCAATGTAGTAGTATATAAATTTCAGGGAAAAAATAAGCAGGTGTCTGTCTGACCACCCTAACCACAATAAAATGATAATATTTTTTATAAGATTTTAGATATAAGTAGAGGATCCATGTCCAGATGTGATGCATATTTTTTGTAATTTTTCTCCAAGTAAATAATTAATTATTAATTTTTTATTACAACTTTTAAAAAATATAAAAACTCATATGTTTGACCACCTTAACATGGTCAAAACTTCATGAAATTCAACTCTTTTTTTTAATCCTATAGTATGTGAAGCATAGAATGTGACACATGTTTCAGATTTAAAAAATGTGATACCGTTTGAAAGCTATAGATGTTTTTCAATCAGCCTATCAATCAGGACTTTGGTCATAATTCAAATATAAAATGACTAATAATTATTTATTAAATTCAAAGTAAAGCATAATTTATATTCATGGAAAGTTGAGAATCTCCTTTTGTTTCATCAATTTTGGGTAAACAAAAAGTTGTCAGCTCCACATACCCTACACATACCCATCATATTGCTAGTTTTTGGCCCATCATGATCCTGCACATACCCATATTTGGATGCTTTGGGATTTTTTGATATATTTGGATGTTTTGGGATTTTCTAAGATATTCCAAGTTTCAACCAAGGACCTAACCTAAAAACCTATCCTAGGGGTCTCAGGGGCTAATCAAAGATAAGCCTTGCCTACATTATACATGCAGAGACAACATAGTTCGACTGAATCAACCTATTAAGAAGATGAAGATATGAAAATGATGGAAAATTTTGTTTATTATGACACTCCTAAAGGACTGAACTAGGGTGTCTCAAGGGTGCATCAATGATGGTCTTTCCTACGCTCAAGCTTAGAGACAACGTAGTTCAACAAGGGTACTCTTTTACTGGATTTTTGATTTTTGACCTTTTTAGGCATTTTGATGTGTTTTGGATGTTTTAAGTTTTGACTTTACAAATTTTTGAATGTTTTTGGATTTTTGTTGTATAGGATTTTATGGATTTTTTGGATTTTCTGATGAGATTTTATGAATGCTTTTGGTATATTCCAATAATATTTTATGAATTCTTTTGGTATTTTTCAATAAGATTTTAGATGACCTCAAGATATACAAGAACCCAATATGATCCACAATGAAGTGCCCCAAGCATGATATGTTAGACTTCTTCGATAAAGGAAGGATAGACTAACCTTTGGAATATGCCAAGTAGTACTAATGGGATTCATGTTACCTCACAATGTCAAGCTATGATAAGGAAGTGGATGATGGATGAATGGTGGTGCAAAGAATGATAGGAAAAAAGAGCCAAAGAATATATGGAGGTGTTTTATTTATGCAAGGTATTTGTTTGCCAGGTTTTCACCAAGGTACTTTCCCAAAGTTCCACAGAAGTGGTTTTCACTAGAGGATGATTATTTTTACTTACTATTTTCAATCATTTTTCTCATTTTTTTGGATTTTGATCATTTTTTTATTTTTTTGTGTTTTATGATTTTACACCCTTCAAGATTAGGCATAAAATTTTTTGAGATACAAGTTGTTGGTTGGCTCCTACAAGGGTTCACCTTCAGGTGTTGACAGTAGGTATGCTCTTGATCCATAGCTTGTTGTGATAATAAACAGACTCAACCAATTAGGTTCAAACTTTCCTTTGTTGTCTTGATCTAAAAGGTTCTTCTAATTCTACTTTAGGACAATATCCCCTACTTGGAAAGGCTGACATTTAATCCTCTTGTTATGGCTATGTTTTAGTCAATTTTGATACACTTGCCAATAATTGAGGATGTCAAGGCAATGCTCATCCAGAATTTTAGCTCATTCAACTGAGACACTTTGTATTCTTCCTTAGTTATCAAGTTGTGTAATGACACTCATAATGATAGGAGCTCAACCTCAATATGTAGGATGGCTTCTAATCCATCGACCAAGGAGAAAGGGGTTGGACCTATAGGCATGCAGATACTCGTTCAATAAGCCTAGAGAGCAAGATTTAGTTGTAGATGCCAATCACGTCCAGCTTCATTCACTATTTTTTAAGGTTTTTTAGGATAGTTTTGTTTGTAGCCTCAGCTTGTCCATCTCCTTGTGGATAATACAAGGTAGAGAATTAGTGCTAGATATTGAACTTTTGGCACAACTCTTTCACATCCCAATTCTTAAAGGATGTTCCATTGTCTAAGATTAGGGTTTGTGGGACATCATAATAGAAAATATGGTAATTCAAGATAAACTTTACAATTTTTTCCCCCATTATGTAGGTTATAAGTATATTTTTCACCCACTTGGTAAAGTACTTAGTGTCTATTATGATAAACTTATGGCCATTGGATGAGGTAGGAGTGATTTTCCCTGAGGTCAAGCCCCCGCTGTGAAAAAGGCCATGGTGTGATCATGGGTTGCAACTCTTTCAAGAGCTAGAGCATGAATTATATCTCCATGTTGTTGACATTGAACACACTATTGTACAAATTTATGGGTTTTGTTTTCCATGGTTGGCCAATAGTACCCTATCCTTAACAATTTCTTAGCTAATGTCATACCACTAGAATGGGACCCACATAGGCCATTGTGTAGTTTTGTTAAAGAAGTTAAGGATTCCTATTGGTTAAGACATTGTAGTAATGTCCCTTCGATGCTTCATTGGTAATGGGTATCACCTAGGATCACAAATCAGGATGCCCTTTTAACAAAGGTCTTTCTCAAGTTCAAGGTGATATCAGATGGGAGGGTTCCTCTATTTAGGTAAGTAAAGATTTCATGATACCATGGAGATCTAGAACCAATAATGACACACTCAAATTCAAATTCAGTGATTTTAAAGGTTGGTATGAGAAGTTGTTCTACCAAGAATTCAAATTGTAAGATGTTTGACATGTTTAGTAAAGATCTGATTGTTACAATGGCATCTACTGCTTTGTTATTCAGGCAAGGAATTTGCTCAAAATTTATGTCTATGAAAATTTCTTTGAGATTCTCCACCATATTCTTGTAAGTGAGCTTTTTGTCTTTAGTTTGATAGTCATCATTAACTTGGTTGATCACTGGCTGTGAATCTACCATTGAACTACTATCCTTAGACCTGTGATTAGGTCTTCATACTCAGACATGTTGGTGCAAGGGAATGATACCCTATATGACTTTGGGATACAATCACCTTGAGGGGTGATAAAGAGAATGCTTGCTTTTGATCCATGTTGGGTGAATGATCCATAAAAGTACATCTTCCACTAAGTTGTGAGATTGATAAGGAACATTTTTTCATTACGAAACTCGTATATGAAAGAGTTCTTAGCATAAATGAGTGCTTCTGCTAGTTGATTTTTGATTACTTGTCCTTTGATTGTCTTGTGCTCTACATACTCTATGTTAGATTTTGTTAAGATCATCACCCATTTATCCATGCTTCCTGTGAGAGTTTCTTTGGAAAATAGGTATTTGAGTGGATCAATCTTCTCAATGAGCTTGATTTGATGTGATAGCATGTAGTGCGTGAAATTTTGTGAGGAAAAAAAAATGCTACAAATACTTTCTCAATGGGTGAATAGTTTATCTCATAGCCCACCAAGGTTCTACTAATGTAGTAGATTTCCCTTTCCTTTTCGTTCTCATCATGTTGTGCTAAAAGAGATCCTATTGTTGCTGATGTTGCTAAGATATATAGGATTAGAGGCTTGTTTGGTATTGGTGGCATGAGTACTGGAAGTGTTAGTAGATAATATTTTATCTATTGGAAAGCTTTATCACACTTGTCATCCCACTTTTAGGTTATCCCTTTATGGAGAATATGCAAAAAGGGGTGGAGTTTATCTGATAGTTGTGCTATGAATCTCCTAATAGACTACATTTTGCCTTGTATTCCTCTCATCTACTTTAGTGTTTGTGGTAGCTCCATGTATAGGATGGATTTTACCTTTGTTAGATCAATTTCTATCCCTCTTTGTTAAATGATGAACCCTATAAGCTTCCCTGATGTGACCCCAAAGACACACTTCTTAAGGGTATGTACAGGATCATGATGGGCCAAAAAGTGGCAATATGATGGGTATGTGGCTGACGACTTTTTTTTAGCCCAAAATTGATGAAATGAAAAGGGTTTTTAAAGGATATTCTCATATTTCTACCAATATAAATTATACTTTACTTTGAAATTAATAAGTAATTATTATTCATTTTCTATTCAAATTACAACTAAAGTCCCGATTGATAGATTGATTGAAAAACATCTATAGCTTTTGAAAAGTATCACATTTTTTGAATCCAAAACATGTGTCACATTCTATGCTTTGTATACTATAGGATTAAAAAAAGAAAAATTGAATTTGATGAAGTTTTGACCAAGTTAAGGTGGTCATACATATGAGTTTTTTATACTTTTTAAAAGTTGTAATAAAAAATTCATGATTAATTATTTGCCTAGAAACAAATTCCAAAAAATATGCATCACATTAGGACATGAGTCCTCTACTTATATCTAAAATCTTATAAAAAAATATTATCATTTTATTGTGGTTAGGGTGGTTAGATAGACACCTATTTTTTTTCTCTAAAATTTAAGTACTACTACATTGAAATTTCAAATATTCACCAAATAGATTTCTTTTTTTTTTTAAAACAAACCTAGTAGTTTTGAAACTACATTCAATTTGATATAAATTATTTTGTTACATATTTTTTGAAATAATATGGATAACTTTTTCAAATTTTTACGTCAAGTTGTTGAACTCTAATTTTTCTATTTTTTTTGCCACTTAAGGGCCTGTTTTTTTCCATGATGATCCTGCACATACCCTTAAAATTTAGTCATACCTTGTATTCTTCAATTCTGTCAAGCATGGGTCCTAATACTTTTATGTGCTCACTTCTTTTCCTTGATTTTGTTAAAATATCATCCATATAATATTTCACTATTTTGTGGATCATTTCATGAAAGATGAGGGTTATTTCTCTTTGATATGTCACTCCTAAATTCTTTAACTTGAATGGCATCAAATTCCAACAATAGGTTCCCCATGGACAAGTGAATGGATTTTTGTGTTGATCCTCCTTGGTGATTATAATTTCATTGTAGCGTAAAAAACCATTCATGAGTGATAGAATTTCATACCTTGCTATTACGTCCAAAACGCGATTGATGTTAGGAAGAGTGAAATCATTCTTTGGGCATGATTTTCTCAGGTGTTTAAAATCAGTGTAGATTCTAATGCCCCCAGTGGGTTTTGAGACCGGTACTAGTTTTGAAACCCACTTAGGATAATCCATTGGTTTGATATATCCAATGTCAAGAAGCTTTTGTAACTCTAGTTTGAGGAAGAGTGTTATCTAAGGATGCATCTTTCTTAATTTCTACTTAATTGGCTTGGCTTAGGGATGAATTGCTAAGTGATGCACAACCACTTTAGGATCAAGGTGTGACATATCTGTGTATGACCATGCAAAGTTGGCTCTTCATTTTTTGAGAAATGTTGCAAGATTCTTATGTTCTTCATCCGATAGTGATTTGGCATAAAAAGTTATCTTAGGTGCTTCCTCTATACGCACATTGACTGGAGTGGCCTTTTCTGCTAGTACTGCTAACTTCTCTAGATGCACTGCACTAAGGGGCATATTGAATCCCTCATCCTTGGGTGCCTCATACAGGTTTTCATCATTTGTCTATCCTTTGTTTCTACTATATCAGAATCAGAGAGTGCCACTAGGTGGTTTTCACTCAAGGATTTGCATGTTAGTTGCATTTCATTAATTTTATGACTAAAGGATTCAATTGCCTCCCCATAGTATGCCCCTATATCTAGCTCTATGTCAAATCCCACTTTGTGATCTACCCATGATATGTTGTCATAGAGTCCCATGAATTCTTAGACCACTTCATCATTTTTGAATAAATCTAGAATCGGTGGTCCTTGTTGTTCCATGTCAATAAGTTGAGGGTATACTAGGCATATTATAGTTCGTTGGTTTCTTGAAATAAAGGATATTATGGATATCATAAAGAGGGTGTTGTTCTCAAATAAGTCAGCAATATCAAGGGGAAATTCATATAGGGTTGTATCACACGATGTAGGTGATCAAGAGGAAGTCTTAGCTCATTTAATAGAAATAACTTTTCCAATAAGTGTGACCTTCCTAGTAGTACAACCTAAGACTAGATTCTTTATTTGTTTCTCAGGAATTTACACCATTATCATTTTTTTTCTATCTTTTCATTCTTGTTATATCCCCATTTAATAGAGGAGTTTAGAGATGTCTTCTTCATTGATATCTTCTTGATTCAAATCTCCCCTCTTGGTGAAAGTATTAACTTCCATCTTGATTGTTTTGGGTTCTTTGGTGCCAGATATGGGTTTCCCATGAGATTAAGGAGAAATTGGTAACTCTCCTAAGACAAAGGTTTCTTTCAATAGCTTGTAGTCCCCACAACCATTATCTTGGATCACTTCTTTAACATTGGGTATACTTTGCACAATGGGTATTTTTTCTGCTAAGGTAGAGGCTAGGGATGTTGGATCAACAAATGAGCTTGATGGTGTAGGCCCTTCATCATTCTTGGGTATTTTGGGGATCCTATAGAACTTGACTTCAAGAATTTTGCAATAGTAAAAAGGCTCAGGGTCTCCATGGATAGTGATTTCTCTTCTTTTGAAAAGAAACTTCACACACTGATGATAGGTCAAGGCTACAACTTTTAGAGCATGGATCCATGGTCAACCAAGCAAGATGTTATAAGGAAGATCAAGATCAAGCACTTGGCATGTAGTTTTTACAATATGAGGTCCCACTTGGATGGGAAGTGCAATGATTCCTTGTGATACCCATTCTTGGTCATCATATGCTCTAATAACTTGGTACTCTTTTCTTTCTCAATAGTATCTTTTGAATAGCCTAGATGTTTGATCAACTGAAGGGTACAAATGTTCAAACCAACACCTCCATCTACCAAGACTCTTTTGACCTTGTTTTTATGAATGACAACCTCAAGGTGTAAAGCATAGTTATGAGATGGTTGTAACAGTAGGTCTTGCTAAAAGAATATAAGAAGACGGTTGGTGATGTGGCCTACCATAGCTTGAAACTGATCAGTACCAATATCATCAAGGATAAGTGACTTAGACAAGGCTTTCTCCAATACTTCCATGTGTGCATGGGATAACCTTAAGAGTTATAAGATAGATATGTGTGGGGGTATGCTTAAGTTTATCTAGAAGGTTATACTTGCTAGGATTAGATGTGGGAAAAATAGGTTGTGTCCTAGATTGAGATGAGACTCCTTTAATGGTTAGTTTTCCACATCTTGTCGTGACTCCACATTTTGTACTAGCTCATTTGATGGTGACAAAATAATACTATCATAGGAAGCCACTACGTTGGAATAGGTATGTTACACGTTTGTGTAATCCTTAGCTTTCTCATTGTTATTTGATTTCCTATGATCTGGCATAGGGTTCTTGTATATCTTAAAATCTTGATTTCCAACTGGTACTTCAATAGATATGGTATCATTTTCTATGAGATAGTGAATGATATTCTTAAGTTTCATGCAATTTGTTGTTTTATGTCCTTTGATTTTGTGAAATTCACCGATATCATGTTTGTTGTGCAAGGATGGTTTCTCTTGTGGTTCTTGGTAGTTTTCAAAGTTGGGAAGTCTTGTGAGAGATATTTCTGGATTTTATAGTGTGTTGTTTTTTTTGCATCAACGTTTCAAATCACACTCCGTGATTCATCATCAGGATGAAAGAGAGTTGTAGGAGTAGAATGAGAGATTGATTGCAGCCCAAGACAAGATAAATAGAGGGAGGGAAAGAAAAATAAATTAGAATAAAATAAAATTACACAGAATTCAAGAAGGGAGAGTACAAGATCAAGACAATACAAATAAACAAAAACAAAGAATATCAAAAATAACATAATATTCTACACACTCTAAAATATAAGAAGAAACCTATGAGAGGATGGCTAAATGAAATGAGAGATACAAAAGTTAAAAAACAAAGCCCAACAATCAATGATATAATAAAATCAAATTATTATGAAAAATGAAAAGTATAAATAAATATTAAATGTATATTAATGAAAATAATAATAATATATATATAATAATAATAATGTGTGTATATATAAATTAAAGTAACAAGTAAATGTGTTTATATAAAAAACAAAAGTAAATGTAACTATGACGTAATAAAAATTCAAAAAATAACTAAATAAGGGGAAAATGAGAAATGAAGATTAATAAGAAAGGCTAAAGGAAAAGAAAGATACAAAAGGTAAAAATAAAAATAAAATAAAGCCCAATAAACAATGATAAATTGATTATTTAAGAAAATATAAAAATGAATATATCTAAATGAAAAGTATATATAAATATAAAATGAATATGTATATATGAATACAAAAGGATTAAGAAATATCAAATGGCAAATATAATTATACGCAAAAGTAAAAAATAGTTAGCACAATAAGAGTAAGAATACTATATATAAAAAGGACAAAAAGAAAATTAAGCTAGAAAATTGAAGGAAGGAAACCTATAAGATGAGGAAGATAGGGTTAATAACGAAACAAAAGAGCTAACAAATAAATAAAGAAAACAAAGGAAAACAAAAGGAAAATATTAAAATAAAGAAGAAAAATAAGAGAGAAAAGGAAATTATAAAAGATAGAATAAAAACTTTAAGACAACTTAAAGAAAGAGATGCAAACTAAAGAGAAAGAAGAGGAAAATGAACTTAAAGGGGAAGAAAGAATAAAAGGTAGGAGCAAGATAAATAAAAAGAACACAACAAATACAAGAACATACCAAAAACAAGATAAAGACGAAAAAAAGACAAAGAATAAAGAAAACAAGAGAGAGCAGGGCCCAAGGAGAACGAAAGGGTAGAAAGTGGGGGGGAGGAGCAAAGGGGACTAGGAGGGGGCGGTTGAGGGTATTGGAGTTAGACAAAAGGGGTTTCCAAGAGGAGCTTAGGTTCCAACCTTCGTCACAATTAAGCTATTGCAATCCAAAACCACCCCTCAAACCTTAATTGTGACGAAGGTTGGAACCTAAGCTCCTCTTGGAAACCCCTTTTGTCTAACTCCAATACCCCTCAACCCACCTCCTAGTCCCCTTTGCTCCTCCCCCCCACTTTCTACCCTTTCGTTCTCCTTGGGCCCTGCTCTCTCTTGTTTTCTTTATTCTTTGTCTTTTTTTCGTCTTTATCTTGTTTTTGGTATGTTCTTGTATTTGTTGTGTTCTTTTTATTTATCTTGCTCCTACCTTTTATTCTTTCTTCCCCTTTAAGTTCATTTTCCTCTTCTTTCTCTTTAGTTTGCATCTCTTTCTTTAAGTTGTCTTAAAGTTTTTATTCTATCTTTTATAATTACCTTTTCTCTCTTATTTTTCTTCTTTATTTTAATATTTTCCTTTTGTTTTCCTTTTTTTTCTTTATTTATTTGTTAGCTCTTTTGTTTCTTTATTAACCCTGTCTTCCTCATCTTATAGGTTTCCTTCCTTCAATTTTCTAGATTATTTTTCTTTTTGTCCTTTTTATATATAGTATTCTTACTCTTATTGTGCTAATTATTTTTTGCTTTTGCGTATAATTATATTTGCCATTTGATATTTCTTAATCCTTTTGTATTCATATATACATATTCATTTAGATATATTCATTTTTATATTTTCTTAAATAATCAATTTATCATTGTTTATTGGGATTTATTTTATTTTTATTTTTAACTTTTGTATCTTTCTTTTCCTTTAGCCTTTCTTATTAATCTTCGTTTCTCATTTTCCCCTTATTTTTTGAATTTTTATTACGTCATAGTTACATTTACTTTTGTTTTTTATATAAACATATTTACTTGTTACTTTAATTTATATATACATGCATTATTATTATATATATATATATTATTTTCATTAATATACATTTAATATTTATTTATACTTTTCATTTTTCATAATAATTTGATTTTATTATATCATTGATTGTTGGGCTTTGTTTTTTAACTTTTGTATCTCTCATTTCATTTAGCCATCCTCTCATAGGTTTCTTCTTATATTTTAGAGTGTGTAGAGTATTATGTTATTTTTGATATTCTTGGTTTTTGTTTATTTGTATTGTCTTTATCTTGTCATCTCCCTTCTTGAATTCTGTGTAATTTTATTTTATTCTAATTTATTTTTCTTTCCCTCCCTCTATTTATCTTGTCTTGGGTTGCAATCTCTCATTCTACTCCTACAACTCTCTTTCATCCCGATGATGAATCACAGAGTGTGATTCGAAACGTTGATGCAAAAAAAAAAAACAACACATAGTGAAATCCAGAAATATCTCTCACAATATCATGGACTGTGGAAATCTAATGTCTTTGATTGGGAAGCCTTATCAGATTTGACTCTACCACCTTCTTCATCATTGTTTCAATGGGTTCTAATAGCTATGTGTACTTGTTTCTGGGATAGTTGTTCCTATATTAGGGTATGTGCAGCATCATCATAGAAAAAATAGTCCCTTAATGGCAAAAAATTTAGAAAAATCAAAGTTAGGAAACTTGACGTAAAAATTTGAATAAGTTATCTCTATTATTTCAAAAATATGTAGAATATAATTTGTATCAAATTGAATGTAGTTTCTAAACTACTAGGTTTATTTAAAAAAATATACCTATTTGGTGAAAATTTGAAATTTCAATGTGATAGTACTTAAATTTTAGGGAAAAAATAAGAAGTAGGTGTCTGTCTGACCACCCTGTAGAACCAAAATAAAATGATAATATTTTTTTATAATATTTTAAAAATAAGTAGAGGATTCATGTCTAGATGTGATGCATATTTTTTTGTAATTTTTTTCCAAGTAAATAATTAATTATGAATTTTTTATTACAACTTTTAAAAAGTATAAAAACTCGTATGTCTGACCACCTTAACTTGGTCAATATAAAAAGTATTAATTATGAATTTTCGTTGTTAAGGGCTTGAGGGAAAAGTTCATCATATGATGTGATACACTGTATTTTCAAGTGGAAAGATTACTTAGGGTCTAGATTAGCTATGATAATTCCCACTTGTTGTTCATCAAGCGCGGGGTCTAGATTGGCTATTATAATTCCCACTTGTTGTTCATCAGGAAAAGGCCACTTGCTTTTACAAGCTCTTTGTCTCCATCATTGCAAGAAATTGGTGAAAGATTCTCTTTTGTTTCATCTAAGAGTACATAACTGTTCTAGGCTGACATCCATGTCAAGATTGAAGGAGAAATGATCAACGAATTTATCATTAATTTCTTCAAAAATTTTGATTCCAAGAGGTAGATGAGAAAACCAATCCATAGCAAGACCTATTAAACTTCATGGGAAGAGGCATATTAGATAAGAATCATTGTAAGCCACCTCTATACACATGACATTGACAACTTCCTCTCCCTTCAAGTATTTGTTGAATTTGAAGATTTCAAAGCAAGGAGGGAATGGTACCATTGCAATGTTTCGATCAGAAGGAGATTATGTCATAGATTCTGTGTATGGTGCTTCTTGATCTTGTTGATTCAAAAATCTTGTAGTTCTTGTGATAGCACCTTAAATTTTTTTGCTAGATGATCCTATGGATTTTATGGAGGAACATATGGTGGAATGAAGGATGAGTTGTATGGAGGATTTTGATATGATAGGGTGTTGTATGGGGTGTATGGTGGTGTGATATTTTGTTAAGTTGATTTCAATATTGATGTGTATGTTCCTAACACATTTGTATTGTCGATATTCTATTGAGGATTAGAGAAGGAACTTGGTTGTTGTTATGTTGGTAGGGTTGTTTAATGTTGTTGGGCTAAGGATGCTTGTTGTACTTGATGTTGTTGGGATAAGGTTGCTTGTTGTGATTGATGTTGTTGGTGGGCTAAGGCTATTTGTTCTACTTGATGTTGTTGCTGGGCTAAGGCTACTTGTTGTACTTGATGTTTTTGTTGTTGTTGCGATGCTAAAGTTGCTTGTTGTGCTTTTTGTAAAGCTAAGGCATGTGCTTGTAATGTAGGATTAGGTGATTGGGTTATCTATAATGGATTGAGGGTGTTGATGTTCTGAGTAGATAGTGGATTGTTGATAAAGGGGGGAGGGTTCCCTTGGTTTGAAATTCTATGTGATATGGTAGATGAACATAAAGGAATGTAAGGTTGAGTTCCCATTACCATTAAGTTTTGTGATGGTAATGACACACTAGAACCTTGAGGCCATTGGTTAAAAATATTTCTTTGTCTCATGTCTTGAGGATTACCTTATGTTAAAGATGTAAACAATGGTTCGTGATCAAGGTATTTCCTAGATTGATAAAACTCATAACCAAGGGATGGCTTTGATATGGAGTGATAGTGAATGGGATGGGTGTGCTTTGTGAAACCAATGATACAAATGAACCCATTGGAGGATTGGATAGAGATGACCCTATTTATTTTAAGGGTTGCATTTGTGGTATTGTATTGACATGCCCTTATGTGTTGTTTTGGGATACTTGACCATCTATACTACTTTTTGTGATGGTGGGTACACTTGTGGTACTCATGGATGTAGATGAACAGGGGTGTCCCCGAAATGTTGAAGTGGTTGTGGAATCATGAAGTTCGAGAGATGTGTATAGCTATTTAGTATTTTCAGGAACTAGAGGAGTACCAAAGGTAGATGTCCAAGTGGTTGTGGGAGGTGGGGGATTAGCATCAAGGGTACCCACAAGTGTACTGCTTTCAAATGGAAGAGTTAGACAAAAGTCTTGGGAAAGACTAGTTCTAAGACTAGGAATGGATGTTTGATTTAGCCCTAGTGATGGAGTTGTGAAGTTTTGTGTCAAGTTCTGCACAACAAAGGTTGGGGAAACTGGAGCTACATTTTCAAAGGCTTGATGTTCCATCATTTCCTCCCTAGTATGTTCAAATGGATTATTCGTGACCTCTTCAATCTTGTATGGTCTTGAAGGAGATGATGGTTGTTGCAATGGGGTAATGTGACTTCTAGGATCAAATTCTAATGAATCACTTGAGGTAAATGTAACTTATTATTTTTCCATGATTCTCTTGTGTTATGATTTCATTTTTACCATAAATTTTGTGTCACTTGGGTATGTGTAGGATCATGATGGGCCAAAAAGTGGCAATATGATGGGTATGTGGCTGATGATTTTTTTTACCAAAAATTGATGAAATGAAAAGGGTTTTTAAAGGATATTCTTAGATTTAAACCAATATAAATTATGCTTTACTTTGAATTTAATAAGTAATTACTATTCATTTTCTATTCAAATTACGACTAAAGTCCTAATTGATAGGCTGATTTAAAAACATCTATAGCTTTCAAACAATATTAGATTTTTTGAATCCAAAACATGTGTCACATTCTATTCTCCGCATACTATAGGATTAAAAAAATTAAAAAATTGAATTTCATGAAGTTTTGATGAAGTTAAGGTGGTCAGACATACAAGTTTTTATATTTTTAAAAGTTGTAATAAAAAATCATAATTAATTATTTACTTGGAAAGAAATTACAAAAAAATATGCATCAAATCAGGACATGAGTCCTCTACTTATATCTAAAAATATTATAAAAAAAATATAATCATTTTATTATGGTTAGGGTGGTCACAAACACCTTACTTATTTTTTCCCTGAAATTTAAGTACTACTGCATTGAAATTTCAAATTTTCACCAAATAGATTTATTTATTTTTTAAACAAACCTGGTAGTTTAGAAACTACATTCATTTTTCTATAGATTCTACTCTTACATTTGTTTGAAATAATATAGATAACTTATTCAAATTTTTACATCAAGTTGCCTAATTCTAATTTTTCTGAATTTTTTGCCACTTAAGGGCCTATTTTTTCCATGATGATCTTGCACATACCCACTTATGGGAGAGTTGTCTTGTGATTTGTGATGTTTGAACTCTCTAATTGACTCAAATATAGGTAGAATGGGCACTCTAAATATTTTCAAATCAATGATGATAATGGCGAGTGAGAAGATGGGTGATATGGGAAGTGATCTTTGCAAACATTTTGGAACAACACTTTTGACTTTAGTTTGATGTTTTGATGTTAGGATAAAGGATGTTTATGAACTTGGAAACCTATAAGGTAGACTCATGACCTTCAATATAAACTAGTTCAAAGATGATAACTAACTTAACTAAGTGCATGGAAAATGATACATTTCACATACAAAGTAGCTAACTTAGAGGTTGGTTTGATAGATGTTTAAGTCAAAAGATATTGGGGTATTTGAAATTTTTGTAAATTTTGGTGAAGTGGTAGATGAAATTTGATGGAGGGATGGATGAGATGTTTGACCCAAAGTTGACTTAGAATGAACCTTTGTTTTCCAAGACCAAGGTAGTGAGAATGATGCTAGACCTCTAAAATGCTCAAATCCTAAAGACCAAATGTTGACTTAGATGAGAGGATGGATGAGAATGTTTAAACCTATTTAGGACCTCCTAGCTCAAGTATAAAATTTCCTTATCAAGGTGTACTGATTGTGATAAAGTATTAGGGCCCACTTTCTACTAAACTATTAACTACGTGATACCTTCTTTTGCAATGATGAGATGGAGATTTTCCCCTATGGATTTTGATTGTGTGATGAATCATTTATAGGAGTTCAGTATCTTGGAAAATACCATGGTTTTGAATCCAAAAGAAGGCATACAATTCTAGACCATTTCTTGAAACGTGTCTATAAAATTTTGCTACCAACTTGTCTCTATTCTTGTGCATTGTTAAAAGATGCTTCTTGAGAGATTTTGGACTAAGATTCCTAAGTTTGAAATGATGACTTGTAGACCTTATCTTAGGGATCCTATTTTTTGTGAGATCATTTACAAACAGTTCAAGTTTATGGAATAAAATGAAGATATTTATTGCTATGTAGGTGGTGGTAATGTGGGCCTTCCAACCTCAATATCATTTTCTTCCTCTTCTTTGTCTAAAATGGTTATTGTGTTTCTCCACTGGGTGTTTGTTTCTTTTGCTTCAAAAGTGAAGCTTCTCAAATTGCTAATAAGATTATTTTTTTCTCCATTAATAAGTTGAAATTTTGGTTGAATGATAGCACCTAGAAGATCAAGTTGTCCAATAGGAGCAATTAGTCTCCAAATAGTCATGTTGGGTTCATTTGTGTCAAGTTTATCTTACTTAAGTGAAATAATTTTACCACAAACACTCGTCTTGATTATGTTTTCAAACTAAATGTTTATGTCAAAAACATCCTAACTTCCACAATCTCCATTTTGTGAAAATTATGTGGTTAAAGCCATAATTTACTATGTTGTCTTTGGGAAATATGGATTTGATCACTAAGGATAAATCCTTAAGACAAGCAATAATATCAAGGCTAACTCAAGAGACCCATATTTAAACCAAAGTGTTTAAATTTTTTGAGGAAGATAGTGAATTTTTTTTATCATTTTGGAACTAAGAAAGGTGTCAAAATCACTCACAATCATGTACAATCCTAGGTTTGAAATGGATATACTTGTTGAGTCCCCACTTGTATTTCTAAAACCACTAAACAATGTGAACAATTAGATATTTGGTGTCACTGGCTCCCCCTTTCTCGATACACACTTCTTGCGACAACCAAATCTCAAAATACATTACATGTACGACATTCCATTGATCACAATTTTCATTGAAAGCAAGAATTTATATAGCATTTTAAAAGAGCTTAGCTTTAGGTCATTACTGCTTGGATCATTCCCTTGGGGTGAGTACATTTTCCCACTAAGGAAGACCCTCTAAAGGTAAACAATAGTGAGGAAGTACACCTATAGTTCAATAATCTTCATTCACATGAACAAAGAGAGAACACATGCTACATGCCTTTTTCTCACACTCGTAGAGGGGTTCAATTTTAAACCAAATTGAAAGATGTAGGTGATTTTGCAAAGTGTTAAGGAATTTTTCTCTTTCTCAATATCACCAAGTGGCACAAGAGAATTACATACACATCCACTAACAACATTGTAAATCATAAAACATAAAAAACAATTGTAAATTTTAACCTATCAAAGCAATGTTGAATTCATTTTAAGCACCAGATGAAATATGAAGTTTCCTTGTTCAATTTTAAACCCAAAATAGTAGTAATGAGATGAGGGTTCAATTTTAATCTTGTTTGTACATTTTTCTTAAACCCAATTGAAATTTTTGTATGTTTCCTAAAGTAGAAAATTTGGGTTATAATTTCTCTAACGCCTTAAACGCTTGGTGCAATCAAAGACTTTTAAGATAGAAAATATTTCTTCACTCGAGCTCCATGTCTTTCAACCTAAAAATCCCTATTAGTCTAACCACTAAGACATGATCAAAGGTTCATCAATGATCAAATAAATCATGGAAATTAAAGCACATGTCAAAAAACCATCGTAAAGTTTCTTACCCTAATGGAGGATCGTTGAACATAATAGTGTCACAATTTGAACTATGGGAATCACTCTAGTGAAAACATGTGTCACTCTGAAGTAGAAAAAGTGAGCATAATAGCATCAGGATTAGGTCCAATGTCACTGCTCCCAATAGCATCATGCTTTAAATTTTTTTGGCATTGGTCTAGTGAAGTTGGGCATCACCATTTAAACTTTTCAATACCTCTATATTAAATTGGCGTCACCAAATTTAAATCAACACTATTGTATTAATTCAGTGTTGGTGTTTCAAATTGTCTTGGCATTGCTATATGGTGATAGTTTTTTAAGAGTGTCGATGTTTGTGGTTTGGGTGTCGTTGTATCCTACAAAACAAGCATAAAACAAAATTCAAGATAAAAAATTGTTAACAATTTTCCCTCCTAGCACTAGAATGTGAGATGAGGAAATTCCAATGAGGGTTGATTACACTTAATCCATGATTAATTGAAGCACAATTTACCCGAATAAACCTACATCTACCAAACAACATCACTCAAATTAGAAAATTAAACTAAGAATTTAATTGAAACTGAAAGTTACAAACTACAAAAATAGTTAAATTCCTACTCTAACCCATTTGAAGCTTATCCTATTGTGGAATTGGTGTCATGTTGATGTGGAAAAACAACCCTTTCCCAATCCCATGATTAGTGAGCTTGTTTCAATCTATTCTATGGAAGAGAATTGATGAAACCATGATGATAAATGGATGAAAACCTAGTTTATGCTAAATTAAAATTGGTGCAAGCTAAGTTAACATGATTTTATGCTAGAAATGAACTAATTACACAATTTCTAAGCTAAAAGATAGAAACCCTAATTTATGTGCAAACTAAGATAGATGCATGAAAGTCATCAATGGATGCTCTAAGCTACTATGCAATTAGAAATAAACTTAAAAGAGTTAAAAGTTAGTAAAATATGAGTGTGAGTGCAAGTGAATTCAATAGCATGAGTTTACAATTGAAAAATGGATCCATTTGTCTCCAAATAGTGTCCTATTTATAGGAGAGCAAATGAGGAATGAAGGGTTGAGATTGAAAATATTAATCAATGGTAAAAAATGAAGGAGATGAGAGGCATGGACCATAGATTCTCACTAATGGATGAGAACACATGATGGGATTTTAATCAAGGGCTCACAATTGCTTCAAAGAAACACACTTTTGACCTACACAAACAGGTCAAAGGTGACTTGTTCAAAAGGTTAGAGGTTAAAACTTGCTCAAGAAACTAAGTGAAAATATCCCTTTTCCAAATGATGGAGGAATAAGAATATCCTTTTCGAATATTAATTTGGGTGAGGATAAAACAAATTTTCTAAATTAAAAGAAATTATTAATTGTGCAAAAAAAGGAGGAAAAGGAATATTTCATAGGAATATTCCCTTTCTTAGAGGAAAAATAGTTTAATTGCTAATTAAAAAATATTTAATCGTCCAATTAGAGTATTTGAAGGAATAAAGTGATATTTATTAAATTAAATAATTTAATAAATGGGGAAGAGAGATGAAATGCTATTTAATTAAATAACTTAGGGATATTTAACTAAATAAGATGACTTAGGATATTAAATTAATTATTTTTATTTATTTAATTTAATGATATAAAATGTTAGCATGAAGGGGGGTGAATTAAATCAATTAAACTAATTAGGCTAATAGATGAAAATGATGCAATTAATTAATTAGCTAGGCTATTTAAATAAATTAAGTGAAAAGTGGATGGGTTAAAGAAGAAATGATGTTAATAAATCTATTTCAAGTGTATGATATCATTGTAGGACATTTTTGAGTGTCTACAGAGACCTCAATACCTTTTTTATTACAACCTCATTTTTTACTATTTCTCCAAGAATGGTCATTTTATTAACCATATCATTGATTCTTACATAATAATTGTAGATAGGAAAAAATAAATCATATTTAGTGTGGAGAAAAATAAACTAACTAAACCCTATCATGCACCATGAAGTAAAAACTAGAATGAAAATGCAAAATAAACAGAGGAAATGGAAATCGATTCTAAAACTAGACTTGATTGACCTCCATGGCTCTTCTCCACTTGCATGAGAATGCGATATTTTGAAGGATTGATAAAGGAGGAATGTTGGGTGCACATTCCTGTAGTATAACAACCTGACAAAAATGACAAATGGAGAATGATAGAGACAGATGGAAGATTGAAGAATGATTTTGAGAGAGTGGGGATGCTACAAGAAGATTCGATAAGGATTTGATTTTTGAAAAAAGAGGAAATACAATGAGATGAGATAAGATTTTAAAAAGATAGAAAGATTTTGATTTATTCTTTTAAAGGAAATAAAATCTAAAAAAGATGAGAAGGATAATTGATGAATTATCTAATTAAATAAATTAATTAGATACACAAGAGTTCAAATTTTGGAAAGAAAGTGAGAATATCCTTTTAAGATTTTATTAATTAAATAAATATTTGATTTATTTAATTAATGTTAAATTTATGATTTCATTAATTAAATTATTTAATTAACATTAGAAGAATGTATAGAAATTATTTAATTAAATAAATAATATAAATTATTTAATTAACATTAGAGGAATGGATGGATTATGCATATGAAGAGAATAAATAAAATTAGTCAAATAAATAAGATTTATTTAACTAATTAGATAATGACATGGGTACCTAGGGAAAAACATGCTACAAGGTGTCTAAATGATGTGATGTTGTGACAAGGTATCGTAAGAGGGAATTTTTAGGTGTCTACAATAATCACTTACTTTCTTAGTTTCTTTCATCTTAAAATTTTTGAAGTCTCTCTTCAACATCTATAGCTTGAAAACCTTGGCCTAGTCACTAGCTTGATAGGTTTCTTGTAGAGTCTTCCACTCATCTACAACTAACTTTTCACTTGCAATCCTTATGAATAAGATTTTACTAAGAGCTATCTGAATATGAAATAAGGCTTGAGAATTCCTCTTTTATCCTCCTTATTATCTATTCTATCATTGGTTGTAAGAGCATTCCAATTTGTTGGTTCCTCATAACCCATTATGATCTCCCACAAACATCTCCCTATCAAAAATGTCATCATCATGATGCAAAAATATTCATGTTCACTTCTATTGAATTCAAGAATTGAAAAAGAGTTAGAACCTAACATGATTACATAAAAAAATTAGCCTACTTTAATACCAAATGAAGAATCTAAAACCAAACCTTATTCCTAAACCAGTAGGTTATGAAAGATAATAACAAAAAGAAAGAAAAATAAAAACAAATTAAATAGGAAAAACAACCAAATATATTATATAATAGTATTTATTTCATATCATTTACATAGTTTATTGGAGCTTATATAAAAGAAAACAATGATGATACACAATTTACTACATCCCAAAAAAAATAAAAAACTTGAAAAGGCATAAGTATGCATCTAGCATGCATTATTCAATGAGTTTGAAGAGTGGTAGTTAAGTAGTGATAACGAGGCCATTTAACTAAAACCTAAACTTCGAAGGAAACTATGACTAAAAAAAACTAATTGTCTAAATCTACGAATCTGTGCATGAAAGGCAAAGGCAAGTTGCATGTGGTGCTACTTCATGCATCATTTTTAAATAGGCATTTTTTCTAATGTCGAAGGACTTGTATCATTCTTAATACCAATCCCATCATGCTACTTAACAAAATATTCAATGAATAAATAATTTGTGTTGCCAACCCAAACTCTTCCAAGTTCATTATAATTGCTATGAAAGTTTTTTTTTAATCTGAGTCCCATTCTACTCAAAAATTATTTTTTAGGTATCTACCATCAAGCGAGAACTATCCCATTGCATTTTTTTTATGAGGGAGATCAATATATGTATCGATTCTCAATTTTTTTATTTTTTTTTGAAATAAAATATTTATTTTTTGCAAAGTTAACATGGAATTTAAAATAAAAATAAAAATGATTTATTTTAAATCTGATTGGCTTAAAATTTTCACTAATTTTTAAGGTTTTCATGTAGTTTAAAATAAAAATTCACCTTTAAAATAATATAATATTACAAATTTGAATGTATTATATACTCCATGTCATCCTTTTTCACATCACTTATTAATTAATTTAAAATTATGGAGGGTAATTGATTGCCATATCATATTGGATCATAACTCATTGAATGTATCCTTACACTACACAACAAGTAACAACCACAAGATCAACAGTGAAGAAGAGCTACTACAATGACAAGGTGAGAATCAATACAAATACATTTTATACAGTTTTGTGATTTTTCATCGATATAATTAGGTTATGGTCATTTATAAATAAAGACTTGGTTATAGTAAAAAAAATTGTCTCAAAATTTTTATAGGTTTTTGTTTTGGAGATGGTAGTACAAATGTAGTGTATTGCTTTAAATGTAGATTCCGTAGCCCTATATTTAAGAAAAAAACTTGTTGCTACTACTTTAGATGGGGTTTCAAGTCAACCTCTGCAATCATTCCCATTTTCTAAATAATTTTAAATCCCTAAGATCATAATTCAAAGAGTTCTTTAGTTTTTGTTCAAAGAAAATGAGATTCACATAGAAATAAGCCACCCACCACTAAATTGCTCCAATTTTATTGGAAATTCAATAGTCTAAACATATATGAATATTTTTGGAAAAATCTTTAAATTTTTTTTGGACATGATAACACTCATTTGTATTTTTATTTCCAGATGTGCTTGCTAAATGTGACCTTGATTTTCTTTTTTGTTTTTTCAAATTTCTATGAAGCTATAGTAGATTGAAAAACTAATTAAGGTGAGTTCCAATTGCAAACATTTATCTCTATTGGTCATATTGCACGCCCTATATAGGGATATTGACATTTATGGTGTCATCTTTGATTGGAAGTTGGTGACAAGACTCAAATGTCAACCATGGTGAAACTTCACTTATATTATATAATTTATCATATTTATATTTATATTATATGTTATATTGGTCAACAAAATTTCTACCCTCACCATTGCCAAGACTTATGTGCAAGGTCCTCTAGATCAGATAGTACTTTCATCACTCCATTTCACTCATGGTTTAAGCTTTACAAAATGAAAGTGACAAGTACTATTAGTAGTACAAAGCCTCATATTTCCCTTTTATATTCTATAAGAACTATTCATTTAATGCCTACAACTAAATTAACTAATCAATCATGTTTACCATGGTTTCTCTTCATATATAACTTAAAACCCCATTAACTTTCTTAGTAGTGGTATGAATTATAAAGCCCATTTTGATTACGAGACCTTTTTAGTCTAGAAAAAACTATTTATAAATTCATGTAGACACTCTTTTTTATAATATCTAGACCCAATAATTTTTTCTAGTAGGTTAAATTATGGAGCTCAAATTAGTTCCAAGTCTTCTATTTTAAAATTTACTAGGTCATTTTGGCTAAGAATTCCAATGTGGGTATTGGTGTATACTTATTTGATATAGGGAAGTTTAAGAGAACTCATGAAAAATGTGTTTGTGTGTATACACATTTATTCTTTACTATAATAGACCTGGTGTATTTATTAATAGTATTTTGAGTTAATAATCTTATTATATGTTGTCTATGTAGATTTTGATGATGTTTTTTTTGTAAAAGGACAAGATTTTGTAACATTACTTTTCAATTAGATTTCATTATATTTATCCCCTATTTTTAAAATAAATAGGACCAATTCTCTTGAATTTGAACCCACTATTGATTTATTCTCCACTTTAAATGCCAAGAGGATGACTTCTTGACTTAGCTTTAATATTTAGGCATTGTAACTTTGAGATAGGATACTCTCTATTTTTGTTTTATTTATGTGGCATCGTAAGATGTCACCCTTGACAATTTAATACTATATTTTTCTCTTTTCTAAATTATTGAGCCTAATTAGGTCCCTAATTTCCTAAATTATGCATTTTATAACCTATTTTTTTCTTTTTATGAGAAATTTCAAGCATTAGAGAAATACATTTATTTAATTTTTTCCCCTAACAACTTATTTCCTAGAAAATAGGGTTGGGATTGGGACACCATTGGGCATCTGAGTCCCCCTATTTTTCCACAATCCAAATTTGAATATGTCATTTTTGACATTTAACATTTAAAATTCAGGTTGTAAATGTTGACTATCGAGATTTAATTTTTGGTAAATTATAAGAAATACCTATAAATATGTAGTTATTTTTTTTAGACTACAGGAATCGAGTAGCATGACTCCCTATAAACTATAGTGTGCTTGGTAAAATTTTCAACGTGACTGAAAGCATTAACACAACACTCCCTCCAGTACCATGGGGGTGGGGGATACTAGACCTTGTGACCAACCTCCTGCAACAGGAAAGATTTAGCCAACCGAGATAGAGACCCCACCCCTATAATATATATAGTTATTACATCATTTTGAAATATGAAAAAAAATATTAAGCAAATATTATTGTCATGAGCAAGTCAAGAGTAGTATTTTAGAGCTTTATTGTAGCAATTCAAGATATAAACATTATGTCAAATCCTATGTGATTTTATATGTGTTTATGTTATCAATGTTTGTGAAGGTGAACCCTTGTTGTAGGTATCTAAGAAATTCAAGCAAGAAAGATCCAAGACCTTGAAGTGATGTACATGACTTCATTCCTTCAAGGAAGTCATTCAAAGGTGGCGAGTTGTAGCACTTTGTTGATTCATCATTCCTACCTATAATTCATTTTTATTATCATTGGTATTGCCATTGTGAAATTGGAAGTTCACTTTAATAAGGGGTTTCACTAAGGCAGGACCTTAAATGGAAAAACCCTTCCTCTCTCTTTAAATGTGTAGTTTTTAAGTTTGAATGAGGTTGAAGGAAGATTGAATATCATTTATTCATTGTTACACTCAAATCCCTATAAATTGTCAACTCACAAAAACTAACCTATAAAATTATGTAATAGTGATTCAAAAAGTTTGCAAGTAGAAATGAGAGTCTCAAATCCAACATCAGAGGACTACAAAAATAGAGTAGGAAACACATACAAAGATAGAGATTCCCTTTGGTACCTATTCCCTCCTAAAATAAATAAATTCAAATTTACGTGATAGGTAAACAACACTCTGATCTTCCCAATTCTACTTGCAAAACTCTATTGCAATCTGTCAATTGTTGAGATCTTACAATTTTCATATTAGGGCACATAGTCTAATTAGGTTAACATAAGAAAATCAATTCCAATCCATTCCAAGACTCAAAAATGTGTATCTATCTAGGTCTGATTGGCTCACCTTCATAGTTGAAAGTCAAACTAATCACCTTGTTGATTTGCATCCTAATTTACCTTTGAAAAAGGAGAAAAATTAATCCTAGTGGACATTAAACTTATGGTTCCATTTTTCTATGTTATATTTTGGTGAACCTAGCATTTGGACATCACAATAACCTTCAAATCTAAAGTAATTGAACCCTAGTTCTATATTTTTCTTTCCATTGTATTGTGATTTTTATTTATGATTTCTTTTTTGCATCAAAAAAGACAATTTTTTTAAAAATTACATACAATATTTCATGAGAAATTTTATTAGAGTTTATATGATTTATTTAGATTAGATCTACATTCAAAATTACATTAATAATTGTTAATTTTTGTTCAAACTTTTTTACACATTTACATTTGGGTTACATTGTTATAAATTGAATAAATTCAATAAAAATATTCACCATCACACCCATTTGTACATAGACCTAGAATCCTGAAGGAGTCTTCTAAACATTCAAACTTTCATTTTTTACCCCCCTATCGAGGATTATGATGCCCTTGGGTGGCTTTGTTCTTCTACAGGTGGGTCAAATTTTTTTTGCACATATCTCTATATTTTTGTTATCAATCTATTTATGCTTGTTGAATTTTGATTTGAAATTTTTGAAAGGAGTTCTTGCATGTGAAATAAATGTGTCATTTGCCTTAATTTGTTGCCAATTTGGAAAAACTATTGCATTTTAGTGTTTGAAATTATCATTTGTATGGGATAATTGTTGACATTTTCTAAAGCATTGCATAATTTGGGTAAATAGAGTTGAATGCACAAGACAGGGTATGTGCAAGATCATGATAGGCCAAAAAGTGGCGATATGATGGGTATGTGTAAGATATGTGGCTGACAGCTTTTTTTTACCCAAAATTTATGAAACGAAAGGGTTTTTAAAGGAGATTCTCAACTTTCACCAATATAAATTATGTTTTACTTTGAATTTAATAAATAATTATTATTCATTTTCTATTTGAGTCACAACTAAAGTCTCGATTGATAGGCTAATTGAAAAACATCTATAGCTCTCGAACCGCATCACATTTTTTGAATCTAAAACATGCATCACATTATATGTTTTTCATACTATAGGATTACAGAAAATAGAATTTCATGAAGTTTTGAGCAAGTTACGGTGGTCAGACATACAAGTTTTTATATTTGTTAAGATTTGTAATAAAAAATTCATAAATAATTATTTACTTGAAAGAAATTATAAAAAAAATGGATCCCATTAGGACATAAGTTCTCTACTTATATCTAAAATCTTATAAAAAATTTATCATTTTATTGTGGTTAGGGTGGTTAGACAGACACCTACTTATTTTTTTCCCTAAAATTTAAGTACCACTACATTGAAATTTCAAATTTTCACCAAATAGATTTTTTTAATAAACCTAGTAGTTTATAAACTACATTCAATTTTCTGTAGATTCTATTCTTACATATTTTTAAAATAATATAGATAACTTATTCAAATTTTTATGTCAAGTTGCCTAACTTTGATGTTTTTCAAATTTTTGCCACTTAAGGGCTTGTTTTTTCCATGATGATCCTACACATACCCGAAAACTAAGAGGGGGGTGAATCAATTGTACCTTAAAACATCAAAACCCTTACAAACATTAAAATCCACATAATTCAATTAACCCTTAATTTGTTAGAATTATTTATCATGAAAGTAGATAATAGAAATATAACCAAAAAAACACCATGCACAAGGAAACATTGGATTTACATGGAAATCCAAAGAAGGGAAAAACCATGGTGAGGATTATCTCACAATATAGATTAATTTCAATACTAATTAAAAAGGGTTTATTGTTGATGAGATGACTAGCCAAAAGAAAGAAGGGAACACTACTAAAATAGAAAAGAAGATAGAGAAGAGTGTTACAATGATAAATCCATCTCAATGCAACATAAAATTCCACCACATCACCAACACCTTTGTACTCTAACTAAAGAATTTTAGACACCTTTTACTCACTAGATTCAATAATCTAACACACAAAAGCTCATCCTATACTTTACAATTTCTCACCTTACTGTTGTCCTAAAGTTGTTGCCCTAGATGTCAAAGACACACAAAGAAATCAGCTTCTTAGCATGGTTCAAACATCATGTTATTTCTATATTTGATATGATACTTGATATGGATGCACCTTTCATATTGAGATGTCCTACATGGGAGATTGGTGTTTATGTTCTTGATGACAGTATGCTTTGCATAACAATTCCACACAGTTTCTTGATAAGATAGTTGCTTATTTGCTGAATACAATATTTGCTTGGTGCTAACAGTTACTTATGGATGACTAATGACAGTGATTTTTTTAGTGTAGTATACTTGCTTGTTTACATGGAGACCATTCACTTTCTTAGAGAGTCTGGATAATGGTGCGGTGAATTCATTGCATCGATTTCTCATAGTTGAGTGAGTTGTTTCAAGGTTTCACAAGTTACTTGTTTGGTGTTGATGCTTCATGACAATCTGCCTATCAAGTTGTCCAAGACATAAATATTTTCACTTTGTGTTTTGGTGGTGTGAGTTTTTCTTCATGTTTCAAGACCATCTTTTTCATGCTTGTCTTGCATATGTTGTTTTGTATATGTTATCATGTGAAGGGTTTAACGATAAAGAATCTTACATGACATAATTTGATATTGAAGGAGTGATATGTAATGTTGTTTGGAAATTGCAATGTCTTGATCTTTAGTAATTAAGAGTTTCAAGGTCATTGTAAAAGGTCATAAAGGAATATTTTTAAATAAAGTGTTTTGTGACTTTTTGTTTTTGAAAAGGAAAAAAGCAGGTTTTACAGGGACCTGAAACCACAAAGTTCAAACAGACATAAGATAAGCATAAAAAGTACCAACAACTGAACAGCTATCCCAAAAAGGAAACGACAACAACAAAAGACAGCAGGGTCCAAAAAAAGGACCACCCAAAAAAACCAGAAAACCAAACACCACGTTACTCCAAATTATTCAGTAATTCCTCAGCTTCTTTTTCAACATTCTGCATATCCTGTAACCCCTGCCTAACGATTTGAACCGTGTGTGAAGAAGTCGGGGTTTTCCTCTTTATGTTTGCTCTGGTACGAGTCGAAATACCTTCACTGGCCGATTTGCTGCCACCTCTGTTCGCATCCAGATCCACCACCAGCGAACCCTTTTGACTTTTTTCAAGTTTTTCCACCATCGCATTTATGATGATTGTATTATGCCTTGCAATTTTGTGGTTGTTTGCAACAATGGCCCTTATGTTTTGTCTAATCTTGGACATATTACATTCAATACTTGTCAATCTATCTTCCTGTAGTTGGTGTCTTTTCCTCGGTAAAGGAAATTCCTGTTCATCATTAACTCTTATGTCCCAATTGATCTTCTGCTCCAGTTCCATAACCTTATTATTGAGAATAGTAATACGGCCTTTCAAATCACAAACTTCTTTCTGGGTCCATTTGAGAACAGTAAAAAGACCCTCTGTACTTTTTTCCACAACACTAACCATTTCCTTAGGCTTAAGCATTTTTCAGGGTAGAATTAATTTCATCCTGAATAGGGGGTTCAAAATGGTCATTCCCAACTTGACCTGAAGCAGGGGCACTAGGGGCCGAATCCTTACTAACCAAGGGCTTCTCAGAGATGACCTCCATAGAATTTCCAAAGTACGAAACAAGTTTCATAACAGGGTTACCTTTAAAAACAAGGGATAAACCTGGAGTGGGGCACCCAAGAGATGGCTGGGGGTTAAGACAATGCAAAGGAGCCAAATTCGGACTAGGGTTCTCAGGAAGCGGATGTCATTTAGGATAAGACAGCGGAGCAGAAACCTTTAGATTTTTCTGACCAGACAAAGACAAGGGATTAAAGGTATCAAGGCCAACAAGAGCACAAGTAGGGGGGGCCCGGGGCTCAGTTTCCTTACTACTTTCAATTTCCTCATCATCCAACTCTTCAATAACTATAGTTTTAGGCAGTGCAGGAAGATTTTGAAAATGCTCAAAAATGAGCCTAACAAGACTAGGGTGGATAATAGCATTCCTCCTAGGGTTTCTTTCCACATCATGGAGACAATTCTTCAAAGAGGAAAATAAATAGAAAGGCAGAGATATACGAACCTTATGACATAAATGATTCAAAATGGCAAAGTGGTAACCATAGGCTCTGGTAAAGCGTCCACCAACCGTAATATATTCCATGATGACTCTTAAAAAATTTTGTGACTTTTTGTTTATAGTGTGTAGTCAAGGCTTTAATGAATATTTCAAAGGTTCAAAAGATCATGATATAGAATGTCCCTTTCTAGAGCATACAAACTTAGTTGGTGAATTTTATACATTGTTTTGTTTGTCTCTTTTGACATCATTCAACAAGATTGAAAATGGGGTTATATCATTGGGAACTTAGGGTTTGGAAGTTGCATGAAATATTGCACTCTAAGTGTCATGGAGATCATTCTTTCAGTTCTAAAGAGGTAGTTGGAACTATATTTGGTTGTAGTAAGTTTTTCTTTT
This sequence comes from Sequoia sempervirens, assembly GCA_007258455.2. Taxonomy (NCBI): domain Eukaryota; kingdom Viridiplantae; phylum Streptophyta; class Pinopsida; order Cupressales; family Cupressaceae; genus Sequoia; species Sequoia sempervirens. The sequence goes on from VDFB02047230.1 coordinate 356,922,606, forward strand.
ATGTTTTAGTTGCAAAAAGGTACGGCTTTGTAGAGCTTTGTAAGATTGATGATAGCATTATTTATATGTGGTTCGAGTTTGGAAAAGTGTTAGAAAAAAATGAGACATAAAATCTAAAAAGAGAAAGAGAATTTTTCTTTTCAGCTATTCCTAAATAGGATTTTGCATACAAAAATGGTTTCCTTCGAAACAATAGGTTACAATGTTTGTTTGTAAAATGAAATTTGAACAACTATAAGTCATGATCTAAGATATTTATGTGAAATAGAGTGATTGATTGAAAAGGAAGAAAAATTGTGCTTAATGTGTTCTATGTTTTCTAAATTTCAAAGGCAGTGGAATTTAGAGGACATGAAAGGCATTAAGGCTAGGAATTAGGGAAATAGAGTAACCCTTTGTATTTTACCTTCTATATTGTCTGCGATAAAAAATGTATATTCCAGTGAGGCACAATTTATCATTCCATTGAGGCATTCTTGAAAATCTAGTGAGGCATTGCTTTTATTTCTAGTGAGGCATTCTTGTAACTAGTGAGGTTCATTGGTCAGGGAGGCTACTTTTTCCAATGAGGCATTGTAAACAAAAAGTTTTCAGATTAAGCCAGTGAGGCATCATTTTTGGAGTGGTTTTTTATCCATAGAGGGCTTTCCACTCATCAAATATTTGTCTCATGGCCTCATTGTTTTGATGTGATAATGTTTCATTATTGTGATGATCTTTTATTTGCTTTAATATTTCTTACTTTAGTTCTTTAATGATTGCATTCAATTCATGAATGTATTTATCATTGAAATATTAAGAGCACAAATTATTCAATTCTTTTTAATAGAAAAAGTTAAAATTTGTCTAAGACATTGATTCACTCCCCCTCTTAGTGTCTTCTTCACTCCAACACTTACATATTTATAATTCACATCATTCTCATCTATCTTATCACCCCTCAATAAATCAACACAAATTTATATGAAATTCAACCTTGAAAGCATTCTCCAAGGTCGGTTATGCACCTCAATTGTGCAAATTCTAATCAGGTCATCACCAAAAATTTCTCATGGTGGAAAGAAATTAAGGGGGACAATAACACACCTTATCTAGGACCTAAATCCATCCATACATGCCACACCATACTTCAATAATCATTGAAGCAACTTCACAATTATTCTAAACACCTAAGGTCGGTTGAACCTATGTAAACACCATTAACACTTAAATACACACTTCCTCGAATCCAAATATGACTCATAGCCCAAAAACCATGCTTGAAAATGATCTAGAATATTTCAAAAACACCTTGAAATATAAAAAATTCCTTCACAAAAACTTTCACTTGATGAATGTACACACCTGGTACACTCAAACTATCTTGCCATGTACACAATAGCTCAAGAAATTTACTTTCAAAGCGCCAAACTTTGAGAAAATTAAACTAAAAGAAGATATAAACACTATCAACATAATTCTAAATTTGTAAGACTTGAAACCATTTTTTGGATAAATGTGGAGCAAAAACATTTCTCCCAACCACCTCTACAATTCACAATTCACACATTGGTGAACACGACTCCTTTGCACAATGATCTAGCACACCAAATTCTTCATGCAACACCTCTAAACACCTATTATCAACATATCCAAAACACTTAATAAAATATTCAACATGGAAGAAATGTGAATCAAAATCAGAATGCTACTCTACAACATAGAAGACCATTGCAATACACTATTTTTTGTTTTATTCGAATTTTATCAAAATCACTTGGAAACCAAGCACCAAGGACACATCCTCAACATCTTCAGCACTTCCTCATAACCTCCAAGCCAACTACAACATATAAACTCAACCACACATTGATAGACATAAGCTTGTCAAAGAAACACTAGATGTTGACAGCAGTGACCTACTAATGACAACATAATGCAACTAATCAAAGCATCATTAGAGACAACACCAACTCAATACAAACTTTTCATCTTTGCAACAAGCTCCTTCTCATACTATTCAGATGAATGACAACACATAAGCTTTTTTACATCAATGAAATAAGCTCCTTCTCATCATAGTATCATCAAAAAGTGATACTAGATTGAAATATGCTTTATCCTTGAATGCATTACCAAATGCTTTAGAATATTGATAGCACTTGTATTATCACAAAATATAGCAATTGGTTCATCATATACCACTTTGATATCCATTAATGTTTTCCTCATCCATAACACTTGTGTCTAGCAAGATGTTGTTGCAATGTATTATGCCTCTATAGTAGATAGAGACATTGAATCTTATTTCTTGCTTAGCCAGGACAATACTTTGCATCCAAGAAAAAATGCACCACCACTCATTCTTTTCATTTCATCTACACAACAAGCCCAATCTATATCTATGTAAGCACTTAGAGTGAAGTCAATATCCTTTAGATACCATAAGCCATGATTTGGAGTTCCCTTAAAGTATTTAAATATCCTTTTCACTCCTGTAACATGTGACTCTCTATGATCTTCTTAAAATCTAGCCATAATACAAAATACGTGCATGATATTTGGTCTAGGAGTAGTTAGGTATAGCAATCCTCCAATCATTGATCTATACTTGCTTTGATTAGCTTGAAACAACAAAAAATGGGGTAGGGGTTAAAAACATAGGGTTTTATGCTAAATTTTGAATGTTTCACCAAACTTAGTATAAATAAAAATTGAAAAATGAGTGTAATGAACCCACCTATTCTTCTATTTCATTCAATAAATGAGATCCTAAAAGTTAAAATCCATATTCAACCCTTAGGTGAGTGAATTATTTGAGGAATCTTGTAATTTCCTTTATATGTGTGAATGGGCTAAACAAAACTTTCACGAGACACTAAAAATAGTAAATCAACTCAAAACTAAAATTTAAGACCAGATCTGAGAATATTAAACATAAATCCAATAAATACAATTTATTTCATGTAAATCAAATGAGTATCTCAAAAATAGTTGCAAAGTGTCATGAGGTAACTTTTGACATAAATGACTGAATAAGGGTTTTGGGAGAACATTTGTAAAAACTAAATGTAATCATTCATGAAATGTAAAAAATGGATTTTGCAGGTGAAACATAGTACTAATAGAAATAGTAAAGCTTCGGAAAAATATAGGAATATAAAATATTGTGTACCTCTCACAAAACACTATTTTTAGAAATTGTCCTAGGTCTGATTCACTAAGTGGTGAATGGGTCCTTGTTCACCTTTCCAAATTTTATTTTTGGGTCATTGGCTCATGTGTTTGCACTTCCAACTTCTCTATTTTTCACATTCAGGAAGTTGGAAACAAATTTGGGATCTAAGTTTCCATGAGATGAAAACAAAGGTGACAACAAATGCAACTTTGCAATTGCACTTTTGAGATTTTCAACTTTGCTTCAACCTACAAATCTACAACATAGAAAAGAGAGGGGGAAAACTTTTGATTTTGGTGAATGGGTGTTTTCATTGGTAAAACCCTATTTTGGTAACTAAACCTTGAAATGAAATGAAATAACAAGAAAGAGGGAATGATGGATGAACAAATCAATGTTGCAACTCATCAAACCCTTGATTAAAACTTATAAGGACTTAAAACTTGATGTTGATCTTGCATAAAATGGCTTCAATATATGTGGATCTCAACACTTTAATCTTGCTTTGAATCTTTGACTTGAATTCTTGAAACCTACATCACAATGCTAGCTCCAAAAACATGCATGATAGAACATAAATTTTACATGATGAATGGATCTTGCATAGTGCAACAAATGATGAAGAAATTTTCCCTTGAATTCTCTTGAAAACAATATTTTCTCTTGTGAAAATTCTCTCAATTGTGCTCTTGAAATCTAATATTAATTTGATATTAAAATAACCTTGTAATTATAGATATTTATCCTCAATTTCCTGAAATTCAAACATTACAAGTTGACCTTTGAAATTTGAATTTAGGATCATAAAAATATCACCAAAAAATGATTTAAAAATGGATTCCAAGTCTTAGGGAGGACCCATTCGCCTATGGGTGAATGGTTCTGAAGCCCTAATTCCTAGAACACACATTTCTCATTGTGAAGTGTTATGCATTGGCATTAATTAATGCCAAGTTTCCTCTTCAAAAAATGTAATTTAATGGGCTTGTAAATGAACTAAATGGATTATTAAGGCATAATTAAGATAAATTAATTAAAGGAGCCTTAAGTAAGTTTGAAAGTGGAAATAAATACATTTTACAACACTAAATTAAGGCACAATTAAGTCCAATTTAATTAAGAGGTCCCAAATGAGTGTGAAAATGTAAAGAGATACAGTTTACAATAGTAAATTAAGAAATTATTATTTTTTATTTTTATTAGGAGGGCCCAAAAAAGTGAGAAAATGTAAGGGGATACATTTTCTACGCTATATTTAGCCCCAAATTTAGTGAGAGGGGGACCATACATAAAAACAAAACTAAAGTAGTCAAGGGGAGTCCAAGTGCACAAATGTTGATGGGATAGGATGAAAAAGATTAAGGAGTTGGTCAAGCCCCTAGGATCAAGATCCTATTTCAAATCAACATAAGCACAAAGGGACACACACAAGATGTATGATATGTAGTAGCAAGACAAAATACATAAACATACAATGTCAAAGAATAAAAGAAAGAAAAAAAGTGGGTGGATAAAGCATCAACAATCTATCCAATTCAATGTGGATCAGGCCTAAGTTGTTTGTCAAAAAATGTTCATAAGCGTAACTCTAGTTGTCCACTATGCAAACAACACACACGATCACATGAGCTAATGGAAGTTTGGTTGTCCACCAAGTGAGCTCTCAAGGTGGAAAATGAGAGAATCTTATTAGGCTCCCATACCATACCAAAGCTATACCTCTTATAACTTCAATAAGCCACCACAAAAAAAACATGAATCTCAAGCTTTATAAGGCCTAAAAAGTTGTGTTATGCTAAGCACTTTTGAAAAATATGCAACTTGGATAAGAAAACATAAGATATAGTTAAAATGTTTCAAAATTATAATGTCAATGTATGCCCCCATTTTAAAGAAATTGCTAAACACCAAGTTTTAAGCAATTACTTCAAAGTAGCAAATGATCAATGCTAACAATAAAGGAGACATGAGAGCTTATTTGGAAAGCCCTATGCCAAGTTATATGTTTCTAAATGAAGCTACGTCATGAAATAGGGGTTGGCGCCAAAATGAAATATTAGAGATAGCATAGAAAGAAAAGTACATCACACATGAGCCAACTTAAGGCATGCCATTTGCATCCCAAGCTTTCTCTTATATATATATGGAATGTGGTCAACTAGCAAAAAAGAGACAACACCAAGTGTCATACTAGGAAAAGGCTACCTAACCCATTTCCCTCCAAGGGAAAAAGGTGAGCCAAAAATGGATGATGATATGTTGCTCCTTGCAAAAGGGTATGTGCAAGATCACAATGGGCCAAAAAGTAGCAATATGATGGGTATGTGGTTGACGACCTTTTTTTAACCCAAAATTGATGAAATGAAAAGGGTTTTTAAATTATATTATCAAATTTACACCAATATAAATTATGCTTTACTTTGAATTTAATAAGTAATTATTATTCATTTTCTAATCAAATTATGACTAAAGTCCTGATTGATAGGCTGATTGAAAAACATCTATAGCTTTCAAATGGTATCACATTCTTTGAATCCAAAACATGCATCACATTCTATGCTTCACATACTATAGGATTAAAAAAAGAAAAATTGAATTTCATGAAGTTTTGACCAAGTTAAAGTGGTCAAACATGCAAGTTTTTCATATTTTTTAAAAGTTGTAATAAAAAATTCATAATTAATTATTTACTTGCAAAAAAATTACAAAAAAATATTCATCACATTGGGACAGGTTCCTCTACTTATATCTAAATTCTTATAAAAAATTATTATCATTTTATTGTGGTTAGGGTGGTCAAATAGACACCTACTTATTTTTTCCTTGAAATTTAAGTACTATTGCATTGAAATTTCAAATTTTCACCAAATAGTTATTTTTTTTAAACAAACCTAGTAGTTTAGAAACTACATTCAATTTTCTATAGACTTTATTCTTACATATTTTTGAAATAATATATATAACTTATTCAAATTTTTACGTCAAGTTTTGTAACTCTAATTTTTTTTTAAAAATTGCCACTTAAGGGCCTGTTTTTTCCATGATGATCCTACAAATACCCAAAAAGGAAATATTATTTCATAAAGAAAAGTTTATACCCTCATGAATGGTAGTGAATATACTATGATACTTAAAGTACCACATGACAAGGAGCAACAACTAATATTATTGATTATAATGAGTAGAAAAAGTATCAATCTTACGTATATCTAATGAGATATTCCCACATGCGGTATCTATCAATTCATGATACACCAAAGTTAAAATTGTCTTGGAAAAATCTTTTGTAATAGTGTTCATTTTGAGTGAAGGATTTTTTGATGCTTTTATTTCTTTTGGAGGATAATAACCAAGACCAGTAGTTGTTTCTTGTGTGTTAGGCTATATAGGGACATGGATACCTTGTTCTCGAGCACTGCATCCTTTTCCACTGTAACCAAATTGTTTCATAAGTTCATAAAATCTTCCATAAATATTTTCCATTTTGTTTTAGATCTGGTGGTTTTTCATGATCACACTTGTCATATGTAGATGTGTTACAATTTTTGTTCCCTTCTTCTTTGCTAAAAGTTGTAGACATGTTTTTTGATGACTTATCTTGTATTCTTCCATGAATGTAGGTGTGAAATCTAACAATCCCAAATCATCCACCGATAACATTATAAAGGGTTTAGGGTACTCATCTTTTTGTTCTTCTTTGATGGGAGCTACTTTTGAAGTTGGTATCAATGTTTTCAAAGGAAATTATTTTTCTTTATCAATGTGTAAACAACTTTTTGGTTCAGGGTTGGCCTTGATTGTATACACTTTGTTGTTGTAGACATCATTTTGCAATGAAGAGTAGAAGGTACCCCATTCATTGCATGAATCCAATGTCTACCCAAGAGAAGATTATATGAAATATTTTTGGGCATGACATGAATAGGAATTTGTAATGTGGCCTTTCCAACTATAATAGGTAATGTGTATTTATTTTCCTACATTAATATCAAACCCATGAATAGATAGATTTAGCTTGAATTTGGATTTTTTCTACTCCAATCTTATCCAAAAGGTTTACACTACACATGTTAAGGGCGAAGCCATTGTCAATAAGGGTTGTCTTTACCCCAACTTGATTTATAATGGCTATTATAATGAAAGCTTCATTTTTCTTTTGCACATCCAAAGGAGGTAATTCACTTTGGTGGAATTTTTTTTTTAAGTTCATTCCTTGAATTATAGTTGCTATATCATTTGGTTGCACATTATGAGGGACAAGAACTTGTTGTAAAGAACTTTGAATCATGTTATGATAGCTAGGTGAGGCTTGAATAAGATTCCATAAGGATATCTTAGGAGTATTCTTAAGTTTTTCAACAAGATCATTCTCCTTTCCACTATGTAAAGGAAAATGAGGAGAACTAGGCAAGATGGGTTGAGGCAATGGTAATGAAGTAGGAACAGATTATGGTTGCCTATTTTTCCTTGTATTATATGTGTGAGCAATGGTATTGTAACTCAGTTGTTGCAAAACATTGTTACTATCAATTTTCCTTGTAAATTTCAAGATATTTCTTGGAGCTAATGGTTTCTTTTTAGGTGGTTATAAGAAAATCATAGGTTTGGTTTGAACTTGAGTTTTATGTGAGGGTGGATAGAGGGTAAGAAGTAGCTAAGGAGATCTCTTCAAGGGATATCTAATGCACATAACCTCAAAAGGTTGATCTTATTTCCATGATCTCTTAGTGAAGGGGAGTCTAATGTCAGCTCATCATCTTCATCTAAGGAAGCCACATTACTATTGTTTCAAAGATGTATGTGTCAATGTTTTTATTTTCTTGCATCATAATATCTTCCCTAGTAGGAGAGTTTTTAGGAGAGTAACAAACTAGATGTTTATGACATTCAATGGTTGGATCTTCTAAAATAACTTCTTCACAAGTAGGGGAGTGATCAATGGTTGGATTTTGTGTTTATCAATGATGGCATTCTCTTGTATCAAATCATTCTCAAATATAGGAAAAATAGGAAAATTGGTATTAGGGGATGTGTTAACGGTCTCATCCTAGTATCCAACAATGTCTTCCAAAGTAGTAGAGGTAGAGGAAGAGAAACAGGTAGGATTGTCATAACTCTCATTAATTGGATCTTCTAACACAAAAATATCTTCTTCATAAATAGGTTAGATATTGTGAGAAGCTCAAATTTGATTGTCATGATTGTCCACTATTGTATACTCTTTGTCTAAAACATTCTCATATGTGGGAGAGATGAAATTTTTCTTGGCATTCTTAGAAAGGTAAGATACTAACATTGTGTGTCCAAAAATGAAAAGTACTTTTATCCATCTTATGTAATGCTTCACGAATATAAAAATTGTGTACCCAAAAATGAAAAGTGCTTTAATCCAACTTATGCAAAGCCTTAGGAATGTAAGCATTTTGTATCAAAAACTGGAAAGTACTTTTATTTAACTTATGCAAAGCTTCATGAATGTAAATATTGTGTATCCAAAAGTGAAAATTACTTCTATAGAACTTCTAAAAAGGGTCAAGAATGTAAACATTGTGTATCCAAAAGTGAAAAGTACCTTTATCCAACCTATGCAAAGCATCGAGAATGTAAATATTATGTATGTAAAAGTGGAAATTGTTTTATCCATATTATCCAAAGCTTTGGGAATGTAAACATTTTTAGATATGATGATTTTCACTAGTAAAATAATTTTGGAATTATTTTAAAATGACTAAATTAAATGGATATTTAGACATATATGCATAAATCAGAAATTCCTAAAAATTTCTAGACTAAAATTGTGGATTACCAAATGAACCATAGATTTAAGGGTAGATGGAATAATATGTCTCTTTTGCTCAATTACAGTCTTTCACCTAATGAAAAGAGATAGATTCCACACTCAAAATCTAGGTGGTTCACTCAAATAAGGGAATGTATGATGAAATTAAGGCAAAATGAAATGATCTAAATGTAACTAGATGATGAAATTAATTGATTGAGTATGAAAAACCTAAGAAAAATAACTTGTTTGAAAATAGATTGTGTAATGCAAAAACACCTAGAAATGGATGTAAATTGCAACATAATTTGATGAAACTGAAAGTGTGCACTTGGAATATGGATGGATACTGGAATGGCTTTTGGAATGTTGTTGATGTTGATTTTCAGGTCTGGTGGAACTCATTTTCCATTCTGGGTGAATTAGTCCCAATTCTACAAAACTTTTCTAGAACTCATTTTAGACAAAAGGGTATCTAAAATGTAGAAAACTAAAAAATGACCTAGAAGTGGGACTCATTCACCATCCATGGAAAATGAGTCCACTTTTGAATTTCTAAATATTCAAAGGTGGAATCTAGAGCTTTAATTCTGCACTTTGGCTTTCTATAGGTGTCTAATTCTAAAACTCTAATTTCTGAACCTGGAAGCTAATTTTTGTTGATATTTTGCCTTGGAAAATGAAGAAAAGACCTTAAAAAAATTTAAATGTAATATTCAATGATTTCCAAGCTTCCAAGAGACCCAAAACTACAAAACACAAAATAAGAGAAAGAAATGTTGAATGTTAGGGCATGGGGGTTTGCCTTGGTCAAACCCCTTTTAGGTAAATAAAGTAAAATGATAAAAGAATGGAATGAAACATGTAATAATGGAGTTTATTACCTTTCCATGATGATTGAACTTGAATGTCTGGAGCAAAACATGAAATTTTTTCCCTTGAATGTCTAAAAGTTGTATCTTAATGACTAGAAATGGTGAAACCTTAACTTGTTTGATTTGAGATGGAAGAATGATGGATGAATAATGAATAATGAATGTGATTTAGGGTTTAGAGAGTTTATTTTATAGTATATTCCCCTTGTCAACCCAAAAATTGGATCCCTAACGCAGACATGAAGTAAGATTAAACTTAAATTCCAAAATTTATCGCTCATGGAAATTGTTAATGTAGAATAGTTTAAGGATTGTTCAAAGTTATTTTTCTTAATTCATGCAATGCCTCATCTTAGGGAAAATTGTGCTTAACATTTTCAAGAGAGGATAGGTGCAAAATATCTCATCCTGGGGAACATTCTGCCAAATATATCCAAGAGAGGGAATCACAAGAAAAAGAAAATCACATAATGAGATTTGAGTGGTGATGTATGCCCCCCACTTTAAAGTGGTTGTGAACACCAGTACTTTAGGAAATTGCTTTAAAGAAGAATAGGACATGAGAGCTTACTCAGAAAGCCTTAATCCAAGTCATATGTTTCTGATAATCAACATCATGAAAAGGGAGTATGTCACATGCGAGCCAACTTAAGGCATGTTGTCCATGTCCCAAGCTTGCTCTTATGTATTCATGAAAGGTTTTAATGACTGGCCAAAGGAGGCAACTACAAGAAACATATGAGGACAAGGCTACTAAACCCATTGCTGCCACTGAGTGTATGACAGAGGTGAGCTAGAATGATTAATGAAATGCATGCTAGAGTGAAAATCAATATCAATTAGAGGAATTAGGTTCCCCCACATAGGGAAGCATTCCAAACACCTTAAGATGTTAAATTATATGAATCAAAGCATTACGTTCATTAGTGAAGTTACCATGAATTCTATGATATGCACAAAATGAAGTCTTGTAAGAGAATTTCTTTCAAGTTTTGGGAGGGAGGGTAATCAAGTGATCTTGGAGGAGTCTCACCAACATACCCTCTTGATCAATGGTACAAGGTGGTCTTGTAGCTTGCATCAAAGATATATATTGCTTAGTAGTAGATGTCATACTTACACAAGTTTCTCTATATTGTAGGATTTTGTTCTCACTCTTATAGGAGAAGGGAAAATCTATTAGATGCAAATCATTGGTATCTTGCGAGATGTCATTGACATTAAGCGAAGAGTTTGTTGCTTGTGTCATATTGTGTAAAGGATGTTGAATACCACTAGTGTCGAGGAGTTCAGGATGGAAAATTTTTAAGGGTGATTTAGGAGTGTGTTGTGTGAGATTGCTGATCTTAAGTGAAGGTTTGTTAATCTCGATCAAAGGACAATAAATAGGACCATAAGTCATTTGTTGTGTGTTAGGCTCTATATGGTTACAAATACCATATTATTGAGCACCACATCCTTTCCCACTATATCCAAGTTGTTTAATGAGTTCATAACCTTTTCCATAAATCTTCTTCATTGCTTTTGGATTGAGTGGTGGTTGGTCATAAGCATCATCAAAGGTGACTATATAGTTTTCTTCTTTGTCTAAAGTGGTTGAGGCAGATGCTTTTGAAATGGTGTTTGAATTTTGTGTGGACATTATCATTGTTTCTTTGGCCTTAGTTGAATCTTTGTGGATGATTTTATACTCTCCCATGAAGTCATGTTCAAAATCCAAGGAACCCCAATCATCTTCTAGTAGCATAGTGACTAGTTCAATATGTTGTTGTTTGTCTTTTCGTTGTGCAGGTTCAACCTATATGGTTGGTGTTAATGTGTTCAAGGGATTTTTTGTGTTTTTCTCAATGTGTAAACAACTGTTTGGATGAGGGTCAACATCAAGTGTGTACACTTTGTTATTGTAAATGTATTTCATTTTTCGATGAAGAGTTGAAGGTACCCCATTCATTACATGATTCCATAGTCTACCTAAGAGAAGGTCATATTGAAGATCATTAGGCATAACATGGATTGGTATTTCCAATGTGGCCACTCAAATTATAAGAGGTAAAGTGATCACACCAAGCAATTTTTTTCTTGCATTGCCAAATCCCCTGATGGTTAAAGAATCATATTGATTGTTCTATTTATCGACGCTTATTCTATCAAGAAGGTTCACTCCACACAAATTAAGATTGGAGCCAATATCCACAAGACTTATCTTAATCCCTTTTCATTTGTATTGAGAAATTATCATTAAAGCTTCATTTTTGTTTTACACATCCAAAGGAGGGAGTTCACTTTGATGGAAAACAATGTCAACATTTATGTCTTGAATTATGGTTGCTATGTTAGTTGGTTGTGAATTAGAAGGGACAACTTGTTGCAAGTTTTCTTGGATCATGTTGTGATAGTGAGGGGATGCTTGAATAAGATCCCATAATGAGATTTTAGTAGGAGTATTCTTTAGTTGTTCAATAAGATTGTATTCATGAAAGTGTGAATTTAAGCAAGGATCTCTAGGAAAAATGGGATTTGGAAAAGGTAAGGGTGTTGGTGTGGGTTGTTGTGGTTGTATATTATTTTGAGTGTTATATGTATGAGCAACGATATTATAACTTGGTTGTTGTGGCACATTAGTTTGAGGTGGGTAGAGGGTGAATATAGGTTTGTGTGAAGGGGGATAAAGGATCAGTTGGGGTTGAATAATACTAACATCCCTTGGAAAATGGGATCCTAACAAAGGCTCTTCATTTCCATTCAAGGGCATAATATTATTATCAATGTTATATTCACCTTGGATCATAATATTTGGGTCTTGAGAAATTGTCATGTATGTCATGCAAACTCTCCTACAAAATATTTAGGTCTCCTTGGATCATGTTATATTCACCTTGGATCATAATATCCTCATAAGTTTAGGTCTTCTTATGCGTGACATACATGACAATTTCTCAAAACACCAAATATTTTGTATTGAATTTTTTTTATTAGTTGTTTACTGGCCATATTTGGTGTTTTGAGAAATTTTCATGTATGTCATGCATAAGAAGACCTAAACTTATCATTTTTTAAAAAAAATTCAAATTGAAAAAAATTGTATTAAGTACACTTTTGTAAAAAAAATATTTTAATAAAAAGTTATTAAAATGCTAAAAAATTCTGATAATTCAAGTTTATGGACCCGTTTCATCATAAAATAATTAAAATTTTTAAAAAATAATTCAATTGGAAAAAGAATTGCATATTTAGAATCTACAAAATCTCATTTATAATGGGTTTTAATTTCCTAAAATAATTTTAAAAAAAAGCCTGTCAACCATATTCACATAGTTTTTTTTGTCGATATTGTCATGACCTTTTACTTGTAGGTCTAAGGCTAAGGTTTGGGTTACCATTCCTTTTCTAAGCCTAAATCAAAATGAGAAACATGGATTTTTATTTTCAAATCTTTTGGAATGAATACCCACTTGAAAATGGGTACCTATTCTATAAAATGAATGACTACCTATTTTAAAGCTAAAAAATGACACTTCCACTAGAAGTGGACTCAACTTCTTGCACTTACTCAAAAGATTAGGGGAAGACTCTATTCTATCATTCATTTTTTGGAAGGTCTCATTCTCCTATTCCATATTATCTACCCTAATATGAGAGCTTGTAATATTTTCATCTAAATTTGATATTTGTAAAGTAGCTTCATCACAAGTGGGAGAGGCATCAAGAGAAGGACCATTATGATTTTCAAATAGATCTTCCCATAGAATAGGGATAGTAGGTAAGGTAGAGGTAATTTTCTCATGATCTTGAATAGGTATATCATCTAAAACTAACCTATCCTCTTTGTATCAAGGAGGGATATTAGGAGACGAACAAGTTTGATTATCATGGTTATAGAGACTAGGTAAGGTAATGTCTAGAAATGTGTCTATGATCTCATATTCTTGTTGTGTTGTGTGATCATTATAATTAATTAGTGTGATGTCCTCTTCTTTAGTAATTTTATGTCTAGGAGAGGTAAGAGGAGAGAAACAACTCAAATTTTCAAAACTCTCATCAATTGGTTTTTCTAGCACTAAAATATATGCTTCACAAGTGTGAGAGATAATAGGAGAAGAATATAAGTGATTATTAAGATTATCCAAGGTTTTTTTTAGTAGACTAACCTATTCCAAAAAAGGGAATTAGGAGAGGGATCTATGACAAACAAAAAGAAAGAGGAAAGGACCTCATATTCATATGCATTCAACAAAATTCTCTTACAACATGTAATAGGATCTCAAAAGAGAACATGCAAGATGATAACTCTAGAAATTTGTAATGAAAACATGATGAAATGATTATTATACAAACTTGAAATGTAATAATGCTCAATCAAAGATGCAAAAGAAGAATGTAATTTTTCAGATTTTAAAGATGACAATTGACTAATTATGATATGTAACAAGATGAGAATGCAAACTTGAGATTAAAACCATGCATCAAATGAGCTAATTTAGGCTAGATTTGATGAAATGCATGTTATAGAAATGTAGCCAACTGAGAAATGGCACCAAACAAAAGCCTAAAAATAGGGATTTCAACTCTGTAAAAGGAAATTTCAGGGGTCAAAATGGACTGATTCACGTAGGGTGGTGAATGAGACCCAAAATGTACTTTTTTCATAATTTTCAAAAAAAATTGAATGATTTTTATGGTTTTTGAGTGCAATGATGTAGACCTAAGTTAAAAATGAAGAATTTTAGAAAATTGAAATGAATTTAGATGTGAAAAATGCAACCTAACTTATTCACTTTTATATGAATGCAAAATTTAACACTTAGTATGCAAATGAATCATGCAAACCCTAATGTAAGGGCAATGCAAGTTAGATGTATGATGATGAAGGACTCCAAATCAGTTAAGAAAGTATTCAAAAAGTAGGTTCACCAAAATGAACCATAGATTTAAGGGTAGATGGAATGCTATGTGTCTTTTGCTCAATTAGGGTCTTTCACCTAATGAAAAGAGATAGATCCCACACCTAAAATATTGGTGGTTCACTCAAATAAGGGAATGTATGATGAAATTAAGAAAAAATTCAATGAAATAAATGCAACTAGATGATTAAATTGATTGATTAAGTATGCAAAACCTACGAAATATAACTTGTTTGAAAACACATTATGTAAAGCAAAAGCACCTACAAATTAATGCAAATTACAATAGAATTTGATGAAACTAAAAGTGAGCGCTTGGAATATGGATGGAGATTGAAAATGGATTTTATAATGCTATTGATGTTGATTTTCAGGCCTAGTGAGACTCATTCACCATTTTGGGAGAATCAATCCCAGTTCTACCAAACTGTTCACAGAAGCGGCGTTTGAGACAAAGGGTATCTAAAATGCAGAAAACCAAAAGCCCGGCCTAAGTAGGACTCATTTCTCATCCATGGAATTGAGTCCACTGAAGCCTAAATATTTAAAGGTGGAATCGAGCTTCCGGTCTACACTTTGGCTTTCTGGTGCTCACTTCGAAACTCTGATTTTGAACCTAAAAGTTACTTTTTCCTAATATTTTTTCTTTTTTTAATTCCAAAGGGGTAAATGAATTTTGACCCGGAGCTATGAACCCGGACTAACCATTCAACAATACCACTAATGGGGTTTTGACATGGTGGAAAGAAAAACAATCCCACCTATAAACCATCACACCATGCCAATCTTGACTCTTATATTTTTTTCCTTGAACAATGAAGAAAAAGACCTAAAAAATTTCAATGCAATCTTCCAATGATTTCCAAGCTTCCAAGGGACCTAAATCTGCAAATACACAAGAAAAGAGAGAGAAATGGTGAATGTTAGGGCAAGGGGGTTTGCCTTGGTCAAACCCCTTTTAGGAAATTAAACAAAAATGATGAAAGAAAGTAATGACACATGTAATAATGGATTTTATTACCTTTCCATGATTGAGCAGATATGCGGAGCAAAATTGAAGAATCTGCCTTTGAATCTACGGTGCTATTTAACAGCTTAAGTGGTCAAACCCTAACTTTTTTGAATTGACATGGAAGAATGATGGATGAATAATAAATAGAGAATGTGATTCAGGGTTTAGAGAGTTGATTTTATAGGAAATTCACATTATCAGCTTGAAAATTGGATCCGTAAGGCCGACATGAGAGTAAGATTAAACTTAAGCTCCAAAATTTCTGCTCAAAGGTCAAGAATTGGGCCAAAATGGGACTCATTAAGCCACCCATGGCGAATGGAGTTCCTAGATAGGACTGATACACCATGGGTGAAATGGGTATGGCGGTCCACTTTTCCAACTAAGATGCCAAGAGATAAGGAAATATGGTTTAAATTCCAACTTTGTCAAGTATTTTATCAAATATTTCCTTGGGATGCACAATATGGGTTAATAGGGGTCTATTGGTGATGATGTAAAGTAGTGGGGCTTGGGACATCATAATTCCAATGTGAAAGTGTGATTAAATACACTTGACAACACACTAAATGAGAGCCCACAAACTAAGAAAAACACAAGAACCAATGTGAATGTGCAGAGACACATTAGCGCTAGTTTAATGTTATCTTTTAAAGTTATAATTCTTCTAGGTTGAATGTGATAATGTTATTAAAACACATTTTATAATGTTGAATTAGGGATAAATAGGTTCATTAAGTCTATAAAAGTGTGAAAGTCCTTTACAACACTTTACAACACCTTTACAAGACATCAATAAAAGCATGTTATTCAATTTGCAAGGGTCCAAGACCTAGTGTGGATGCATTAAATGCCTCACAACACTAAATAAAGGCCTCATTAAGTTCAATTTATTATGAATTATTTACATTTCAAGCAAGTTTCCTTTTTTTCTATGGTACACCAAGAGATTTGAGAAGTATAAAACCCAAGAAAATCTTTTGAAAATATATGGTTTTAAAATTTCTAAGGACTCATTAAGCCCATGGTAGAATGGGTCCCTAGAATAATATTAAAAAATAAAAATGTAATTTACAGTGATTATATGTGTTCTCTATTCTGGAGTCTGGAATGTAACTTCTCTAACACAATTTTCTAGAAATTTGATGAGCTAATGCAAGTGAAATAAAGGAAAAATGATGAACTATACAATAATTTTTGAAATGTAATTTGGATCCAATTTTCTAGTTTAAGTGACTGAAAGTATGCTATTATGTAAATTATACTATGCAAAATCAATCTATTATGATGCAATTTTTGTTGAATTTTGAGGTTTTAAATGAGTGCAAAATGTAAGTTTACACCTAAAATGCCATGCAACTTTATGCCAAATTTAGAAATCCCAAATGCAATGAATTAATACAAATCCTAAATATTAGGTTTGAATGCACTCCAAATTAGAAATTAGAATGTTTAAATACTCGGGTTCACCAAAATGAAACAACAAAAATTGGGGTAGAGGTTCAAAACACGTAGGGTTTTATACTAAATTTGGCATTTTTCACCAAAATTACTATAAATAGAAAGGGAAAAATGACTGTAATGAGCCCACCTATTCTTCTATTTCATTAAGGAAATGAGATCCCTCAAGTTAAAATCCATTTTCAACCCTTCGGTGAGTGAATTCTTTGAGAAATCTTGCAATTTCCTTTATGTGTGTGAATGAGCTAAACAACACATTTGGGAGACACTAAAAAGAGTAAATCAACTCAAAACTAAAATGTAAGACCAAATATGAGTAGATTAAACATAGAGCTAATAGACACAATTTATTTCATGTAAATCAAATGAGTTAAAGACACTTAAATCTTATCTCAAAAATAATTGGAAAGTGTCCTTGTTGGTTGCAAAGTGTCTTGAGATAACTTTTGATAGCAATTACTAGATAGGGGTTTTGGGAGAAAGATTGAAAAAACAAAAGCACTCATTCATGACATGTAAAAAATGGATTTTTTAGATGAAAAATAATACTAATAGAAAGAGTAAACCTTCGGTAAAATCTGGAAATATAAAATATTGTGTACCTCTCACAAAAAAATGTTTTTGGGAGTTGTCCTGGAACTCATTCACCCAATGGAAAATGAGTCCTTGTTCACCTTTCCAAAATTGATTTTAGGGTCCTCTGCTTCTCTACTTGCACTTCCAGATTCTCTAGGTTTCACAGTCAATAAATCAGAAATAAATATGGGATATGAGTTTCAGTGAGATAACAACAAAATAAACTTTGAAATTTTACACTTTCATGATCTTCAACTTTTCTTCAACCTAAAAATCTAGAGCACACACAAAGGGGAATTTTTTTTGTTTTTGGTGAATGGGGGTTTTCCTTGGTCAAACCCTTTTTTGATAATTAAACCTTGAAATGAAATGAAATAGCATGAATGAGGGAATGGTGAATGAACAAAGCAATGTTGCAACTCACCACACCCTTGATTAAACCTTTGAAGGACTGAAATCTTGATGTTGATCTGGCATGAAATTGCTTCAATGGATGTGGATCTTGACACTTGAATCTTGCATTGAATCTTTGACTTGAACACTTGAAACCTACATCACAGTGTTAGCTCCAAAAACATGCATGATTGAACATAGCTTTGACATGATGAGTGGATATTGAATGTTACAAAAAATGATGAAGAAATATGCCCTTTAATTCTCTTAAAAACAATATTTTCTTTTGTGAAATTTCTCTCAATTGTGCTCTTGAAATCTAATGTTAATTTGATAAAATAACCTTTTATTTATAGAAATTTATCCTTAATTCCCTGGAATTCATATTACAAGAAGACCTTTGAAATTTGAATTTAGGATCATAAAAATACCACAAAAACATAATTTAAAATGGGTTCCAAATCTTAGGGAGGACCCATTCACCCATACAAACCCTAATTCATAGAACACATATTCCTCAATGTGAAGTGTTATGTATTGACATTTATTAATGTCGGGTTTCCTCTTCAAAAAATGTAATTTAATGGGATTATAAAGGAA
This sequence comes from Sequoia sempervirens, assembly GCA_007258455.2. Classification (NCBI taxonomy): domain Eukaryota; kingdom Viridiplantae; phylum Streptophyta; class Pinopsida; order Cupressales; family Cupressaceae; genus Sequoia; species Sequoia sempervirens. Next base: position 356,941,360 of record VDFB02047230.1, read on the forward strand.
TTAAAAGGCTTATTAAGGAATAATTAAAATCAATTACTTAAAGGGCCCTAGATAAGTGTGAAAGTGTAAATAAATACATTTTACAACACTAAATTAAGGCACAATTAAGTCCAATTTAATTAAGAGGGCCCAAATAAGTGAGAATATAAAGAGATACACTTTACAACACTAAATTAAGGAATTATTAAGTTCATTTTAATTAGGAGGGCCCAAATATGTGATAAAATGTAAGGGGATACATTTTTCTACACTACACTGTGTTGTTTGGTAAGCCTCATGTACGTACCTTTCGATGTTGGAAGACCTTCCATCTCACCTCAAAGGTCACTCAATACTTGGAATCAAGGTTGATGACTTGGAAAAATAGGTTGTTGGTTTGCACATTCCAAGTCATCCTAAGGTTAACACCTATAGGACACTTGTCTACTCATTTGTGCCACATCATGGGGCACTTGTCAATCCACATGATAGGTGGATTGCCTCTTCCTTTCCTGTATATGCAAGGCTTCCTCATTTGTACATTTGAGTTGAATTTTATACAATATTAGACATTGTTCACTTGTGTGTGTTTTTTATCTCCATGATCTCTTAGTTCTTATATGGCATCAGAGCATAGGGGAGATAGTTTCATGCCATAAGGTGAACCCAAATTGATTTTATTTTGCTAGGTTCACTGCTAGTTGTTAATAATCTTGTAGGGAACTTGGTAGACCCAAAATCCAAGTAGTAAGAGTCTTTTTATGAAGGTAGAAAGCCATGAACACGAGGGGAGTTGGGCATGAATATGAGACATTAAGTGGAATTTCATTTGAATCTCAACTACCTCATTCGCCATTCCATTTGGAACTACTATGCCCACAATCTCTCATACATGCACCCTTTTTGGGTGATCATTTTAGTTGGCATAGACTACTTTTTTATATAAGAGGCATGATTTACAGAGGCCCATGCTTGGCATGAGGAGACCATTTGTCGTTGCCATTTCTCGTGACCTGCTCACTATAGGTTTTTGTTGCTCATAGGTGGCGAAGGCCCTCAACTCGCACATCATTTCTCTAAGCTTCTACGCCCCATCAATCCAACCCAAATTCAAGCCACGAACCATTTGAAATATATGGTGTTGGGATTTGTAATTGGTAAGCCACACATGAATATGGAGGCACCCCATTCTTCTACAAACCCATGAAAATCTCCATGCTGCTCCTCGAACATAGGATGGGCATCTTCTAAGCACCTTAGCATGGAAAATCTAGTGCTATATCCCCCAACTCTAGTAAACACCAGAATCAAAGGTGCAGATATTAAATTTTTACTACTTTCTCTTTTGTGAAAAGTCTCTAGATGTGGCATTGACTGCAATTATGGCATGGAAGTTTGACTTGGTGTGCTCATCCACAATGCCCATAGATTTGGAAAATTACTCCATGCAAACTATTGTTTGAAGTGTTCTAATTTGGATTGTTATTTGCTTGTTGATTTATTTGGAGATTTGTAACTCTCCAATGCAACCCTTCACATCTGGTGTAAAGGCTAGGTCAGCACATCAGTAACATGATTTGCATTTATTAATGATTTTCTCAAAATAACTGACTCCACCTCCATACTCTTATACTAGGATATTAATGTGCTTATTTGTTGTAACTATATAATTTAACCAAATCATTAATGGTTTATACAAATTATTATGTACAAAGGGGGTCATTTTCTTTAGCACTAAATTTGCAAAGAAAGGGTCATTTTTTTTGTTTTTGTTTTAAATTTGTAAAGAAGGGATATTTTCTTTGTTTTGTCATAATTGGCAAAAGGGGGGGTCATTTTTAATAGAGGCTTTCATTTTAAGAATTTTGTCTTTTTCTTGAAGTTTGAAAGACATACTTAATCTATGTCTTCATTATCTACCTCATGATATAAATGGCATAAACATGTAAGAACTTAATATCAAATAAGTTTGTAAATGCACTCATATAAAGTGCCACAAACTAAATGTATTCATTAAGGAGGGAATTTGAGAATTTTTCATTTACATTGAATTATAAAGTGTAATGGGTGGTTGTGTAGAGCCTTGATTTGACATCACAATTATGGATCCTCATGATTTTCACCAAATGGTGTGTGTTTCCTTGATTTTCCATCACAACAATGGATCCTTGTGATTCTTGCCTCATGCATGTATGCCTTGATGTGCACTCATTTTTAGTTTCCTATACATTTTTTTTACCAAAATTTGGGTCTAAATTTCTTGCACACTCTTGTGCCCAATTTCCATTGGTCTACTTATATCTCTAAGCATAAAGGGGATTATGATAGTGTTATACTAATTTTTATTTCAATGAAGCAATGGAGGAACCTTCTATCTTATTCTCGCATATGGGGGGACTATTTCAGTGGACCATATTTTCTATGATTCTAGTACTTATGTATGGAAAAATAAGGCACATTTTAGTAGTGTACACATGTCACTCATGCATTACTCTAAAATCATAGTACCGTTTGTATTGTCAACTTTACAAGAATTTTTGTATTCATGGTTGAGTAGTATTCATATGCTCACTCATGTAGGGTTTTGTATCTCCTATCTTGGTTTATATTTCTTGGAGGTTCGTTGATCCAGTAGACACTAGTTCATCTTTCATAGAGTTAACAACTTCGACATGCTTCAAGAGTTCTTAATCATGATGTTTCTATCATCATGGGACATCTTTTCCTATGCTCTTAAATCCTTCTCTTTCTCTTTTTGGAGAGGAGTTTTGTTCCCATAGGGTTTTCTCCTTTTTCTCCATTTGTGAGACAATGCTTTGAACATGGGTACCTAATATTCCCTCATAGTCGGGACCCATTTCTATCTATTTGTACTTTGTGATCTCCCCAATTATCGTTTAAGGGGGGTTGTTAGAGTGAATGTTTTATCTATTCACTATACTTAACTTTACTTAGGTTGATGAAGTTAGACAACATCTTGTCTAACTAAATGTGCAACCTTTAGGGCTATAAAGGTTACCAGGTTGTTTGGTAAACCTCATGTACATACTTTTTGAGGTTTGAAGACTTTCCATCTCACCTCAAAGGTCACTCAACACTTGGTATTGAGATTGATGACTTGATAAAATAGGTTTTTGGTTTGTACATTTGAGGTGATCCTAAGGTTGACACATATAGGACACTTGTCTACTCATTTGTGTCACATCATGGGGCACTTATCAATCCACATGATAGGTGGATTGCCTCTTCCTTGTCTATATATGCAAGGATTCCTCATTTGTACATTTAGATTGACTAAATACAATATCAAGGGCATTGCTCACTTGTGCTTGTTTTTATCTCCATGATCTCTTAATTCTTACATGACTATGATGTTTGAGAACACCTTTAAGATTTTGTTAGTCAAGGATATCATTCTTTGACAAATAGTGTTTTTGAATTTAATGATTCTAGATCAATGATGAAAGACATGTCAAACAATTTTTTCTTATTAGATGAACCCTAAATTAATCCTAATTCCTAACTAATAATTTAATGAACTAAAACTTATCTATATATAATGTATTAACATGAAATTTGAAAAAAATTATTCTATTCTAAATTTGTAAATTCGAAGTTAATTGTAGTTCTAAATTGAATGAAGGCTGTACATTCTTTTTATTTTTATTTTTTTATGGAAGTCAACCAAAATTGCATTAATAAATGCCTCCACAACTTTAACATCTCAATAATCATAATGGATGTCTGACGTTGTTGAACATAAGTGCTTGGCTTTAATATAAAAAATATATATAGCACTTGCACCCATAGGAGGTTCAAGGAATACGTGGATAGGAAATTAGAGGTAAAAAAATAATGAATTTGAACATTACATAATTTACCAATTTGCAAAATGTCTAAAATCTGAAGAAAATTGTAAGTTGCCCACAACAATGTAATTTTCACCCGATGTTGAAGTGTACAGTCAAACAATTCACTTGTAACAGAAACAAAATTTGCACCCTTAATTATGTCCAATTCCACTCTAGGTTGAAAAAATGGAGCAGCATAATAAACACCCATCCCTATTACCCATAAACTCTAAATTTAAACACCCCTCAAATCGTTTGTTATTTGGGATATCAAATTTTAACAGTTCATAATATAATCTTGGCAATATTTTTAAATTAGACTATATAAATTTTTCCTGATGATATTCTATTTTCTTTCATATTCTAATGATCCATATTCAAAAATAAAATAACTAGGAAAAAGAATGAAAAATACGCTTATATAATCAAATTTAGAAATATTACTTACATATAACTTCAAATAACCAACCAAAAAAACCATAATTTCTCTGATCATACAGACCTTTCCTCCTCCAAACACATCACTTGACAAATAAAACTGCCACACAAAAGAGCACAATCTTAATCCATCTCCCTTCCTGCAAATCCATTCTCATACTTTTTTCTTCCAAAGCAATTATTTGTCTCTCTTCCTTTATCTCAATCTCTACTAAAACTCCTAGTGAATTACTCCCTGGTTACTTAGAAGCCTCTTTAGAAGCTACCAATGAACTATTTTCATTGGCAGTTGGTTAATAGTAGGTAATGAAAAATGAGTGCATTGCAGAATCTGCAGAGTGGATGGTAGATAATCCTTTGTTGGGATTTTCAATTAATTACAAATTTAATAACGTGGAAGGAAATCTTGTTTTTTTAAGTATTAGTACTTAAGACTTTCACAAACAAGACAGTGTATACATTATTTACTTCCCATTTTCCGGATGCTCAAATTCCCCATTTCTTATCTTCACACTATTTATTTTATCTTAAGTACAAAAAAAGGGTATACAATTGTCTTCATATTTTCTTCTTCTCCGGGACTTTGCATTGGCACTGGAGTCTGATAACCTTGCAGCCTAAAATTGGACCTAGATGTATGGGAGCTCCAATGATATGAGGATGTTGAAGTTTCCCTTCTCAGGTTAAGAGGAGAGGTAGGCTTAGTTTGGTTGAAAAAGAAGGAAAATCGGTAGAATAAGGAAGACTAGGTTAAAAATCAGTCACAATCTCTTGCTCCAATTTCTAACGCCATCTATTGACATGTTCAGGGTTATCCATAAAGGGACTGCAAGTTAGAAACCGCATCATATAAAGGTTCAAGATATTTCAGATTCAATTCTCATAAGCAGAGACATTGTCATGAGGTTCTGAAATACTCTTTTGAGCATTGTGCTTAAAAAGACTGGCATGAGAAAGCTTTCTAGCATGGGATGGAATAAAACACAACAAATAAATGATCTGGGCAGCATACAAATTACAAAATTAAAACTCACTGAGACAATGTTAAGTGACTTACCTCAAGATTCTGCACAAATTGTGTTGGCTGTCAGTGATGCCAATGAGAAAACAATAAATAAAAGTGTTAAAAATAATGGAATGAAATAAACTTGGACAAATTTTGATTTTTTCCTTAAAGAAGTTAAGTATTATCTGATTTTAAAATATTTTCCTAACTAATATCTAATGGCACATGAGATTACTGAAATTTAGCTCAGTGCAATCACACAGTTTTCCTTCCAATGGAGGAGCATTCTAATATTCATTGTCAATGCAAATTGAATGTAAAGTATAATAAAGTAGGAAAGATGCATTAACGAAGAATATGATTTGTTCATGGAAATGAATATTGTATCTAGGAAATATAGAAATGTAAGGAGGAAACCCAAAGGCCTTAGCTAGGGACTAAAAGATGATGAATGGGGAGTGCAAGTCCAGGAAGTGATTGGTAGAGTATACCTGTCATGAATTGAATGTGAGCAGATCATCAAACATTCTTTGATTCCATCAAATTTAAAGTTACTATCTACTCACCAAGATTAGCAATATTCTAGTCTAGTTCGATGTGTAAAGGAAAATGCAGAGGTATTAGATCATAAGAAATATTTTAGAAAGGAAGCGACAATTAAAGCATAAGAGGAATCACTTAGAATGGTAGGGAGTAAATTGGAAACTAACTTTTCTCCAACAAATGATCTATTAGATCTACTTAAGACCTTATAAAACTTAAAACAAAGAAGCTTGAGTGCTAAAGAATATACTAAAGAGCATTAAAAGTTTTCTCTTACGGTGGATTTAGAATAGAATAGGAGGAAAAGAAATAGTACCTCTTCCAGAGGTAGAAATTAAGGAAGTGGAAGATGCAAACATTACATTGATGCAAAATCAGAGGAAAACTCAGGATGTAATCGTAGAAGTAGATCTGATAATTATTATCAAAGAAGTGAAGGTAGATATGGAAGAGGTAGTGAAGGAGCATCCAAATGAATCATGTTTACTAAGTATAAAATAAAGTTAAATGTACACTATTATTTCCAGAAGCTTTTTACTCGATCTCATGAGCTGTGGAAACCTCGGGTTCAACAATTTGACTTCATAAATTGTTGTATTGCTTCACACCGTGCACTCAGACCTTGGAAACAGTTCAACTTTTATGAATGAGGCATCAGATATTGCACTTTCTCTTCTCTTATATACTGTCAATAATGTTGAAAATTGAGTACCTGCTCTCGAAGGTAAGTATCCAAAAATCAATTTCCATACAACTACTTAATTTCAGTCAAGATTACTCAAATTTAGCTCCATGTGATCGAGAGAGCTTGGGTTTTAGAATTCTTGATTGGGCTGTCTGTCCTATCTGGCATACCATTACCCAAAGTTCAAATCCTGCAAATAGTTCAATTCTAAGGGAATAAGGCTTGAGGTATTGCATCATTTCTTCTCATTCTGTAACGTAAAACTGGAAATAGTTCAATTCTAAAGGGATATAACTCTAGAAATTGAATCATTTCTTCCCAAAGTGTACTGAAACCCAGTAAATAATTCAATTTTAATGAAATGTGACATCAAAAATTGCACTGTTTCTTCACATAATGTACTGGTCGTAACACTGCCAGTTGTGCAGACCTGCCATCACAGTCACAGGCAACTATATGCTAAGCTAAATTTGCTAACTACTACTTCCTGTGGCACAAGATTGCAGAAATTTAGCTCCAACTCAATTGTGATTATGAGACAAAGCACTGCATGAGACAATTTTCTATTCATCAATGGTGACAGATTTCGATCATTTTAACAGAAAGGCTACAGAATCAGGGCATACATGGCTATTTTTGCATCCATAGATTAGATTGTAAGTATGAAACAAAGCACTACATAAGCCCAATATTATCATAACAGAGGACTGCCTGGCTGTGCTTGGCCGACTGAAATGACCCAAAATCCCGAGAATGATGGGTAGAATCTACAAGATAAATATGATGAAACCCTACCAATGGCACAAATTCTATAAAAATGAGACGAACCAAAAACAATCTCCCTACAACTGCTGCTTCAATCTACTCACTTTCTTGTTGATAAATCTATGCATAGTTTAATATGCAATCCTAAACGACTGCAAACAAACCACAAGTTGAAGGTTTGCATTAGGTTCACCTAGGTTTTCCTGTGACTTCTACATAAATAGTATATAGCTTGAGTAATAACCCGAAAATCCTTAGATTTTCCTACATGTAGCGGGTTTCTACCTCTCTTGGACGACATTCTTGTAGGTTATTTCTATAATTTGGAATTTTGCAACAGCTTTGAATCCCTTCGTACCTGCACCGCCATACTCCTGCAATAGTCAAGCCACAAAATAGCGATGTGGGGATCTTGCAAACTGGAAAGATGCCATGTTCTTTCCTCCTTTACTGTGCCGCCATGCTTGCAACCAAAGAGGTATCCTCATTTTCCAGCAAACCCTCGTCAATCTATTCACAATAAATGAATAATAGATATAAAATTATCGGGGTTGCAGACCTTTAGATTTTTTAGCTTGACGCAAATTTGATTTGATTTTTCATAGCTGTAAGATGTGATGTGAAGCGGTGAAATGCAATATTTTCTGGCCTGCGTGGTGCCTGGTGCAAGAAAAGGATACCCGTGCAACATCTGTGCCCTTCGTTTGACAGCTGCCCAATTCTCCAAGGCGGCAAATATTTGACCAGACAGCAGCAGGTTTGCTGAGTCACCGGGAGGTTTGCAGTGAACCGCACACTGCTTGACGGCGGCAGTTCCTGTTCTCAGGCGTGAGACAGGTTTTCAGACATATTATGCACTGGCGATCCCAGAAGTAGAGCCTATCGGCTAATAAAAATCTGAATTTACTATAAAATCCTCCAACTTAGAAAGTATCTATAGAATTGGAACTTACAAAGTAAGAGTGGGCTCCACCTTTCATATTCTTTTGCCCTCCTTTACGTACTTTCCATGCAAACACACGCTGTCATCATTGCAATCTACGTGTTTGGTCGCTGGCTTTCCTATATATATCTTCCTACATTCCATCCCATTTCATTGTATTATAGACAAAAAAATCTACAGTTTTCAACTTTCTTTTTGTGTTTGAACTTTCGGTTTTGTGAGTGATTATCTGCAGCCTTTTAAACTTTTGTTTTTGTGTGAGATTATATACAGCTTGTGAATTTGGGTTTTGGGCGTGCTTGAGATGGAGCCAGTGAATGTACTCACCACACATATGAGTCCTTTTGGCATGCGCGTCTTGATTGGTCTGGAAGAGAAAGGTGTGAAATATGAATACCAAGAAGAGGACCTCTCCAATAAGAGCGACCTCCTACTGCAAATGAATCCTGTGCACAAGAAAATACCCGTGTTGATCCACAATGGCCAGCCTATAGGTGAGTCTCTTATAATTCTTCAGTACATTAACGACGCTTGGGATTCTAAGCAATTTTTACCCTCCAAGCCATATGATCGTGCTCTTGCCCGCTTCTGGGCAGATTTCACAGACAAGAAGGTAAGGCATTCCCGTGTTCTCATTAGTATTGGCAATGAATTTTTTGAATGCATTCTAACAAAAATCTTATGTGATTGCAGTTTTATGATTCGGCAGTTCGTATACTGAAGCTGAAAGAAGAGGCTCAGGAGGAGGCTAAGCGTGACATGTTGGAGAGCTTTCAGTTTCTTGAAGGTGCATTGAAAGAGATGTCGGCAGGAGGATCCTTACCTTTCTTCAGTGGAAAGGATTTTGGATTCCTGGGTATTGCCTTCATTCCCTATGCTTCTTGGTTCCATGCTTTTGAAACTATTGGTAATTTCAAGATACCATTTGAGATTGAATATCCATTGCTTGATGTGTGGGTTAAGAGATGTGTGGAGAGGGATAGTGTCAAGAAAACTCTTCCCTCTGCTGATCAGGTTCGGGAATATGCATTGCAATTGAGGACGATGGTTTGGACTGATTAAATTGATTGTCCAGTTGTTATGCATGCAACATGTTGGCATTCGATAGATGAGCTATGCTCTATAACCGATGAGGAATAAAAATGTCGAATTCTTTTTATGGTAGCATTCAATTTATTGTTGAACAATTATATTATAGGTAGTAAGTTGCATTTTTAAATGCATTTTAGAGTTCTAGCGTTCAATTTTATCATTGAACGATTTATATGATTAAAGGATAAATCTATGTAATAGAGTACTAGAAGTATGTTGTTTTCAGGGCTAAATGATGTTTTATAATTGAATTCCTTATATTATTTGGAAACGCATGAAACTGTATGATTAGATTCCATGTATTGTGAATAGACTAAAGTAAAACTTTATTTATGAGTCTCTTCCAAAGTCAGTAATCTTTGATGAAATTTTATTATTTTCTTTTGGTCTAGTTTTATTTATATATTTTGTAAATGTGGTAGTATGTAAAGTGAATTTGATTTTTTCTTTAAGAAGATTTTATGGTCAATTAAGTATGAGTAGAGTAATATTGAGATGGGTGACTTTTCTAAAAGTTTTGATATTTCACTTCCAATGAGTATTATCTAAATATAAAAGGGTAGTAGTCATATTCATGAGAGATACTTTCTCATGAATTATTACTCATGAAATATTAGTGAGTTTGACTCAAATATTATATAGTCAAAGATTACAAACTTGAGATTATCAAAGAATGGATAGAATTTCAATAACAAAGTTTGAAACAAAGAAAAAGAAGTTGCCACTTATATTCATCTACTTGTTATATGAAAAACAAATACATTTTCAAAATTAACTTAAGAAATATATCAAAATCACACATGATGAATAAGAGAAAGTACAATTATAATTTTCCATTGATTACATATCCCTTATTTCATCGTTAACAACTTACAAGCCATCTTTTAGAAAAGAAAGGATGATATGGAGATTAAACATGTTCTTTATTTAGAATTTATGATTTAAGATTTTTTATTGTTATATAAAATTATAAGAATAAAAGTGGCAATAAAATGGTGCATGTAAAGTGATTTATAGATAGCAGTGATAGTTTCATAATTGATATTTGATAAATAGATCATGATAACTAATGTAAAAAGATAACTTGATTATGACTGGCTTAGGTTATTTTCTAAGCTTTTATTCTTTTTGGATTATGGGATATTGTTGTGTTTGTAGTTGATTTTTTTTTGTGAGATTAGGTATACAATGTGTGTTGACTTTCCTTACTACATCCAACTATATTATAACCCTTTAGTAAATTATTTCGATATAACAAAAACATTTATCAAGTATCATCATTTTATTAATTTTTTGTGTGATTTATAAGTGATAGTGAAATTATTATAATTGTGACTTACCATGATTACTTGGATTCATAGATCTTGCACCATGGTGGCTTGATCAAATGTTTATAGTTATTTTTATGATGATGTTGTGGCTATTCCTAGTTCAAACTTTATAGTGCGATTCCATTGACCCACTATTTTAAATACAATGTGGAATATTTCCTTATAAAGTTGTGTAATAGATACTTATTTATTAGAAAAAAAACTAAGTTGCAATACATTATGTTATCCTAGATATTATGATTAAAATAAATTGAAGTTGACTTTCAAATTAAAATTATCAACTAGTATTAATATCTTAATTTTATTGAATCTCCATGCAAATCAAATTCAAGTAAAATAAATTATGATGAGTTGCACATATCACTATAACAATTTATACTTTAAAACTCTAAAAATAAACTACATTAGTCATTTTTTAGTTCATTTAGGCTAATTTCATGGCAAGTTGGGTCTCTTTTTCTTGGATAAATGTAAGAAGTTATCTCTACTTTTTACCAAAAAAATTTGAATTATTTTTCTTGAAAATTAAAGTTTAGCATAGTTGGTGTAAAAATTTGAAGTAGTTAATCATAAAATATTAATGTGGTGTAAAAATATGAAATATAGCATTTTATTTCTAGTTCTTAAATATGTAATTTATTTTAATATATAGATGATAAAAGTTGGCTTAGTATAAGATTTAGAAAATTGAAATTTTAAAAAAAGTGTGTTAAAGTCCAAACCATGCAAATGTATGACCAAGAAAATAAGTAATAAATCAAATAATTTAAAAAGTGTAGAAAGATGCTGAAAATATTAAAGTTTGATTAATATTATTTTTTGTATTGTTTATTAATTAAATTTTAAATACAACTTAAATAATATTTTGAAGCCCCTATTGTATGTCAAACATAATTTGAGCTAAAATAATTGTAACATGAAATTAACTTTTCATCATGTTTAGAATAATGTCTAGAAACTTGTTAAAAAAAAATGTATCCAAAAAGAATCTCAAAATCAAAACTTATTAAAAAATAACAATGTATCTCATTTCAAACTTATGATGTTTTTTTGTTTAAAAACCAATTAATAAAAAAGTATGTTAAACAATAATAATAAAAACAAAAGATATGTAAAAGCTAGACATTTTCTTTTGTAATGGATTTTGATTTCATCCAAAAAAAGGTTTAAAAAATATCATCAACCATATTGTTGAGGTCATTTTTTACTCTCATTGGTGTCATGAAATTGTACATTTAAGTGCAAGGATCAAGGTTTGGTTTGATGTTGATTATAAGCCTAAAACTAAAGAAAAAGCATGGATGTGAAATTTCAAATTTTATAGAATATGTACCTTGTAGGTGTACATATTTAGATGTAATATTACAAACACCTACCACACTAGGAAGAAAAAATAAATAAAATTATAATCAAAGAAGCAATGAAATATTTTTTAGCTAAAGCATAGTCAAATTTGGAAGGTTCCTCTAAAGGAAAAAACCTCTCTAAAAAGTATTATGTTCTCTTGGAACTATCAAGTTTTAGGTAATACCCTAAAAAAAGCACATATCCTAAGGTTTTAACGAAATACATTATTTGTACCTTGATAAGGGTAGGAAAACCATAACTTGACTTCAAAAATGTAGTTGAGTCAAAAAATTGTATTTGAAAAGAATATGGAAAAAGATGTAATCAGTGCTAATGGATCCTTTAGAGGCCTCCTCACTAGTGTAAGGTCCCACCTTGTTTGTGACCAATAAAACCCTAAATTCTAAGGTGTGATATTAATTGATAAAAGAAGTGACTATGATTAGATGAAATTATCCCTCTTTATCTAAACACCAATACATGGATATGTTCAATTAGGGATTTTAATAATGTATCAAGGATTATAATAAATAGGATAAGTGATAAATATATCGTACTGCACGTTTTATATTATAGTATGGTCACCTAGCTTAAAGGATAGTGAGATGAATCTCTAAAACACCACAAGGTATCTTACAAGCCTAAGATAAAAAAAAGTATGTATTTTTTGAAGGTGGAATAACAACTAAATAGACCAACTAAAGTGTACACACACAATCATGAAATGGCTTATGAACTTTTAAACAATTATGGACACTCTAAGGTATGGACCTCACATTAGCATTAGTTGAATTAAATTGATTTAATACTTTATGAATCTTTGTATGATTATTATAATTGATATGTTGGCTAGTAAAATAAATTGATCTTGATTGTACAATAGGTGCAAAGGAGTTGAAAATTAAATTTTTTATAAAGTGGTATTAGATGAATTAGCAATGAAAGGGTAACCTAGAATGTTTAGATGAGTTAATTGATGATCTATGTTAGAAGGATGAAATGAAATCTGTCTCATGATGTTTTGCTTAATTATGAAAGTTAATATATATGGCTTAAATTATATCACATGTCTTGACTTGTGTAGTTATATATGCTTTATCATGTTATGTTCTTGAATAATATTGAGAATGCAATGATACATAAAGTGCAATGAAATAATAATATATATTAATTAGATGATTACATAGAATTAAGTAATGCTATTTCTACTCCTCTTATATGAAGTAAAGGAAATATACCTTGTGAAATAAAGAAGATATGGATCTTGAAAAATAGATTTAATTGGAAATAAGATAGATTGATTGGAAGTAATACCATGAATAGTTTGTTGTTAGAATTGAGTTATGAATAAATATGCATGTGGTTATTTAACTAGTTTGATTCGGTGATGATGATTATTGAACATATTGAGATGTGACATTGAGTGTGCAAGTATAATTCCATGGCTTATGGAATCAGAGATCTCCTTGGAACCCAATGTGATTAAACCATGAAAATCAAGAACATAGTCCATATGGAGGGACTATAGTGTCATTTATGATGTGTTTAATTTGTAAAGTTGATTTTGAATGTGTCTTTGTAATTTTTATTTAATTTCATGTGATCCCTAGGATGGGAGTTGGCATCCTAGGTGGATAATTTTAAATTCCTTCTTTTATGGGGTTTTTGGGGTTCTTAAAAATCTTTTTTAAATCTTTTTCATGGTTTTTTATGCCCTATGATAAGTACCTATGGGTATGGGGTTCATTTAAACCCAAAACCTATTCAAGGTCCTTTATTTCAACCCTCTTAATGACCCTTTAAAAGGAGTGACGAAAAACAAACCTTGGGATGAGGAAAATATGAATTTTATTATCTCATTGTCATTCTCCTAGGCTCATTTCTAAGCTTGGAGAATCTCACAAAGGACTAACATATGTGATCCTCCTTTGTAACACATCATGGGAAGAGTCTCTGAGTTGACTCCCCATATCCCAAAAATGTATGATACATGTGTGAGAACTTGTGGGAGAGTGTTCTTGAGGGAGGAATGATAGAGTGAGAAATGTCATTCCCTTATTCATGAAACTCAAATTAGAGTTTCCTATTTACTCCCATTTCAAAATGAGAAAAGGGGGGATTTTTTGAAAGAGATGATTATTTTTCTTTCTTTTTTTTTAAAGAGCTTGTTTTTCACTTGTTGATTAGGGGAAGAAGTTCTTGTCTTGTCCAATTAAATAATGTCCTAATTATTTCATTCATTAATATCTTCTAATTCCTCCAATTTTTCCCACTTGCAATAGAATATTCCCATGGAATATTCTTCTCATTTGAATTCAAATATTTCCCTCCCAAGGAAATATATTCCAACGTTCTTCCTACAATCATGAGATTTTTGTTTGTCTCAATCAATTTAATTCTTTGATTAATTATCTTGATCCAAGCCATTAACTAATCTTGATCCTTCATTTGATCATTGATCCATGCCATTATTTCACATTCCTTTCTATCCTTCAATTCAATTGAAAATCCTATAAATAGTCCTCATTTCTATAAGAATTCCATCCAAAAAGACTTTGAGTAATTGCAATATAGTTATTTTCATATCCATTTTGAGAGCATTTGTCCATTTTCCATCAATTTCACCATTGAAGGTAATCCAAGCTTTGCTTCAACAATGGGATTAGGAAAGGGATCATTCTAAATAAATTCAACACTAATCACCTAATGGGATGATGTTTTCTTATGTTTAATTAGGTTTTCTCTATCAATTGATTGTTTCTCTCATGTTAAATGCATTCCTAGTTAGCATTTACAAGAATTTCATTGAGAATATGATCTAATTAGGTTAAATTCTTGGTTTATTTGATTAATTCACTTTCATTTTATCTAAATGTATTTCATGTTCACACTTATTATACTTGATATATACATAGAGGTAATTCAAAAGTAAAGTCTCTAAGGGTGTATGACAAGTGATCTAACATTAATTTACTAGTAAATATGAAATCTCAAACCCTAAGTCAAAATATAGTAATAAAATATAATAAATGGTGGATCAAAATTATAATCAAATCAAAAATGTAATGAAACCATAATGTAGAAGGAAAAAACTACTAGGATGTAAGATAAGTCAATTTCAATAAACACAAAGGAAAATAAAATAAATTATCAATATTTTTGGTTTCTATAAAATAAACATTAGAAAATAAATAAATGCAACCAAGGTATTAGATCTAATATTTATTAGTTTATATTTATTATTATAGAAATTGATAAGTTAAAGTAGAGGTGATTAGTTCTAGATTCGTTTTTTTGATTATATTAAAACTTGAAGGCATAATACCCATTACAAACAAGCCATAGAGGCAAACCAGGGACTCATGAGTAGTGAGGAAACCAAAAAAGTAAATAGAAACTTTAGCTTAAATAGTTTGATCAATAGGAAATAACATTAAAGAAAGAAACAACATTTAACCGAGACCAACACAAAACAACTAGACACCTACAGGTCTCCAAAGAGCCTGAGACCAGTGATCATGTTCCACTCCTAAGATAGGAACTTGAGCTTCTTCTCAAAATTCAAGGCCCCTAAAGAATGGCCTAGGTATCCTTCATAGTTGTAGACACTAGAGAATGTCCAAAATGATATCATGCACTCAAATTAGGTAAACTAACATCATTTCCTCCTAAATTACATTCTCTTTTCACTTAATTAATTAAATTAACCTAGCTATTTAATTAATTATGTCATTTTAATCCATTAATCTAATTAATGGATAATTAGATGAACCCATCCCCTTTTCATGCTAACATTTCATCTTATTAAATTAGATAAAACAAGTTATTTTATTTAAATCCATAAGCCTTCTTATTTAATTAAATAACCCTAAGTTATTTAATTAAATATAATCCCATTTCCCCCCCTTTCATTAAATCACTTTAATTAATGAATATCCTAATTCCCTTAATTTTCATAATCTAAAATTTATTTAATTATCTAACTACTAATAAATCTAATCCCCCCACTTGCAAAGGAATATTCCTCCTTTGCACATTCCTCCACAAGGAATATTCCCATAGAATATTCCTTTGTCGTTTTTTACAATTATACTTTGTTTTAATTTGATAAATATCTATTTTCTTCACCCATGAGAATATTCTCTTTCCTCACTCATTTGAAAAGTTGGAATATTCCTTTTCTAACAAACTTACTTGACTTTTTGAGCAAGTTAACTTGTGACCTTTTGTGCAAGTTGACTTATGACCTCTTATGCAAGTGAAAAGTGTGTTTTTTTGGACAAAGGAGAACCTTGATTAAATATCATAATTGATTCTCATTTGTTGATGAGAATCCATGATCCATGCCTCCAACTTCTTCCATCCTTGATTGTTTATTAATTTTTTTTTTTCTCAATCCTTCATTTCTCATTTTCTCTCCTATAAATAGGTCACTATTTGGAGACAAATTGATCCATATTTTTCATAGAAAAAACATGCTATTGAAATCACTCACACTCACACTCCCTTTTATCATTATCTTAGTATCATTTTTAGCTTAATTACTTGCATCAATTAGCTTGGCTTCCATTAATGGCTTCCATAGTAACTTAGATGCACACGTGTTGCCCAGATAGTAATCACATAATTTTATGCACATCGTGGGTTTCTTGTTTATGAATATTAGGGTCTCTCTTTACACCTATCAAAATGTTGATAAAAAACCACTTTTGATTTACCTTTTGGGGGATCAAATGAATTCATTTTTAAAAAATAAAAAATTGTAAGTTTGTATTCCTTATTATAAGCTTCCAAAAAAGTATAATTTTAATAAAATTTAATTTGATTATTATATTTATTTTTTATTTCTTGTGAATGTAGGTTTTCACCAAAAATCAAGCTCTTTGTTTACATGTGGAAAAATAGAAAATTATTAAAAAAAACTTAAAAATATTATTGCACTAGATATTGAAGTCCTTGATCCAACAAAAAAAAAAACTTGAATTTTGATACATACCAAAGCAAGTTACGCATTATCATCACACTATGTTTGAATTGTAATTGGTTTGACTTTAAAACTTGATTAAAGAAAAAATATTCAATAAAAAACTATCTAACCAAGTGGAAGTACTAGATATCAGAGTTACAAATCTAAATTTGAAAGAATTGAATTTAATCCTTCAGGGAAAAAAGTTATGTGTTATACGGTGCGTCACTTTTTAAAAATGTTGTTTTCTAAAAGAAACTAGTTTTAGAGGGAGATGAAAAAGAAGTGCAATTTGATTCAAAAAAAATTTGAAAAAAATATTTTTAGAATCTATAGAAAAAATTTCACGAAACTCTAGTTTGCATCATCTTCAAATTCCTCACGGTTTAGCCGCTATAGGTGCCAGAGAGTGAAGATTTAGTTAAAAAAAATTATTTCAATGTCCAGTTTGGCCAAAAATTGTAAACCACTATTGTGGGATCACAAAGTTTGTTTATTAATTAGGGTTTTAATCTTTTATCTTATAATCCATTTACATTAGCTTTGAATTTGTACATCTAAATCATATTAATATAAATCATGTTAAAATAGTTCATACATCATGTTAATCTAGTTTAAATCATGTTTCATCACACATCTCACAATGGTTTTATCAGTTTTCTTCAATAAAAATTACTGAAACAAGCTCATTTATCTACAAGATTTGAAAAGGGTCATCATTCCACATCAATTGGACACCACTCCCCCAATGGATAAGTTTCAATGGATTAGAGTAGGAATTTTCAAAGCTTTCATAGTTTAGTATAATGGGTTTTAATGAATGCTTGGTTTAATTTTCATTTGAATGATCTTGTTGAGATTTGATGTTAGTGGCTTAATTATGCTTCAATTCTTTATGGATCAAGCGTAATCAACCCATACTAATCCATCGGTCACATTTTTTAGCACTATAAGGAGGGCTTAACCGATAAAATTTATTCAATTTCTATCTCGAATTCTATTTTTTCTTATTCATGTAGGATACAACGATGCTCTAGAGGATTTCAATGACACTTTTGTAAAGCCTCACCATATAGCGACACTATCATCATCTAATATAGTGACACCTAATTAATACCTTGGTGTTGATTAAAATAAATGGTGATGCTGAATAATTTTAAAGGTATCGATAATTTGCAAACAATGATGCTCCAAAATAACAATTCTATCACCATCACTAGATTTCTACAAAGGACAATCCAATTCACCAGAGTGACACTGTTGTGAATAGGGACGCCATTCTATGGTAAGCAAAATAGTGATCAATTTTTAGCATGTCTTTTATTTATTTTTACTTTATTTGATCACTAACATTCCTCTAACGTTGTTCTCATTTTTAGGCTAACTAGGTTTTACAAGTTGGAAGATAAATGTTGAAGTGAAGAAGCATTCATATCTTTAAATTCTTATAATTGTAACAAGTGTTTTGACACTTTTGGGGCAATTATAACCTATTCATCATGCTTTCCATTTTATGCTTTAGGACCACACTAGCTTTCAATTGGGTTTTAAAATAAATTCTCAAAATTAGTTAAAATTGTACCCTCATCTCATCTTACTTTCAGTTTAAAATTGAGCAATATAACTTGACACTTCGTTTGGTGCTTAACATAAACTCACCTTTGTTTTGGGGATTAAAATTAACAAGTTTTTTCTATGTTTTGTGATTTACATTTTTTTTATTGAATGTGTATGTACTTCTCTCATGCCACTTGGTGATCTTGAGAAACAAAATTATTTCCTTGAATTTTTTTTATAATCATCCACATATTTTGATTTGGATTAAAATGAATCCCATGCTAATGTAGGGAAAAGGTGTTGTGTGTATTCTCTCCTTGCTTCATGTGATTGAGGAGATCAAACTACAAACCTACTTCCTTACTTTTGTTTATCTTTAGAGGGCCTACCTCCCTGCTTTGAAAGGAGGCAATGACCCAAGAATTAATAAGATAAATACAAGCTCTTTCAAGTCGCTATATCGAAATGTGTTTGTGGAAAAAGTCATAAACAACAAGTGCAGATGTGTCATACTGACAATTGTCACCCTTAGTATCTATGTGATACGTTAAAATATCTTTTTAGGAAGAGACTAGGAGGCCTCTTGATTGAAATAATCTTGAGCTAATCTTGTTGTGTGTATGGCCACCTTGAATGAAAGCCCTTACTATGATACAATTGTTTAGAAGCCAAAAACCTTTACGCTTGTTGTTGTAAGAACAGTCATTTTGAAGCCACCCCAAATTTTACTATTCAATTGTCAAAATGGGAAAATTCTTAGGATCTTAGAATATTCAAGGTTTAAGATTTGGTGGCCCCAAGAACTGTGTGTTGTGGAGGGGAGTAAGTGTCACCAAATCTTTATTTTTTCACATTATCTTTGTGTTTAGAGAAATCCAAGTGGGGATTCAACAAGTAGTATCTTTTGAACCTAAGGTTCTAAATTCTTGTGAGTTAGTTTAATACTTTTCTTGATTCCAAAACATTACAAACAAACATTCATGGTCCTCCTCAAAATTTTAAACTCTTTCCTAGGTCTAAGTATGGCTAGCCTTTGAAATAGTCTTGATGTTAATGCTTGTCCTAAGAGATTTCTAAATATCTTGAATTATATCTCAACCCAAAATTCCCAAAGTTAACATAAGTAACTATGTTTTGAACCTCATCCTTTTCAAAAAATGGACCTTGTGAAATTTATAATGTTTTCAACATAGAAATTTAGTTTGAACTTAATCAAGACAAGTGTTTGGGGTAAAATAAACTCACTTAAGCCAAATAAATTAAAAAATTGAACCCCACATGACCATTTGGAGACCAATCTCTGCTATTGAACAACTTGACCTTATAGGTGCTATCATTAAACCAAACTTTGAACTAATTGAGGGAGAAAAAAATAATATATTAGTAGTTTGAGAATCTTCACTTTTGAAACAAAAGAAGCACCCATTTAGTGGAAAAATGCAACAACAATCTTAGACGAATGAGAGGAACAAGCTAATATTGTGACTAGAAGGCCCATATTACCACCACTTGCATGGAAATAAATATCATCTTTTCTCCAATATAATTTTAACTTTCCTAAATGATCTCACGCAAAATTAGAATCCCCAAGAGAAGGTCCACAAGTCTTCACTTTAAACTTAGGAATCTTAGTTGAAAACCTCAAAAAGAAAAAACACATTTTAGCACTACATCCAAATAGAACCAAGTTGGTATACAACTTCTACAAACATGCTTCAAGGAACAAACTAGACTTGTATACATTCTTTTTTATTCAAAACCTTGGGAATTTTCATGATCTGGAACCTATCTAAATCATTGGGTCTTTAAGACTTGAAAACTTTAGAGATCTAGCATGTTTCTCACTACCTTCATCTTATCAAACTAAGGTTCACTTTAGGTCAACATTGGGTCAAAAATTTCATTCATCTCTTCATCAAATTTCATCCTTCACTTCACCCAACTTTGAAAAAGTTTTGAATACACCAACACCTTTTGACTTAAATATCTATCAACCAAACCTTGACTTAGCTACCTTGTATGTGAAATGAATCCTTTTCCATGAATTTGGTTAAGTTAGTTATCATCATTGAACTATTTTATCTTGAAGTTCATGAGTCTACCCTAAAGATTTCCGAGTTCATCAACACATCAAACTTAAGTCAAAAGTGTTGTCCAAAAATGTTTGTAAAGATCACTCTCCATATCATTCACCTTCTCATATCTCATTATCATGATTTCTCTAAAAATACTTAGAGCATCCTTTTTACCTAGATTTGAGTCAACTTGAGAGTTCAAACATTAAAAATCTTAGTTCAACTCTCCTAGAGGTGCATAAAAATTTAAGCTAAAAAGAAGATCACAACACAAGACAATCATGGAGAAAACCAAAGTCACATTTACCTCAAGTGATGCAAATCCTTTAGAATTTGATTGGAGAAGTCATGTTACCCTATCAGAGCAACCTTCATCTCCATTAGGGGAATATGAGATAAAAGACATCATGAACAATCCATTTGGACTTTCTAGGGTAGAAATCATGGAGCATCAAGCCTTAGAGAGCATAGTTCATCATTCCCCATCTTTTATTGCACATTCATTGACACAAGGCTTGACTTCATCCACTACTCCAACAAGTCCATCCCTAGAGCTAAATCAAACAAAAACTCTTAGTATTGCAGCTATTCTTGAGAAGGACTTTGGCCATACTCTTCCATTTGAAAGTAGCACACTTGTGGGTACCCTCACTACCAATCCTCCATCCCAAACAACCACTTGGACACCAAAATTTAGCACTCCTCCCATTTCCAAGGATCCCCAATATAAACCACTTACACTCCATTACTCCATTACAACTTCAACATATCCAGGTCACAAATATTCATCCATACCTACAAGTACCACAAGTGTGCCCAACATCACACAAGGTAATGTGGACCAATTGAACCAAAAAGGGAAAGGAAAAACTCATACAAAATTATCCTTTAACACCACATGAGACCTCTTCATCCAATCCTCTCATTGATACATCAAACACAATGGTTTTCCAAAACACATCTATCCCATCCATCATCAACCCACATGAAAAAAATCCATTGATCACAAATCTTGTCAACTAAGCTAATACCTTGACCACATCTCAAACACAAGGGAATCTCAAAAATATCGATCAAGGGAATCCTTTCAACCAATGGAACCAAGGTCCTAATGTTCCCTTAACATCACAATATCTAATGGTGTCATCCTCATCTTTACTATTTGTCCCCAAGTCATGAAAAATAAAATGGGACCTCAAAAAAACTTACATTCCTCTACCACAATCCACTATCTTGCAAGGAATGTTGAACCAAGGGAATCTCCATCCCCTCATCAACAATCTACAATCTACACAAAACCTCAACATCCAAAACCCATATTAAATATCCCAACTATTGGTTGATCCTACATTCCAAGCACATGTCTTATCTCTACAACAAGTACAACAAGCTTATCAACAAGCAATCCAACAACAACAACAAAAATCAGCCTTAGTCACAAAACAACAATAGCAACAACATCAAGTAGTCTTAGTAGCACAACAACAACAACAATAACAAGCATCCATAGCAGCAAAACAACATCAACAACAACAATAATCATACTTTGTCGTTGAACAATAGCAACAACACCATTAAGTAGCCTTAGTAGCATGGAAAGAAGCCCTAACATTTCAAAAAAATCAATAATCCCAACAACAACAAGAAGCTCAACAATATACCCAACAACAATAATTTCTCACACAACAACAATAACAATAGGGTTTATAGTACAACCTTCAAAAAAACATCATCAACCTGGAAGCATGTTAGGAGCATATACACCTACACCATCATTTCCTTACCCTACACCACCATACACACCATACAACACATCGTCATATCAAAATCTCATGGACACTCCATCCACCATCCCACCATATGCAACCTATGTTCCTCCACCAAGTGCACTGGATGATATGGCATACCAACTCAAGGCATTAACACAAGAAATTCAAGATATCCAGATGGGAAAAATGAAGAAACCTCATACATAGAACCTATGCCTGTATCCATTCTATTGAAACATTGCAGTGGTACCATTCCCTCCTAATTTTGAAATCCCCAAATTCAAAAAATACAAAGGGAGAGGAAGTCATGTGAACCATGTCAAAGAGTTTAATGTTATATGTATGGAGGTTGCCTATAATTATCCCTCTTTGATGTGCCTCTTCCCACAAATTTTAACAAGTCCTGTCATGGACTAGTTTTCTTAGTTGCCTCTAGGTATCAAAAATTTCCAAGAAATTATTGAAAAATTCATAGATCACTTCTCCTTCAATCTTGACATGGACGTAAGCTTAGAAGAGTCATACACTCAAACAAAAAAAGGAGAATATTTTTCTAATTTCTTGCAATGATGGAGGCAATGAGAGAGCAAAAGCAAGTGGCCAATTCAAGATGAACAACAAGTGGGAATTATCATAGAAAATCTAGATCTAGATCTATCCTTCCACTTAAAAATGTAGTGCATCACATCTTATGATGAGCTTGTCCCTAGAGCCCTTAACATTGAGAGAGATCTAATCTCATAGGGGAATTCTCAAGCCTACAAAGATAACTATCCATCAACCAGTTCAAATGACAAGCCTCATGTTTGCGCTAAGAACAAAAACGTAGCAAATGATGGTGTCATCGATGCTAAGGTGGTCCTAAGTGCTCCTAGGCCAAATAACAATCAAATAGCTAAAGTTCAACCAACCATACAACAAACAAAGCTACCACAAAATAATCTAATCAACAACACCAAAACACAACAAAGGCATACGCCTAACAAGAACAACTATCCAAAATGCAAATACACCCAGTTGTTGAAACCTATTGAGCCTATCATGAATAAATTGGTAGATTTCAACTCAATAATGATTCCAAATTTTGAAAACTACCAAGAACCACAAGATAAACCACCCTAGTACAGCGAAAATGATCTCTCTAACTTTTAGAAAATCAAAGGGCATAAGACAAAAAAATACATTCGACTCAAAAATATTATTTAGGATCTTATAAAGAGCAAACCCATGTATCTATTGAAGTACAACCTAGTAATAAATATCTTATGAGATACAAGATCCCTATGCTAGATCATAACAAAGGAAACAACAATGGGAAAGAAAAATATTATACAAACATGCAACATACCTATTCCAATGTGGTTGCTTCCTATGATAGTATCATTACCATTGTCACGATCAAAGGACCTAGTGTGGAATGTGGATTCACCACTTGATGTGGGAAAGTGACCATCCAAGGAGTCCCATCTCAATCTAGGGCACACCATACATAGCCAACAACAAGAAATAGTAAGTATAATCTCTTTGATCAACTTGAATATACCCCCGCACAAATCTCTATCTTAGAACTATTGAGGCTATCCCGCATGCATAGGGAAATCTTAGAGGAAGATCTTTTTATGTCATTCATTCCTGAAGATATAGATACCAAACAATTTCAAGCTATGGTAGGACATATCACTAATCATCTCCTCACCTTCCCAGAACAAGACCTACCATCGCAACCATCTCATAATCATGTTTTACACATTGAGGTTATCATTCATAAGAATAAGGTTAAAAGAGCCTTAGTAGATGGAGGTGTTGGTCTAAACATTTTCACCCTTTAGTTGATCAAAATTATAGGCTATTCAAAGGATACTATTCAAAAGAAAAAGACCACCACCATCAGGGCATGTGATGACCAGGAATAGGTATCACAAGGCATCATTACACTACCCATCCAAGTGGGCCCCCTCATCACAAAACCTACATGCCAAGTGTTAGACCTTGATCTTCCCTACAACATACTACTTGGTTGACCCTAGATCCATGCCTTAAAAGTTGTAGCTTCAGCCTACCATCAATGTTAAAGTTTCCTTTCAAGGGTAGAGAAGTTACTATCCATGGAGATCTTGAGCCTTTTTACTACTGCAAGAATCTTGATGCCAAGTTCTATAAGATCCCCCAAATATCCAAGAATGATGAAGGGCCCACACCTTCTACCTCATTTTTTGACCCATCATCCCTTGCGTCTACCTCAAAACTAAAAATACCTATGGTGCAGAACATACCTAAGATCAAAGTAGTAATATAGGAAGATGGTTGCAAAAATTATAAGATAACAAAGGATACTTTTGTGTGGGGAGAATTGCCTCTTTCTCCCAAATCTCACAGGAAACCTAATTTCCATGAAACTATCAAACTGGCAGCTACTACCTTCACCAAGTGGGGGAATTTGAACCAAGAAGATGTTAATGAGGAGAATGTCTCTAAACTGTTATATCAAGATGAACGACCCATCCTGGTTCTTCCCATGGAAGATGACAACAAAGGCTTGTAGCTAATGAAGGGAATGGAGTATACCAAGAATGGGAAATTGGGACAAAATGACAATGGTTTTCTAGAACCTATCATTCCTGATAAACGTCTAAAGAATCTTGGCCTAGGTTGCACTACTAGCAAGGTTACTCTTATTGGCAAAGTTACTTTTTATTAAATAGGTTAAGGCTTCTTCTTGGTTACCAACATCAGATGATACTAGCATAGATGGCTTCCCCCTCAATGTTGTTGGCCTATTTTAGAATAAACCCCTCTTCATTTTATCTACATCATCCTTTACCCCAAGCAACTGAAAAAATGAAATACGCCTAGTATACCCATAGTTCATTGACTTGGACCAAAAAGGACCACCAATTCAAGATTTATTTGAAATGATAAAGTGATCTCAGAATTCATGGGACTTCATGACAACTTACCATGGGAAGATCACAAGGCTAGTTTTGACATAGACCTTGACATAAGGGCATACTATGGGGAGACAATTGAATCCTTCAGTGACAAAATTGATGACATGTAACTAACTTGCAGATCTTTGAGTGAAAATCACGCTGTCGAACTCTCTAATCTTAAAACAACAAAAATAAAGGATGTATCTAAGGGTGAAAACCTCTCTTAGGTGTCGAAGGATGAGGGATTCAATATTACCCTTAGTACAATGCATCCAAAAAAGTCAGAAATCTTAGCAGAAAAAGCCACTCTAGTCAACGTGGGAACAAAAGAAGAACCCAATATCACCTTCTATGTTGAATCCTTGTTGGAAGAAGAACTAAAGAACCTAGCAGCATTCCTAAAAGAGCATAGAGCTAAATTTTCATGATCATACATAGATATTTCAGGGCTTGATCCAGAAGTGTCAGTGCATCATCTAGCAGTCTATCTTGAAGCCAAACCAATAAAGAAAAAGTTAAGGAAGATGCACCCTCTGATAACACTCTTGGTCAAACTTGAGTTACAACAGCTTCTTGGCATTGTATTCATGCAACCGATAGATTATCCTAAGTGGGTTTCAAACTTGGTACTAGGGTATGTGTAGGATCGTGATGGGCTAAAAAGTGGCAATATGATGGGTATGTGGCTAATAAACTTTTTTTTATCCAAAATTGATGAAACAAAAAGGGTTTTTAAAGGAGATTCTCAACTTTCCACCAATATAAATTATTCTTTAATTTGAATTTAATAAGTAATTATTATTCATTTTTTATTCAAATTACGACTAAAGCCTTGATTGATAGACTGATTGAAAAACATCTATAGCTTTCAAATGGTATCACATTTTTTTAATACAAAACATGTGTCACATTCTATGCTTTGCGTACTATAGGATTAAAAAAATAAAAAATGAATTTCATGAATTTTTGACCAAGTTAAGGTGGTCAGACATACGGGTTTTTTTTATTTTTTAAAAGTTGTAATAAAAATTCATGATTAATTATTTACATGGAAAAAAATATAAAAAATATGCAACACATTGGGACATGATTCCTCTACTTATATCTAAAATCTTGTAAAAATATTATCATTTTATTGTGGTTAGGTTGGTCGATGGACATCTACTTATATTTTCCGAAATTTAAGTACTACTACATTGAAATTTCAATTTTTCACCAAATAGATTTTTTTTTTAACAAACCTAGTAGTTTAGAAACTACATTCAATTTTCTATAGATTCTATTCTTACATATTTTTAAAATAATATAGATTTAACTTATTCAAATTTTTATATCAAGTTACCTAACTCTGATTTTTCTAATTTTTTTGCCACTTAAGGGCCTGTTTTTTCCATGGTGATCCTATACATACCCACTAGTCTCCAAACCCACTGGGGGAATTAAAATATGCACTAATTTCATATATTTAAACAAGGCATGTTCATAGGATGATTTCCCTCTTCCAAACATTGAGATCATAGTGTATTTAACAGTTGGGCATGAAATGCTATCACTTATGGATGGTTTTTTAGGCTATAATCAAATCATGATTGCTAAGGAGGATCAACACAAAATTGCATTCACTTGTCCATGGGGGACATATTATTGGAACATGATGCCATTTGGGCTAAAGAATGCAAGAGCAACCTATTAGAGAGAAATGACCCTCATCTTACATGACATGATCCATAAAATAGTTGAAGATTATGTGGATGATATTTTTGCAAAGTCAAAGAAAGGAGTGAGCACATACAAATCTTAGGACCTATCTTTGGCAGGCTCAAATAGTATAAGGTATGACTAAACCCAAAAAAGTGTGTCTGCGCGGTTACATCAGGGAAACTTATTGGCTATATTATCTCACAAAGAGGGATAAAAATTGATCCAACAAAGGTAAAATCAATCCTAGAAATGGATCCACCACAAATACAAGAGATGAAAGTTTATGGAGACTCACAACCAGTTATCAACCAAGTCAATGACAACTACCAAACTAAGGGTGATAAGCTTACTCCTTACAAGAAGATGGTAGATAATCTCAAGGAAATTTTTATAGAAATAACTTTTGAGTAGATTCCTTGCATGAATAACCGAGCAGCAGATGTTGTGGCAACAATCGAGAAACTGTTAGACATTTTGAACAACGTCTTGCAATGTGAATTCTTAGTAGAACAAATTCTCATACCAACTTTTAAAATCCTAAAATCTAAATTCGTGTGTGTCATTGATGGTCCTAGATCCCAGTGTGATCATGACATATTCCTACCTAAGTAAAGGAACCCTCCCATCCGATATCACCTTGAACCTTAAAAAGACATTTGTTAAAAAGGAATCTCGATTCATGATCCTAGGTGATACCTTACACTGTCGAAACATTGAGGGGACATTACTACAATTTCTTAACCAAGAGGAAGCCTTGACCATTTTAACAGAAGTACATGATGGCATATGTGGTTCCTATTCTAGCAATATGACTATAGTTAAGAAATTGCTCAGGATGGGGTACTAATGGCCAACCATGGAAAGAGAAGCCCATCAGTATGTGCAAAAGTGTGTCTAGTGTCAACAACATTGATATCTAATTTATACTCTAGCTCAAGAGTTGCAACCAATAATCACACCTTTTCCTTTCTCGCAATGGGGGCTTAACCTCATAGGAAAGATTAAATGAACCTCATCTAATGGCCACAAATTTATCATAACGGACACTGAGTGCTTTACCAAGTGGGTTGAAGCCATTCCTATGACCACATAATTGGGAAGTAAATTGCTAAGTTTATCTTGAACTACCTTATCTATCATTATGGTGTTCCGCAAACCCTTATCTTAGACAATAGAACACCCTTCAAAAATGAGGATGTGAAAGAGCTATGTCAAATATTAAACATCTAACATTGATTTTCTACCTTATATTACCACCAGGGAAATGGTCAAGCTAAGGATACAAACAAGAACATTCTAAAGATTCTAAAGAAAATAATCAATGAGGTTGGTCATGACTGACATCTATAGTTGAATCCTACTCTTTGGGCCTATCGAACTAGTATCTCCATGCCTACAGGTGTAACCCCATTACCCCTAGTCTATGGATTAGAAGCCATCCTACCTATTAAGGTCGAGCTTCCATCACTACGAGTGTCACTACAAAACCTAATCTCAATGAACAATATAGAGTGTCTCAACTAAATGAGCTAGAATTCTTGAATGAGCATCATGTCGATGCTCTTAATCACTTGCAAGTATATCAAAACCAACTAAAATAGAGCTATACCAAGAAGATAAAATGTCAATATTTTCAAGTAGGCTATTTGGTGCTAAAGCAAAATTAGAAGAATCTTCTAGATCAGGATAGTAAAGGAAATTTTAAGCCCAACTAGTTAGGTATGTTTGTCATCACAACAAGCTACAAATTAGGAGCATATCAATTTTCAATGTCCAAAGGTGAACCCTTATAGGAACCAATCAACAACATTCATCGCAAAAACTTTTATGCATAGGCTTGAAGGGTGTAAATCTGAAAAAAAAAAATTTCCAAAAACAATCAAAAATCCAAAACAAAAAAGAAAAAGGATGGAAAATGTAAAGAAAAACAATCATCCTCAAGTGAAAACCACTTCAGTGGCACTTTGGGTAAGTACCTTGGTGAAAAGCTAGAAAATAAGCACCTTGCATAAATAAAGCATCTCCATGTACCTAGGCTCTTTATCCTATCACTTCATCCATCATGCATCCAATTTTTTCCTTCACCCATCTACGCCCATAGCATAACTTGACGTTGTGAAGTATCATACCCCCTTAGAACTACTTGGAATATGCCAAAGGTAAATTTGTCCTGCCTATATCAAGGTAGTCTATCATATCACTGGGGAAAATTTGTTATGAATGGATTCAGGTTCTTGTATATCTTAATCTCATAAAAAATAAAAAAAACATTCATAAAATATTCATTAGAAAATCTAAAAGATTTACAAAATCCTATACAACTAAATTCCAAAAACATTCATAAAATTGTACAGTTAAAATCCAAAATGTCAAAATTCCTAAAAAGGTCAAACATCATGAATCTAAAAAATAGAACCATGTTGAACTACGGGTCTCTAAGCTTGAATCGAGGAAAGGCCATCATTGATGTACCCCCAAGACACCCTAGGTTAGTATAACGTAGGCAAGGCTCATCTTTGATCAACCCCCATGGCCCATATGAGTATTTTAGGTTATATTTTTGGTTGAAACTTAGAAAATCCCAAAACATCCACATATCAAAAATCCCTAGACATTCAAATATTGGAAAATCCCTAAACATTCAAAATATCAAAAAACCCCAAAACATTCAGATAACAAAAAACACAAAACATTAGAAAACATTCAAAATACCTAAACAACATAAAATATCTTAAAGAATACCCTAAACAACCTCAAATAATTGAAAACCAAAACATCCACATAAACTTTCAAAAAGATCAAAATAAGCCTCAAAAAGATCTTCAAAATACCAAAAACATTGAAATATACCAAAAAATCCAAAACCATCCATCCCATTTCTCTTTCACCTACAATAAACCTCCATCCATAATAAATTGAGAGTCACCTTCTGTAGACATATAAAATATACTGATTGACATTGTGCATCTGATCTTGACCTACTAACATCGTTTCTTCGTAAATAATCCCTCGGTCTAACCATTTAATCAAATCTCCTTATCTAGTTAAATTCATCAACTTTCATCTCTTGATCAAATAAATCATTTTATCTAATCAAGTAATTTCTTTATTAATTAAATCAATTCATCTGATCCAATTATCCCTATTTAATTAAATAATCAATTTTATTTGATTGAATATCTCAAGTCTATCCATTAAATTAAATAAATTAAAACATTATTTGAATTAATCTAAAACCATCCCTTTTTATTAAATAAATCAAAATCCTTGTTTAATTAATCCCTTATCATATTCCTCTCTTATTTGATTTAAATAAATCCATAAATTTGAGTCAAATAGGTCACATCATCTAACCCCTCTCATTAAATTAATCAACCCTTGATTAATTTAATCTCATCTCATGTCCCATCCTCTAGATAATGCAAGTTGCACATGAAAATAGATTTAATTCATTTATTAAATCCCTGTTTTCCTCACAAGGCATCTTTTGGAATATTCTCTCAATTTGAATTCAAAAATTTCAAGTCAACATGTACATCCAAAAAGGAAATAAATTTATCTTACATGTCCTTTTCCTTGAGCCAAGTGATATTTATTACATTTTCCCTTCCCTCTTGCATGTCATTTCAACAAATTTGAAATTCAAAATTATGCATTTATTGGCACATTCCCCAAATCTTGCACATCCTTCATCCACTCATTGCTTGACAAGTGGCATCATACAATTGGATGAACATTAGTCCCACATTGCTCAAATTTGGACATTCATCCATCTTGGAATTCTATAAATAAAATTCTCATATCCTCATTTCATCATCCACAATCTAGGAAAAGTTACCATGCTCAAATATCTCTTGAAATTTATCCATTATCATTGAGTCATAGTTAGGTTTTTGCAGATTTTAGATTGGAGTATTCTTCAACACCATCAAAGTGGATCAATCATCTTCAACATATCAAGCTTGCATCTTAGGGATTGGGAAATGGCTAATTTTCACATCAAATTGGCACCAATTCCCCCATGGGATCATGTGTTTTCTTTTCTAATTAGGATTTAATATCATTTTTTATTGTGTTCTTCATTATTTTCTTCCTAATTTAAATACTGTAAATGGATTTCATGGGGAATCCTTGTTTTGGCTTGCAATTCCTTGTTTAACTTGTTTACTCATGTTGTTTTGTAGGTACAAAGGTTAGGGTTCACACATTTGGCACTAGAAGGAGGGTATGAAATTATTCTTTCTCATCTTTTTCTAAAAATTCCTCATTTTTGTTCATACACAGGAAATTCTAATGCTGTCTCTTCAGCATCGCTATATAGCACTACTTAAAATTAAAACTACGATGCTAGACTCATCCTGCCAAAATATTTGAATTTCAAACTCCACCGCTGGACTCGTCGACCTGCAGAAATTTTCAAAAATTAACCAAACTGTGATGCTGACAGAAAACTGACACTGGGTGAAAAGTGCGACACAGTTGAGTTCTTTGTCCCGACACAAAGTGACGCTGAGTAGCAAGCGGCACTCTGAGGGCACCCCTGGGAAATCAAACTGTGACGTAGTTACGAGTTGCAATGCTGGAAGACAATAAAAAGGAAAATTTTAATTTTAGCACGTGCTTTTTATTGATGATTAATTTATCCTTTGTTTTCTATTTTTTTATTTTTGTGTTTTTCGAGAATCTCACTGGTTTTTCCTCCTTGTAGGGTGGAAATCAAAATCAAAAGAAGGAGAAGCATGAGAAGGAGGTTCGTCAAACTAAAGTGTTTTTAAACACTATAGTGTTTTCTTAACACGTTTTCATGAAATTGTTATCTTTTTCTTCCTTATGGCACTAGCTTTCATTTGGGTTTAAAAAGAATCTTTCTGATTCTTGCAAAGGCTAAAACGAACTTTAGGATCACAACTTACTAGATTTTGTTTCTTGGATTAACAAATTGAACAAGGCAATTTCTCACACTTCATTTGGTGCTCTAAAAAATGAATTCATTATTGCTTTGTGGAATTTAAAAAGAACAAGTGCAACTTTGTTTGTTGTGAAAGCTTACTTCAACTAAAGGCATTGAAAAAGGATGTATGCACTTCTCTCGTGCTTCATAGTGATCTTGAGAATTAAAAGGCCTTTTTCATGACTTTAGGGTGAGATAAAGCAATCACCTCCACACTTCGATTTGGGTTTAAAATTGAACAAAATCTTGTGCGAGTGTGAGTGGGGGCATTTTCACGTATATTCTCTCTTTGTTGCCATCAAAGATTGATCGAGTTACAAATTTTGTCTTTACTGGATTTTGTTTATCATAGAGGGCCTACCTTGGGGAAAAAGTACTCACCCAAGGGAATGACTCAATTGGTAACATTCTAAAGCCAAGAGTATTTCCAGCTGGGATATAAATGTGGATATTAGAAGAAATGCCAATATCACGTGGTTGATTCTAACAAGATGGATCCGAAAGGGGACTGTTGTCATATGGGTCAATCTCCACGAATGGAAAGTCCTTATTAAAACCCATGTGCTAGAATTTTCTAAAATCCTTTAATCTATTTGTTGGTGCAAGAATAGTCATTCTAAAGGCACCCCACACTCTTATGGTCTTCTAGTAGAAATGGAAAACATGCCATGGGATTTTCATGGGTGTTGATGCTTGGCTGCCCCATATAAGTGAGTTTTATTGAGGGGAGATAGTGAGGTCAAGCATCTAACCATTCGCTAAAGATAAGCATAGCTGGACTTGTCCAAGTGGCAATACAACAAATATTGTCTTACACATCCATAGGATTGTACTTGTTCTTGGGTTACAAAATGCATTTCTTGATTGAAAACGTCTCAAAAACAAACACTTAACATCATCTAAATTTCAAACCCTTTTAGAGACAAAAACTATTGAGTCAATCTATATGTTATTGCTTTCCCTTGGGATTCACGTCCTTAGAGGTTTCTAAACATTGGATTATATCTTGATTTTTCTCCTTAAGTAAACTATAGGGAAACCCTTGCCTTGAGTTCATCAAATTTCCACATAACATACTTTGTCCAGGGTTTGAAGAAATTAAGAAATTCGACATCTTAGTTTGTAAATTTAATCGAAGAAAGTGTTTTTGGTAAAATAAATCCATTAAGCAAAGCTAAGAAAAATGATCTTTCATATGTGTTGAAGAATCTCAATCCCAAAAGTGAAAATCATTGGTAGAAAATCCAAAAATGGATGTTCAAAAGAAATCATTTCTTGATCACAAAGGTCTATAGGAATCATTTGCATGTTCTTCAATACCTAGGTCTAGGAAAACAAAGTGTCTTTTTAGGTTCATCTTAGGATCAAAAGTAATTCAAAACCTTTTTTCATCCATCCTTCATCCATCAAAACAAACATCATCTCACCATCACCTTTTGGAAAAATCTTTAAAACATCCTTATGCTAGGATTTTTTTTAGGGAAAATCAAACATTATCAAATCCTTGAGACTAAGTCCTTGAAAACATTATCAAAATCACCTTTTGGCTAGGTATGTGTAGAAGCATCCTTTTGCATATGCTTATTCAAAGTCATCAAAATCATCTTGTTTAGCTTAGTATATGTGGATGAATCCTTCTTCATATGCTTAGTGAAACTATCATCTTGTTTGGATAGGTATGGGTAGATGTATCCTTCTCCCCACACATATTCAAATTATCATCTCTTGAACAAAGCTATCCCTTAGATCATCATCCAAACATCTTAGGGTCTTTTTGTTCAAAATCAAAACAATCAAAAACTGATCAAAATCAAGGACAAACTTGAAACCAGAATAAAAAAACCGAAACATATCCGAAAGTCCGAAAAGCCTAGCATCTCAGATCAAGATTGATCAAAAGACCATAATATCCATATTATCTATCCCTCACATCATCACCATATCATCACCTTTGATCCTCAAGACATCCTTAAACTTTCTACTTTGGGCATAAAGTAAAGATCGATCCAAAGAATTAAGAGATTCATCTCCCATTTTCTCAAAAATTGATCCTTGTTTTATGGTTCTAACTAGATCTCAATACAAGAAGAGTATGGAAGCCAACAAAGAAACACCCGCTTCAAGTGATCTTATCCAAACAAATGTAGAAATGAATCCTGCTGAATCAAGTAATCCTTTGACCCTCTCATCATTGCAAAAGCCAAAAGAAGAAAACCAAGGAGAGAACCTTACCTTTGGAATGTATCATGAGAAAATTAATGAGATGCTCCAAAATTTGGAAAATCATAGAAACATCAACATCATGATGAGGCTCAATCCTTTGTTATACATGCTTGAGCTAGCAAAACAAGGGGCCAAATTACCTTCATATTTTGATGTGAATACTATAGTGGAGACATCTTTTCCTCCAATCTCATCCACCATTCCCATCTCATCTACATGCCCATCCCAAAACATCATGCAAAACATCCCCCAAATCATGACATCTTTTGCTCCAACCTAATGCAATGTTAACAAGGGAAATGCATTTCTCAATGCTGTAGAAGCACACCCCCTTGGTAATAATCAAAACCTAGATGCAAACATGACCTTGGAACAAAGAATACTTGAAAACCATTACATAAGAATGTTCCTCTCACTGTCCATCATGATCCATCATCATCGTACTTTCACGCAACACCTCAAACTCCTCTCCTCACAAATTCACAAGAGGAAGGAGACATGTTCGGATCAAGGGGCATCTTTGACACCACAAAATTTTCACAAGAACTTGAACCCCTCACATTTCCACCTCTTCCACCATTACCATCATCATCCACATCACTCCTTGGTTTAGGGCTTCCCCCTCTATTGAATATCAATCAAACCACTATCCCAAATATCAATCAAAGCATCATACCATATGCACAAAATTTGTCATTGATATCACAAAAAACAAACAAGAAACACTCAAGCAATCACAACATCATCAAACACTCCCTAAACATCACATAGCATGGTCTCTCAAAGACCAACCATATAAACAACACCATCCATCACAAACACCAGCTTCACAAACACCATCCCAAATCCAACTCCACCCCCAACACCACCAATTTCCACAACATCAAGCCAATATGATGTGGCATTGCAAGTTGCTTTCCAAAGAGGATACCAACAAGTTCAAAAACAAAAATCCATACAACTAGCTACTCAGCAAGCTACTCAAGCAGCACAAGCTTCCCAAGCTGTACAAGTTGCATTACAAGCGCAACAAGCCCAAGTGTTATTGCAACAACAAAAACAACAAGCCGCCCAAGCTACTCAAGTCGCACAAGCACAAGCTCAATATTAGCCACAACAAGCCCAATATCAAGCACAAATTTTTGTACAAAGATAAGCAGTGCAATTACAAGCATATTAGCAAGCATTAAAGCAATATCAAGAGCAACAAGAAGCAGTAGAGTTGGCAACCCAACAACAAGCATTGTTGGAACAACAACAAGCACAAATCTTAGCGTAGCAACAACAAGATCAACAACAGGCATTGTTCAAATGTACAAAAGTAGGTGGAAGCCTACCTCGCTCGACAAAACATACATATACCATCGAACAACACATCGACCAACCCACACATCCAACCATGATTGAAACACCCCAAAACACTTTCATCCCACCCCCTGATCCATAAAATGATGTCACAACACAAATTAGGTTGCTCTTGTAACAAGTGTTTGATCTCTAATCAGGACAAACAATGAAAACACCAAGCAACTTGTGTCCTTATCCATTCGATAGGAACCTAGTAATGAAACCATTCCCTAAGGGATTCGAGATCCCCAAATTTGACAAATACCGAGGGATGGAAAACCCTAAAGATCACATCAGGGAATTCCAATTTCATTACATGGAGGTCACATATGATGATACTTATCTGATGTGACTATTTCCTAGGAGTTTGGTAGGCCAGTCTATAGAATTGTTCTCTCACTTACCTTCAGGCATTAGAACATTCCAAGAAATTAGGGATGCATTCATTAAAAATTATGAATGCAACATTACAATCGATGTTAGTCTCAAAGTACTATCAACTCTAAAACAAGGAAAGGGTGAATTTTTCACTTCATTCCTTCAATGATGGTGATCCAAGGCCAATCAGAGCAAGTGGAACATGCCAGAAGAACAATAGGTTTGCACCATCATAGCTAACCTTGAAGGTCGCTTAACATTTCATCTCAAGGTTCAAGGCATCACCACATATGATCATTTGATCCCCAAGGCACTTAGCATTGAAAGATCCCTTGTGACTCAACCCATGGAACCAACATCATATCATGAACAACAAAACAACTGCCCACCATCCAATAACAATGATAAACCTCACATGTGGGCAAGGAGCAGAAATGTTACTAATGATGGTGTCATTGATTCCAAGGTGGTCATTAGTGCCCCACACCAACATACACCCGCACCAAAAATCTAAACACAACATCAAAAAACTCATCACACAACATACCAACCAAACAACAATCCAACCATCAATAATCTCAATGACCAAAGGGGACCCAACCTCAAATGCAAAACTTATCCCAGTTGAAAATTACCAAGAACCTGATGTCAAACCTCCTTGGTATAACGAGAATCAACTCTGTGAATTCCATAAAATCAAAGGCCACACCACAAACAGTTGCATGAGGCTCAAAAACATCATCCAAGATTGCATCAATAAGAAAATCATAAACATGGAACAACCTATGAGAAATCAAGATCTTAAGATATATACAAATTTGATGCTGAACCATGGCAATAGAGGGAATAAAAATGACAATTGAAGGGAAATGTAAATCATGTATTTAAAAATAGTCATTGCCTCCCTAAATGAAGACTACAGGTCATCACCATCAAGGGCACCCATGCCGAAGATTGTGGAGTCACCACAAGAGGCGCCAAAGTAACCATCATAGGATCATCCCAACCAAACAGAGTCCCTGCATCTAGATCGGATCCTAATGGCTACAATGTCTTAGATCAACTTATGAGAAAACTAGCACACATCTCCATCATGGAGTTTTTGAAAATATCATCAGCTCATAAGAAGATCCTTGAGGAAGCATTAGTCTCATCCACTATTCTTGCAGATCTTAATGTAGAGCAATTCCAAGCTATGGTCAGAAATATCATTACGCCCAATCTTCTTACATTCTCCAACCAATATTTCCCTGCCCAACCATCTCACAATTGTGCACTTCACTTGGAATCCATAGTAGATAAGAGTAAAATCAAAAGGTTCTTGGTGGATGGAGGTGTGGGCTTGAACATTTGATCTCACAACCTCATCAAGCAACTAAAAATATCAAAGGATTCCATAGACAAAGGGAAGGCCATCACAATAAGAGCATATGATGAACAAGAAAGATTGTCTTAGGGCACAATCAAACTCACTATTCAAGTAGGGTCGACACTCATGGAAACAACTTGTTAGGTCTTGGACCTCGACTTGCCATATAACATCCTCATGGGATGCCCATGGATCCATGGGATGAAAGTAGTAGCATCAACTTTCCACCAATGTGTGAAAATTACACATAATGGACAAGAAGTTACCATCCATGGAGATCTCAAACCTTTCTCGTACTAAAAAAATATTGAAGAAAAATATTACAAAATCCCCCAAGTGCCGAAAAATGATGAGGGCCCATCCACACAATACATCAATCCCACCACCCTCGCATCCACTTCTGTGACAAAAACACCCGCCACTCCTACCATTCACACCATTTCTGACATCAAGCTTATCATCCAGGAGGATGGTTTTGGAAGCTACAAACTCCCTAACAATGATTTCATGATAGGAGAGTTACCACAATCTCCTATATCATGTGGACATCCACAAGAGAACCAAGCTTCCACATCACAAATGTCTCCTAAAGACTATCCTGAATTCACAAGATGGGGAGACCTTGGCTAGGAGTTTATTGAAGTAGATCCATCTCACATGTTATATCAAGATGAAATACTCACACCTGAATTACCAATGGATGAGACAAGCAAGGGCCTACAAATGATGCTTGCAATGGGCTACGACAAAAATCAAAGCCTGGGACAAATTGACAATGGGCTCATAATACCTATCATGCCAAAGACACAACCTATAACAAATCTTGGCCTTGGATGTACCCCTCCGAGTATAACCATACATGGCCAAAGTCCTCCAGTTAGAATGGTTAATATTTCTCCTCAGCCAATAGCAGCAAAAGTATGCTCACCAATATCCATAGGTAGAGACATAAATAACTTTATAACTGAAGAACTGAAGCCTATATTAGTAGTGATGACAAGGATACCATGACCAATCTACCTATTTTATTTGAGGACACCACCCTATGTACGATTAGTACCCTATCCTTTGAACTAGACCATCAAAATCATGAGATCCGCTTAGTATATCCCCAACTCATTGACTATGACAAACGAGGACCACTAGTTCTTAATACATTCAAAAACAATGAGGCACTCTCAGAATTCATGGGATTAAGGGATGACATTCCAGATGGAGATCATAAAGCAGGGTTTATAATGGAGTTGGACACACATGCCTATTACAGGGATATGATTGAATCCTTCAGTTGTAAAAGTGAGAAACTAAGAATCATATCCAAGTCTTTGAGTGAAAACCACACTGTGGCACTCTCTGACAAGAAAAAAGTAAAAAGAAAGGACATATCCGATAGTGATAACCTCTCTGAGGCACCTAAGGATGAAGGATTCAATCTTCCTTTAAGAGCTATTGATTAGGAAAAGTCAGCAGTCTTGGCCAAAAAATGCAATCCTATCAACCTAGGAATAGAGGAGACTTTGTATATCACATTTTATGCAGAATCACTATTATCAGAAGAGAAAGAAATCTTAGCAGCATTCCTAAGAGAAAGGAAAATAAACTTCGCATGGAGTTATCCTAACATGCCAAGACTTGATCTAGAGACTGTGGTTCATCACGTAGCAGTGTATCCAGAAGCAAAGCCAGTCAAACAAAAACTCCAAAAAATGCATCCTCAAATAGCCTTACTGGTCAAAATCAAGCTTAAAAAGTTGTTAGATGCAAGATTCATCCAACCATTCGATTATCCATAATGGTTATCAAACTTGGTACCTATTTCAAAGCCTGACAGAGCCATTAGAATATGCACAAACTTCAGAGATTTGAACAAAACATGTCCAAAGGATGATTTTCCACTTCCCAACATTGACATGATAATAAACATGACAGTAGGACATAAGATGCTATCACTAATGGATGAATTTTTAGGATACAATCAGATCTTGATAGCAAAAGAGGATCAACATAAGACAACCTTCACTTGTCCATGGGGGACTTACTATTGGAACATGATGCCATTCAGCCTAAAGAATGCAGGAGCAACATATCAATGGGCCATGACATTGATATTCCATGAAATGATTCGTAAGACAGCCAAAGACTATTTCGATGACATCTTAGCTAAGTCCAAAAAGAGAAAAAATCACATAGCAACCCTAGGTGCCATCTTTGATAGACTAGAGGAGTACAAAGTCAGACTAACCCCAAGAAGTGTGTCTTTAGTGTACAATCAGGTAAATTGCTAGGATACATAGTGTCCATGAGGGGTATCGAGGTGGATCCAACAAAAGTAAAAGCAATCCTTGAGATGGAGGAACCAAAAAAATTAAGGCAAGTGAGAGGCCTCCAAGGCCAACTTCAATCCATTTGATGATTCATAGCACAACTAGTAGACAAGCAGAACCCATATTCTCACCTACTCCACAAGGGAGTAGCGTAAAAATGGGATACAAAATGCGAAGAGGCATTTAACAAAATCAGGGAATATCTACTGACACCACCAGTATTAATGCCACCCATCTGAAGAAAGCCATTGATCTTATATGTATCAACAACAACATCAGCCCTTGGAGCTCTCCTAGCTCAGCATGATGAAAACAGAATAGAGAGGGCTATCTACTATATCAATAGAACAATGGTTGGTCATGATCCAAACTACTCATTCATCGAGAAAGCATACCTCACAGTAGTGTTTGCATCCCAAAAATTCAGACATTAAATGTTGGCACACAAGATAAAGCTCATCACCAAAATTGACCCCCTCAAGTATCTATTATCAAAGGAAATGCTTATAGAAAGAATGGAAAAATGGGTGTTGATACTATCAGAGTATGACATCGAGTATGTAGAGCGGAAAGAAATCAAAGGACAAGTTATTGCAGATCAACTAGTAGAAGCACCTATTTATTCTAAGAATCCTCTTGTCTCATAGTTTCCAGATGAATCCATTTTTAACCTCAACATAGCTGACCACTGGAAACTATACTTTGATGGCTCATACACACAGCACGGATTA
Source organism: Sequoia sempervirens (assembly GCA_007258455.2). Taxonomy (NCBI): domain Eukaryota; kingdom Viridiplantae; phylum Streptophyta; class Pinopsida; order Cupressales; family Cupressaceae; genus Sequoia; species Sequoia sempervirens. The sequence goes on from VDFB02047230.1 coordinate 356,981,661, forward strand.
GGAGCTGGTGTCTTCTTCATCACCCCACAAGGGGATTGCATACCAAGGTCATACAAACTGGCATTTCCTTGCACCAACAACATCACGAAATACAAGGCTTTGACTATAGGTCATAGGATAGCAGTGCAATGGAACATCATAGCTCTCAAAGTGTATGGAGACTCTCAGTTGATATTAAAACAAGTCAATAATGAATATCAGACCAAGGATGACAAGCACACTCCATGCACGAAATTGGTGGAGAATCTCAAGGAATATTTTATAGAAATAACATTTGAGCAAATTCCTAGAGCCAACAATAGAGCAATAGATGCCATGGCAACAATTGGGTCCCTATTAGACATCCCTCACAACATTCCAAAATATGAATTCCTGATTGAGCAGCTTCTCATTCCCACATTCAAGGTACCAAAATAGAAATATGTGTGTGAAATTGTTGGTCCTGGTGATCCTTGGTATCATGACATCTACACATATCTTCACATAGGATTCATACCCGCTGACCTACCATCAAACCTAAAATGAACCTTTGTTAAAAAGGCATCCATATTTTTCATCCTAGGTGATACCTTATACCGTAGAAGCATAGAAGGTACCTTACTACACTGCTTAAACACTAAGGAGGCATTAACCACTCTAACTGAGGTACACAGTGGTATCTGTGGTTCACTCTTGAGTGTAATGACCATAGCCAAGAAACTACTAAGGATGGGGTATTATTGGCCCACAATGGAATGGGAAGCACATGATCATGCCAGAAAATGTCTACAATGTTAGCAACATGGGGACCTCATCCACGCTCCAACTGAAGAGCTTCACCCTATCATCACACCATGGCCCTTTTTGCAGTGGGGACTCGATCTAATTGGGAAAATCACACCCACCTCATCTAACAGCCATAAATTTATCATAACTACAACATAGTACTTTACTAAATGGGTGGAGGCCATACCCATGACATATATAACTAGGAAGTAGATTTCTAAGTTCATCCTAAACTATCTCATTTGCTAATATGGTGTGCCACAAGCCATTATCTCAGATAATGGGACACCATTCAAGAATTAGGTGGTTCATGACTTATGTGAAAAATTTAAAATCCAACATCACTTCTCCACTCCGTACTACCCCTAAGGCAATGGCCAAGCGAAAGCTAAAAATAAAACCATTATGAAAATCCTTAAGAAAATAGTCAATGACGCAGGTCATGACTAGCATTTGTAGCTTAATCCTGCCCTCTGGGCCTATCGAACTGGCATCCACACACCCACCGAAACCACCCCTTTTTCCTTAGTCTACAAATTAGAGGTCATACTCCCCATTGAGATCAAGCTCCCATCCCTCAGGATATCACTGTAAAACCTCATCACAGATGAAGAGTATAGAGTATCAAGGCTAAATGAGTTAGAGCTATAGGATGAGAGACATATCAATGCTTTGAATCATTTGCAAGTCTATCAGAATAGACTCAAAAGGAGCTACAATAAGAAAATCAGAAGTAGGACATTCCATGTTGGAGAACTGGTCTTAAAACAAAATTAGAAGAATGTCCCAAACCCAAACAGCAAAGGAAAATTTGAACCCAATTGGCTGGGACCATTTGTCATCATGGAAAGTTACAAATCAAGGGCATATCAGTTATCAACACCCAAAGGGGAACCTCTGCAGGAGCCCATAAATAGCTCCCATCTCAAAAAAATTTATGCCTAAAATCTTTCAAGGAATAGAACCAAAAAATCCAAAAAAAAAAAGAGAAAAAGGATTGAAAATAGTAAATAAAAAAATCCTCCTCTAGTGAAAACCACTTTTGTGGCACTTTGGGTAAGTACCTTGGTGAAAACCTAGCAAATAGGCACCTTGCATAAATAACCACTTTCCATCCGCCAGGATCTTTATAGCTTGTTCTGCATCATCCATCCATTTCACTTCCATCATCCATCACATTCAAGTCTCCATCTATCACTCATCCACTCACATCTGCAAGATAGCTTGGTTCTATTTTCGTATCATGATCCCTCCTAGTACTACTCGGCCCATCCTCAAGGTCATTTTATCCTACCTTTATTAGAGTAGTCTATTACATCATGTTGGGGGCATATTCTCATCATATCTGATTCGTATATGATCTTAAAATCCTCAAAACATCAAAAAATCCAAAAACATCAAAACATCAGACAATCCAAAAACATTCAAAACATATAAAAATCTAAAAACAAAAAAAAAATTGGTAAAAAAGTCAAAAAAAGAGTCATCTTGTCGAACTATGTCATCTTTGAGCTTGAACGTAGGCAAGGTTGATCTTTGATCATCCCCCAAGACAATTAGGTCAGTCCTTTAGAAGTCCGTCAAAATAAACTGACATCTCATCATGTATATCATCATCTATAAATATGTCAAGTCATCAGTTGAACTACGTGGTCTCTGTGTGTATAACATAGGCAAAGCTAATCTGTTGATCAGCCCTCAAGACCCCTAGAATAGGTCTTTAGGTTAGTCTCTTGGTCAAAATCTTAGAAAATCCCAAAAATATTAGAAAATTAAAAATCAAAACATTTGCAAAAATCTTGAAAGTACCAAAAACTGCCTCAAAACATTGCAAAACATCAAAAAACATCCAAATATTTGAAAAATCCATCCATCTCATCTCGCTTGCACCCGCAATAACACCATCCATAATAAACTGATTATCATCCTCAACATTTGGTGAAACAGTTAGAAACAAGTCTAGCAGATTAAAAAACCAGACCTCCAAATGTCATGTCTTAAGTCTAAGTCAGTGTGTAAGCAAGTTGGTCATCTCTTCATACAAGTAACTTATCATCCAGTTGGTCCCATATCAATCACCCATTAGAGAACTTTGGATAAATGAAATGACGTGCCACCATCCACTAACATGTCCTAGGATGAATCCTTCCTACAATGGGCATTATCTTTTGGCAATAAGTTTCAATTATCATCCTTAGAAAACACATCCTTTTTCCATTAGTAGTATTGAAGAGCATCAGTTTGTTTGTTTACTTGGTCTTTATCTTGTGACTTATCTTATTTGCACTCATTCCAAGGACATCTCAATGATATCCAAAAATAAAGGATTTAGAGAGATAGGAATGGGGCAACGATCATTATCTTTTGTCTGCTATGTTTGTTGGACGTTCTTATAATATAACCTCAGTGAATACTTGCTTTGTTAGGTATGTATGGAAGAGGTCTAGGGAAACTTTTTGACTATTGCATGGATAGATTTACCTTCTCGTGTTTTGGTCCGAGGTGCTTGAAACTTCGGAAGTGCATCCTAATAAGGTCTCGGTATGTTAGGTGTGAACAAGAATAATCCTATCTACTTGTCAAGTCAAAGTTCATCTCACTGGGTATAATGCCATCCTAGTTTTCCATACCTTGATGCATCATACCACATGTGTTATCAAACATAAGAAAATTTGGGCCCTTTTGAAAATCCCAATTCCTCGGCAAGTAATCATCATCATCATTTGCATTTGCATCATCTTGTGTCTTATTGAAATGACTTCTTCTTTTCTTACTAACCGCACTAACAAGGTACTATGATAGTTGATCATTATCACCATCATCGCGATCGATCCTGCATCCACAAATCATTAACATATCACATAAACATATCATATAGGAAACATACACATTGCATTTTTATCATAATATAAATAGGTTATCATAAACATTCTTCATAGATAGGTGCATCCATGTCAGTGCATTTCACCCATTACATTGCATCTCATGACATTATATCAATTATCACATAACATTAATTTGCATTTCATAATCATTTTTACATAATCATAAACAATATAATATAAACAATAAATTCATTAGGCATACATACTCGCATATCATAACATCATATCATCACATTATGTTTATATTACATCACACATCATCTTACCACTTTTCATTAACATACCATTGCATCACATACATTACATCATCATTTAATATGTTTAGGATAATAATATTTGTTATTCTAAACATCGTAAATAAACCATCTCATTTGCATCATATCACGACCATCACATTTCATATTCCATATCATCTCATAAATAACATCATAAAACATTCATTGCATAAATCATTCCACATAGGCATAAACGTTCAAAATTCATATATGCATCCATTCATTAACATTTCATAAGAAAAATTTACATATCATTTCACATGTACACAATGGATCATATCATTTTACAAATCGGACCATCACATTTGCATTATCATAAATAGATTATCACATTTGCATATCATAGGGTAACATAATATAGATCTGTTAGTCATAATTATAACGCATGCATCATAAGAAATAAATGCATCCATAAGGACATCATTGCAAAGCATATAGAAATAAAACATCCATGCATAGAGGAGAACATGATGCATCACATCAAAATCATCATCGGCTCATATATATCATCAATAATGTCACTGTCATAGTACAAAGAATAAATCATATCACTGTACATATATGTCAATCAGTACAAAAGGCCCATCAGGCTATCAAAAATGAGCCTATAAGGCACAAAATGTATCATATCATCTCGATCAGGCTTTGTCCCTGTGAATGCTGCCCTCACCCCTATCACCATGACTCTCTACTGGTTTGTGGCTGGCCCACTATGAATACTCTAGGACCCACTCTGCCCTACGTACGGCCTCATGATAGGATCACCGATAGTACTCTACCTCTTGGATAGCATCCCCATAGGATCAGACTGACACTATACCCTAGGAGGAGGAGGCTATCATACTCTCTATCTATTGACTCCAACCTAGCTCAGTGGCTAGCTATAGCTCTGTAGCTTGTCTCTGCTACATAGCCTAACCTCCATTTGCTCTGAGTTGCTCTCTCTTAGCCCTCGCCTAATCTCTCTAAGCGGTCACCACCTGAACTTGGGCCTATAGCTATGGAATCAAAGTGTCTCAAGCATTTTCCTATCCCTATGGTTGCACCCGAGGTTGATCCTCACCCTCAGCTCATGGTGGTGGAACTAGTGGCTCCTGCTATTGATCTGGCAGGACTGGAGGTACAACTGGTGGATCCTATCAAATCTCAAACCTCTGTCGTCATCCTCATCCTTGTCCTTCCCCTCTTCCTCTAACTCTGTGTAGATCTGGGTCCTCACCTGAAATAGTCAGCCAAAGTGGAGGTCAGAACCAGTCCCTGTAGGCCTAAGTGGTGCCTGGATCTACCAAACCCTGATCATAAGCCCATGGTCAGGCTACCAAGTGTCTAAAGCTATCGACTGTCACTGAGGCGGGAATTTACTATCCCCATGACACTTATGTCATGCTACAAGCAAGGACGAATACATAGCCATCATCAGGTCGATCCTGCGGCTCTCCAAACTAACGTTGCACACTCCTGGGTGAGTACCTCTCAATCATCATGTGCTCATGCCCCTACATATACCGATCTTAGCAGTAGAAGAACATCTAGTCAGTATCGTCTGCCCATCTAGGCCAACCAAGGTATGGTCTCCAATTGAAAATAAGCATCTCATCTAAGACCTGCCTACAATAGGGGATCTCGTGCTTGCCAATGTGTGTAAAGGACACACCGCCTCTGTATTGTGCCACAAGGGGATCATCTACCCCCATCGAAACTAGAACAGCCTATGGATGTAGCTCAAAAATGTGTTCCCATGCCTAGACATGAAGAAGGGTCACCCTTGCTCCTAGCGCTCTACCGTCCATGTAGATGTACTCATGAAGGTCTCTATAAAGTGAAGCAAGAAGGACAGGTCCCCATGCAAAATGAGTTATCCTGTCTCAGACCATCCACTCCCAACATGATCCCCAGCTAGGACTGAAGCATTTCCCTCATCTATCTGGGGCAACAAGGCTCGAAATGATGGCTGCAATCACCTAGCAGTAGGGAGGTGCCAAGATCCTGTGGTGCTCAAGCTCTATTTGCCCCTCACAAAAGACAATCTCATCTACAACAAGCACTCAGAAGTAGGCCTCACGTCCCTCATCCATATCGAAGATCGCCCATTAGTCATAGATCAGCAATCGTAGAATACGCCAGACGTCCTCCAGAGTGACGATGGAATGAATATGTCTCGTTATGCCATCTCTCCGCTAGCACTGATAGCATCCCTAAGTGAGTGTGAATCAGTGTCGCATATGCAATATGCCATAACCCCGCAATCCAGAGTCTATCCTGATCCCTGTCGCTTAGATCTCGCAGATACCCAGCCAGGTCATGTGACCGGTGCTCTCGAGAGTAGAGCCCCCTAGGCCAGTCCTACATCAAGGAAAGTCATCGTGTTAAAAAATTGTGAAATTTTTTTGATCAAGCACTCCAAAGACTTCCCTAGTGGTGCAATTTGATTTTACTCAAACTCTGATGCTAGAGCCCAAAAAGAGCTATATGGCACCGCCGTGACACAGTTTCCCTTCTAGCATCACAGTTTTCATGAAAAGGGTGACGCCACGTTGCAATTTATCAAACTGGCCTACCAAAATCAAGCTCAGCGTCAGAGTTTCTAAACTCTAAACTGCACTGTGGCGGCGCTCTTTAGCACCGAGTGGCACAGTTTGACTTTTGAGTGGTGCTATATAATGCCGCTACAGATGGACCGAATCTTGAAGGCATTAATAAAAGTATTAAATGAAATACAAATCTCACGCAAAGGTCATTTACCGGTGCTCTGATGCCAGGTGGCCGCTGGTACATCCGAATTCGGTCTGAAATGTATAGGGGAAGTTGTCGTTGTGCCATATCTTCAGGAGGTTTGCACTCAAATCTTGAGGTTACTAGCGGAGGTGTGTGAAAATGACTTGAAAGTGACCCTCGGGCCCCATTTAAGCATGAAAATTAGGGATTTTTCACCATGATTGCTTATCCTAGTAAGGTTTTGGACCTCTGAACCACTTTCTATCTAGTTGAGGCTTGTTTTTCATCGTTTTATTGCGTTTAGACACATTTTTTAGCCTCCGAGAGCCTTTTTCGACCTCTTGGGTACTTTGTCCTCTTTTTTCGCGAGATCAGCCAAAAAAATTAAATTTTCATCTGATCTCTTGAGGGGGCATTATAATAGCATATTTTCTCCTGCTAGGTAGCAGAGGGGCAAGTTTTTAAAATAGCCAAATTTTTGGCTTTGATCAAGATCGTTTATTCCTTGAATCAACGCAACGAGTGCATTGCTTCAAAGAGGGGCAAAATGTAGACACGTAAAATATACTGATTGACATTTTGCATTTGATCCTGACCTACTAACATCATTTCTTCCTGAATCATCCCTCGGTCTAACCATTTAATCAAATCTCCTTATCTGGTTAAATTCATCAACATTCATCTCTTGATCAAATAAATCATTTTATCTAATCAAGTCACTTCTTTATTAATTAAATCAATTCATCTGATCTAATTATCCCTATTTAATTAAATAATCAATTTTATTTGATTAAATATCTAAAGTCTATCTATTAAATTAAATAAATTAAAACATTATTTGATTTAATCTAACACCATCCTTTTTAATTAATTAAATAAAAAGCCTTGTTTAATTAATCCCTTATCATATTCCTCTCTTATTTGATTTAAATAAATCCATATTTTTTTGTCAAATAGGTCACATCATCTAACCCCTCTCATTAAATTAATCAACCCTTGATTAATTTAATCTCATCTCATGTCCCATCCTCTAGATAATGCAAGTTGCACATGAAAATAGATTTAATTCATTTATTAAATCCCTATTTTCTTCACAAGGCATATTTTGGAATATTCTCTCAATTTGAATTCAAAAATTTCAAGTCAATATGTACATCCAACAAGGAAATAAATTTATCTTACATGTCCTTTGCCTTGAGCCAAGCGATATTTATTGCATTTTCCCTTCCCTCTTGCATGTCATTTCAAAAAAATTGAAATTTAAAATTATGCATTTATTGGCACATTCCCCAAATCTTGCAGATCCTTCATCCACTCATAGCTTGACAAGTGGCATCATCATACCATTAGATGAACATTAGTCCCACATTGCTCAAATTTGGACATTCATTCATCTTGGAATTCTATAAATAAAATGCTCATATCATCATTTCATCATCCACAATCTAGGCAAAGTTACCATGCTCAAATATCTCTTGAAATTCATCCATTATCATTGAGTCATAGTTAGGTTTTCGCAGATTTTAGCTTGGAGCATTCTTCAACACCATCAAAGTGGATCAATCATCTTCAACATATCAAGCTTTCATCTTAGGGATTGGGAAAGGGCCAATTTTCACATCAAATTGGCACCAATTCCCCCATGGGATCATGTGTTTGCTTTTCTAATTAGGATTTAATCTTTGTTTTGTCATTTTCATTGTGGTCTTCACTATTTTCTTCCTAATTTGAATATTATAAATGGATTTCATGGGGAATCCTTGTTTTGTCTTGCAATTCCTTGTTTAACTTGTTTACTCATGTTGTTTTACAAGTACCAATTTTAGGGTTCGCACACCTTCAACCTTTGGAAAAACAAGTAGAAAGCTAGTATTGCAACTTGTAAAGTGAGAACCTAAGTGTCAAAATATAAAGTCTAGATCATATGTAAATGCGTCAGTGGAGTTTTTATCAATGGCTTATCATAAACCTTATCCTAATCAAACCACCTGATCAACATATCCTAAGATGCATCTTTCTTATGATGAACATTAGTATCAAAAATCACCTTAGCTAAAATAAACTGGGAAGAGATATAGATAACACTGACTATTTGTATTTGATCTTTTCTTATGATTTATCTTAAAATATCCATTCTAAGGCCTCTTGATGATATCTATCAAAAAATTATTTAGAGAGAAAGGAATGGGGCATCGATCATTATATTTCATTTTCTATGCTTTTGGGTATTCTTGTAAAATAATCTTGGTACATAATTGCTTAGTTATGTGTAGGGAAGTTATTTGGAGTAAATTGTTGACTATTGTGTACATGCTTTGGTCCAATGTATTCTAAGCTTCTAACTTAGATTCCAATGAGGTTTTTGTATGTCAAGATGTGAACAATAACTATCATATATGTTTGTGCAGTCAAATTCCATTACACTATATACAACACCATCCTGGTTTTCAATACCTTGATGCATCATGTCTATGTGTTATATCAAAAATATGGAATGACAGAAAATCTAAATCCTAAGATATGAAAAAAAGATCATCATCATCATCATGCATCTCTCATCACCATCTCTATTAAAGTCTCGATAGATCATAGACTTGTTGGACCTTTTTGGAATAAATCATCATAATCAATTGTCAATCATCTTATTTCTTCTATCTTCTCTCCATGCTAACTTGGTATCATGACAGTCAACAAAAATATCATCAATCCATCCACCCTACATCCATAAATCATCAACATGCATACATCTTGCGTTATCATACCACATCATCATAAAACAGAACGTAATCAATTGCATTATCATTTAATTTGTGAAGAATAATATAGATTTGTTATTTTAAGCATCTTAAATCATTGCACACATGTCATAAACATGCATTGCATTAAAATCTTTATGAGAATACATAGCATGAACATCTACATCATCCATCTAAACATCCATATGCATACATCATCACATCATAAATTGCATAGGAAAATACACAAAAAAGAAATGCATCCACATCATTTTCATAAACATCACATAAGCATATCATATCATCCATCCCATAGCATATCATGAAAAGATACTAAAAAATAATATAGCATTGCATCCATCTCATATCATTACATCTCGTAGCATCACCTCGTGGATTATCATCACATATCAGATAAACATAAATGAAAGGAAACCAATCCATTCATTGTGTTTCATTCATACATGATCATAACACATAAAGCATGTCACATCATATCATTGAATATAAAATGCATCCATACATTCATAAGCATGAAATAAATGGGTACACCATATCATATTAAATTTGTATCATCTATATATCAAAAATGGTGATTGACATAATACAATATCTAGGTTAGTGTCTATACATTGATTAAAAGTACAATATCCAAAAAGCTATAAAAAAGGATCCCATGAGTGTATCTTTGTATAAAGATTTGGGCAATAACAAAAAGTGTCTCTACAAGCAAGCTAGCCCTAATGGCTACTCCCCTCATCGAGCTATCTCTCTGGCTAATCCTTGGCCCTGGGATGTGTCCTACTCCTTTGTGAGTACTTTGGATACCTAATCATTACAAGGACATCCTGGTGGTAATGCATGCAATAATGGGCTGCCTTGATCACGACATCCCTATACAATCAGGCAGACACTATCCATACATGAGCTACAGTTGTAATGGACTCTAACTACTAGCATTATCTGGCCTCCTATGCTAATTGCATATCAATAGTCTGCCTGAGCTGATGCTCCTTGTCCCTCTCCACTGTCAGTGTATGTACCTATTGTCAAACCTAGTCTCTCTCAACAATGATGTCCAATATATGTTGATGATTTTGATCTCACTCACTTGTCCCCACCTACAACTATTGTATCTTTGCATCACAGAGATCTGGCCCTAGCAGTGGCTATTGTGTAGGCTGCTACTATATCGGTGCCAATTAGGGAGGCTGTTAGTGCAATGGTGGTGCACCCAGGACCTATCCATCATGATGTTGGCCATCCTACCCTCTACCCCTACCATTTGGACCTCTACCCTATCTGTCATCTTGTTTTCCTCTCCCTCTACCTACACACCTCCCTCTTGGCTTCCCTCATGAAGGTATACCTACTAGATCTATAAGTTGAGGAGGGGGTATGAACCCTTCATAAGTAGGGTATGTGCAGATCATCATGGAAAAATAGGCCCTTAAATGGCAAAAAAATTAGGAAAATCAAAGTTAGGAAACTTGATGTAAGAATTTGAATAAGTTATATATATTATTTCAAAAATATGTAAGAATAGAATCTATAGCAAATTGAATGTAGTTTCTAAACTACTAGGTTTATTTTAAAAAAAATAAAAATCTATTTGGTGATAATTTGAAATTTCAATGTAGCAGTACTTAAATTTTATGGAAAAAATAAGTAGGTGTCTATCTGACCACCCTAACCACAATAAAATGATAAAAAAATTATAAGATTTTAGATATAAGTAAAGGACTCATGTCTAGATGTGATGCATATTTTTTTGTAATTTTTTTCCAAGTAAATAATTAATTAATAATTTTTTATTACAACTTTTAAAAAATATAAAAACTCTTATGTCTAACCACCTTAACTTAGTCAAACTTCATGAATTTTTTTTTTCTTTTTTTAATCATATAGTATGTGAAAAATACAATGTGATAGATATTTTAGATTCAAAAAATGTGATACCATTTGAAAGCTATAGATTTTTTTCAATCAGCCTATCGATCAAGACTTTAGTCATAATTCAAATAGAAATTGAATAATAATAATTTATTAAATTCAAAGTAAAGCATAATTTATATTGGTGGAAAATTGAGAATCTCCTTTAAAAACCCTTTTCGTTTCATCAATTTTGGGTAAAAAAAAGTCATCAGCCACATACCCTACATATACCCATAATGCTGCCACTTTTTGGCCCATCATGATCCTACACATACCTAGTAGACATCATTTTTCCATCCACTTGTCCCTAATCATAGGCCCATGGCCTAGCAACCAATTGTCAGAATCCCTCGACAACCTCATGAGGAGGGGTCATGTTTCCCTATGTTGTCTCCTGGGCTAACCTAGAAAAAATGGCAATGTATGCATCATCAAGCCTTTCTTTCATCTCACCAAACTTTCTAGCAACCCTATTAGGCAAGTGCCTCTTGATAATCATATGCTCTTGACCCTACATATATCGGGTCTGTTAAGCAAAGAAGAGTTGCTACACATCATCATACCAAGCTGGCATTTGAAGCCACGACTACCATTTGAACATTGTCATATCATTGATCACTCGACGCCAATAAGGATTTCCAATCTCCCCTATGTGATGAAATGTGATGGTGTCCCTGTATCTCCAAACAACTGGATCATCAGGCTTTACATCTACCATATGAACAATAGGTCGAAGCATGGAAATGTGTTCATAGGCCCATATATGGACAAGACTAACTCCTCTATCGATCTCCTCACCATAACAATAAACAAAGTCATGCATACTATAAATAGAGAAAAATTTGTATTTAATGTTGAAAACAACAAATTAACTAAACCCTATCAAGCACCATGAAGCACAAACTAGAATGAAAATGCAAATAAACAAAGGAAATGCAAATCAATTTTCAAACTAGACTTGGTTGACCTCCATGGCTCTTCTCCACCTACATAAGAAAGCAAGATTTTGAAGGATTGACTATTGTAGGAATGTTGGTTGCTCAATTCAGTAGCATAACATTGACATGGATATGTTAGATGAATGACAATAGATAGAAATAGATGAAAGACTCAAGAATGATTTTGACAGCATAAGGATACTTGAAGAATCAACCCCCCAAATGGCTTATGAGAGAGTTTATTTATAGGAAATGTCTAATTTGGATTGACGGTTGAGATTGAATGTCAATAAGATGCCTAAATCAATGGCCAAAATTGAATGTTGTAGTATGGACTAGGGTTAGGTCAAAATTAGGGAAATGACAAGAAATGGATGGCTAAGATTGAATTATAAGATAATTCAATCAAGGGTTGAAATTAATGAGATGTCAAGAGATAAGATTGGCACGGACAAAGAGGTGATAGGAGAAATTAAATAATAAAAATTATTTAATTTAGGTGACCAATGAATAATTAAATGATTAAAGATATTATTTAATTATAGAAGAATGTGACAAAAGGAATCATTTTGAATTAAATAATGATTTAATTCAAAATTCCAAAGAGTGGACCAAATTAAATAAATTAAATTTATTTAATTTATTAGAGAAGAGACTAATGAATAATTAAATAATTAAAATAATTATTTTATTATAGTGGAAAGTGGACAAAAATTAAATAAATAAGAATTTATTTAATTTTAGAAGGAAAACTTAATTAGTGACATAATTAAATAAATAAAATTTATTTAATTAATCAAGCAAGAAATAAAAGTAGGAATGAATTAATTAAATAATTAAAATTATTTAATTAATAGAAGACATGACTTTAGAAAATAATTAAATAATTAAAAATTATTTGATTAGCAAAGACAAAAAGGGGAAATGATAGAGAATTTAGAAATCCCAAGCCTAGGACAATTTTTAGTGTCTACATTTTGCCCCTCTTTGAGATGATGTTCGAGATAATGAGATTTGTGTCAAGTAACATCATTTCAAAGAAGATAAGGTATGAATAGAGGAAAATGGATGATGATGAAAGATAGGATGATGATGAAATAAGAATGGGATGATGAAGCCCCCTCAAGAGGATAGGTGGGTTTGACAAACACGGGTATGCTCTCGAATTGAAATGATAAGGAGGGACAAGATGCATGATGTAAGATAGGAAGTAGATGGAGATGAATGATACATTATGCTACAAGAAAGTGAGCAACCATGATGTTTGATGTAACACTAGACATGATGCACCAAGGTATAAGGACCAATGTGATGATGTGTCTCGTGCCCCAACGTAATACAACCTTGTCTAGATACAAGATATGAGTATTAACTGGAATAAGTCAGACTTGATGCAAATGCAAGATAAAAATGATAACATGCGCAAGCAAGCAAGCAAGCATGCACAAATGATACAAAAACAAACAAGGTATTGCCCCTGTCAAGTTGTAAACCGTTGATTGATTGATTGATGATGATGACTAATAGTGTTGTCATTGCGGGGAAAGACATATCCCTAGATCAACACAAGGATGACTGACTATTTGACTGATTAACTTTGATTGACTGGGTTTACAACAAGATTAGGATCAAGACCAAAGGATATGATTGGATAATTTGGCAAAATTGATTGACTTGATTGGTATGGACTAAGGATTGACTTGCATTTGGATTATTGCTTGGAATGATTGAAAATGATTTGACATGGATGAGAGGATGTGATGAATTGAATAGAAGAATTGATGTGGTTGGGATAATTTGAAGACTGATTTGACATTGTTTTGGCAATTTGACTGATTTTGACTAGATGACTAATTGGACTATGTTGTATGTTAGTTCACGATTTAAATGTTGATGTTTAAAATGACTAACTATGTTTGACTTATTTGACTAATGTGACAAACATTGAATTTGTTTTGGGATTTTTGAGAATTATTTGGATTTTTTGTGTTTTTTTGGATTTTTTTATTTTTTATTTTATTTTTGACATTTTATGATTTTTATTTTTTTATTTTTTATTGTTTGGATTTTTGACATGTTTTGATTTTTATTTTTATTTTTTGACATTTTTAATTTTTTTTTGGGATTTTTGAGAATATTTTGAGGTGTCAATGGATGAAAATTTGGGTAGCCTTTGTACTAGATACCAATGACAAGGGGAAAACCAAGTCTAGGTGCAAGGCTGGGTGATGGGATAAGGGATAAAAGACTCATGATAGATGGATGGATGGAAAGGATGCATGCATCATAAGAGAGCAAGGATGTGATCTCCAAAGACTATGTCGCATAGGAATAACATGCCCCATTCTAGGTACAAGACTTAGAATTTTTCATGACAAAGCTTATTACAATAGGATAATGATAGGCTTGGTTTAGAAAGGATGAGGCATGTCAAGAGATATCCAAAAAACATGTGTCAACATTTTTCCCCTATGTCTTCATCAAGATCAAAAGGAGAAGGGTGGATAAGTGGACCCAATATGATAAGTAGGTATGATGGAAATGATATGACATGAAAATGATAGGTTGGATAGATAAGACATTGTGCCCCCAAGTGTAAGTGACATAGAAGATCAACCTACACATGATGCCTATTTTCTAGGTTTTCATCATAGTACTTATCCAGGGTGCTTGTTTACCAGGTTTTCACCATTGGACGAAGGGATTTCTCTTTAATTTTTTTTTTGACTCTTTTTTTTTTACTTTTTTACTTTTGGATAGGAGGGACTCAAGTGTCTGGTTGCATGAAAGGTGATATTCCCACAAGGGATGGATGTCATTGCATGGACCATGTCAAATTCCATTATGCCCATAGATGTTGGTAAGGGATGACATGAAATGGAGATAGAGTAGGTAGATGATGGATTATGATGTGTATTATGGAGGAAAATGGTGGATTATATGGGAATTATGCAAAAGATGAATGGGGAGGATTAGCCAAAGGCATAGACCATAGGGATGTGATGGGGAAGATATGTATGATAGTGGATGGGGGGTGGAAAGATAGATGCATGTGGGAATAGAATCATGACCAACAGTTGCACACACCGTAATAAACTTTGAATCTTTTGATGTGGACAGGGTGTAGGAAGCAATGGAGATGTTTTCTTAGGATATGGGTGATGAAGTGCTTTAGGTACCCACATAGACTTATTATTTGTCTTATGGGGTTTCAGAATTTGATATTTTTTGATAGAATGTGCATTTTGGATGGGAGAGGATGGTTGGGATTTTTGTGATGTGGATGCCTCATTTGACTTGATTTATTTTTGCTTAGGTACCCAAACCATTCTATTTTTAGACTTTTATTTTGGAGGTATGGGCTTATATAGATTTTTATATGTACTTGACTTTGACTTTTTGCAGTTGTAGGCTAGGGCATTAGGACCATTAGAATTTTTGAATTTATGTATAGAGGCATCCAAATTTTTTATTTTGGAATCCCTTGGGTTTGGTGGAATGAGTGGAAGCTTTATGTTTAGACAATGTGTGCATTGATTGGTCATGATTAAGCTGTTTAAAGGATTTATAGATAAATGGATAAGAGGATTGAATGGTAGGGATATTAGGTATTGGGAGTAATGGTGGTAAAGTGGATGGAGAGAAATTAGGAGTTGGAAGCAATGGTGGTAGAGTGCATGGAGGGAAGTGTATGGTCACATGCTTTTGACATTTGTAGGATGATGGTGGTCGAATGGCAACATATGTTTTAGGCGTATGATAGGCTTTATGATGGAAAGTGGACTTAGGATACATGGAGGAAATACCAACATCTTGAGATTGGTGTCCTTGGGGTGTATGTCCAAGGTCATAAGAGCATGAAGGGACTTTGACATGGATGGGCTCCAAAATACCTTGTTCATGAAGGTCTAAACCTTTACCTTGGTGGTTCATGTTTTGGAGTATGCAATGGACAACAGGACTAGGTGTAGGTGGAACACTAGACATGAGTTCCTTATTGGATGGAGAAAATGAAGCAATGGAAGATAATGGTTGTTTTTGTTCTAAAGAGGAACATTCATGAATGAGGGTGGAAAGACCAATAGGATATGATGGAGGACTTGCAATGGGGTCGATAGTGGGTAATGGAGGATCATTAGGATCTTCATTAGCATTGTGTTCACTTAGATCCAAGGTATTTGTTTGATCTTCTATGTGTGCTTGGGAGGCACTTGTGTCATCAAGGGAAGTGGATGTTGATGGATCATGGATAGGACTACATGGAGATGAATTTGGAATATTTTTCTCATGGATGGGTATAGGATCAAGTTGATCATGGATAGGCTCTTCATCATTATGGATATCATCTTGATCATAAAAAAGATATAGATTATGGACAGGTTGGATGAAAATGATTTGATCTTGATTAGGACTAGGGCTTGATGTTTCCACATGCTTGGGAGTAGACTCTTGATATACCTCTTGGGTTGCTTGAATGGAATTGCAAGGGGATGACTCTTGGAGAGACTTGACATGTTCTTGATGGTCAACAACATAGGAGCATGAAAGAGGGTGACTTGGACTTACGTCAAAAGACTCTTGAATTGGCTCAAGGGGTTGTGGATGACATGGTTGACTTGAAGGACTTATCATGATGTTTGAGGACTCTTTTGTATGTTCAAGTAAATGATTTGAATGACATGGAGACAATTGATTCCTTTCTTGTAGCCCTTGGGTGACATCCTTTGTAGGTGGATTGGTGGATTTATGTAATTCCATCAATTTATGTTTTAAATATTGAAATGTAAGGCATTGATTTGATGGAGGATTAAATGATGGTGGGGATAATGAAGAGTTTGATTGGTTAGAAGGTGGAGATGCCAATGGATTAGGACTAGTACATGATGGATTAGGGATAGGAATTTGATTGGATGGTGGTAAGGGAGCATGGAATAGATTGGTGTTCCCCTTGTCAAAGGTGGAATTAAGACTTAAAGTCTCTTGATGTTGTTTCCAAGGTGGACTTGGGATCCTCTATTCTTGTCATGATGTGGGTGGACATATTGATGTGGAATTGACATGATAGGTAAATGGGTTTGGTTGGCATGATGATGAAGGTGACAGATAGGATTGTGGTTGAATATCTTGAGGTTGGAATGGTGTTTGGACTTGTGATATGATTTGTTGTTGTGATGATGATGAAGGGGTTGAATAGGATAACGATTGTTGAAAGGTTGATTGATATGGATAAGGATTGACATTGGAAAAGTTGTGATAGGTTGATGAAGGGGAAAGTTGATATGTGGATGGATGAGGTTGATATGATGATATAGGTGACACATAGGATTGATGTGAAATTTGTTGATGTGGTGATTGGACTTGATAATGTGCTTGTTGGACTTGACAATTGGCCATGAGGTATTGGATTTGTGCTATGAGTTGTTGCATTTGAGGTGATTGGTTTGTTTGAAGTTGTTGGATAATGTTATGGGCACTTTGAATGATTTGTTGGGTTAAAGGTGTTTGACTTGTTTGAGCTACATGAAGCATTTGAACAAGTGCTTGTGCTATGTCTTCCAATGTTCGCATGGTGTAAAATGATGTTGATTGGATTAAAGAGATGATGATGTGGAATGATGAGATTGTATGATTTGGATGATGTAGCAAGTGTTTATTGAAAGTTTGACTTGGGAAATATCAAACACAAGATCTCACATGTAAATGCATGAACACACACACTAAGAACAATGATAAGTTTGTCTTCCAAGATTAAATGTTATGATAAAGAAAACACTTGAATACACAACAACAAGCCTTATGACTAGTCAAGTGGGGTATGGAAAATTAGGTCTCAAGTGAGTTTTCACAAGGTTGACTAGGTATAATTTGGAAGAAAAATCTTGCTAATAAGCTAGGAGAAAGGGGTAACCCACCCTTCACCGTCACTTCCCAAAGGTATAAAGTTCTTTGGGGCTTAGCCTAGAGTGACAAGATTTCAACTCCCAAAGGAGCGTGTCTTTGGATTCACACTCAATTGAGGTCATCCCTTGGAGGGGTGTGTGCTCCAAGCAGGCCTCCTAAGAAGGGTATGACAAAAGCAAACCAAGTGAGGTGTTATGGAGGACACACACACTTGATTCACACTCACAGTAATTAATATCCCTTTAGAAAATTGAAATGTTTGTATAAAACAGTTTAAACACTTGTTCTTTTTAACCCCAAGTCAAGATGTGTGATTGAAGAAAATGGTTCTTTTTAGCCTAATTTCGATGATGTGACAATCAAACAAGATTTATTTTAGACCCCAAAATCCAAATGTGTGACAAACAAGATGTTATTTTTAAGCCCAAATTGAAGTGTTTTGACAAGAATGATTAAGAGATGAAAGATGGAATGTGTGCACCTAGAATTTCTTTAGCTCCAAATCTTTGTCCACTTGATCTAAGGTGTCCTTTTAAGTGTTTATTTTTTGTACATGCACAAAACCAACAACAAATCCAAAACCCTAACAAGATAGTTGATCACTACTATTAGAGGGTTAGCTAGTCAAGGTAAATCAGATTTTTGGAAATGTTTTTGACAGTAAAATAAAAAATATAGAGAATAAATAATGTCCATAATCTCAAGAGGTTTCCAAAAAAGTAAATAAATCAAAAAAAAAATCTATTTTACACCTGAAATTAATTTTTTATGAAAAATCATAAAAAATTTATAAAAAAATACAAAACAGCTCAAAAAATTCTGATTTTTTTATTAAAGTCGTACTCTTCCATTAAAAATTTGTAAACAAAAATTTGTGATTAGATCTATAACCGTTTGTGAGATATAAGAAAATATTTGTCAAACCCTAATTTTAAAAGATCTGTTGTTTGACTAATAATTTCGCATCCAAATTTAAAAAATAAAGAACAAACCCATAATAAAATTTAGAGATATTTCTAGAAATGTAAACATATCTGAAAAATTTCATAATTTTCTCTCAAAATTAATTTTTCATGAAAAACAAAAAAAAATTATAAAAAATTCAAACCAGCTCCAAAAACTCTAATTTTTGGAATGGAAGCTCTAGACATTGTCTTCAACCTGCAAAAACATTTTTTATAAAAAAATACATAGCTTTTTGAAAGTTATGGTTGAATCTTTAGAAACTAGGGTTTTATCCATAATGATGTCAAACCTACAACAAAAAGCAAACAAAACCTGCAACAAAAGAATCCAACTCCAAGATTTCTCAAAATGTGTTAAAATATGTCGGGTTCACCAATGTAAATAGGGAAAAATTTGTATTTAATGTTGAAAACAACAAATTAACTAAACCCTAACAAGCACCCTGAAGCACAAACTAGAATGAAAATGCAAATAAACAAAGGAAATGCAAATCATTTTTCAAACTAGACTTGGTTGACCTCTATGGCTCTTCTCAACCTGCATAAGAAAGCAAGATTTTGAAGGATTGACTATTGTAGGAATGTTGATTTCTCAATTTAGTAGCATAACATTGACATGGGGATGATAGATGAATGACAATAGATAGAAATAGATGAAAGACTCAATAATGATTTTGACAGCATAAGGATACTTGAAGAATCAACCCTCCAAATAGCTTATGAGAGACTTTATTTTTAGGAAATTTCTAATTTGGATTGACGATTGATATTGAATGTCAATAAGATGTCTAAATCAATGGCCAAAATTGAAATTTGTAGTATGGACTAGGGTTAGGTTAAAATTAGGGAAATGACAAGAAATGAATGGCTAAGATTGAATTATAAAACAATTCAATCAAGGGCTGAAATTAATGAGATGTCAAGAGATAAGATTTGATATGGAAGATAAGATTGGCACAAACAAAGAGGTGATAGGAGAAATTAAATAATAAAAATTATTTAATTTAGGTGACCAATGAATAATTAAATGATTAAAGATATTATTTAATTATAGAAGAATGTGACAAAAGGAATCATTTTGAATGAAATAATGATTTAATTCAAAATTCTAGAGAGTGGACCAAATTAAATAAATTAAATTTATTTAATTTATTAGAGAAGAGGCTAATGAATAATTAAATAATTAAAATAATTATTTTATTATAGTGGAAAGTGGACAAAAATTAAATAAATAAGAATTTATTTAATTTTAGAAGGAAGACTTAATTAGTGATGTAATTAAATAAATAAAATTTATTTAATTAATCAAGCAAGAAATAAAAGTAGGAATGAATTAATTAAATAATTAAAATTATTTAATTAATAGAAGACATGACTTTAGAAAATAATTAAATAATTAAAAATTATTTAATTAGCAAAGACAAAAAGGGGAAATGATAGAGAATTTAGAAATTGCAAGCCTAGGAATATTTTTAGTGTCTACATTTTGCCCCTCTTTGAGATGATGTGCGAGATAATGAGATTTGTGTCGAGTAACATCATTTCAAAGAAGCTAAGGTATGCATAGAGGAAAATGGATGATGACGAAAGATAGGATGATGATGAAATAAGAATGGGATGATGATGCCCCCTCAAGAGGATAGGCATGTTTGACAAACACGGGTATGCTCTCGAAATGAAATGATAAGGAGGGACAAGATGCATGATGTAAGATAGGAATTAGATGGAGATGAATGATACATTATGCTACAAGAAAGTGAGCAACCATGATGTTTGATGTAACACTAGACATGATGCACCAAGGTGATGATGTGTCTTGTGCCCCAGCGTAATACAACCTTGTCTAGATACAAGATATGAATATTAACTGGAATAAATCAGACTTGACACAAATGCAAGATAAAAATGATAACATGTGCAAGAAAGCATGCACAAATGATACAAAAACAAACAAGGTATTTCCCCTGTCAAGTTGTAAACTGTTGATTGATTGATTGATGATGATGACTGATAGTGTTGTCATTGCGGGGAAAGACATATCCCTAGATCAACACAAGGATGACTGAATATTTGACTGATTGACTTTGATTGACTGGGTTTACAACAAGATTAGGAAAAAGGCCAAAGGATATGATTGGATAAGATGTCTAAATCAATGGCCAAAATTGAAAGTTGTAGTATGGACTAGGGTTAGGTCAAAATTAGGGAAATGACAAGAAATGAATGGCTAAGTTTGAATTATAAGATAATTCAATCAAGGGCTGAAATTAATGAGATGTCAAGAGATAAGATTTGATGTGGAAGATAAGATTGGCACGGACAAAGAGGTGATCAGTCACCACATACCAACACATTACACATGAAGGTGTGATTGCTAATTTATTTAATTTCTAAATTTGTAAATTCAAAGTTAATTATAGTTCTAAGCTGAATGAAGGTATTGCAGTTTTCACTACTAAAAAAGTAAATCCCTGTGTAACTTGAGCATTTCAATAATCATAATGGATATCTAATGTTGTTGAACATATGTGCCTTGCATTAATATAAAATAGAACTTGCACCCATGGGGGGTTCAAGGAAAACACCGATTTAGGAAATTGAAGGTGTGGAAGTAAAATGTGGAGAATGTGTACAAAATGAATGTTGCAACGAAGCTCTAAAAATATTTGAATTAATGAAGTAGTCAAGGAATAGATCATAGGTGTGATCAAATGAAAGAGATCATAATCAGTTATTTTATCCTTCTTTATATTACATGACCCTGCACACTCTCATATGTATTAAGTTTAACTAAGTAATTTTGAGTGAGAGAGATGGAAAATAAGAGAGTTGGTGTTGTCTATATGGTGGTTGTTTTGTTAGTGCTTAGCCTACTCTCAATAACTGCATCAACACACATGCCTCTTACTCAATCACTACCCATACCTCTTATTGCTGATCCAAGTAGGTTGTGAAGGTGCAACCATTTGTTATCCTTATCCACAAAGTAGTTGTGATAAATGAAAAACTTTAAATGCACCAGTGAAATACAATTGTTGTCCTGTTCAAGGATCAAATGTTTATAAATGTTGTGAATGTCCTTGGTGTTGAACAACAATTTACAGAGATATACATAAATTCCCCCAAGCAGATGCTACAACTAGAAAGAGAAAAATGAATCTCAGAGGATAAGAGAAAAGTAACTATAACATAATGAGATGATAATTAAATTCATTTACAGAAAGGTGCCACCACTTCATTTTGTATCCATATCTGTGGACCCTATCATAAATGCTCATACTGAGTTATTGAATGTTTTCAATTACAACCAAATGGAACCCAAAGGTATCTATAATGCATGAAAGATCGGCTTAGGGTACTGGTTCCTTCCTCATGCTATCACATAAGCCTAAATTATATGACCAACCGCACTGTATCATATAAATTAATAAAACATGCTCACTTTTAAACAACAAGACAAAGGCACATGCAAAAGGAAACATGCCCTAGTGCAATGGAAAGGAAGAATCCTACATAGAAACCATTTGAATGAAATGGTTGGTTTTCATCCAATTTACAAACAATACAGAGACATCTTTTAAGATTGTTCAAAATTATTATGATCTTTATCATCATTAGGTCAAACATTAGTTGTTTATAGCCTTTCTAAAATGTGATGACAATGGAGCTTAACCTAAACATAGTCTAAAAATAGAATGCCTAGGTTTGCAATCATTGCAATTTGATGAGATCACATTTTCTTGGGATTCTAGGTCAATAGCTTACATGCCTTGCCTATGCTTCCATATTTTGTTGTCAACAGTTCACAGGCATTGTCTATGCTTTCACATTTTTTTGTCCAAGGATTCATATGTTTTGTCAATGCATCCACATTGTTCCAAATCATCCATTCTAGGGTGAGTAGAGTGAATACCAGGAAAAGGGCAATAAAATTCTCAGTGGCCACCTGTACAACAAGAAAAGGTTGAAATTGATTAGTTTGAGTGGTTTTCCTATAGCAAAGGAGAGAATATATGGAATTCTTTAAGTTTGTAAGAAAAGTAGTAAATGTACTCACCTAAATATGTTATTGAGAAAGGAGTTGAAGGCGAGCCTCTTCTTTCTTTCTACTAATGTTGTATGTATTCTTCTTCATTTTGTCATAGTGCTGGAAAGAAAATGTTGGTTCTATTCAAATTCCTAGTATGGATTTGACTCTAGACATTGCTGTGAATGTGAGGCCTTGTCTTTCTATTTTTCCAATATTGATTGTGGCCTTATTTAGTGTGAGGCCTTGTGATTTGTGTATACTGATTGCCCATGCCATAGTTAGTGGTATATGTCTACAGGTGCCTTGTGATACTGGCTGTATTGGTATAGTTTTTGGGTTTGTTTCATCCCATGGTGGACCACTATAGTTATCGAATGTGACTATAACATATGCTCCTAATTTAGGTGGTTTAGATCTGAGGGGATATACAATGTCTTTGATCTCTCCAAGGGATCCATTTACAAGTCCACCTTGGATCCATACGTTTGTTGTAAGCATGACACGTTGAGATTTTCTTATTAGTACCTCTTGTGGGAACTATTCATCATTGGTAACAGTAGATAATGTACGCTGTGTATTTATAGCAACATAGAGTGCAATAGGTAGATTTAGCAGTTGCAATTTTTTCTTGTTGTGTGAAGTTACCAGGTCATTTATAGCAAACAAGTGTATTGAGTTGTCAAACTCTTCTTGTTCAGTTGTTGTAAGGTGCTTGTTAGTGCATGTCATTAATAATTTCCAATCATGTTTTGTCAGGTCTGCATTCTACATGTTTTGCAATGAATTACGAAACTGAGTTTGGATTGGATTGTCACCTTGTTGTCTAAATATTGTTTGTAATGTAACAATTGTATTGAATTTGTGCCACAGGTTTTTTGCAGTTGTGTGGGATGCATAGATAGGTTTATCTAGAATAGGTGGAAGTTGTGCTAGGTCTCCTATAAGGATTATAGAGATGCCACCAAAACAAAGATGTTTTTGTTGTGGGTTTGCTTCGCGTAACCTACTATCTATTTTTAATAATAGCTTTGGGCCAATGAAGCTCATTTCATCGATTAGAATGTATTGTATATTTTTCATGTCTTCTTGAAATGTTGTCAAATTCTGTCCTTGTAGTGGTTGCATTTCTCAAATGGGTATTTTGAGGGCTGCATGTACAGTTGATGCTTGTATATTGAAAGCTGCAATGCCTGTTGGTGCAAGAACAAGGAGTGGGTTGACTACAGTTGGTATGTTGGGCTGCAGTGCATTTCTTATGCAACTTATTAGGTAGGACTTTCCAGTGCCTGCAGTTCCTAGTATTAGCATATGTAGTGGTTGTTTAGGGTGATTCTGAATCGAGTGATTTGTAATTATTGTGAGTGCTAGTTGTTGTTTCAATGATAGTGTATAGTGTTGGTTGTTGAAAGTGGTGGTTGGCTGAAGATCTTGTTGGGACAGTTTGTTTGTGTTTACAAATTGAATTGTAGTTTGGTGTAAATGTGGAGGAACTGTGTGAGCATCCCATATGTTGTTGTCATAATCACGACAGCCAAGCATTTCAAGTTCATTCAAATTGTGACTATTAGCAAGGCCTAGTTGAGATAATAGCTGCCATTCATTCAGTGGTAGACCATCTTGTATATGCATATCATCATTAGAGTAGTCTTCCTCTTCATGGGAAGCTTCCATTTGATCTATGCGGTCAACATGCCATGGAGTGTATTGTTGTGTATGCATATGTTTCTAGTTTTGAACAATTGCTTCTTTGTCGAGGCCTATATCTTTGTCTATTTGTCGAAAATGTTTGTATAGAAGTAACTCACTCCAACAAAATGATTCAAAAGACTCACAGTCTTCTTTTGGAATGGTGTGAAAATGAGGGAAAACTTGTACAATTGCTTTTTCCTTTCTAATTTTCCATTTGCATCCTTTGCGACTACCAATGTATGTGTAGGATCTTGCTGATTCAATTAGTGAAACGAGTTCAAGGTGGTCTGGTCGGTTCATGTAGGCTTGTATGTAAGTAGATTGTATCTCATTACCATTGATTGTTTTCTTCAATCGATGGAGCACTTTTTTTCCTACATTCAATGATATAAAATTTCGATTACAAATGACAAGAGGGAGTTTTTGAAGCATATGACAAGTTTCTTGTGCTCCTATATCTCGTTCTGCAACAATTTCAACCAGAAACTTTTGATATGCTTTTAATGCATTTTCTTCCAATCTTTCATTTGCACATATTCTTGCCAGCATATCAATGCAACTCTCTGATTTTCTTTCAGCTTTAGATGCATATTTGGCAATGTATTTGAGAACAAGTAGACGCGAGATGACAGGTTGGCAATCTATGTTAGCTCTCCATATTGATAGCATTTGGGCATTGTGAATGTTTAGTCTGTCATCGTTCCTTATTGGCTCATAGGATTTGTTTCCGGATTCATCACAGAGTAAAGTGGATTTTATGCATTCTTTCCAAGGAGCTTTGTATCTACATTGTAGTTCTTTCCCTTTTTTGCGTAGACAAGTCCTCTCAGTACATTTAGTGTGTCTTTGAACACGATTGACTAGTTCTTCATAATCATTGTGCAGGTCAGTAGATAATATTTGAGACGTGTCTAGTAGACATGGATCATCCATTGGGTTTCGGTGTATGATATTGTTTATTTCAGATTTACTGCGAGGGTTGGTAGCAGTGACATAGTTGTCAAAGAATTGTTTTGCTCTATCGACTTCTATTTGATTATCCCAATTTAGGGTATCCATGTTTGGTGCATTTTGAAGCCATAGAAATCCATGTATGTGTGCAGAGCCTCTATGTTGCCATTCATATCTATACCAATAATTTGTGGCATGGAGGAGTTTTTCAATGACCTCTTCTCGAAAGATTGTGAAACGTTGATGTAGATATAGGGATGTGGTATGTGGGTTTTGAATAATGTTATCTGTACGTTTTTTGTTGGAAGTAATCGCATTTGGTGTGCTCGATGAAAACAATGTGTGTAAATCAGGCCACTTTGTGTCTGCTGCACTTAGTGTGAAGAACAATGTTGGGGACCCTATTTGGTTTATCATGTTTGTTAGATCAGAATGACACTTGTTCCAGTATGACCGTGTGCCTCGTATGGTTGAACCAAAATGCATGAGCTCTTCAGCTAATTGGTTGTCAAGCAGGTTATGTAAGTGGTGATGAAGTTCTTCGATAGTGGTTGGTACACAGTCATCTACTTTTCTTTTGATGAATATGGATGCAAGTGCTTGGCTACGATGACGCATCATCAGATTGAGAATGAAGTATCTAAATCGTGGATGCTGTCCAAATCTGTTGTCATGGTATCGCATAAGATGCAAAGCATATTCATGAAGTTGCACCTCCCTAGCTCGAGGTTGCATGGGTAGTGCAGTTCCATTTGGAAAGAGAGTGGGAAATGCCATATCAAATAGGCCCTCAGTAGTGTATTCATTGATGGGGCTTGAGCTTAGATGAGGCCAATTAATGATGGGGTGGTTGTCATTTTCTATATGTATAGATTCCTTTATGATTTGTAACTCACGAGGTTTATTTGGTAGGCTAAACATGAATGATGTTGAATATTCTGTTTCATTTTCTTCATCATTGGGATTATTTTCAGATTCCACATATGTTCTTGTTGGTTCTTCATTTTCACATTCCATGGTATGCAGCATGTCTACAATATTTGTAGTTGAATCAGGGAGAACTGCCAATGCATCAGTATTGATTTCAACATCCTTGTAGTAGGGATCATATTTTATTTTGTATGTAAGTGCATTCTGAACATGACTCCTACTAACATAGCAATCATAATGCTTTCCATGTGTACTAATTCTTCGGACTATCAACACATCCAAGTCTTTGAGTCTACGTGGCAAAGAGTTTGCAATTGTTTTAATATCTTGAGGGAAGCTAATTGTGTGACCACTATATTTGTATTGGCCACCATGAGCATGAGTAACTTGCAAAACATGTGCAATGAGCATCTCTTCTACTTGGGTGATAATTTTAAGCACATTTGGTTGTTCACATGGGTCCATATTGTTATGGATGGAGAATCGATGTATGCCTTTCTCAGCAATGCATCTTCTACAAATAATCTTCTACAAATAGGATTGTTATTTGTTGAACAAACATGTATACCAGGGTATCGTTCCTTACAGATAGTACATGTTTGTATGCTTGACAGTGCATCTATTCTATTTCTAAATTTTTTTGATGTCTCTACAAATTTTACAGACCAATCAATAGCCAAATTGGTTCTGGAACCTATATTTTGTTGCATTTGTGTATGCAGATGTGTTTCAGTTTGTTCATGGGGAAAACTTATAGAATCTTCTATGTGGTGACTTATGAGTGGTTGTAATGGTTCTTGTAAGTTGTGTGTTCGTTGGATACTACGGTGAACACTTATTTCTTCTTTGTGCCTAGCATAGTACAAGCGACTTCTCTTACAAGCTTGCAATTTTTGCGAATTATTTTGGACTGGTTGTTTGTCAGAATCTTGCAGATTTGAGTTGATCATTTGGACTAGTCCTTCAGAATCTTGCATATTTGAGTTGATCATCTGTAGTGGAAAAGAATACAGTAAATATAAATTTGTTAACTATGTACATTGGAAAACCAAAGAAGGTTTAATAGAGATTTTTTTTTTGAATTTTATATTGTGTACATTGGAAAACTAAAGAAGGTTTAATAGGGATGCATTTTTCCAAAATGAATTACTCAATCATTCCTTTACTCTTACCTAGAAACCTTAGCAAAACTTAAATGATATATGTTGATTAAAACATTGTAAATAATAAACCAGCCACTAAGCGATCCATGACAAATCAAATGCATCATTGAAATTCTAAATCTTTCAAAAGAATGTCAGACAGATTATTGAAGTAATATTAAATAACTATTTGGTTGGAGAATTCCAAACTTCAATTGATTGCTAGTCTATCATTTCCACTTTTTTAGCACTCAAAATTTTTACATAATTATTGTCCTATGAAATCATCCCTACAAATAGACCTGTCCTTCCAACTGGCAAACAGATACAAATACTAGTAAATAATGCACAACAATGGGTGTCCTCATCATGTTTTAGCCTTTTAGGGATATGAGCATTATATCTCTTTATACAAAAGAGCTAACACACTTTTTTTGAATTCGCAAGAATGGTAAATGGATTTACATATGTTTTGTATTGATAGTAAAGGTGAAACAGAAGTTTTGAAGGGGTCTTCAAACCCTGTACAGTGCCAAAGATAATATAAAGTGGGGAGGCTGATTGCAGAACAAGGAAAACATTCTAAAGAGTGGGGAGGCTACTTGCTAGAAAAGGAAAACAGTTGAACTAAGCTATTTGTGTGAATGAAAAGTTGCTTTCATTGTACAATGCAAAATATTATATACAGTGGGGAAGTTGCTTTCATTGTACAATGCAAAAGATTATATACAGTGGGGAGGCTGATCGCAGAAAAAAGAAAACATTATGAAGACTGTGCAGCCTGCTTGCAGGCAAAGGCAAACATTTTGACTGATTATTTTGGGTTCCCAGTGCAGACCTCAGCTATTTGACTCAACAAAAAGTTGCTCTCACTTGTGAAATCAACTATATCAACTTCTAAGATAGTTGATTTCAGTCGTGCTTCATTATTGTATGTTTCGTTTCTGCTTGATAGGGTGAAGATGTATTGTTTGCACAAGACATTTTGTATGACCTGTTCACTAGTTGTCTCTGCTTCCTGATTGAATTGAAGTAGATACAATTCTTTTGCAGGCATTTCGATGAGTTTAGTTGCGGCTTCTTCAAAGGCAGTTGCCCATAGAGCACCTGTGTGATCTTCAAGCTTGATCTGAAGAACATATCTACAATTGCAATCTTCAAAGGCAGCTTGACACTTTGAACAGTACCATTTTCCTTCATTACTTTGTACAAGTCTTTTCTTGCATTGTTTTCCCTCAAACTCAGTAGGGTAAGCTGGGTAACAAAATGAATTTGATTTGATGAAAACAATGGTTGCTTTGAGAATGCATTGCAAGGGTTGTGTTAGATCTAAAGAATGTCCTTGGATGCTGGCAATGTTCTTCCGTGTAAGAACAAGAGGTGCATCTAGAAGTGTTGTTGTTGGCATGGTAATTTCATTTCCATTCTTTGTAAGCCAACAATGTAACTCTTCTATTTCCTTGATATTAGGGTTAATAAACAATTGAGAGGTGGCTAGAGTGTTGATGACCTTACCATTATACTCAGTTACACAAGCATATTTTATTGCAAGAATAGTTGACTTTTGTAGGTGGTACATTTCTTGAAGTTCAGAACCTTCCTTTTGAGCTGTTCGACCCCACAAAGTGACATTAATACTGGATGCAGAGGAGTCTACTAATTTCAGGCTCCTCCTTAAGACCTCTATCCCATCTCTTCTTCGTATTGTTGAGGTAGAGTCAACACATATAACAATTCCAATAACATCAGTAGAGGAACTATTAGCTTTACTAATAATCTCAGTAATGGGTGTAAAAGAGAATTGATGTGATGGAATGAGGAGATCATCTCACAAAGAACGACTTTTGAATCATCCATTAAAGTGATTTCTATTTCACTGTTCAATTTATTGTAGAACTTATTTGTTGCTTTGACGGTTCTACTAGACAATGTATATACAGAACCAACTTGGACATGCATGTAATGAAGGTCAACAATTTCATTGAAGCACGTAACACGTACTTCAGTGTGCTCGCTATCAATGATGTCAAAACTGAATACCTGGCCATGTCCCTTCTTTGTGTTAAATTGGTGGATTTCTTTTTTCATAATTACACGGCCTTTTATTGTCCACCTTGTTTGAAAAGGATTTAAGCTTTTCACAGGCGTGATAGTTGCAATATCATTTTTTTTGCGTAGGGATGCATGAATTCCAAACATCAATCGCTTAGGAGGTGACTTTGTAGATGTGCCAATTCCATCTGAGTTTGTAGATGGGTCAGATGAGACCTCCACATTTCTTTGTATAGATTGAGGTGACATGTAGATGTGCCAATTCCATCTGAGTTTGTAGATGGGTCAGATGAAACCTCCACATTTCTTTGTATAGATTGGTCTTCTTCTTTGTAGAGAAAGGTGGGATCACCTATGACATCATGTTCTGTGCATGTAATCTCTAGTTCAGAGATTAAAATCCACCTATAGATTTGAAGGAAAATGCATTATTAGGTAGGCATAATGAAACCCACAAATGCAAACATGTAATAATTGACTATAGCCATTGAAATTGAAGGCTAACCTTGCATGACAAATAGAAGGGGAGCTAAATCGTGTGAGCTATAGTATAGAGGCCTTTTGTATTGTATTTGAAGTTACTACGTGGTTATAATTTTTTGGAAAGGTGGCTTTTTGGAGGTGCAGCCCATCAGAGAGTGCTAATCTGTATCTAGGTGCTGATTGGATGCCTAGTCCGAATGTTGAAATGCTGAAGACCTGGAGATGTGGATTTACATCCATTGTGTCATTGTTCAATGGGGTGATTGCATTGGGTGTCAAAGATAGAGACATATCTAAATGGATCTGGAATATCCCTATAAAAGTGCATAGGTTGATAAGTTCTCTTCTGGTTTTAAAGTAAAAAATACTATTTGAATGTCCTTTTTTTTTATATTAAAATGTGAAAGAAAACATAACATGCAGTGGGGTATTTTTATTTAATGAATACAATATTGCTTGTAATACAAGGTATCTATAACTATGACTGGTGGTCTATTTTTATTTAATGGATACAATATTGCTTGTAATGCAAGGTATCTATTACTATGACTAGTGTTGCAGCTAGTAGAAGAAAGATGAAGTGTAGTAGCAAATCAGTTATGAATATTAAGGAACATACCTGTATGTAACAACAGTAAGTCTATCTGTCTGAAACAAATACAATCCTGTGAAAGAAAAGTATAAAATATAGTGTTAAAAAATATTCTAGAAGACTAAAACAATAGATTGCAAAACATCCATCTACAAAAACCTTTTTCATCTGGTATGGAATTCACTCTAGCCTATCTATTGCAAAACATGAGCAAATTAAGAAAGATAAAAAATTGTTGTATACAGAATGATTTGTTTACTATGAGTATCAGTAAAAAAAAAAGGGTACATTTTGTACATAGTGATATTTCCATGCCAACCATTTGAAAATTTAAGAAAAGAAAATTGAGATAGAGGTAGTTCTTTTCTTTTATCCAACATCAATTGATTTGTTTACTATGAGTATCAGTAAAAAAAATCGGGTAAACTTTGTATACAGTGATGTTTCCATGCCAACCATTTGAAAACTTAAGGAAAGAAAATTGAGATAGAGGCAGTTCTTTTCTTTTATCCAACATCAATTGTCCACTTGTAGAAGTCAAGTTTTGTAAGTGATTAGTTTTAGTATTGTTACTCTATTAAAGAAGGTAACAATTAAAAGTGTATAACTTTGGGAGACTGTGTAATTAATTGTACTCACTTGAACATGCTAGTGTGAGAGCAAGTGTACATGAACTTTTCTTTCTTTTTGATATGATTTTATGGGTTTTTTTCCATTTTGGAGTAGTGATCCCTATTGACTAAAGTACTCTAAAGTTCCTGGGAAATCTTGGCAGCATATTTTATTATAATTTTTACTAACAGAGACAAAAATACAACTCCAACAATATTTATTTCAATGAGGAAGTATGCAATACCAGGAATCCATCTTCATGTGGTATGCATTAAAGAAGATCATAGCAGGTATCAAAGCAATGTCTATCTACTTGATATAAACACGGATTTCCTTGGCATCCACCTACACTAAATCTACTAATGCAAATTTTGACACTTCATGTACAGATTTAGCAAGTTGTAAGAACAGAGAGCTTGTATATTGAAAATAAGAAAAGAAAAAGAGAAGAAAGATTGCAATTTTCATCAAGCTATATGTAGATAGTATCTGTGGTCCTTCTAAAATGAAGAACCAACACTTTGTCCAACATATCCCTCATGAGCTTGTAAACTTTCTATTTCCTTGTGAGAGTTTGTAGTAAGTAGCTCATCTCTATAGGGAAAATAAAGAAATCCAATTTCTCCCTTTTTCTACAAACAAGCACTAGCTATTACCACAATGCAAGCAATAAGAGACATCTCAAGCTGCTGGATAACACACAAAGATAAGAATGGATTTTTAATTAAAAACGCATGCTACAGAGATTTAGAATAAGGACATAACAGGAATGTAAAAGAAGCTCATTATGCCAGATCTAGCCCCATGTTTATTAGCATAACTTTTAAAAATTTAGATATCAAGTCAATCTATATGATCCATCTTTCACACAAAATGTTTTGAGTAGTAAAAAAGACGATAAAATCTATGATTTGAAGGGGGCTCCTGATGATCAAGCTCGTCAATTATTCAATTGACACACTTATATCCAGAAAAGTCCTCATAAAGCATTTGAAGATCTTTCTCTCATGGTGGTGAAGTACTATGATGGCTTACCAATTTCACTAGAGGTTATTGGGGGCTTCCTTTATGGTAAGCGAGAGAGAAGCTTTTGGCTTGAAGCATTTGAAGCAGCTGGAGAGTGCCATGTATGATAGCATCCTTGGAAGGCTCAAAATTAGCTATGAAGGTCTTAATTCTAATGAGAATGAAATATTCCTCATTATAGCCTATATATTTTTTGGTAAAGAGACCAAAACAACAATCACAATTTTGAGAAGCTTCAGATTTGGCTCCAAACATAAATGTGATGAATTTGGTACTCAAGTCCATATCAAAATAAGTGATGATGGAAAATTCATGATGCTAGATCACCTACGGGACATGGGAAGGGCTATTGTTGCAAATGAATCCAAAGAGCCTGGCAATCGCAGCCGCCTATGGAAGCTACATGAAGTGTAACAAGTGCTAAAGAGCCATCAGGTAAAGAAAGCTAGTTGGATGCTTATGATTCTTAGTTTATCTTTGAGGACATAACCAAGTATAAATTTTACTATGCTAATCCTAGTTGGATACTTAGTTAGGAAACCAAGAGCATCAGGTATCTTATATTAGATGGGGAATTAAACGTGGAAGATCTTGTCCTAGACATAGAATGTTTGGAATCAATGCAAAATATGCAACTACTATGGTTAATTGGTGTGATAGTCCATGGTGGATTCAAAAAATTATCTCCTCATTTAAGATGGTTGAAAATGAAATTTTGTACTAGCTTAGATTGCCTGGATGTGGACTGGAATCTAGAACATCTAGCTATCTTAGATTTGAATGGAAGTGATATCAAAGCTCTCTAGAGCTAATCGTTGCCAACATCTCAATAAATTTCCCAATCTATCATGCCAGACATATCTTCTATCCCTCCACCTAAATAATTGCAAGAAACTATCAAGGATACCAACCTAACTTTATCTACTGCAATAGCTGAAATACCTAGATCTCTCCTCTTCAGAGGACTTAGTAGTTGAAATGTGAGGTCAAGAAGGAATTGGGTCAAATGTAAGTCTCTAGAGACTTTGGCAGAGCATATTACCTTAGACTTGGCATCTAAGTCAAAGATTTTTATGCATTTCTGTGTAGTCTACCATTGACTTGCAATTGATTTATTCAGGGAAAAGAATAATGAAATCAACTCTTTACCAAGTTACCGCCAAGTTTCAGACAGATGCTTAGATTATGAAGCACAGTAGAATTAAATCACCCTAAAATATATTGCAATGAAACATTTCTCTTACCAAGTAAGAGTAGATGCGGGTATTGCAATTTTCTAGTCTTCACTACCTTCCCTAAAATTTACCCTCAAATTATCACCAAACATTTTTGGAGCCTTCAAATAGAAGGTTGCATGGCGATCAAAACCAAAAGGGAGACAAAGCATGAATTTTTCTATATCAAAATGAAAGAGTAAACATGAACAATATACAAATGTCATGGGAAAAAAAAGACAGGGCACGTGAAACGTTTGACAGAAAGTGTCGCTCAAGTGAATGCTATTGGCGGATGTAAAATCCAGGAAGCCCTGCCCGCGATGGAATGAAGGCGTATACAAAACGTGAACTCTAACAAAATTCCTTAACAAAGAAATGTGGTCTACGGAATGCGGTCTCATCAATGCATGTTGTGATTGAAAATCAAGGGAATAGCAAGAAACTCAGAAAAGATCAAACAAGGTCCCCTGTTCCTTGACCTAGATTTCTTGAATGCTAAGAAGAGGTAAACAACGCATAGCTAAATCAACCAGAGGTACGAATGTCACCTGTTCAAACACGAACGAGTGCTGGTGTAGAGCTTTTGAACCTTGAAGGCTTTCAATGACAGAGATCGACGATGCCTTGATCTGTAAACAAGTCAGGGCATTTATGCAAGTTGGGGATGGTGGTCTTAGGTAGAAGAGCTTCTCCTATGAGGTGTCGTCCATCCCATGCAATATTTTCTAGCCTGCGTGGTGCCTGGTGCAAGAGGAGGATACCCGTGCAACATCTGTGCCCTTCGTTTCACAGCTGCCCAATTCTCCAAGGCGGCAAACATTTGACCAGATAGCAACAGGTTTGCTGAGTCACCAGGAGGTTTGCAGTTAACCGCACACTGCTTGACAGCGGCCGTTCTTGTTCTCAGGTGTGAGACAAGTTTTTAGACGAATTATGCCCTGGGGATCCTAGAGGTAGAGCCTATCGGCTAAAAATGTATAAAAATCTGATTTCAATATAAAATCCTCCAACATGAAAAGTATCAGCATAATTTTACATTACCTATAGAATTGGAAGTTACAAAGTAGGAGTGGGCTCCACCTCTTACATTATTTTGCCCTCCTTCACGTGGTTTCCAATCCAAACACAAGCTGTCTTCCTCGCAATCTACGTGTTTGGTCGCTGGCTTTCTTATATATATATTTTCCTGCATTCCATCCCATTTCATTAAAAAATCTACAGTTTTTTCAACTTTCGTTTTGTGTTTGAACTTTTGGTTTTGTGAGTGATTATCTGCAGCTATTTAAACTTTGGTTTGTGTCTGAGATTATCTACAGCTTGTGACTTTTGGGTTTTGGGCGTGCTTGAGATGGACGGGTGAAGGTGCTCGCCACATATATGAGTCCTTTTGGCATGCGGGCCTTGATTGGTCTGGAAGAGAAAGGTGTGAAATATGAATACCAAGAAGAGGCGCTCTCCGATAAGAGCGACCTCATCCTGCAAATGAATCCTGTGCACAAGAAAGTACCTGTCTTGATCCACAATGGCCAGCCTATATGTGAGTCTCTTGTAATTCTTCAGTACATTGACGAGGCTTGGGATTCCAAGCAATTTTTACCCTCCAAGCCATATGTTCGTGCTCTTGCCCGCTTCTGGGCAGATTTCACAGATAAGAAGGTAAGGCATTCCCGTGTTCTCATTAGTATTGGCATTTAATTTTTTCAATGCATTCTAACAAAAATCTTATACGATTGCAGTTTTATGACTCGGCAGTTAGTATAGTGAAGTTGAAAGACGAGGCTCAGGAGGAGGCTAAGCGTGACATGTTGGAGAGCTTTCAGTTTTTGGAAGGTGTATTGAAAGAGATGTCAGCAGGGGGATCCTTTCCTTTCCTCAGTGGGAAGGATTTTGGGTTCTTGGATATTGCCTTCATTCCCTATGCTTGTTGGTTCCATACTTTCGAGACTATTGGGAATTTCAAGATACCATTTGAGACTGAATACCCATTGCTTGATGCGTGAGTTAAGAGATGTATGGAGAGGGATAGTGTCAAGAAAACACTTCCCTCTCCTGATCAGGCTGTAGAATATGCATTGCAATTGAGGAGGAAGAATTTGACTGATTAAATTGATCTCCCTGTTGTTATGCATACAACATCTAGGCTTTCGTTAGATGAGTCTATGCTCTATAATCGATTAGGAGTACAAATGTCCTAAATTTTATATGGTAGCATTCAATTTTCGTTGAACAATTATATTATAGGTAGTAAGTTGCATTTTTAAATGCATTTAGAGTTGTGTCGTTCAATTTTATCATTGAACGATTTTGTATGTTTAGAGGATATATTTATGCTATGGAATACTAGAAGTGTGTAGTTTTCAGGGCTAAATGATGCTTTGTAATCAGATTTCATACATTATTTCAAAACTCGTGAAACTTTATAGATTCCATGTGTTGTTAATAGAATTTAAAGTGAAACTTTATTTATGATTCCTTTCAAAGTCAATCATCTTCAATGATTTTTTTTTTTGTTTTAAAGATATTAATTAAATATATATGCAAATGTAAGTAGTACGTTAACTTAATCTAATTTTGTTTTTATAAAATTTAATGTTGAAAAAATTACGTAGAGTAATATTGAGATGGGTAATTTTTGAAAAGTTTTGGTGTTTCAGCTTCAAATATCATCTAAAAATAAAGAGCATAGTGACCATATTCATGAAAGATACTTTCTCATGAATTTGATTCAAATATTATATAGTTGAATCTTAAAATCTTAAAATTATTAGAGGATGGCTAGAATTTCAAGAACAAAGTTTGAAACAAAGAAAAAGAAGTTACCATTTACAATCATCTACATGTTGTATGAAAAAAAAATCATAATTGAATTTAGAAAAATATCAAGCCACACATGATCAATAAGGGAAAGCAAAAGTATATTTTATTCATGGATTTCATCCCCCTTATGTCATTATTAACAACTTGGGAACCATTTCTTAGAAAGAGAGGATGAAATGGATATTGAACATGTTCTTTGTTTTAGCAATGATGATTTAAGATATTTTATTATTATATACAATTATAAGAAGAAAAATGACAATGTTGGCACATAAAATGTAAGAAGTTAAGTCTACTTTTTGACCAAAAAGTACAAACATTTTTCTTGAAAATTAAATTTTATGATAGTTGAGGTAAAAATTACAAACACTTAAGAAGATATTAATGTGGTGTAAAAATATTAAATATAAGATTCAAATATGCAATTTATTTTAATATCTAGATGATAAAAGTTGGTTTGGTATAAGATTTAAAAATTTAACATTTTCAAAAAAGTTTGGTGAATACCAAATCATGTACATGTATGACCAAAAAAATAAGTAGTAAATGAAAGTA
Organism: Sequoia sempervirens; assembly: GCA_007258455.2. Classification (NCBI taxonomy): domain Eukaryota; kingdom Viridiplantae; phylum Streptophyta; class Pinopsida; order Cupressales; family Cupressaceae; genus Sequoia; species Sequoia sempervirens. The sequence continues at coordinate 357,018,871 of VDFB02047230.1, forward strand.
TTTTAAACTTTTGTTTTTTAGAAAGATATTAAAGTTTGATTAAGATATTTTTAGTAATTTGTTAATTATTATTATTTTTTTATTAGGACTAAAACATATTTTTTAAACCCCTCTTGTAAGCTAATTGTAACATGAAATTATTATTTTCATCATGTATAGAATAATGTCTAGAAATTGGTTAAGCAAAAAATTGTATCCAAAAAGAATCTCAAAATCAAGACTTTAAAAAATAGTAATAGATGTCATTTCAAGCTTATGAGGATTATTTTAAATTTTTATTATTAAATACAAAAATATATTCAACAATGCATATTTGAAATTAGACATTGTCATTTATAATTGGTTTTAATTTGATTCAAAAAAATTTATAAAAAATGTCAACCATACTATCAAACTCAATATTTACTCTTATTAGTGTCATGAAATTGTACTTGTAAGTGCAACGATCAAGGTTGGGTTTTGAAGTTCATTATAAGCCTTAAACAAAGTAAAAGAATAGATGCAAAAGTTTAAATAGAATGTACCCACTATAAAACATGTGTGTATTCTAAAATATAATGTATACACATTTAGAAATAGGTATCCATTTATATTATATTCTTTGTTGTCATTTTAAAATGGGTACATGTTTCTAAATGTGTACATGTTTACAATGACTACCCATTTACCAATAGTTTCCCAAACTTAAATAGGCACCCTTTCTAAATGCTTACCTATTTGGTTTGAGCTTGAATTCCTAAACAGGTCCATAATTTTTACAAAATACATATACATTCTTTACATTATTTTTTCTTGCAATGCTTCCATGAAAAGTGGACTCAACTTCATGCACATGCCCCTTTATCCTTTCTCTTCTTTCTTCTCCTTGTCGTTATCATCCTCTTATGAAAATATCAATGACCTTAGGTTGAAAATTAAAAAAAAAAAGGTTTCTATGATTTTCTTGGGATTGGTAAGTCTACTTTAGTAGCCTTAGATGATTTTATTTTGAAGATATGTTTCATTCTTATTGTGGAGGCTACTACAAAAAAATTATTGAGCATAGTTCTATTTGATTCTTGTGGTATTAGATAAATGACTATCCTATGTTTAGGAGTAAATAATTCCTTCCTTCAACATAATGTTGTATAGGTTTGGCTACATCATAGTAATCACTAAATCTAAATATGAGTGGGATGTAATTTTTCAAGGGGGATTATGGTGTATGAGTTCAAGTGCTCTTTTTCTAAATTTTTATCCTAAACAATTTGATCCAAAAGTGGTTATGCTTGAGTAAGTATCAATATGAGTAAGGCTCCCCTTTATTATATTTTATATTTAAATATTAGAAATCAATAGAAATAAAATCAATACTTTTTTATAATAGATCACTTCCAAACCTTTTGAATTTTAGTTGTGATTTCAATTGTATGTATGTAAATATCAAAAAATGGTCTACTTGAATCTGTTGGAATAAAAAATATAGACTAGATGTATATATTTAGATGTTATATTACAAACACCCGCCCTTCAAACTCTCATCTTTCCATGAAGATAATCACTTTTCCAAATATTTCCCTATTTAATAGAGAATCCCTAGTTAGGGAAGATATGCAAGGTAATGATGGATTTTAAAAATATATTTAAATAAGAAAAGAAACAAATCCACAAGTAGAAAAATGAAATCTAGACCTAATTATTCTTCCTCCTAATAGCTCAATTATATTTTTCCCTCTCTAATTTGGATATTGTTTAATATTATTTAGAGTCAAATGAAGAGATTTAAGAAGAAGATGTTTAGGATACCTCACATGATGCTTCATTGGAATTTCAAACCATACTAGTAGTTCTATTTGATGTAACCCTGGAAGAGATGGCTATAGTTAATATAAAAAAAAAAATTTACGATTTATCTATACCTAGGTTTAGGCTTGATTCCATCCTCACTAAATCATCTAACACACTAAGAAGAAAGAATAAATAAAATAAGAATCAAAGAATCAATGAAAATTTTGTAGCTAAAACCTACTAAATTTTAGAAGGTTCCTTAAATTTTGTAGCTAAAACCTACTAAATTTTAGAAGGTTCCTCTAAAGGAAAGAACCATCTTGAAAAAAGTATTGTGTTCTCTTGGAACTATCAAGGTTTAGGTGATACCTTAAAGAAAAAATAGCCCAAGATCTTAATTAGATACCATGTTCCTACCTTCATAATGTTAGGAAAAACCTAATTTCACCTAAAAAATGTAGTTGAGTCATGAAAATCTATTTGGAGAAAAATTGAAAAGGGTGTCATTAGTGCTAATGGATTAGTAATATTTGGATGACTATAAATACATCACAAAAACTATAATTCCTATATTGTAATGTCACCCAAACCTACCCTTCAACTTTTCATTTATCAAAAATTTCCCACTCCTACACCCCCATTTCTTTTTTTCTTGTTCACCTTATTTATTTTTTATTATTGCTTATATGCTTTTTTTTGCATTCCCTACTGGTTTGTTTGCATTACTCATATTTTCAAGTTATTTTGTCATTGTTGTTTCTTAGGTGTGTGTTCATTGCTCTATTTGTATGTGTGGTTTTGGATAGTAGTTGGAGGTTCCTTTCTCAACCTTTCCATTTGCTTCTCATCATTTTACAAGTAGTGTTCTTCCTAGGCTCATTAATGACATGTTATCCCCTTCATTTTTTTTATTATTATGTTTTTTTCCCCTTATTTATGTTTCCTTCACCATTTCTAGGTTGATAAGGGTAATTTAGACCTTGTCATTTTTATTTTATTTTTTCATTTTCCTTGTCATTTTGTGTTTTTTTTCATATCTTCTAGTTTTCTCACATGCCCAAGGTTTTTTGTTCTTTCTCCATTGATATTTATCTTCTTTTTTTATCTTTTTTTTTTTTTCTAGTTTTCTCACATTCCCAAGCTTTTTTTCTCTTCCCCCATTGATATTTATCTATTTGTAAAATTATGTGGTTTTTTATTGGTGACTTCATGTTGACATCACCCTATCCTTGATATTTTGGATTTTTTCTTTTAAGAATGATTTTTATTAATATTCTAAAGTGTCAATGGTGGTGTCATGTCTATGTCGTCTTTGGTAAAACAAATCTCTTAATGATTTTTAGCTAACGCCATGATGGTATTATAATAATATATCTTTTGGGTAACATCTTTACCAAGTCCCATGCTTAGTAAATTTCTTAATTGTATTGGTGTTGAGGTTTTGATGTTGTCCTTACTTTGATACTTGATATATTAATTTCATAAATTATGATCCCCCCACAATTTTTTGTTGCTATATCTCCAAGATTTGTTCTTTAGAAATTTTCTTGTTTTAATACCCATTAAATTGTGTTCCCAATCCTTGATCCTTGATGTACTCACATGGATTATCATCTAAGATCATGACATTGAGCATGATCTTATTTATTTACCTATTAAGAGGTATTATTGGCCTTTGATCCTTTAAATATTTCCAAGGCTTCTATCTTTTGGAATCACTATCTTGGCCATTATATTATTTTTGTGTCTATTAAGAGATACCCAAAATCTATGAACCCTAACATCATTCAAAGGTTTATTCTCTTGGGTATCATGATTGGTCTTATTGGAATTTTTTTATCTTCTAGGTCTATTTTCTGCATTTTAGGGTGCACTTGTCTCATAAGTTATTTCCCTATCCATTATAGAATAATAACTCTAGTATCCATGACACTTAATCCATGAGTCATATTAGGACACGAAACCATGATTCTCTAACTCCTTATCAATAAAGATCAATATGCCTAAGGCTTATATATTTATTAAATCTTGGTTTGTGTTGCATTTTTATATATATTTATTTAAGAATTATCATGGATTGACTAAGTGGAATAGTGTATTTTTGTATTCTAGTAACAACCTCTTGTATGCTTGGTAGTACACATGCAAGAGGAACAAGTAGTAGATAAGGAGATAAAGTACGAATATAAGTCTAACCATCTTGCATCAAACATATCAGAGACATTGATCTTGGGCATTTGGATGTTCAAGAATTCCTACAATTGTTCAATGATGAAGGAGATAGAAATTTTAAGAATTAGTGCATGGAAAAGGTAAGGTTGGTGGAGGTAGTAACCTCAATAATTTCACTTCAATATCTAGAATTGGTCCTAGTTTGTGCAAAATAATTTGATAAGAATAATTGAAGAATAATTATTCCTACACATCAAATCATTTTTTAGATATAATAAGGTTTTCCAACATTCATATGACCGTAGGCCAACTTTATAGGATTAAACCAAATACGTAGTGCCTCAAATTTGGTGAAGAGAATATAATCATAATTAAATAATAAAACCATTTAATTATTTTAGCTATGTGAGATGAAAATAGAATAATTAAATAATGAAATTATTTTTTTATTTCATTATGTGTGAAAGAAACAAAATACTAATTAAATAATATAAATATTGTTTATGTGAAATACATTAGATTAGGTGAATTAACTAAATAAATTAATCATTCAATTAATTTTGAACAAAATTCTACTTGGAAAATGTTAAAGACCTTCCAGAACTATTCTAACTTTGTACATTTTATATTATATTACCACCCCCAATTCAACAATTATAGAATTAAATTATAATAAAAATATCACAACATACTATTCTTTAATAGCAAACAAATTTGACCATCCATTTCAACCTACGTAAGGTCTACCCCAGCACGATGACTAACGCTGGCCTAGAATCGTTAAATTACGTTGCCAACCATGAAATTGTACCAAGTAAACTGCAGGATAATATTATAAGTACTTATGGATTTGCCTCACTTTCCTTTCAAGAGGCTAAAATATGCAGCGAAAATTAATTAGTGCTCATGGTAGGTAAGGGCCTGCACCAGCACGACGACCAGCTTGACTACATCTGTATCCTTTATCATGGTCAATGTGCATTATCCTCTGAACGGGTCAGAATCCCTAGCCTCTAAATATACCTTCCTACGCTCCATATCATTTGATTATAAGATCAGCCGAAAAAACCTACAGGTGTTTGAGGTTTGGGTTTCGTGTCTGATTATCTACCGCTGTGTGAAATTTAGGTTTTGTGTTTGAATTTTGGGTTTTGAGTGTAATTCAGATGGAGCAAGTGAAGGTACTCAACGCATCGATCAGTGCTTTTGGAATGCGGGTCTTGATTGGTCTGGAAGAGAAAGGCGTCAAATATGAATACCAAGAAGAGGACTTGCTCATGAAGAAAAGCGACCTCCTCCTGCAAATGAATCCAGTGCACAAGAAAATACCTGTCCTAATCCACAATGGCCAGCCTATATGCGAGTCTCTTATAATTCTTCAATACATTGAAGAGGCCTGGGATTCCAAGCCGCTTTTACCCTCTAAGCCATACGACCGTGCCATTGCTCGCTTCTGGGCTGACTTCGCAGATAAGAAGGTAAGGTATTCCCCTATTGTAGTTACTATAAGAATTTATGAACATTTAAGTTATTTATGCACTTTAGGCGGTTGAAGTTTGAGATGGGTTATTTAGAATATTGTGTTAGCAAATTAATGGGATCGTTGTCTAACAAAAAAAATTGTGTGTTTACAGTTTTTTGACTCAGGAGTTCGTATAGTGAGGTCGAAAGATGAGGCTCTGGAAGAGGCCAAGCGTGACATGTTGGAAAGCCTTCAAGTTTTAGAAGGTGCATTGAAAGAGGTGTCAGCAGAGGGATCCCTGCCTTTCTTCGGTGGAAAGGATTTTGGGTTCCTAGATATCGCCCTCATTTCCTTTGCTTCTTGGTTCCATGCTTATGAAACTATTGGGAATTTCAAGATACCATTTGAGAGTGAATATCCATTGCTTGATGCGTGGGTTAAGAGATGTATGGAGAGGGATAGTGTCAAGAAAGCCCTTCCGCCTCCTGATCGAGTTTTAGAATTTGCATTAGAAATTAGGAAGATCTATTTGGTTGATTAGATTGATTGTTCAGTTGTTGAGCATGCAACATGTGGGTATTCATCAGATGAGTTCATCCGCCATAATAGATCAGCAATAAAAGATGTCTAAAGATCTTAGATAAAGTTGTTGTTGAACAGTTATATAATACGCAGTGAGTTGTCTTGTTTGAATGTATTTCAAAGTTGTATTATTTCTTGTGTTTAAAGTGCAAATAGAATATCAATTAACTAATAAAAACAGAATAGCAATAAAATGCACCAAAATAGAGATATAGAACAGCAACATCAATTTATGTGGTTCAATTATTATTATTACTTAAGTAGCTCTTATTATTTACAGCAGTTTGAATACAATATTTCCATCACTCTCCGAATGAAAGAGATAGTAAAATATATAATGTTCTGCTCAGAAAAAATGAAGAGTCATGAGAAGGGGAAGACAAAGAGGCAGTGATTAGACTCCACAACCAATGATTTCCCACTTGAATTCTAAACCATATTTTTATGTACATAGTTGTCCCCTCGCTTTTCCAAGCTCATGTCACTTAATTATCAGACCAAGAGAAGTTTTTGTTGAACTCCAGCTTCTCTTGTGACATATGTTTTGTGAAAGCATCTCCAAGATTGAAATCGGTGTGTATATTATCCAACTTGTCTTTTCCCTCTTCAAGGACTCTCCAGATGAAATGATACCGAAGCTCTACATGCTTATTGTGATTATGAAAAGTTGGATTATTTGCCAAATGAATAGCACTATTACTGTCACTAAAAAGTGAAGACTTGATATTTAGAACTCAATTCACCTAATAAACAATTCAACCACAACATCTCCTTACCTCCTTCTGTCATTACAATATATTCTTCTTCAGTAGTGAGGAGAGAAACCACTTGTTGCAATCTAGAAACCTAACTGATCGTTGCCCCTAGAAATGTGAACATGTATCTAGTAGTTGAGAATCTTTTGTCCAAATCACTAGCCATGTCAAAATAGACATAACCTTGTAGTTGTGCATCTTTACCTTTGAACCTCAAAACATTATATGAAGTTCCCTTGAGGTGTCTCATAATCCACTATACTACTTGCCAATGGGCCTTACCAAGATTACTCATGTACTTGTTGACTACTCCCACTACATTAGTAATGTTCGGTCTTGTGCATACCAGCACATACATAAGGCTCCCAATTATAGAGACGTAAGGCACTTGTTTCATGTACTCTTTTTCTTCTTGTGGCTTAAGACACATCTCAGAGGATAACCAAAAATGATTAGCAAGAGGTGTGCTTACAACCTTAGCACCCTTCATGCTAAACCTGTTCAAAAACCTTATCAATGAAATTTTCTTGTGATAATTTGATCTATCGTTTCTTCCTATCTTCGATTATTGACATGCCAAATATTTTCTTGATAGCTCCCAAATCCTTCATTGAAAATTTTCTAGCCAATTTTAGTTTCAAATTGGTAACAACATTCATACTATTTTCAGTCACCTGCATATCATCAACATATAATAACAATAATACAAACTCACCATTCTCCAACACTTTGTAATAAACACATGGATCAGATTCAAGCTTGGTGAACTGTTGTTCAACCATTAAGGTATTGAACTTGAGGTACCATTGTTGCAAGGCTTGTTTTAGCCCATAAAAATTTCTCTTCAATTTGTAAACTAATTTCCAATCCTTCTTTTCTGAAACCTTCCAGTTGCTACATATACAATTGTTCTTCTAATTCCCCATGAGGAAACATTGTCTTTACATCAAGCTACTCCAACTCAAGGTCATAGATAGTTGCTAGACCCAAACTTTCCCAAATGGTAATCATTTTTAGAATGGGTGAAAAAATTTCATTAAAATCAACCCCCTTCTCTTGGTCATATCTATTGGCCACTAATTTGGAATTGTACAACTTCTTGCCACCATCTTCTTCCTTCAATTTGCATACTTGCCTATTTTTAAGGCTCTTTAATTTGGTGGAAGATGGATCAAGTCCCATGTGTGATTTTCCATCAACAAATCCTTTTCTTCTCTCATAGAAACCATTCAAAGTTTGCAATCAGATGCATTACATGCCTCTTTGAAAGTCATAGGTTTAGAGTAATCAAATATTAGCAAATGTTAAATAAAATCACCATACATTAATGGAGACCTACACTCCCTAGTTGATATCCTCAACCGAGCAAATGGTTCTTGTGTGATTCCTCCTTCAACACCCCATTCAGAAGCATGATTTTAATGGATTTTCTCTTCATTATTATGGTTTTGTGAGATAGCCAACTCTTATGAATGAATATGTGCTACAGAAATCCAATTCTATCTACAAATTTTGTGAATGGATGGGTGGCATATTTGGCACCATAATTTGATAATTATCCTATGCTAAGCTTTCATGACAAAAATGCCATAGATTTAAACTTTCTTGAGGAAAAAAATATGAGTTTTTTTGCTAAAATATGAATTTTAATTTAAACATAAGATTGGACTTGCATACAAAAGTTGATTATTTTGATGCATCAAAGGTTAGTATAAACTATGAGATGGGGTGGTTGATTTATTAGGTAGACTTTGAAAAAAATTAGGTTGAAAATTATTATTGAGTGGAAGATGTATGATGTTAGATGGCTAGAAGTTTGAAGTATGGGCTAAACATGGGCTTATACACTATGCCAAGTTTTACAACTAATTAAAATATGAGTTGGGTTCCATATATATATATATAATTGGTCACCCATGTGTATGTTGTGGCATACAAGAAGATAGCTCCTATGAGTGGTGAGCTTGCTAGGAATAAACTTGGTGTGGATGGTTTATGATCCGGTAGACATTTTTTAGTGGAAATTGAAGTGTCTCATTTTTCTCCAAAATTAGCACCATCAGAAAGAGTTCAGCGCCCTGATTCCAACGCAACTCGAACGGAGTGAAAAGGAGTCCGTTTGTGCAAGTTATGGCCAGTCAAACCTTCGGTCAAACTGGGATCAGGGGCGTCCAGAAGGCGAAAAAAATTAATCATCTCAGAAATTGACGGAATCAGCGTCATCGCGAAGAGCTCGTCGAGAGGAATCCGACAACGTTCATTTTATCAAAATCCGACGTCGTATGCTCGAGTTAGAAGCAGACAAACTTCAGTCAACTTGGAGGGACAGGGGATGACGTCATCATGCTGACGTGGCAGTCCGTACTATACGAACACATATGGGAAAATTATAACCTGACACGTGGCAAGTGACTCAGATAGTACGGACCAATCAGCAAGCGACACGTGTCCATCCGTACTGTCGACAAGGCATTCCGTACGCATGCGTGGCAGACAGTTGGTATCTAGTTGGCAGGTGACTTGGCATAGTCGGCGAATTAGAACTTGACACGTGGATGGCTAGTCAGCACCTTCGACCAGTAGCGTCCTGACACGTGGCACACAGTCAGTGGACGTCATCCTAGTCGGCGAACACATCGGCGGAGATCAACCAATAGGTGGATGACACGTGGCAGTCTGACTGTCTTCTGCTCATCTGCGGATTTCTTGGTTTGTTTCAACAAAATTGGTTTAGGGGATTCGCCCCCGAGATCTTCTCCCATGCACCTTGGCCGGTGGTTGGTAGCCATTGCACCCGCGAAGAGATGCCTAAACATACAATCCCACCGGTTGTCTTTATTGTTTGGATTTTGCGTAGTGAGTGGTAAAACGTGGTCGGCGGGGTTGGAACCGCCGACCACCCAACTAGCAAAAGGTTTAACCACCGATAAGCCATGCGATGGCTTTAATACTAAATTGGCATCGGTTGGTTTTCTCAACATTCTAAAACCGAATGCCTTAATTTTTTTAAAATCAAATCCCCTAATTTTTTGTATCAAAACAAACTATAATCCTTTTTAAAGATTAAAATGTAACCCCCAAAACTATAAAGCCCGAAAAGAAGAAAGATTGAAGGGCTCTAAAATATTCTTAAAGATTTATTATGTAAAAAGGGGGATATTTTTGAAGATTTTTATGTTATTAAGGGAGGATTATTAATGATTTTCCTATGTAAAATAAGGGAGATTAAGTTGTTTTAGGGAGATTGTTGAAGATTTCTATGTATTTTGGAGAGATAAGGTGGATTTGGAAATATTTTGTAAATCAATTGGTTAGTAACCAATTTGATCCAACTTTTTGTATTTAAAGGGGTGTGAGGTGAGAGTTGCTATCCAAGTTTTCTTTCAGGTGGCGAAGTCTTAAAGCTGTGGAGATAATCAAAAGAGAGGTCTTGTAGAGATTCCATTCTCGCACGTCAGAGCGCTGTTATGCTGCTGAAGTGCTTGGAGAATGATTGTGGTGCTTTGTAATTGATTTTGGAGTTAATCGGATTGGTCTCTCTATTGGAGTGGACCCGGAGACGTAGTCACATTTGTGACGAACTCCGTTATCAATTGTTTGCACTTCTCTTCTTCTCTCTTTCTTTCTCTCATTTCCTTCCTTTTTGTTATAATCACCTTGTTATTACTTTCATTCTGTTATTTCCTTAAGTTAATTTTGATTTAATTAACTTGAAATAATCATTGTAAAAGCATTGTAAAAGTTAAGCATTTAAATACTGCAATCTAGTCTAGATCCTATACAGATCAGTTTAACATATTTCTCCCACTTGAGATGTCTTCTATAGGCACAAACTCCTTTATTGATTTACGCTAGTTTGGAAAACCCTATATTATTTTCTCATTGAAAATTACATCCTCATTGTGAGTGGCATGTTTAGCAATGGGATCCCATAGCTAATAACCATATATCACCTCTCCACATCCAAAAAAGATACACCTTTTAGACCTTGTTTCTAGCTTGGTTCATTTTTCTAGTGGGATGTGAATGAAGGCCTCACAATCAAACATCTACAAGTAATCATATGAAATTATCCTTCCAAGCCACTTCTCCTCTAGAATCTCAAAATCCAACCAAGAAGATGGAAATCGATTAATTAAGTAAAGTGTTGTATTAACTGCCTCTACCCCCAAACTCTTTACCCAAACCTAAATTAGAGAGAATGTTACAACCTCTCTCCAAGATTGTTCTCTTCAACCTCTCAGTTGCATGACTTTCTTGAGGGGTGAAAGGAACAATTTTGATTCATTGAATAACATTATCTACACAAAAATTATTAAAATATGAGGAACAAAACTCTCCACTATTATCAAATTTTAAGCACTTAATTTTATGACTGGTGTAATTTTCAACAAGCATTTTAAAATTCTTGAACATGCTAAATACTTCAGATCCTCTTTAGCATATAAATCCAAACCTTTCTAGTGTAATCATCTAGGAAAGTAACAAAGTAATTACACCCACCAATAGATGCTACCTCCATCGAGCCAACAACATCCAAATGCACAAGCTCTAATGATCTTGTCTTCATGTCATGTACATTGGTATAGAAGTTGATTCTCCTTTGTTTATTGTAGATACAATGATCACATAGCTCCAAATCAATTGATTTTAAACCTTTAAGTTTATCTCTTTTATGCAAAATATCAAGGAATTTTCCTCTTATGCCAAATCTCTTAGCCACTATCCACAACTAGCATCATAGCTCCCACTTCAACATGACTATCTAGCACATACAAAGTGCCTATTTTTTTCCCTCTAGTAATCACCAAGGCCCCCTTTGTCACCTTCCACATGCTAGACTAAAAAGTGATGCTACAACCTTGAGCATCTAGTTGTCCCACAAAAATTAAGTTCTTTTTAAGTTATGGAATGTGTTTAACATCCCATACCAACCAACTATTTCCATTTTTAATCTCAATAAGACATTTCCTTTGTTGACAATCTTACAAGGTTCATCATCACCAAGATAAACCTTACCAAAGTTTCCCTCTTGATAGGTTTTTAAGAACTCTTGGCATGATGTAGCATGGAAAGAAGCTCCAAAATATGAATATATAAGACATATCCTTATTATAAGCTTCCCAAAAAGTATAATTTTAAATAAATTTAATTTAATTATTATATTTATTTTTTATTTCTTGTGAATGTAGGTTTTTCACCAAAAATCAAGCTCTTTGTTTTGCACGTGTGTAAAAATAGAATATTATCAAAAAAAATAATGAAAAATATCAGTGCACCATATATTTAATTCCTTGATCCAACCAAAAAAACAGAATTTCAATACATACAAAAAATGTTATGTGTTATATGGTCTACCTATGTCTGAATTGTAATTAGTTTGACTTCGAAACTTGATTAAGGAAAAAATATTCAATAAAACACTATGAAACCAATTGGAAGCACTAGATATTGTACTTACAAATCTAAATTCAAAAAATTTATAATTTTATCCTTCATGCAAAAAAAAATTATGTGTTATATGGTGAGTGTCACTCCTTGAAAATGGTGTTTACTAAAAAAACTAGTTTTTGAAGAAGATAGAAAAAAAGTACAATTTGATTCCAAAAATTTTGAAAAAAATATATTTAGAATCTCTAGACAAAATGTCACAAATCACTAGTTTGCATCATCTTCAAATTCCTCATAGTTTAGCCGCTATAGGTGTCTGAAATTGAAGATTTAGTTAGAAAAATCAGTTCAATGTCTACTTTGGCCAAAAATTGTAAACCACTATTGTGGGAACACCCCCATCCTAGCCACTTCTCCTTCAAAATTATTTACCCAAACCTACATTAGATCATGTTGTAAGCTCTCTCCAAGGCTTTTCTATTCAACCTCTCAGTTGTACCATTTTATTGAGAGGTGAATGGAATAATTTGTATTCTTTGAATACCATTATCTACAAAAAAATTATCAAACTCCAAGGAGAAAAACTCTTGATTGGAACAAAACTCTCAATCGTTATTAGTTTTTAAGCACTTAATTTTATGAATAATCTTATTTTCAACTAGTGCTTTAAAATTATTGAAAAATGCTAAATAATTCATATTTCCTCTTTAGCATACAAATACCTTTCTAGTGTAGTCATCTAAGAAAGTAAAAAAGTAATTATACCCACCAATAGATGTTACCTCTATGGAGCCAAAGACATATAATGCATAAGATCCAATGGTCTTGTCTTCATGTCATGTCCTTTGGTGGAGAATTTGATCCTCCTTTGTTTACCAAAAATAGAATGTTCACATAAATATAAAATAAATTTTAAACCTAGAAGTTGATTCCCTTTTAGAAAAAAATTAAGATCCTTCTTGCTAATATGGTCAAGCCTCTTGTGCCAAATATTTTTCCAACCATCATAGATCCCATTTCAGTCTGACTCTCTAGAACATACAAAGTTCCTAATTTGTTACCTCTTGAAATTACCAAGGCTCCATTGGTCACCTTCCAAGTGATTGACTTAAAAATGATGCTACAACCTTAAGCATCTAGTTGTCTCGTAGAAATAAGATTCTTCCTAACTTGAGGAACATATCTCACATTCTGCAATAACCAATTAAATTCCCTTTTTTTTTAATTTTAAAAACATATCTTCTTTACCTACGATGCCACATGGTTCATTGTTGCCATGGAAAACCTTACCAATTTTGTCTTCCTAACAGTTTTTTAAAACTTTCAGGCATGAAGTGGCTTGAAAAGAGGTGTCATAATCCAACACCCACACATTAGTTGTATCTTCTCCAATATATAAAACTAATTTACTTGCATTATCTTGATATATTGTAATTTACTTCATTTTCCTTTGATTTAATTTACACCTTCTTATATGACCAACATTTCCTTTTTATGTGGCCTTCCTTGCCACAAACCAACCTATTTTTTTGTCTTGGGATTTAGATCTATTGTTAGATTATATCTTCTTCTATTATAATTTATTCCTTGTTCTTAGGATCTCCCCCTGTTGTTGATTACTAAAGTGTCTGTTGATGAGGTACCTTGATTTTTCCTTATCATTTCCTCACTAAGAAGAATCCCAAAAATATCCCCAAAATTTAACATGCTTCCCTTCTTACTGCATATTGAGTTGCTAAAAACCATAACAACTCCTTCCCAACTATCAGGTAAAGAACACAATAGCAAGATACCATTTATTTATTTTTCAACTTTGATATTGGCATAAATTAATCGATTGATCAAAGTATTAAATCTATTCAAGTGGTGTGATACATTACTACCTTCCTTCATCTTCAAGTTGTTCGAGGTTGAAATCATCTCGTGCATATCATACAATCAATACCATAAACCTTTTACTATCTTCTCTATTGCAACATTAAAAAAAACATTATTGGACAAAGGGAGGATATTTTTTCTTGCTACCTTCTTTTCCAATTTTTCCCAATCTTCATCGAACATCGCATAAGGCTTCTTCAACTCTCCCTCTAGTGTAATTGAGAGGTTTTTGAATTAACAACACTTCTAGCTATAATTTCCATATTCCTGAGTTTTTGCTAGAAACATTTTCAATTTTTCTTTCCTCTATCTCCACTCAAATAGCCCCAACTCTGATACCACTTGAGTTTAGAGTGTAAATAGAATATCAATTAGCTAATAAAAATATAATAGTAATTAAATGCACAAAAATATAGATATAGAACAATTAAACACTAATTTGCATGGTTCACCAAAGAATGGCTACATCCATAGGAAAAAGAAGGGTATATAGCTCTTATTATTTTTAGTAGCTTGAATATAATTTTTTTATCAATCTCCAAATGAAAGATATAAGAAAATATATAATTTTCTCTTCAAGGAAAATGAAACATCATGAGAAGGGAAAGACGAAGAGGAAACAACTTTATATTTCACAACCAACATCATTCAACTCTATCATTGAACAATTTATATGTTTTAAGGATAGGTATATACGATAGGGAACAAAGTGTGTTGTTATCTAGAATCAATGAGATTTAGTATTGGACTACATCTCAATGAAATTGTATTGATGTGTCCCTTTCAATATCAATTATCATCAATGAGTCCCCCCTCCTTCCACCTCCTTTTCATGTGTTAAGGATTTTATTATTTAAATCATCTTGCAAATGGGGTAGCAAGTCAAGTGTTAAATTGTATTTGAGTGGAGTAGTATTGGGATATGTAACCTCTTAGAAATTAATGATGTTAAACCCTCAATGAGAATCATCTAAATGCAATAAATATTAAGTGATCATATTCATGAGAGATAGTTTCTCATGGATTGGTATTTTTTAAATATCAATAAGATTGATGCAAAAACTAAAAGATGTTCATAAATTATTAATAGATTTCACTCAAAAACTTTATAGTTGAACCTTGAAATCATAACGTAATAGTTAGAATATTAGAAATAAAGTTTTTAAAAATTGCCATTTAAAACCATTTGCTAGCAATATAAAAAAATGTATATCTTTGAGGTTAACTTCCAAAATATATCAAAATCAGACATGATGAAGAAGATAAATCATACATATATTTCATAGATTAAACCCTTTTAATTTCATTGCATAACTATATATGTATCCATGGATTAAAACCCCCTATATTTCATTGTCGATAATTGGGAGATAGTTGTTACAAAAGGAAAAATGAAATTGAGATTGAACATGGTCTTTCTTTTAGAAAAAAAAATTAGGATGTGTTATTATTACACACAATTACAAAAAGAACATGATGATATTGGAAATAAAAATGATTGAAATATTATTGAAAGAAAGTATTTATTTAAAGTAATTTATAGATAGAAATGGTTGTTATAGAATTGATATAAATGATATATATATTTTGATAATTAATATAAAAAAATTTGTAGGTATGGGGTATGCACAAGATCATCATGGAAAAAACAAGCCCTTAAGTGGCAATAAAATTTAGAAAAAATTAGAGTTAGGAAACTTGACATAAAATTTTGAATTTAAGTCATCTATATTATTTCAAAAAGATGTAAGAATATAATCTATAGCAAATTGAATGTAGTTTCTAAACTACTAGGTTTATTTTTAAAAAAAAGAAAATCTATTTGGTGAAAAGTTGAAATTTCAATGCAGTAGAACTTAAATTTTAGGGAAAAAATAAAGGGTATGTGCAGGATCATCGTGCAAAAAACAGGCCCCTTAAGTGGCAAAAATTCAAAAAATCAAGCTGAAACTTGACATAAATATTTGAATAAGTTATCTATATTATTTCAAAATATGTAAGAATAGAATTTGTAGAAAATTGAATTTAGTTTCTAAAATACTAGGTTTATTTAAAAATAAATAAAATCTATTTGGTAAAAATTTGAAATTTCAATGCGTAATACTTAAATTTCAGGAAAAATAAGAAGTAGGTGTCTGGTCTGACCACCCTAACCATAATAAAATGATAATATTTTTTGTAAGATTTTATATATAAGTAGAGGACTCATGTCTGGATGTGATGCATATTTTTTGTAATCTTTTTCCAAGTAAATAATTAATCATGAATTTTTATTACAACTTTTAGAAAATATAAAAACTCGGCCTGTTCTAACCACCTTAACTTGGTCAAAATTCATGAAATTTAATTTTTCTTTTTTAATCCTATAGTATGTGAAGCATAGAATGTGACATATGTTTTGGATTCAAAAAATATGATACCGCTTGAAAGTTATAGATGTTTTTCAATCAACCATCGATCAGGACTTTAGTTGTAATTCTAATAGAAAATGAATAATAATTATTTATTAAATTCAAATTAAATCATAATTTATATTTTTGGAAAGTTGAGAATCTCCTCTAAAACCCTTTTCGTTTCATTAATTTTGGGTTAAAAAGTCAGCCACATACCCTACAAATATTGCCACTTTTACGCACCATGATCCTCGCACATACCCTAAGAAGTAGGTGTCCAGATGACCACCCTAACCACAATAAAATGATAAAAAATTTATAATATTTTAGATATAAGTAGAGAGTCAAGGTCCCAATGTGATGCATATTTTTTGTAATTTTTTTCCAAGTAAATAATTAATTATGAATTTTTTATTACAACTTTTAAAAAAATATAAAAACTCATATGTTTGACCACCTTAACTTGGTCAAAACTTCATGAAATTCTTTTTTCTAAATCTTATATTATGTAGGATAGAATATGACGATGTTTTTGGATTCAAAAATGTGATACTGTTTGAAAGCTATAGATGTTTTTCAACCAGCCTATCAATTAGGACTTTAGTCGTAATTCAAAAAGAAAATGAATAATAATTATTTATTAAATTCAAAGTAAAGCATAATTTATATTGGTGGAAATTTGAGAATCTCCTTTAAAATCCCTTCTTGTTTCATCAATTTTGGGTAAAAAAAAATCATCAGCCACATACCCTACACATACCCATCATATCACCACTTTTTGGCCCATCATGATCCTGCACATACCCTATGGTTTTTCCACAATCCATGAATAATAGTAAATTCTTTTGAATTTAACTGTGTATACTATTTTCCATTGATGTTTCGAACCACACTCAATAGTTTGAAAAGTTGACGCAAAATATTATACATAGTTAAATCTAGAGATATTTACATTAAAAAATAGTTATTGTGATTGGTTTAGGTTATCTATCAAACTTGTTCTGCTTTTGGTCTAGGGGGGTATTTTTCTTTTTGTAGTTGATTTAGTTTTGTATTAGATAGATTCTAAATCGGCTAAGTAGACCCAACTATATTATTACCTTTTAGTAAATTATTTGTAATATAAGTGTGGTTCAAAATGTCGACATAAAATAGTATACACAGTTAAATCCAAAAACATTTATTAGTAAAAAATAGTTATTGTAATTGGTTTAGGTTATCTATCAAAAAATTTATCTATGTAGTCAATTTAATTTTATATAAGGTAGATTCTAAATTGGAAAAGTAGGCCCAAAAATATTGTTACCTTTTAGTAAATTATTTGTAATATAAAAAAGGTTATCAAGTATAGTTATTTTATTAATTTTTCATGTGGAATGGAAAATCTTGATATGTGTGATATATGCCACCATTTATTGGTTTTATATCTCTTGCAACATAGTTAGTGGATTGGCCATGTATTTTTATTTTTTATGATGATGTGTTTATGTCTTATTTAAATAATGGAGTATGATTCCTTTCCATCCACATTTTTAAATATGATGACAATATTTCTTTATAAGTTATATAATATACATATATTCATAAATAAAAGGATATTGATTTAGAATAAATAATGTTTTTTCTTTTTTTTAACCAAAAGTGGTAGCCCACTTGTAATTATATTAATTTAATTTAATACATATTGCTGGTTTAGGCAGACATACTGGCAGCAAAGAACCAACAAGAAAACCCCCAGTCATAGTCTGTGTAACAATTTTTACAAAAAATTATAAAGACCAAAAAAGTCATTTACAATTTTTTTCCTACCTGATACAACTGAACCTACCCGATACAACTTCACAAAATCCCCATTGATGACCAAGAAGCCCAGGCCAAATAAATTGACTCAATGCATAACATTATACCTTAAGCCAAAAAACAACCCATGACACTGTTACATTATACAATGTGCTAGAGAGATGCAAATTGGCTTCTGGCTCTTTGGAAGCCATTAGCCGAACTTTCTTCTATTTCCACATGTTTTCCAATATGCAGACGGTCATAAGATGGAACTATTTTGTTGATGTCGGGAACATAACAGTGGCATAAATTTCTTTTAACATCTTGTGAAGTGGCCGGGAGTTGTAGATCATGCATACAGACATGGCTTCTCAAAAATGAAATTGCATGGAACTTTCTTTTGAAAACATCAATTTCTTCCATAGAAATAGCCAGTCTATATTTTTTGAGAACCTGATATAAATGCACAGTAGTATCATGCATTGTTGACATTAACATGCCTTGAAAGATCTCTGCAAATCTCTTTTTATGAAATAAGAAGTGACGTGGAAACAAACCACCTATCAAGCTATCGCCCAATGTGAAGTCATACTATTGAACACTATTTAACAGGGCATCATTTTCCAAGTATGCACTAACAACAAACTTGTTAGAAATAGTCTCCAAAACATCAAAATTTTGAACTAGGTCCAAAATATTCGATAAAAAATAGAAAGCAAATTTGCACGAAAGATTATCCTTTGCAACTCTATATGTAAAATATCTTCCCCAATGATAACTTTGATGCAATTTAAAACTGATATGCATTTAAATTTAAATACCTTCTACAATTCATCCTTATCAATTGAAGCCGACAAGGGTTCCTCCCAAGGTTTCACTTTAACAGGAACTCTGTAATTGCAAACCTTAAAATCTACCAATTCCATACTCTCAAATTTTCCAGAACATTAATAACCAAGAGCAAAATTATTTGAAACAAATTAGCAGAGTAAATAGTATATAGCCAAACTTCACATTCGTACGAAGTAACCATTAGAAACAAAACTTCACGTTCACACAATGTAAACATTGGAAGACACCTAGTAAGGATAATACAGGTGAAGGATAATCAAGAGGACATTACAATTTTAAGCTTTCCATACTATAATGCCAACATTGTACTCTGAATGCCACAAATAAAATGACTTTATATCCTTCAGTAGCGAAGTACCTTTATAAACATCATGATAAGATTGATTTACAATTTTAGCAACACTTCAAACTGTGATATCCTTACTGGATACCCAATTTTCCATCAAATTTGTATTGCATAATGCCTTAGATAACCATGACAGCTTAGGCCACACATGTCAACATATGACATGAATTTTGAATCAATCCCTAAATCCTACCAACTTAACACAATAATTAGTAGCAGTACCCAACTAACGAAATAAGTACTAAGGCCACACATGCCATCGTATAGCATAGTTTAAATGAATCAACACAAAATCCTGCAAACTTATCATAGAAAAATTAGTAGTACCAAGTTGACAGAATATTACATGAAGATTCGACATAAAATCTAGCCCATATGCCAACTTGCATGTCAAATGCGTATAAACCATAGATGCCAAAAAGTACCACAACAACTAAAACTACACAATCAACATATGAAATCTTCAATCTTTGCAAACTTTCATGTCAAATGTGTGTAAAATATAGTTGCCAAAAAGGTCCATGACCACTGAAACTGCACAATCAACATATGAAAATTGCAATCTTGATATCATAATCATGAAATTGATGATGCAAAGCTAGCCGAAATACTTAAAAGAAACATTAAATCAATGAATGTTGAATATTTAGATGCCCTTTTTGTCATGATTAATTAAATCAAGTAAAATCAGGAATGTTGTAATATCAATGGGATCAATTGAATCACTAAGAGCTTTCTGGTTACTTCCCATATCTACTAAATAATCAACAACTTTATTACCTTCACGATATGTATGTGTAATTATTAACCTTTCTAGTTTATCAATTAAACACCAAACTTTTGAAAGCACATAATGAAGATTCTAGTTTTGAATTTTCCTCATTCTAATTGCATTGATTATAATTAGAGAATCCCCTTCTATATGCAATTTTGAAAAACCTCCTTCTATCGCCAGTTCCATACCCTATAATAAAGCTTGTGCTTCAGCATAATTGTTTGTGGCATTAGAAAAGAAAAAGGAATATGCTACTAGCACATCCCCTGATTCATTTCTAAAACATACTCCTGCTTCTGAGAGACCTGGGTTACCCTTAGAGGCCCCATCAAAATTCAATTTGACAAAACCCTTTTGTGGAGAGAGCTAAGAGACTAAGGCTCTATTAAATTTGGAGGTATCTTTTTTGAAATGGCTACCATCAAAAGGTAGTATAATAAATTTCCAACTTTTTAGAAGTGTAGTGTCCCAATTTGTAAATGAAGAATTTATAATCTTATCCTTTAAGACACAAGAATTTACCCCCTCTGAAATAGCTTTCTCATTTTTTAACAGAAGCACTTCAATTGAGGATTTGATTTTTCTGAAGATCCTCAAATTACGCTCCCACCAAATATTCCAGATTACAAGAGCATGAATGATAATCCATATGCATTGAAAAAAGATGTTTTGAATAAAACTGACCATGCTTGGAAAAGATCCCATAATATATTTGGTAAAGGGAAACAAATCTAGAGTCTATTTTGGAAAAAATTCCAACATTGAGTAGCTACTACACATCTGACAAACAGATGATCAACTATTTCAAGTTCTTCATCACATAAGGGACATTTGAAAGGGTCAGTAATTTTTCAGTTTTACAAGATGATCACTTGTCAAAATTCTTTTTTGTACAATAAGCCATACAAAACTCCTAGCCTTTGGAAGGACTTTATTATTCCAACAAAATTTGAATGCTCGCTAGGGTTCAAATGGTAAATTTGATTTTGATAAAATCGCATAACCTTCCTTAACTGAATATGAACCATCTTTTGAAGCTGACCATATTAATCTGCCAACCCTTGAAGATAGATAAACTAATCTATGTTTCATTGAATTATTAAACAATTCAATTTCATGATTACTTAATAAAGAAGCTAGTGGTGTTTTCCAAATTACCTTACCCGATATTGGATTCGATGACTCAACATAGTCCAATAAATTCTCCCCCAAGCATTAGATAGGATTTCTTTTGACTCCTGTAACTTTTGATTAGAACACAAAGGAAGCTTAGTTAACCATGAATCATACCAAAATTTAACACTTCTCCCATCATTTACTTCCCAAGAAGAATGCCATGTTATAAGGTTTATGTTGTTTATAATAAAGTTACAGATTGATGATCCCTTTGGAGGATCAACCATCGTGAAAATTCTAAGTGGGTTAGAGCTATCCAAATATTTTGCATCCAAAATTTTCACCCATTTAGTCTCTGGGTTTATGTACATCTTCCATGCAAGTTTTTCCCCAAAGGCTTTAATTCTCCACTTGAGATTATGAACCTCTGCGCCACCTTGACTTTTTCCTTTTGCCAGACCATCTAAGGAAATTAGAGGAATATTTTTTTTCGTCAATATTTCCTTTCCATAATAAGTTTCTTATTATCTTTTCAATTCCCAAAATAACAGAGGCGGGGGCTTTAAGAATTGATAAAGAGTAATTGGGGATAGATGATAAAACTAATTTTATCAGAAGAATTCTGCTAGCTAAGGATAGCCATCTAGCTTTCCATGCAAGAATTCTAAATTTTAATCTATCTATGAGCTTGTGCCAATAAAAAGGTTTATTCGAACCTTTAAAGAATGGAATACCCAAATATGCACAAGGTAAGTCTGCCTCTTGGAAGCCTAAAAGTCCAACAATTTTCCTTTTCAAAACATTAGGGGTATTGAAAATATAAACTTTAGATTTAGCCTCATTTATCTTCTGACCCGAAACTACTAAGTATTTATCCAATACTTCTTTAACCTCCTGTGCCTCCTTTAATGAAGATTTATTAAACAATAAGGTATCGTTAGCAAAAAGGTTGTGAGTAACTGAGATTAAAGAATTTGGAATTTGCACACCCTGCCATTGATTTTGAGAGTGCCTGAATGTAATATATCTACTTAATGCTTTAGCCATAATTATAAATAAAAATGGCAAAAGTGGATCACCCTGACGAACACCTTGCGAAGAACCAAAAAAACCCACTGGAGTCCCATTTATTACTATAGAGAATTTTTCCCTTGAGAGACATGATCTTACCCATTTCCTCTAATGCAAAGAAAAACCAAATTTTAATAGTACCAAGTTCAGAAATTCCCAATTTACTTTGTCATAACCTTTCATCATGTCTAATTTAACAATGAATCAAGGAAGTCATGATGTGGTTATTGAATGTAGAACTTAATGAGATATTATTGCCCCTTCATGAGTCTCTCTTCTAGGTATAAATCCTCCTTATTCAGGAGAGACAATTTTGGGAATAAGATATTGTAATCTCAAATAGATTGCTTTTGTGAAAATTTTATATATAGTATTGCATAAAGAAATGGGCCTGAATTCAGTAAATGTTTTAGGATCCTTGAATTTGGGAATTATAGCTATGTTAGAATCATTAAACTATTTTAACATAAATCCCATTCTTCTTGACTCTTCTAGAGCCCAAAGCAATTCAACACATATAAAATCCCAGCAAAGAATAAATAATGTTTATTTAGATATTATTATTATTAAAACAAATCAAATTTAACTTTCAAAATCAACTTATCAAATAGTATTAATATCTTTATTTTATTTAATCTTCATATGAATCAAATTAAGTTGAAATAAATTGTGATGCACTAGACATATTGGAGAAATTTACAT
Source organism: Sequoia sempervirens (assembly GCA_007258455.2). Classification (NCBI taxonomy): domain Eukaryota; kingdom Viridiplantae; phylum Streptophyta; class Pinopsida; order Cupressales; family Cupressaceae; genus Sequoia; species Sequoia sempervirens. The sequence continues at coordinate 357,041,915 of VDFB02047230.1, forward strand.
GTAACTTTTGAAATAGACTATGCTAGTCACTCTCTAAGTATGTATGGATCACCTACATAGCAAGAAACATCTCATTCTTTCTCTATTCTTTCTCCTCTTTCTTCTCCTTTTCATTGTTGTCTTTATATGCAAATATCAAAAACATTAAGTTAAACCTTCCTCCAAAAAGGATTTCATGATATCCTTTGGATTGATAAATAAACTTTAGTGGTCTTTACTATGTGTAGGAGCTGAAAATTAGCTTTATCCCAAGACCATGTACAAAAAAATGAAAACCTTCCATAAGAGAGTATGCGAGAAATGAACTTGCTTGATATTAAGATCCTTAAAATATGATGATGATGTATCTTATAAGAGAATATGTAATGTTCTTATCTAGACAAGGTGTGATCAAGTACCAAACATTAAATGAATAGTGTCATTATTAAATGACATGAACCATCATTAAATGACCTAGGACTCTAATATTTAATAAAATATAAAAAGATAAAATCTTATCTAAAAACCTTAATTATTCCTAGGGGCCGGGTGCAAAAATTTAGGGAGCCAAAAAGTGGCCAAAATTTTCACTGTCATTTTTTCTTGCCCGCAGCCAACAAACCATCTCATTGTATGCTTACATTCTAGAAGCATCAAATATTGCAATTTATTCATCGAATCTTTGTTAGGATTCCACCACATCAATGACAAGGTCAAATAAGTAAGTATTGTTTATTTTTTTTATTTTTTGTTAAATAGGTAAATTTAGGTTGTTTTTGATGTTCACTTTTTAATTTGTAGGAGTTGATAATCCTCCTCAAAATCCTTCTCCTTCTCATGAACAAGCACATGAACAAAATTCTCAACAAACATAGTAAAAAATTCCTCCAAAAATTCCTCAACGTCCTCTTGGTACTTAGTAAAATTTAATGGGGCAAATTAAAAAAAAATAAAAAAATTAAAGAGTTAATCATGAGGTTGAACAATCCTGTAAGTTAAACCTTGGAAAGAAGCACACTTGTAAATTCACTTCAAGCCATGTTAATAGATGTAAACACAATTAGCAAGAAATTAAGTGGTTGGGTAGATAAGAGGCATGATTGTAGGAATTTTTATGCAGATAAATGGTTTGCTTCCTTCTTGCTACATATGGCCAAAATCATAAAATAGGTGCTTTCCAACAAAATATGGATGCTTTTAAAAAATATTTCAAAGCATAATAGTAAGAAATAGCATAGACAAGGTAGTGAGTAGTTTTAAAAAGTGCCTTGAAGAAAAGTGGCCTCATGGTGATGGAATGCCATTCCATCACCATGAGACCATAGATCTTTGAGGTATTTTTTCAAACTACTCACCACCTTAAGAATAGAAACCAAGCCTTTAGCCAAAATTCCCCTCCAAATCCTTGTCAAGGTCCTCATCCTCATCCTCAATTTACCAATCCATGGAAGTTTCCACCTCTTATTCCACTTGTTCATATCCCCACCCCTCCCTCTTCATGTCATGATCACCCTCGATCTCATAACCAAGACCACACTATACCATCCACCCCATCCTAGCATAATACCATAGAGAAGGCAATGAACTATTTGAAAAAATGCCTCAAAGAAATGTGGTCTCATGGTGATGCAATGCCATGACACATTTTTTTTTTCATGGAATTCCATCACCATGAGATCGCATTTCTTTGAGTAATTTTTTCAAACAATTCTCTACCTTCTCTATGCTGCCACATTTTTCATACATGTCTATCGAAGCATTTTATTAGTTCACCACCTTGCTGCACTGGATAAAGAAATATATAGTTTTTTTTAATTCAAGGGGTAAACGCTTTTGACCGGAGCTATGAACCGGATACAACCATTCAACAATACCACCCCAACGGGGTTTGAACCTTGGTGGCAAGAACAACAATGCCACCTATAAACCATCACACCATGCCAATACCGGAAAAGAAATATATATTTCAATAAGTACTATTTTTTTCATTATCTCATACATTATAAGCCATGACGTGCATCACTATTGTAGTTTTCATGATTGAATAATATGTTGTTTTATTTTCAGATGTTGCAAGCACAAACACCTCTAGATGTTCATAGGGAAATGGAGCTTGGTGTTTCTTTTTCTATAGACTCCTCAATGCCTCCCACAAGTGTATGAGGTAGATTACTAAATTTTAAATTACATTTTTTGTTATAGTTGTTAGTTATTGAAAAATAAAATGATTATTGATTTATAGTTTAATTTCTCTTTGGATGGTTTCTATAGGGCTTCAACATGCCACAACATTAGCATGTGAATATTCCCTAGGGGAGAGTGATCATCTAGTGGTAGTAAGTGCTTATTTTGTTAAATATATCATTTTTTATAATTTAATTTCTATATATTAATGTTGTTACTTCTTATTATAACAAATAAGGCTTGATCAAGAACTAAACCCTAGGAGGAGCACTAGGAGCATTCCTCAACATCAAAGTAAATGAGTGATAGAATTATCACCATCCGACCAACTAGCAAAGGGAAAGAGTTTGTTTTGAGAGCCTGGAGGGCAATAACTTTTGATTTCAGGGCCCTTTTTTGTATGCCTATATTGTTATTTTGTATATATTTTATACATAAATAAACATATATTGATGTATACCTACATGGATATTTGGTTAATACAATTCCTTTTTATCAATGGTGTCCATATTTACATTATAAATCCATGGTTTAGTAGATATGAGTTACATGTATTCAAGTGTATACTTTACAACTTACGCATGTTTACTTCGTGACTTACATTTTTTCATGCATATACCTTGTATTCATGCATATAATTTTTATTAATTTTTATACTATGTATTCATTTGTATACTTCAAGGCTTACATGTATTTGAGTACTTATGCTTCACTTATTCACATGTATGATTCACTTATTCACATGTATACTTATTAATTGGTTAGCCCTAGCATTGTTCATTGTTGTCCTTCATGGTTTGTCTTGAATATTTATTAATTGATGCTAAACAACTTTATTAGTTTATGCTAAAAAACTTTAATATTTCTATAAATGATTCACTAGCGATTTATCATTTACTTATGGGTATGTGCAGGATCATCATGGGAAAAACAGGCCCTTAAGTGGCAAAAAAATTTAGAAAAATCAGAGTTAGGCAACTTGACATAAAAATTTGAATAAGTTATCTATATTATTTCAAAAAATGTAAGAATAGAATCTGTAGAAAATTGAATATAGTTTCTAAAGTACTAGGTTTGTTTAAAAAGAAAAAAAAATCTATTTGGTGAAAATTTGAAATTTCAAAGTAGTAGTACTTAAATTTCTGGGAAAAAATAAGTAGGTGTTTGTCTAACTACCCTAACCACAATAAAATGATAATATTTTTTTATAAAATTTTAGATATAATTAGAGGACTCATGTCTCGATGTGAAGCATATTTTTTGTAATTGTTTTCCAAGTAAATAATTAATTATGATTTTTTTATTACAACTTTTAGAAAGTATAAAAACTTGTATGTCTGACCACCTTAACTTGGTCAAAACTTCATGAAATTCAATTTTTATTTTTTTAATCCTATATTGTGTGAAACATAGAATGTGACACATGTTTTGGATTCAAAAAATGTGATATTGTTTGAAAGCTATAGATGTTTTTCAATCAACCTATCAATCAACACTTTAGTCGTAATTTGAATAGAAAATGAATAATAATTACTTATTAAATTCAAAGTAAAGCATAATTTATATTGGTAGAAAGTTGAGAATATCCTTTAAAAACCCTTTTCATTTCATTAATTTTTGGTTAAAAAAAAGTTGTCAGCCACATACCCATCATATTGCCACTTTCTGGCCCATCATGATCCTGCACATACCCTTATGTGTTAATTCAATATGGAATCCAAGGAAGAATTTAAAAGGGATAAAGCTTGGACAAGAGGGAAGATAGGTATTCATAGTGTAACCTATTGTACCTTCTATATACAAACCTCTAATGGCTCTTGTATGCTTTTCTATTCCATTTTCTACTTTCCATATCCCATTTTCATAGGTGGATCATCACTTCTCTCAATTTTTTTTATTTCTGCTATTCTAGGTCCTCACCTCCACTTGTGGTATCCTCCACTTGTGGTATTGTAAAATAAGAACTAGTTTGTGGTGGGAACCTACTAATATTCAAAGGATTCATTAGTTTTCTCCTTAGTTGTCTTGGGTGATTTTATTTTTTCTTGGCTAGTTGAAATGTATTTGATAGTTAATTTTGCGGAGATGGAACCTCCAATTCTTTGCAGTAGGACATTTTAGGTAGATTCCTCTTCAATAAGAAATAGAGTTAATTATTTATTTTCTTTTTAAATACTCATGGGAGTGGGGTGAGGATTCTTTAAAAATATATATATGGTTGAGTATATGCATAGGTTGTGAGTTATTCTAACGCCAAATCTACCTATGTAATTAGCTACTTGGTTTGGAAACTTGGAGGTTTTGATTTTTAATCATTTTTCATCATGAAATGATATTATTGTTGTTTCACTTACTTGGATCTGAGGATTTTTGAAGTGGAGGAAGAGGTAGCATTGAAATGATCCATCTCATATATGTCATCCCATTTATTACCCAAGGAAACGTGACTTGGTTTATCCACCATGTGTCTAACTTCTTGCCCATATTTTCACCAATTACTTATTCTATATTTGGTTCAACCTAGCATCTTCAAAGAATGAATTTTTCAATTATAGGTGATATGCAACAAATTCTTTCTAGAACATTTTATATGATTGTGAAGGAGTAGGAATAGCGGTTGTAATATCCCATGTATCAACATATATTTATACCTCTTCTTTGGGCTATTTTTAGCTTCTACTTATGGTCGAGGCTCTAGTGTGAACTTATTAACGTATTTTTTCATGATTCTCTTTAGCTAGGTCATAAGCCACAATGTGGGCTCATATTTCAATTGACCCATGATTAGGCTTAGCTATAAATGCTTCAATTTTTTCTATAATCTTCAAAATTTTCCTCTTTAAAATAACCAAATTATTGCAAGGGAAAGAAGGATAATTAAAAACTTTCTTTCCCTTGCTAGACTTAAGGATTATCATATAATCTTTTAAGAGTCAGGTGGCCTTCTGATTTGTGACTAGAACCATAATAGGAATAAGAAAGTTAAATACTAATATTAATAATAATCAATTCAATGTATGGGATCCACATAATAATTGTATCATAATCTATTCGAGAATGAAAAGGTTTAGGATTTCCTTAACTATTTTGGCACCTATATTTTTTATCTCTTTCATGCAATCATATGCTTTTGGTGTGGAAATCTCAAACTTGTCAACTATCATGTCAATCTTTATCTTTTCCTTTGTTTTTCATGCCATCATAAGGGATTGAGGTGGTTGAACATAGATCAGAGTGATTTAGCATGTTTGGGTGCAAAAGAGGACCATGTATAGCATAAATGTGCCCATTCAGACCTATTATAATAGTTTTTTTGGTCATATGAGTTGCAAAATGAAAGTTTCACTACTTTGCAACTTTACATTGCTTGTATTTGATAACTTTTTCCTCAACTGAAAAGTCATCACCATGGGAAATGACCTCTAAAATAGTAAAAAATGAGAGGTTATTGTAGAGGGGCCCAATACTATCCTATAGCCTTCGATGAACAGTTTTCAAGCATCATGGTTTCCAAGTAATAGCTTGTCAAAGATTGCAACCATTTTTCACTTTGGACTCGTAAGGGACCGAGCTAGTTGAACATAGCTCTGAGTGATTTAACATGTTTGGGTGAGAAAGAGGATCATGAATAGCATAAACGTACCCATATGGACCTATTGGAATAGTCTATTTGGTTTTTTAAGTTGCAAAATGAAAGTTGCAGGTCACTTTGCAACTTTACATTACTTGCATTTGACAACTTTTTCCTCAATTGAAAAGTCATCACCATGGGAAAACACCTTCCAGATATGAAAAATTGAAAGAGGTTATTGTAGAGGGTCCCAATGTGATCCTATGGCCTCAAACGGATAGTTTTTAAGTGTAACAGTTTATGAGTAATATCCCATCAAAGATTGCAGCCATTTTGCACTTTGGACTTTTAAGGGATCGAGCCAGTTGGACATAGCTTGAAGTGATTTGGTGTGTTTGGGCACAAAACAGAACCATTCATAGTGTAAGCATACCCATTCAAACCTATTGGAACAGTCTGTTTGGTCGTATGAGTTGTAGAATGAAAGTTGCCCCACTTTTCAACTTTACACTACTTACATTTGACAACTTTTTCCTCAGCTAAAAAGTTGTCACCACGGGAAAACACCTCCAAGATAGAAAAAACAAAGAGAGGTTATTATATATGGGCCCAACACAATCTCATAGCCTCTAACGAAGATTTTTTAAGTGTCATGATTTTTGAGTAATATCCTATCAAAGATTGTAGCCATTTTACACTATGGACTCTTAATGAATCAAGCCAGTGGAACATAGCTTGGAGTGATTTGGTGTGTTTGGGTGTGAAAGAGGACCATTCCTAGTGTAAACATACCCATCTAAACCTATTGGAACAATTTGTTTGGTTGTACGAGTTGAAAAATTAAAGTTGCACCACTCTGCAACTTTACACTACTTGCATTTGACAACTTTTTCCACAAATGAAAAGTTGTCACCATGGGAAAACACCCACAAGATAGAAGAAACCAAGAGATATTATTGTCGAGAGGTCAAACACAATCTTTTATCCTCTGACGAAGAGTTTTTAAGCATCACAATTTTCGAGTAATATCTCGTCAAATATTACAACCATTTTGAACTTTGGACTCTTAAGGGATCGAGTCAGTTGAACATAGCTCGAAGTGATTCAACATTTTTTGGTGTGAAAGGGGACCATTCCTAGCATAAAAATACCCATACAAACCTACTAGATTAGTCTATTTTTTCATATCAGTTGCAAAAAAAAAGTTGTACCACTTTGCAAATTTACACTGGTTACATTTGACAACTTTTTCGACAACTAAAAGTCGTCACCACGAGAAAAGACCTCCTAGATGGAAAAAACTGAGAGAGGTTATTGTAGAGGGTACCAACATGAACTCGTAGCCTCTAGTAGAGACTTTTTAAGCATCATAGTTTCTCAGTAATAGCCTGTCAAAGATTGTAGTCATTTTGTGCTTTAGACTATTAAGGGATCAAGTCAGTTAAACGTAACTTAGAGTGATTCAATGTGTTTAAATACGAAATAGGACCATGCCTAGAATAAACATACCTATCTAAACCTATTGGAACATTTCATTTGGTGGTATGAGTTTCCAACCATTTTGCAAATTTACACTACTTACATTTGATAGCTTTTTCCTCAACTAAGAAGTCATTACCATGGGAAAATGCCTCCAAGATAAAAAAAACCAAGAGAGGTTATTGTAGAGGGTCTCAACATGATCCCATAGCCTTAAATGGAGACTTTGTAAGCACCATAGTTTTTGATTAATAGCTTGTCAAAGATTGGAACAATTTTGCACTTTGGACTCTTAAAGGATTGAGTTTGTTGAACGTAGCTCAGAGTGATTCGGCATGTTTGGGTGAAAAAGAAGACAATAATAAGTGTAAACGTACCCATTTGTACTTATTGGAACAGTCTGTTAGGTCATACAAGTTGTACAATGAAATTTGCACCACTTTGCAACTTTACACTGCTTGCGTTTGACAACTTTTTCCTCAACTAAAAAAGTCATCGCCATAGGAAAACACCTCAAATATAGAAAAAACCAAGAGATTTTACTATAGAGGGTCCCAATTCCATCTCATAGCCTTAGATAGAGAGTTTATAAGCATCAAAATTTTTGAGTAATAGCCCATCAAAGATTGCAACCATTTTGCACTTTTGACTGTTAAGGGATCGAGTTGGTTGAACATAACTTGGAGTGATTTGGCATATTTGGGTGTGAAAGAGGACCATTCCTAGTGTAAAATTACCCATTCAAACCTGTTGGAATAGTCCATTTAGTCATATGAGTTGTAGAACGAAAGTTACACCACTTTGCAACTTTACACTACTTGTATTTGACAACTTTTTCCTCAACTAAAAATTCATCACCACAGGAAAACACCTCCAAAATAGAAAAAATTGCTTAAGAGGTTATTAGAGAGGGTCCCAACGCAATCATGTAGCCTTAGACAGATAGTTTGTAAGTATCATGGTTTCTAATTAATTGCCCATCAAATATTGTATCCTTTTTGTACTTTGGACTCTTAAGTGATTAAGTCAGTTGAATGTAGTTCAAAGTGATTTGAAATGAAGGGCTAACCTACAGGGTTCCTAAAGACACTTGATGTCACATGAAAACCTACATCAACCTTGAAAAAATTCCTTTGAATTTGGATATCGGAGAGAAACATTTTCTTTGAAGCTAGCAACAACCACTAACATGCCTTTGTATTATAAAAACTGATACCTCTTGAATTTGTATAGTGGTAAGACTTATACAACCACTAATATTTTCCTTATACTATGAAGTGTCCTTTCTTCCTTCTATTGACTATCATTTGTATGAATATTCTCTAATATTTATACACAACTCATTATCTTTAAGACCTAAGGACTAACCTCTTGAATCTTTATGAACTATCTTTCCTCATGTAATCGCACTCCCTTTAACTAAGTTCTACAACCTTTTTTGCAATCTTCCATTAATGACCATCTTCAAACAACTTCAAGTATGCCCTTATAACTCTTGCTCTTAAAATCTTGTGTCTGTCATGAGATTGCTACGCCTTTTATGACTGTGATCATGCATAACTCATAAAAAGTAGTACTTATGAGGATGAACAATACAATATAGGTTAGCATTGTGGGTCACTCAAGGGTACATTTAGTAAGGAGAAGTTGGAGGTAATCTTACGTAGAAATGTATGGTTAAAGTATAATTTCTCCTACACCTCAATCAACATAATATAGTGTACCTATTGCACCTTTTATTTGATATAGCAACATGAAATCATACAAAATGAGGCAAGAATCACCAATGAGATCATGATATGATTAGACACAATCAAATAAGAATGAATACATAAGAAATAATATTTTTTAAGCTAACAAAGCATGAAAAAAATTCATACAATATTTCCTATCTATAATGTTTGTAGCTATCCACTTCTTCAACATGATAGAATGGAAGAATAAGTAAATATCAAAATAAAGGCTTCAAGTTAAAGAATTGGTAAGCTAGTGGGTGAAATTTCACCTAATTAGCAAGGTAGTGGGTGAAATTAGCAAGGTAGTGGGCTGTTTGAAAAAACATCATTGTGAGACCCTATTTCTTGGACGCATTTTTTCAAACAGCCCACTACCTTGTCAACTCGGTGAAATTGGAAACCTAGTGGGCTGTTTGAAAAAATAGGTCCAAGAAATGGGGTCTCATGGCAATATACATCACCAAATTTCATCGAATTTTACATCACCGTGAGATCCCATTTCTTGGGCCCATTTTTTCAAATATCCCACTAGGTTTCCAATTTCGCCAAATTGACAAGCTAGTGGGCCCACTACCTTATATATGCTACACATTGAACCAAAACACATAATTTGGACAATATTCATATGCAAAATTTGAACCAAAACATATGTACAAACTTGGAACCAAAACATATATAAACTTGAAATATAAAAATGAAAGGTATAAGTATCAACTAATATTGATGTGCATACTCTAAATTTTAATACAAATTAATGTGCATACTTACAAATTAATCCAATGAACCATCTAAGTCTGCTCTACTCTTTATTGTGTCAAGTATTGCCTCATGGTCAGACTCACACACCTTCCTTAAGGTCTTGTTCAAATTTCTACCCCCATATTTGATCAAATGAACATTGGATGGCATTGCAAGGTTCGAGTAATGAAGAATCTTCTGATGCATGTCAAAGTCTTGAAACAACGAAATATTAACACTCTTATGTGGGTACCTTCTAAGCCACATTCTAGTAACAACCATTGAGCCTATAGGGTATTGAGCCTATAAGGTATTCCATATTTTCTCCATCTATAACTAGTGCCTCCAATTTATTTTTGGCCTCAACACAATGACATAAGTAATAATTGATTCCCTCTTCATTGTCTTCATCTACAATAACTGCATAAACATTCCCTATATTGATATGTGTAGTAAATTAGATGGAATTAGTCAACATTACAAATACACTACAAAGTAAGATAACAGTAGGAATTTCAAAAAATATGCAAGTAGATATATTAACTCATTGAACTAGATCTAAAATGTGGTCAAAGTCAACCAAATATTCCATCTATGCTAGTTCCAATGTCGTCAGAGGTCGATACATGTGAAGTTGGCTAAGATAACTTAACTACCATTCGTCAACCCACTCCTTTGACTCACACTGATTCTAGGCTTGAATTATACATGAAGAACAAAAGCATGTCATCATCCATGTATGGATATTCCATGAACCTACATTTGAGCTTGAACCGTTGTTTTTTGGCTCTTAGGATTTCTCTAACTCTTCTAGGGTTTTTAGCTAAAAGGAGAGAGCTTAGGCCAAAAGTACTAACGATTTCATTCAAATTATGTTATCAAGGAATGTTGTCTAAACAAAATAAAAATAAGTGATTTAAATGAATGAATATGAATGCAAAACTAAGATTTAAACTATGTTTGAAAACACACTATGATGTGCAAGTAGTGAACTAAATGAAGAAATAATGTAAAACAGAAAAAAGTGAGATGAAACAGAGTGCACCTGGGCAATGTTTGATGATTCAGGAATGTTGTGGATGCTGAATGGAATTACTAAAATTTCACAATGGGACTCATTCACCCAAGGTACCGAATTAGTGCTCCTACTGGTGAAAAAGTGACAAAAATTGGTTTCTGATGGTTAGGATTCAGAATCTAACGAAATTCAGATTTTCAATCCTAACGTGGGACTCATTTGCCACTAATGGTGAATCAGTCCTCTCCCAAATTTATGAAAAATCAAGAGACAACTCTACAACATTAGATCTGGAAATATCTACTTGTTGGGTTGCCGAAGTCAATTATGCAAGAAACAGACAAAAAACCTTCTCCAAGCTTGAAATAAACTTGACTTGACTTGAAGCACCTAGTTGAGTTGTAAACCAATCTTCAACACCAAAAAGCTTGTTAAATCTACGTACCTAGGTCTACAAACACATATGCCATAGGGGAAAAATGATTGAGGGTTAGCAAATAAGGGTTTTCCTTGGTCAAATCCCACTTTGATAATCAAACCCTTAATAAAATAATAGAATGAAAGAGAAAGATAAACTAATAACATGCAAATGCTATCAACTAACCAAACCCTTGATGATGCAAGTTTGAAATGATGTTAACGACTACTCCAAAGTGCTTGAATATGGCTTGAATTGATGTTCTAAAATGCTTGAATGATGTATGAATGTTGGAGGATTGTATGAGATTATTAGGAGATTATTAGGATATTGGAGATTGGAGATTAGAGATTGAAGAGGTAAAATGAGATAAAAATAACATATTTATACACACTTGTGCCTTAGTTAACCATTCATACCTCATCATAGGCCGACATCAAGTTTTTTTTAATAAAAACCCAAAAGGAAATTTTAAATAATTTCAATTTGGAGCCAAGGGGGGACTCATTCGCCACCCATGGTAAATGGATCCCACCTAGGACCTAAAAATATGTGTCAAGACTTAAGTTGTATTTAATGTTGTTTGTCAAGATAATATTCAAAAATACACTTAATTAAAGCATATGAGGGCATAAAGGGGTAAAATAAAGCATAAGAATAGGATAAATAGTGAATATGTGCCTATAAAAGCATGGAATCTTTTTACAAGACTTTGCAACACTTCAAAATAGGACATGTTTAGTGATGAAATGGTGATTTTTAGGTAAATTGTAATGAATAGAGTGTAGAAGAATGTAGAAATGTCTTACAACACTTCACAAGGCGTCATTATTTTAATTTTAGTACCTAAATATGCATGTTCAGGCCATGTCACAACATAAAATCAGAGAAAAGTAGATCAAACACCATGAAACAAGACCTAAAAGGCCATGAAAATGACAAGGGGTCATTTTTCTATGGCACATTTAGCCCCCACTTTAGTGATAGGATGAACTTGCTTCAAACTCACACTAAAGTAGCCATGAACATTGAGAGGAGGGTTCAAATGCACTTACGTTAGCAACATGGAATAACAACGATCAAGAGGGATGATCAAGCCCCCAGGATGAAGATCCCATGGCAAACTAACCATAAGAACAAAGAAACACACAAGTGTTGAAATGAATCAGATGAAGCTTTGATTGACAATCCAACTAGTTGTGGATTAGATATAGGTGGATTGTTTGAAAAAGAGAATGTGTACTCACTCTGGGGTGATAGAACACATAGTGATCTACCAGGTGAGAAGGCCCAAATGTACTCACTTTGGGGCCACAGAACTTCTAGTTGTCTACGGGGTGAGAATGCACAAAAGGTAAGATACATACACTACTTGGTATGCACTCACAAACACACAGGTGGATATGGAGAATATTCATGCCACTAGGTGGATTTCCCATTAAACCATACTAAATTTATACCTTATGATAACTTTAACAAGATGCCACAAGGAAAAAAATGTTATGAACACAATGGAAGGTACCTCAATCATGCAAGTTTCATTATGCAAGGTGGAAAAAGGTGTAAAATGCAAAGATGTAAAAATGTAAAGTGTAAAATGTAAAAGACGTTCGAAGGAGTCTTGTTCAATTCATGCAAGGTCAATCACTTAGGTAACATTATGTCTAATGTCTCTAAGAGAGGACCAATCAAATAATAGTATATTCACAACTTAGTGGATGTAGTGCATCACATCCAGCCACCAAGAGGAATGTAATATGCTAAGATAGTCACACTTATGGAGGACATCATACCCAATGTCATCCATAAAGTGATGAACACATCATATAAATGACAAGGCTACACTAGGAACCAAGAATGCAAATGAATTATGGTAATGTATGACCCCCACTTAAAAGGAATTGCTACAAATCATTTTGTGAGCAATTACTTTAAAGTAATGAAGGAAAGAAAATGAAAAAAGAAAACAAGACATGAGAGACAACTTGGAAAGCCTTATGCCAAGTCATATGTTTTGAAGTTAGGTTGCGTCATGTCAAGAAAAATGAAAGACAAAGAAAGGGAGTTTCCCCTTAGAAAAGAAATCACACCAAACACATAAGGGATCTATGGATTTTGGGTTAGTATGTTCGTTGTTGCAATGTGTGTTTATGAAAGAGCACATTATATTCATCATTCCCCAAAGTACATAGAACTGGAAGAATGACACAAAGAGAGCGAGAAGAAAAGAAAAATAAATATTTTGTTGTGGGTCAACATGGAAGATACATTATGGTCTCAATGCTTTGCATCATCCCGAAAATGAGAACACAAGTGAAAAGAAAGGAAAAGAAAAGGTGAAAAAGCTTTTGGGTCAACATGAAGGAGAAATTTTGGTCTCAATGCTTTGCATCATTCCCAAAAGGAGAACACAAAAAAAAAGAAAAAAATACAAGGACCTTTTGGGTCAACATGGAAGAGACATAGGGCGTCTCTGCACTTTGCATCATCCCCAAAAAGGAAAACACAAAACAAAGGAAAAAAAAACAAAATAAGCTTTTGGGTCAACATGGAAGAGACATAGGGAATCTCTACACTTTGCGTCATCCATAAAAAGGAAAACACAAAACAAAAGCAAAAAAGTGAAGATACATGACATATAGAAGAATAGAGATACAGGGAGAAGAAGTGTGCAAAGAGAGAGAACATCAAACACATGATATAGGGGAACAAAATATGCACATGAAAATAAAAATAAAAAGAGAAATACAGAAAAAAGGCTAGCTAGGTGAATGTGAGTCAACCATCTAACAAGTCATCTGCCTCCCAATCATGTTCAATGCAATGCAAGGGAAGTTGACTGTCCAAAGGAAGAATTGCAAGTTTTGAAATAGGAGTTGTACCAAGTTCTTCACTTGGTAGAGAAGATTTATCTTTTAAGCTCATTATAGATGAAAATAAAGATTTTAAATCATTATGCAAGTCTTCATCTATTTTTTCTATCATTGTGTCATCATCATCATCAAGATTAATTACAAAAGGAGGACGAAGAGTGATTTATAAAGATGGATGTATCAAAAGTTGTGGTTGTTGTGATTGTTGCATTGGACTATCTTCTGGAAAGTTGGGAGAAGGAGGGTGGTCATCTATTACTTATGTCAAAAGTGGAGGTTGATTTTCTTTATTTTCTTCCATGTGAGATTGACGAGCAAGGAGATGACGATGATGCCTATGTTCCCTAGCACTGTGATTTCATTTAATTTAGTTTTGGAGTTGTTGAGGTGCAAGAGTGGATTGAGTCATCATAGGTTCTTCTTCTTCCAAAAGGGGAAGAACAGAAAAAACTACAGAGGACGGGTCAACCACTTTCACTTTGGCTTTAAAAACTTGTTTAATACAAGGAGGCATGGAAGTATTTGTTTCATTTTACGATTGGTAGGAAGTATCTATGGGTGGTTATTCATGAGGTTATGTGGTTTACTCAATGCCATACTTAGGTTGAAGCATGGTTTCATCTATGATAGGAGGTGAGGAAGTAGACGGGGATGTGTTATGAAGAGACAATTCAACTATCATTTTGGCTTTGAATTTTTGATAGGCTATGAAAAAGAAGTCCTTTCAAGGTGTGATGGGTTCCATGGGTTTAGGACAAAAATCTTATAAGGAAAAATTACCTTTGGAAGATAAGGGATTAAAGCCATTATGGTGTATAGTGAATATCTCATTTCCATCTAGAAACTTCAAACACTTTTGAATGACTGATGGCACCGCTTTCATTAAGCAAAGCCAAGGGTGGCCTAGCCATAAATGAAATTGGTCAGATTGTGGAATAATTGAAAATGTTACCTCTAAAGTTTTAGGTCCTATCCATAAGGGGAGTACAATCAATCTAATCATAGGGCATGCAAACTAGTATGTGTTTTAATCCATGTAGTTGGTTTATTATAATCATCTTGATATAGATCATGTAATACTAAAAACTCCTCTGTGATCATGTTCTTACCACAAGAAGGATCTATTAATATCACATTAGTGGGATTATCATAGATTTTTCCAGCTATGTACAGAGGACCATTAGGAAGCTTTTGTAGTATATATGTAGCAGAAAAAGTGATATGAAGAGATTTAATGGTTTTTCCCTTATGAGGGATAATGCCTTCCATATCCAGAAGTTGATCCATAGGACTTTCTTTAGTAACAGATGGAGGTATATCATGTTGTTCATTATTTGTATCAATAGTCATTACATCAATGTTTGGAGGTTCGCTAGCCTTGACAAATGAAGTAGTGTGTTTGGGAATGGGATTGGTTAAAATTTGTAAGTTCTGGTTAGGGAGTGCAAAAAACTTATTGCCTTGATCATTAACACCCATAATGGACAAATGGCCTGAATCAATGAGGTCTTGAACTAAATATTTTAGACAATTGCAGTGTTCAATATCATGTCCATTTTGGTGATAAAAATGACAATAAGCGTTAGGTTTGAAAGTGGGTGGTAAGGGTTTATTTAGTTAAAGTGGTCTAACGTGTGGCAAAGTAAGCATGCATTGTTGAATTAATTGGTTCATTGTGTTATGGAGGGAATTGAGTAAGGGTGTAAATTGTCTCTTCGGGTTCCCATAGGTATAACACACCACTGCTTTAACAACTGCCACATTTTTTGGAACTGGTTGGGTTGGTTACAATTGTGAATGCAAAGGCAGGTTGAATTGTAAAAAGCCTCTATTTGGTTTGTGAAAGTTTTGTGTGTTATTTTTCTTTTTATTGTTATGTTCAAGTTTTTCAGCTTGATTTAAAGTGGATTTTGAATCACAACTTGAAATTGAGTTATGGTATTCACACACAGTTGTACATAAGTGCATGAATGAAGGGAATTTCATCATAGTTATTTTATCCTGAAGGTTTATGTTCAAGTTTTCAATAAAAATATTTTGCAGATGTGCATCAGGATTCTTGACATCAATTTGAGCATACAAGGATTAGTATCGTGAGATAAAATCCATTACTTTTTCATATGTTTTTTTTCTACATCACATGAGATCAGCCATTGTCTTTCTAGGTGCCATGTGCACTTGACAGTGACTTATGAAAGCATCTACCAATTCATTGAAATAACAGATGGAATGATTAGGAAAGTTGGAAAACCACTCTAATGTAGTATCTTTCAAGGTCCTTGAAAATAGTTTGGCTAAAAGTTTATCAAGGATAAAATCACTACATAAAGCTATATAAGCATTAACATGGTTGATAGGGTCTCCTTTACCTCTGTTTTTCTCAAACTGAGGAATTTCTATCCCTTGTGGCATCAAGGTACATAATATTTCTAAGAATAAGGGATTGCTACGAACATGATATGTGGGTGGAGTAGTTTAACCTTGGCTAATGGTGGAAAGTTGGTGTTGCATAGATGAAATGGTAGTAAGGAGTTATTTAAGAACAAGATCAGGATAAGTGGGTTGAGGTGGAAGGGAAAATGGAAATGTATTATAGGTGATGTTAGGTGTAGTGAAAGGAATACTATAGGGTGTGAAGGTGGTGAAAGGGACTTACGATGCCACAAGAGAAGTAGGAATTATAGGTGGAATTGTAAAAGAAGGAGCCACATAACTAACCTAATGCATATTTGTAGTGACTTTCGGATTGGTATAAGTTGGTATGGATGCTATGGTTGAAGGGAGAGGAACTTGAGGTCCTCCTTGGCTTACAGGAATGTTTGTAGATTGAGTATTAGTAGAGGCATGTTTATTGTAAATCTCAAAAAAATTCTTCATCACTTGTAAGCCATCATCACTTTCAATCAAACGATGAAGGTTTTCAATGGAAGGTATGGTGGTGGTGGAAACGTTTTCAAGTGTAAAGTCTTTTTGTAAATGTGAAAAATCCTCATGAATATTAATGACCTTTTCTTGTAGGAGGGAATTGTTTTGGGTGTCAACATGCATTGGATGGAAAGGTGAGGGCATAGAGGTGGTATTTTCAGTGCCTAATGCACCATTTTCCATACTAGGAGTAGGATCTCATGAGATCCCAAGGTCCACAATGAAAGTGCTATTGTGGGAAGCCATGAGTCTAGAACTTCTTCTCACTAAAGTATTATCAACGGGGCACCAAACACTCATGCAAGTACCACAAAGGAGGGGTGAATGAAAATGCAAGGTAATCTAAGATGTATAATATGCAAATAATAGAAATGTTGCTAATTGTAATAGAGATCTAACTACAAAAAACAAAAAAGTAGACAAATGTAAAAAAAAGTCAGAAATGTTGTTTAAAAAGTACAGTGGGACTAATTTTCCCACGGTGGTGAATGAGTCCCAGTGTGCAATTTTTTTATGCTTTTCAGAAATGTTAAGATGATTTCAATGTTCTATAGAAGGCAATCAATGATGCAAAATGCATATTTTCCTTTTTTTTTCCAATAGGATGCAATGCAAAAATGAAATCTAGATGAAGCTTTCACTAATGCAATATGAAAAGGCCGAGAATGCCAAAAAAACAATGTCCTAATTGAATGTTCATGCAACTATAAACTAAGATTCAAATGAAATCAGAAATGCAAAGTGTTCAAAATGCAGGTTCACCAAAATGAACCATTGATTTTTTGGCTCTTAGGACTTCTCTAACTCTTCTAGGGTTTTTCACCTAAAAGGAGAGAGCTTAGGCCAAAAATGCTAACGAGTTCATTCAAATTATGCTATGAAGGAATGTTGTCTAAACTAAATTAAGTAAACTAGATGAAAATAAGTGATTTAAATGATGAATATGAATGCAAAACTAAGATTTAAACTATGTTTGAAAACACACTATGATGTGCAAACAATGAACTAAATGAAGAAATAATGCAAAACAGAAAGAAGTGAGATGAAATAGAGTGCACCTAGGAAATGTTTGATGATTCTAGAATGTTTTGGATGTTGACTAGAATTACTGAAATTTCATAGTGGGACTCATTTTCCAAGGTGGCGAATTAGTCCTCCTACTGGTGAAAAAAGGACAAAAACTAGTTTCTGACTATCAGGATCTAGAATCTAATGAAATTCAGATTTTCAGTCCTAAGGTGGGACTCATTCACCTCTGGTGGTGAATTATTCCTCTTGTAACACCATCGTGCAAACCCCAAAGGACAAAAAAATGCACACATTTTTTTTTTAATAATACAAAGTATACATATAATGAATCATTAAAAATAATTATATTACACACTAACATCATAAACATCAATTCCTTTGGGGCATGCGAGGTCACGTCGCATAAAACCAACTCATAATGAAAATTACACATAAGGATAATGACAACTAATCTAACATTTTTCATAAACATTACAATATCCATTTCCAAAAGATAACATACATGTATCCAGAAGCATAAGTATAAATACATCACATGATACAACCATAATAAATCTCATAAATCATGAATGGATACAAGGGTGTGTTTGCAATACATCATTTTTTAATACATTAAAATATCACAATATATGAAATACAATAAAACCTCCCCTACATGTGGGATGAATACATAATACAAAGAATGTCTAAAATACAAGATGAATATCTGGTACAAGCTCCATCTAAAGAATGTTGTGAAGAATGAACATTGATGGGGAACCCAACAGGTGTGAAGCATGTTCCACCCAACCACGTGGGTTTTAGAAAAACCCACCCCCATGCTTATAGGTGACAAGGAAGTAATCGTGACCAAGAATTTCACAAGACTAACTCCAATAAAGAATAACACAGTACAACAACTCCAATAGCAACAATAAAGGATTACATAGATTGTAAATAACAACAACTAATATTCAATCACAATAAACATAAAGACATATAACACATCATAAATAATTCAAAGGAAACAACCATAACCACTTGCAAAGTAAATCTGAAACAACAATCATAAGACACTTCCAGAGACAACCAAGAAAACAAGCATAAGGTAACCTAGTGGAGAGTGTCATCGCATAGCCTACATGGGTTATCCTAGCCCTTCCTCCAACATGAGGTGTCAGCCCCCATCTATGGTTATCCTAGCCCTTCCTCCTACTTGAGGCGTCATCCCCATAGGGTGACTCATGTGGAGCCGTTAACCTCTCCTAAGGACAAGGTAAGGACTTTACCAACCACGACCTTCTCAGTCTACCATTAGTCTGTGATAGCCCTAATGAATAGATGAGGTATCCATGATTATCTTATTTTTTATTACTACCCATCCCCCTAAGATATATTATTAGGTTTTCACTTGTTAAGCTAACTCTAATGTGGGTTATCCTAAGCCCTTCCTCCTATTTGAGGCATCGGCCCCCACGAAGAGCCACTCTCCTTGGAGACCCCGAAACATAACAAAATCAAAGCAAGGGTTGTACCATAAAGAACAAAGCATTAAGTCTCAACAGATGACATGTGAGGCATTACCCATCTTGCTAAAAGCACACAAAAGTGTCTCAACAAAACCTCGTACAACCCTTTCAGAATAATAGTACCAATAACTTGCTACATCTAAAGCACATAAAATGAGGAATATCAACCAACAATAAAATCAAGCCTCTGGGAGCCTAAGGTTCACAACATCCCTAAACGGGTTCTCAAAATCAACTGGGTTCCCACACCAAAAAGCCAAAAAAATAATATAATGGTAAATAGATAACCCAAAACAAACTCACAGGATTTCAATGTTTAAATCAACATAATAATTTTTACACAAGGATAAGCAATTCATTGCATTCTATTACTAAATCTCTATTTCCATAATATAAATTCAATGATAATCAATTTCACCTTTTTCCCAATAACCATAACAACCATAAATTCAATTTCACAAAATAAAACAATATATCAGTATATGTATTTATTTTATATATATATATATAAACAATATTCAACTTATTCTAATTATTCAGTTCAATTTTTTTTTTTTAAATTTGGACTATGTATTAAATCATGCCTATGCCAATATATACATTTAAAATATATATATAAATATATATATATATATAAATGTATATTTAAAATTAATTAAAAAAAAATTAAAAATTTAAACATAGGCATGTCCTATGCAGACTGCACACAGCAGTCCCTATGGCTACTGTACGCAACAATCCATATGGACTGCTACGCACAACCTATGTGGTCCATAGGAAAGGGAAGGGTACGGCCCAGCCGTCCCCCCCTTACCCCTAATTAAATTTTTTATATCCTTCTCATTAAAAAAAATGTCAACAACAATACAGTTCAGCTCAGAATTTAAACTTCAAAGTCAGTTTTATTTTAATATATAAAATATAATTATATATATATATTTATCAAGAACATATTTTGTAAGGAAAACTGATAATATATTCAAATGCATATATATATATATATGAGTATATATTTAAAAAAAAAAAACTCATTTGTCTCAAAGGGGAAACAATTTTTCATATCAAATCATAGAAATACTAGACATTTTCAGAGGATAAAATTTCTCTCATTTGTTCCTATCTAGAAGAATTTTCTAAAACCCAATAAATTTTATTTTCTTTTACAGAATAACATTGCTTATTTATTTATTTTTAAAATAGATTCAGAGAAATCAAAAGAAGAGAATCAAACCTAGAGTCTTACATTTGCTGAAGAATTGATGGGACTTTAATTGATTCCAACAGCATTTTCGAAGAGCTCTCCTTTCTTCCTTCAAAAATTCTCCTCCAGATTTCCTTGATCAAATTTCTAATCTACTATTTAACTTGGAAAAGCCTCCCCTCAAGAACAATGAAAAAGTGAAACAATTAAATAGAGAAAATCCTAGAGGATCCAATTTTTCCAGAACTCATATTTTTGAAGCTTCTATCAATTTCCTATGAATGAAAATCTCACAATTTTACTATTAAATAAAAGATATCTTCTTTTTCAAAAACTCCATAATTCAAAATTAAAAGAAGTTTTCTAAATCATTACCAATTTGTTAGCCAAACTCAACATTCATTGGTCATTTTCTTCTTTTCTATCTTTTCTTGATTTTTTTCTATTTAACAACACTTTTTGTTTTAATTTTGATTTTGCAAGTTTTACTTGCAATTCACACAATTTAATATCTTTAATTAATTTATTACATTAATTATCCTCAACATGACATTTCAATTAAATTATCAAAATACCAATTTTAAATAATTTAATTTACACCTTTCAATCAATTACATGTCTTTTTAATTTAATCTTTTACAATTTAATACGAACCATTCCAACACTATTATCAACATTTATTAACATCATTTAATTATTTAAAATACATCATACTAAACACCAACATAAAACAAATATCAAAAGTACACTCACACAAAACCACAACTATAAAATGCAAAAATGCCAAAGGTCAAAAATGCACAATACCACTAAACATAAGATAAGTTAACAAACTTGGGACGGGGTGACTTCCTTGTCATCTCTATTTCAACATCACGCCCATTGGGTTAAATTGATGCTCACCATGTCTTGTCGAAGCAAGTGGAATCAAGACTCTATCCCTGCAATTCCTGCATACAAACAAGATCGTGTACAACATATATATATAATCAAAACATCACATTCTGAGAAGGAATCGCACTGTAGCAGGGCACTCATGAATGAGTGGTGCTATAATGCCCCCTCACCAGAGCTATAATTACAATTGTAACATCAAGTAAAAAAATAACATTGCTAAACGAACTGATCACATCATATCATCATAAAATAATTACTAATCCACTGCATCACAAGATACTACTAAAATCAAATTAAACATCACCAAACCAAATGTAACCATAATTTCATATCATAATATCCATGTCATCAAATGAAGTAGCATAATCATCAAATAGTCTAACCTATCCAATCTACCAATCCAATCAATAAACAATAACTATTAAAGTCTCAAAGTATCAAGCAACAAGCATAGGAAGATAACAAGTCCAAACAACAACATGAGGGGTATTACACCTCTCCCAAATTTCTAAAAAATCAAGACATAACTTTGCAACACCAGATCTGGAAATATTTGCTTATTGGGTTGTCGAAGTCAATTCTACAAGAAACGGACAGAAAACCTTATCCAAGCTTGAAATAGACTTGATTTGACTTTAAGCACCTAGTTGACTTGTAAACCAATCTTCAACACCAAAAAGCTTGTTAAATCTGCATACTTAGGTCTACAAACACACATGTAATAGGGGTAAAATGGTTGAGGGTTAACAAATAGGGGTTTTCCTTGGTCAAACCCCACTTTGGTAATCAAACCCTTAATAAAATAATAGAATGCAAGAGAAAGATAAACTAATAACATACAAATGCTATCAACTTACCAAACCCTTGATGATACAAGTTTGAAGTAATGTTAATGGATGCTCCAAAGTGCTTGAATATTGCTTGAATTGATGTTGTAGAATGCTTGAATGATGTATGAATTTTGGAGAAATGTATGAGATAATTAGGAGATAATTAGGAGATTGGAGATTAGAGATGCAAAATGAGGTGAAAATCATATATTTATACACACTTATGCCTTACTTAACCATTCATACCACATCACAAGCTAACATCAAGTGTTTTTGAATAAAAAATCGAAAGGAAATTTTAAAAATTTTGAATTTGGAGCCAAGGGGGACTCATTCACCACCCATGGTCAATGGGTCCCACCTAGGACTTGAAAATAAGTGTTAGGATTTAAGTTGTATTTAATGTTGTTTGTCAGGATAATATTCAAAAATATACTCAATTAAAGCATATGAGGGCATCAAGAGGTCAAATAAAGCATAAGAAAGGGATAAATAGATAAATAGTGAAGATGTTCCTAGAAAAGCATGAAATCTTGTTACAAGACTTTACAACATTGCAAAATAAGACTTGTTTAGTGATGAAAAGGTGATTTTTAGGTAAAATGTAATGAATAGAGTGTAGAAGAATGTAGAAATGTTTTACAACACTTCACAACACTTTCACAATATGTCATTATTTGAATTTTAGTACCTAAATATGCATGTTCGAGCCATGTCACAACATAAAATCAGAGTAAAATAGATCAAACACCATGAAACAAGACCTAAAAGGCCATGAAAATGACAAGGGGCCATTTTTCTATGAAACAGAGCTAAGGAAAGAGTGTAGCACACTTGATCATGTTAGTGTACAACAATCCTCATATGGTGCAATGTTAGTATCATCTATCAACCAAAAAAAATTATGAACTAAAGACTTACCTTCATTACCTGGACTCATCAAATCATTACACCACTCAATGATGATTTTGCATATGTCAACTTTTTATTGTCTTTATACTTTAACTCTTCTCATGCTAATGCTCTTTTGACACATGCTCCTACACCATCATGCTCCCCCTTTCCATTCTCAACCTCATAGAAGTTCCACATACATTGAACACCTATAATATGTATCTTGCTCAACCAATAGAACATCCATGAGTTTTTGAGCTATGATGCATAGTTATCCAACCATATTATATGGTGATTGTATGTCATGCCCCTCCTAGCCAAATCATTGTAGAACAACTAGAAGAAACCTTGCATGAACTCTAGAGAATGTGTGTGATCATCACTAATGTAAAAGCGGTACTCCCTCAATACCTTCCTATTATCCTCTATACTATCAGCTGCATGAATGAATGCTTTGTGCACAAATATAGAAACTTGTGTGGAGTTGTAATAATGTGATTTTATCTCATGCTATGGTTGTAGAGTGTATTTCTCCTCAAAGTCAACCACTAAAACTATGCTACCAACTGGAAATGTGTCCTTGCATAACTTGAATTGCAAGTCCAACCATTGAACTCTATGGGTATGCCTTGCATACTCATACACTAAACTATCACGAAATGTAGACAAACTAATACACTAGAATCTTTCGAATAACCAAATCACTCCTTTTTGCTTGATTACCATCTTTTTTATTGCATGCCACTATTAAATTATATTTTCCAAACTCTACTAGTTCCTTTCCAACCGCATGTGTGCTTTCCATATGTTCGCATATGAGCATACATTGAAAGCCACCGCAATGTTGGCATGTGTCATCCAAGCATAGTCTCCTGTAGAATATTTGGCCTTCCTCTCTTTCACATAAAATTTATGATAAGAATTATCTTGAAGATGTTGGTGGGGAATGTATGCCACAATCCTGCAAAACATGGTTAGTATGCATTCAAATCTAAATATATAGAACAATAAACATAATAATTGTTAGAAAATTCAATATGTAAGATACAAAAACAAGTAGTGCATGTGTGATTATCTTGACATAAAAAGGTTTAAGAATTTTAAAATATCTTTGAAAATTTTGAATTTGAGGATAATCCTCTAGAAATTTATGAAAAAACTATTTTTGAGTCATATCCAAAAAATTCTTTGGATGTGGCTCATGGTTTCGACTATCGATACTCCTTCTTACCACATCCCTTTGATTTGAAGATGGCCTTGTGTTATTATTCCAATAGTCTTCAATTAGTGATCTCAATGCTTCAACAACTATTTTATCTTTTCATGGGAGTCTCCCTGATAATTCCCATAATTTAGTGGAGTCATTGTCCTCAATTCTTTAGTTCCTTCGAAAGACTCTTGATAAATTTTTTCTATTAATTCTTAGTTGTTGACTCATATTTCTAATGAGATGATATTTACTTGTTTTATTACTTACCAAATTTGATGTAATGACATGTTAGGTGACATTACTATCTTTTGAGAATGAGGTCTTACCCACACTCTTATTTGAATCCATTATATTCTTCACAATTGTATTTTCACATGAAGCATTTGATGCTCTCAACCTAAGAATCTCCATAATGGACCTATACTTTATACTTCACATCATTTGAAAAAATAGTTGACATCTTGTGGTCTCATTTAACTTTTCAAAGAACAATATCCAAATATTATTAGCATATCTTCTACAAGTGTGTTGTGGAATCTTACCTTCCATTGGATACAAAATATTCTCATCAATATTAATAAAAAAATTTGGCTTTCTATGCAAAATTATAAGTGGTGTTCTCATAGGTACATTCATCTCAACATTATGAATTTCATCAATATTTAAATGAGATGGGATAGATGGAAAACCTTCGATTGAGGATGGAATAGATGACATACCTTTAGGTTGAGATGGGGATGATGGTGTGCCTCCTTCCTCAAATGTGAGTGATGATGTACTCTCAAATTGAGATGCAGTAGATGGTGTCTTTCCATATTCACTTGTGGTAGATGGTGTCCCTCCATATTCACTTGTGGTAGATGGTGTCCCTCCATATTCACTTGTGATAGATGTTGTCCCTCCATATTCACTTGTGGTAGATGGTGTCCCTTTGTATTCACTTGCAATAGAGGGTGTGTCTTCAACTATGGTATTCAAATATCTCTTAGTACAATGCTTTCACATTTATTCCCTTTGTGCCACCAATGTCATTTCTCTTTTTGATGGTTGAGGTTCCTCTTCAATTGGCATGTCTTCATCAATCATATCTAATTTCTTCTTCTCATGATTTTCCCTCATTGATGTTGCTTTCTTTGCATTATTAGCTTTGGTGTCTTCCTATGTTGGTTTAATCCTTGTTTGTTTCCTCATCATGACATATAATTTTATTTGTAGCATGATAAAGAGACAAATATTAGTTCCTATAAAGTGAATCCATACAAATAAATGAAATATATGTCATTCAACCCTTCATTCAAAATACTTACAATCATCATGTAGAAGAGTATTTCCAGCATAGACAAAGCTGACATGAATTTTTTGATGGAATTCCTTAATAAAGAAAAGTGATCTTGTACAATGCCATGATTGCAAGATAGGTACAAAATGGAAGCATGGACAAGGCGTGTGAATTTTTTGACAAATTTTTTTTGGTAGACATGTATACAAAATGTGGTACCATAGACAAGATAGTGAGCTCACTAGCTTGTTAATGTGGTAGGATTGAGAAGGTAGTGGGTTGTTTGAAAACATTCCTCATAGAAATGGGGTTTCATAGTGATGTACAAGTGAGATAAATAGCTTGTCAATGTGGTAGGATTGACAAGGTAGAGGGCTATTTGAAAAAATGCCTCATAGAAAGGGGGTCTCATAGTATATCATCATGAGATCCCATTTCTATGAGGCATTTTTTTAAACAACCCACTACCTTTTCAATCCTACCGCATTGACAAGCTAGTGAGCTCACTAGCTTGTCAAAGGTCACATGAATTTGTGGATGGAGTGCCTTAAATGAATTTGGTCTTATGGAGTGCCATGATTGCAAGATAGGCACAAAATGGAAGCATGGACAAGGCAAGTGAATTGTTTGGAAAAAATGATTTGGTATACATGTATGAAAAATGTGGTACCATAGACAAGCTAGTGAGCTCACTAGCTTTTCAATGCGATAGGATTGACAAGGTAGTGGGTTGTTTGAAAAAATTCCTTTCATAGAAATGGGGTCTCCCCATTTCTATGAGGAATTTTTTCAAATAGCCCAATACCTTGCCATGAATCCTACTACATTGATAAGCTAGTGAGCTCACTAGATTGTCAAAGGTCACATTAATTTTTGGATGGAATTCCTTAAATAAATGTGGTCTCATGGAATTCCATGATTGAAAGATAGGAAAAAAATGGAAGCATGGATAAGGCATGTGAATTGTTTGACAAAATTTTTTTGGCAAACATGTATGCAAAATGTGGTACCATAGACAAGCTAGTGAGCTCACTATATTTTCAATATAGTAGGATTGAAAAGGTAGTGGTTTGTTTGAAAAAAATCCTCATAGAAAATTTGGGCTCTCATTGTGATATACAATTGACAAGGTAGTAGGCTATTTGAGAAAATTCCTCATAGAAATGGGGTCTCATGGTGATATGCATTTGAATTTTGTACCATAGGCACACAATAGAAGCATTGAAAAAGTAGTGGGTTGTTTGGAAGAATTCCTTATAGAAATCCTATCTCATGGTGGTGTCCAAGGAATAAGAAGTTTATAGGAAAGTGTTGCATCCCATGTACAACATAGAAAGGATATTTGACCACCCTATAGAGGAAGTGGATTGGTCAAATCCAAAGGATTATTATATTGACAATAGAGCTATAAACATGGTGGTTAGATCAATAAGATGGTTAGAAGCACCATACCCAATGTTGGAGCTACACCCTAAGGATCAAGAATAAAAGAAACAAACTAGAGAATATTCAAGAACAAAAGAAACAATACTTGAGAGAATGAAAAAGGATGAGAACACAAAGGAAGAACTTAAAACTCAAGTAGGGAAATTAACTTCATACTTACATCACCTAGTTGGCCCTATTGACTTAGATACACCTTTCCCCATGTTGCTAGTAGCCTTGAATAAAGAGACTTGAAAAAATGGAGAGAAGGGTTAAAATCCCTTGTAGATAGAGTAATTAAGGAAACATTAAAAATATATCAGAAAATTAGTGATGAGTTAAGTTTAGAAATAGATTCAAAGATCTATTAATGTGGGAGGAGTGTATTCAAATTTTTTAGAGACATGTATAGATTTTTTTTTAGAATAGACAAGGAAATCAACTGTTTGAAAAAATGCACATCACCATGAGACCACATTTCTTTGAGCCATTTTTTCAAAAAATTGATTTCCTTGTCTATGTTGTTTGATTAAATTCTTTGGTAGATATGTATTGAAACTTTGGTAACATAGACAAGGCAACCAGCTACTTGGTAGAACTATTTGACAAAATGCCTCAATGAGATATGTCCTCATGGACTAGAATGATTGCAGGATATACACAAAATGCATTTTTTGAAAAGGCTTTAGAAAATTTCAAGCATATGCAATTTCTATGTGTAAAACCAAATTCCACTACATTTTCCAACATCCCCCATGCCCATACCAAAATGAAAGCTTTGGAAAGGGGTATGCACATCCATAGAAAATGATTGATAAATTATGTATTATATTACATACTTATAACCAGTCTCATACATATGTGTATACAAAATGTGGAAGCATACACAAGATAGGTCAATTTTTTAACAAAATGCCTCAAATATATGTGGTTTAAAAATGTAATTGGAAAGTGGAAAGAAATGTGTAGTTTAAAATGTGTCAAGAGGGGCTAAGGTTATAATGACAAACAAAAACTTATGAACATGGAATATGCAAAATAACAAAATAAAAGCAATCCAAAATAGAATTAAGAAAAATATAAAGAAAATGTGTAAAGAATTGACATACCTAAAACTAGAGATTCGAACATGGAGGAGTTCTACCCGATTATGTATCCTTTGTTTCTTCTTGCATCAAACTCCTCAACAATTTGAGTTTTTCACAAGCTTGTTTCCTTTTCAATGTTCAATTGTATATCACTCTTGAATGGAATTGAGACTTGAATTGATGTATATCAAATTCAATGTGAAAACTCTATTCTTTCATGCAAAGGTGGTGGAAAGTTCATAAAAATGTGGTAGAATATGAAAAAATTTCATGCACCCTTCACAAAAGCAGCAAAAAGATTATTTTTGCTAGAACACACACATAACCAGGAGAATATACAGAATGTGAGCCTAGAGATCATGGGTATATTGACCTTTTTTCCATTTTTAGAGCAAGCCAAATTGTGCTCTCCTTATTATTTGAGTCATTTTGTCTTTCTATACAAATGGCTACATCTCAACTTCTTCAAAATCTGCTTGCATTATGAAATTTTTTATTTTCTATAGGTTTCTTTTATCTCTCTATCCTTAGCCATCCATACCCCCTTAGCCATATAGGTCTCTCACTTATCTATAAACCCTCAACCCTACACACTATGCCTCAAACCCTAATCTCTCAACCCTATACTACACAACCCCTTGATACATCTAGCCTCAAACCCTAAACCCTAATCTCTCACTCTCACTCACTCCCTCTATCTTCCTCCCACTCCCTCTCTCTCACTCCCTATATCTCTCTCCCACTCTCTTTCTCTCCCTCTCAAGTCTCTTCCTCCCACCTCCTCTCCCTCTACTAGGTATCTCTCTCTCCCAAGTCTCTCCCTCCTACCCCCTCTCCCTCTCTTAGGTTTCTCTATCTCACTCCCTCCATCTCTCTCCCACTCCCTCTCTCTACCTACATAACTAGACATCTCTCTCTCTCTCTCTCTCTCTCTCTCTCTCTCTCTCTCTCTCTCTCTCTCTCTCTCTCTCTCTCTCTCTCTCTCTCTCTCTCTCTCTCTCTCTCTCTCTCTCTCTCTCTCTCTCTCTCTCTCTCTCTCTCTCTCTCTCTCTCTCCCCTAACTCCATCTATCTCTCTCCCACTCCTCTCTCTCTCCATCATTCATAGGTCTCTCCCCCACCCCCTCTCCCTCTCAAGTCTCTCTCTCTCCCAATTCTATCCCTCTTACCCCCTCTCCATCTCTAAGGTTTCTCCTCTCACTCCCTTTATCTCTCTCCCATCCCTCTATCTCCCACTCCCTCTCCCTCCCATGCCCTCTCCCTCTCTCAAGTCTCTCTTTCTATCTCACTCCCTCTATCTCTCTCCCATCCCTCTATCTCCCACTTCCTCTCTCTCCCACCCTTAAACCCTTAAGCCCTCTACCCTAAGACCTCAACCCTCAACCCATACTCCCTAAACCCTTACTCCCTCAACCCTTAATCCCTCAAAGCTAATCCCTCAACCCTCAACCCTTAAACCCTCTACCCTCAAACCTAATCCATCAACCCTTAAACCCTTAAACCCTTTAACTCTCTACCCTAATCCCTCAACCCTTAATCCATCAACCCTAATAACTTAACCCTTAAACCTTTAACCCTCTACCCTCTACCCTTTGCATTAAACCCTCCACCATTAATTCTCAACACTCAACCCTTAATCGCTCAACCCTCAATCCTACAACCCTATACCCTCTATTGTATAAATTAAACCCTCAACCCTAATCCCTCATCCCTATACTATCAAACCTATACCATTAACCCTCAACCTTCAACCCTAAACCCTAAACCCTCAACCCTTAACCCTTAAACCCTAAACTCTCTACCCTCAACCCAATACCCTCTACCCTCAACCATAATCCCTCAACGCTATACACTCAACCCAATACCCTTAACCGTCAAACCTATAGGTCCTCAACCCTATACCCTTAATTCTCAACCCTCTACCGTATACATTAGATCCTCAACACACATAATTCTTTGTACTTCCTCTTCTCTCCTCTCTATCTCACTTCTCCCTCTATCCATCCCACTCTACCCTAATCCCTCAACCCTATACCCTAAACCCTTAAACCCTTAAACACTCAACCCTAAACCATCAACCCTCAACCCTAAAACCCTTAACCCTTAAACCCTATGCCCTCTACCCTCAAACCAATACCCTAAACCCTGAACCCTAATCCCTGAACCCTATACCCTTGACCCTTAAAATCTCTACCCTAAACCCTCAACCCTCAACCTTTAATCCCTCAACCCTAATCCCTCAACCCTAATCCCTCAACCATAAACCCTTCAACCCTAATCCCTCAACCCTTAAACCCTTTATCCCTCAACCCTCTATCCTCTACAATAAATATTAAACATTGAACCCTTAATTTTCAATAATCTATCCTATACATTGGATCCTCAACCATAATCCCTCAACCATATACCCTAAAACACATATACTCTACCCTATACGATCAACCCTCAACCCTAATCCCTTAACCCTAAAACATTAAACCCTAAACCTCATCCCTCAACTCTTAAACCCTTAAAACCTCAACCCTTAAATTCTTAAACCTTCTACCCTATACATTGGAACCTCAACCCTAATCCCTCTCTATCAATCCATCTCACCTCTCTCCCTTCCTCTCTCCTACTCTCTCTCTCTATCTATCTCTATATTTATCTCCCTCATAATCCCTCTCCATCACTCCCTCTCTCTCCCACTCCCTCTCTCTCACACTCCCTTTCTTTCCCTAGATATCAGGTCTCTCCCTCCCACCCCCTCTCTCTCTTAGGTATCTCCCTTTGGAACCCTACCTAGGTAACTCTCTCTATCCCTCCCAACCTACCTTGATAATTCCCTCTCCCTCCAACCCCCTCTCTCAAACTCCCTCTCTCTCAGGTCACTCCCTCCCACACCCTCTCCCTCTCTCAAGTCTCTCTTTCTCACACTCCCTCTCTCTCACTCCCTCTCTCTCCCACTCCCTCTCTCTCCCACTCCCTCTCTCTCCCAATCCCTCTCTCTCCCACTCCCTCTCTCTCCCTATCTCTCATGTCTCTCCCTCTCACACCCCTCACACTCTCAAGTATCTACCTCAAGCACCCTACCTACATAACTCTCTCTCTCTCTCTATCCCTCCCACCCTACCTAGCTAAGTCCCTCTGACTCCAACACCACCTCTCCCACTCCCTCTCTCTTAGGTCTATGCCTTCCACCCCCTCTCTCTCTCTTAGGTCTCTCTCTCACTTCCTCTCCACCTCTCTCTATCTCTCTCTCTTTGGTCTCTCCCTCCCTCTCTCCCTCCCACCCTACCTAGACAACTCTCTCTTTCTCTTAAAATTACCCCTCCCTCTAATGACCTACATACATACACAAATATGAGCAAACATACATACATACAATCATACATACATATGTACATATAATCTTACATACATACATTTACATACATACACTAATACATACATACATACATACATACATATATATATACAGATGTGCATACATACATATACATACACTAATACATACATACATACTATGGAAATGGAAAAAGTATCCCTTCTACTTTTCCTTGCTCATTTTCACCCTCCTTGTAAGCTAGATTTAATGATGCCTTGATTTAGTGTTTTAATTTGTTTAACACATTAACATTAGATCTTGGGCCCTCATGAACTAATGAACATAAATGGTACCTCTCTAAAGTGTTGTGAAGTGTTGTAACACACTTTCACACTTTTCTAAGGTTTTATTAATTAACTAAACCTAATAAACCTCTTTTAAATCAAAATAAACCTTAATCATGCCTTATTTGAGGTGTTGTAAACTGTTGTAACACACTTTCACACTTTCCTAGCATTTTCGTTAATAATTATACCTTTTTATGTTTTAATTGGCCTTATTTTGCATCCAAAAGCCTCATTTAATGTATCTATTCAAGGATGATCCTAACACAAATCATTATCCAATCATAATTCGAGTGTTTTAGGTTGAATGGTCCTAGATTTAGTGATTTGGGACTCATTCTCTACCTTGGGTGAATGAGTACCACCTAGGTTTTTGGGTCTCCAACCTCATTTCACACCTTTGTAAGAATTTTAAAAAATGGTCCCATAAATTATGCCTAATGGGACCCATTCGTCACCTAGGGAAAATGAGTCCCATTTGGCCAAAAATCAAAATTAATTTAAATTTTTGGTTCGATTTTATCCTCTTAGATTTTATGTTGGCTTGTAGTGTTGTAATTTCAGGAATTCTTGCATAATTAAGTATAAATACAAGGTTCTTTCACTCATTTTTACCCCCAAGCATTCAAGTATTCATCTTTATAGCAAGTTTGAGTTCACAAGAGCATTCAAGGGTAGATTACAAAGCATTTTAGATCATTATTCAAGTGTCAAGCATCATGTCAAGGACTTCATGCATCGCGTTTGTTTTGGAGCTAACAATTGTGATGTAGGGTTTTATGATTCAAGCAAGATTCAATATCTACATCCATTGGAACCATCTCATACATGTTTACAACACCTTATTACTAGGATTTGGTGATTTGCAACATCTTATTTTGTTCATTCATCAGTCTCCATTCCTATTTCATTCTATTTCAAGGTTTGATTACCAAAATAGGGTTTGACAAATGAAAACCCCTATCCACTAACAAAATAACATTTTTTCTCTCTATTTAGTGTGTAATTTTTAGGTTTAGATTGAAGAAACATTGAAGAGAAAGTTTGGAGAAAATTGTCAAAGTTGTCATCAAGCATTGGAGAACATTGGAGAGCACCTACATGTTGATTTATAGAGAGTTTGATTAGGAAATCAATTAGGAAGCATAGAGAATACCTTGAAGACCAGATTGAGATCATGAAGTTTTAAAAATCCCTAATTGGACTGATTTTCCACTTCTGGCGAATGAGTCTCAGTTTATGTCAAAATTCAAATCTTCATAAATTTGGATTCCCATTTTCCAGATTCATGTTCCCGCATAGAAACCTAGATTTTGGACTAATTCTCCTAGCTTGGAAAATGAGTCCCACTTAGAATTAAAGACATAATTTCCAACATTTCATATCTCCTTATAGTCATCTCCATATTCCCAGGTGCACACAATTCATCTTATAGATTGTTATTCCATTTTATTTGCATTTATAGGTCATCTAGTTAAAGTTTTGATTGAATTAGGTTTTAGTGTTGTATCTTTCATTTCACTTGTCTTTCCAAGTCTTAACTTGGTGGTGAACCCTTCATTAGTTTACAATCCACCCATAGGACAGCCCTATTGCAAGATTTCTTTCTCCTTTGCATTGAGATCTTTAGGGTTATCCTTGAATGGAATAATTGGAAAGTGGGTGTGCTCTATGTCTGAAGTTGTACGAAAGCCTATAGCCACCATTTTCATTGGTTCCATTTTGATGAACCTGCATTTATAACATCATAATTATGTTTTGGAGTGTATCATCATCCTATATTTTTCTTGCATTAACATTGCATAAGGGTTTGCATTAGTTAATTTACATTCTACGATTTTCAAATTTTGCATTAGTGAAAGTTCATATAGCTTGCATTTTTGCATCCTAAATCAATTAAAATCCAAAAAAATCTACATTTTCAATTAGTTCACAAAACATGGAACATAAAAATCATAAAAAGCAATTGAAAATTTTTGAAAATTTTGAAAAAAATCCCTATTGGGACTCATTTTCCACCTTGGGTGAATCAGTCCTAGTGCATATTCTGCACTACATTTTTCGGCTTTTAAATCTATATTTCCATGCTCTTGTTTTTTTTTATACCTTTATGTTCTATTTTATAGGCTTTTTGTTTCATTCAAATTCATTGCATCTAGTTTAATTAGTCCATCTTATGCATTGCTTAAATTCAAAATTGCATCTAGACCATTTCATAGTTCACTTTAAAATTTGCATCATGGATATGTGCTTTGGTAAGCTTTGGATGTCCTTGAAGTCCTTATTGGATGTGTCAAATTGTTCTTTTAGAAATGGCCCTAATGAAATTGAACTAACTCATGCTCCTTCAAATCCTAATGCATGTCCTCCTTGTGATGTTGACATCATCCGAGAAGATGATTCAACAACAAGAATAAGTTCCTAAATGATTTTCTTAACAACCTTGAATCTAATGCATCCTTTTATCCATCAATGGAACAACCAACAGCCCCTACAATACCACCTCTTGAGATGTTTTGTTATTTACATTGTGAAGTTGAGACAAAAGTTGAACCTAAGTTCCCTACAATAGGTGAACCTAGTTCATCTTTAAGCAAGAAAACACTCAACCATTCTATGTTAACAAAGTAACGGAAACTCCTATCAACCTAGAAGATACATATGGAAAATGCTTTACAATATTGAGTAATAAATGATGTGACATAACAAGTGAACATGAAATTCATCAAATCCTAGAGCAAATACCAATTGAAAATACAAAAGGTTTAGGATATCAAGATCCTCCTCCTAATATGAACATCCCCCTTCCTAAAGAACAACCAATGATTTGTAACAATGATAAGGATTAAAGGATGGTCTTAGGTCCTCTTCCTCCATATTCAATTCAAGGAGTTTGTGAATTTAGCAAGCATAAAAGGCCTTACAAACTCAAGAAACTTCAATTCCCTTATCCACCAACTGACATTGAAAGGAATTTGCAAATACTCCTACATAGAGGATTGATTAAATTACCTCCCATAAGAGAAGACCAAAAACCAAATCCTAAGAACACAAACACATCACACTATTGATACCATAGAATGCTCAAAAATAGTACCAATGAGTGTCACACTTTACAACAAATATTCAAAAGTCTTGATATTATAGAAATAGTCCCTTAAAGCAGGACCCTTTAGTCCCTTGTCATGTA
The DNA here is from genome assembly GCA_007258455.2 of Sequoia sempervirens. Classification (NCBI taxonomy): domain Eukaryota; kingdom Viridiplantae; phylum Streptophyta; class Pinopsida; order Cupressales; family Cupressaceae; genus Sequoia; species Sequoia sempervirens. The sequence goes on from VDFB02047230.1 coordinate 357,077,037, forward strand.
ATAGTTGTAGAGTCTCATATTCTCACTATCACATGACCTTTCCCATCACTTACATTGGCTCATTCTTGTATTGTACTCAATGGGGGGTGAGAGGTAGATAGCCTTTTCCTAGTAATGCATTTGGCGTTGTCCCTTTAGTTAGTTTTCTACATTTGGTATACAATGAACATGATTGGGATGTAGATGACTTGCTTTAGATTGACTCACGTGTGCCTTACTAGTCTTTTGTATTAGTTCTTTTTTCTTTTTTTTCTTTTGTGTGATTGCATGTGCATACTGTGATCCTCATGATGTTTTATTTGATGTATCTCTCTCTCTCTCTTTGTGAGATTCCTCTATTTTTACCTTCATTCTTCTCTATGTCATATAGATTTTACCCTTTTTCCTTTTACCTTTTTCATTTGTCCTTTTTTTTCCTTTTAGGGATGATGCAAGGCGTTGAGACATTCATGTCTCTTCCATGTTGATAGAATTTTTTTTCATTTATCTTTTCCTCTTTTCATTTTTCTTATGTTTTCATGTTGGGGATGATGCAAGGCATCGAGATATTCATGCCTCTTCCATGTTCATCCAAAATTATTTTCTTTTTTTTCGCTCTCTTTGTGTCATTCTTCCAATTCTATGTGTATTTGGGGAATGATGATAGTTATTAGCTCTCTAAAAATATTGTAGAAAGAACATACTAACCCTGAATCCCTGGATCACATTTTGGGGGAAACCCCTTCCTTTTTCATGATGTAGATTTACTTGGAAATATATGATTTGGCATAGCGGTATGTGCAGGATCATGATGGGCCAAAAAGTGGCAATATGATGGGTATGTGGCCAACAACCTTTTTTACCCAAAATTTATGGAATGAAAAGGGTTTTTAAAGGATATTCTGAACTTTCCACCAATATAAATTATGCTTTACTTTGAATTTAATAAATAATTATTAATCATGTTCTATTTAAATTACGACTAAAGTCTTAATGGATAGGCTGGTTGAAAAAAATATATAGCTTCCAAATGATATCACATTTTTTGAATTTGAAACATGCATCACATTCTATGCTATGCATACTATAGGATTAAAAAAAGAAAATTTGAATTTCATGAATTTTTGACCAAGTTAAGGTGGTCAAACATACAATTTTTTATATTTTTAAAAGTTGTAATAAAAAATTCATAATTAATTATTTACTTGGAAAAAAATTACAAAAAATAATGCTTCACATTGGGACATGAGTCCTCTACTTATATCTAAAAATATTATAATAAAATATTATCATTTTATTGTGGTTAGGGTGATCAGACAAACACCTACTTCTTATTTTTCCTTGAAATTTAAGTACTACTGCATTGAAATTTCAAATTTTTACCAAATAGATTTTTTTCTTTTAAATAAACCTAGTATTTTAGAAACTACATTTAATTTTCTACAAATTCTATTCTTAAATATTTTTGAAATAATATAGATAACTTATTCAAATTTTTACATCAAGTTGCCTAACTCTGATTTTTCTGATTTTTTTGCCACTTAAGGGCTTGTTTTTTCCATGGTGATCTTGCACATACCCATAGGGCTTTCCATCTTGGCTCTCATTTCTTCTTTATTGTTTGCATTTATCATTTTATACTTTAAAGTAATTTCTCACAATATGGTGTTTAGCAATTTCTTTAAAGTGGGGGCATACATTGGCATTATTCTTTTGCATTATTTTCCTTTTCATGGTTCATGGTGCAGTTTTTTTCCTTTATGCAATTTTTTTTTCACTTTTTGGATGACATTGGGTGTGATTTCCTTCAATAGCATGATCTCTCTTAGCATATTACATTCCTCTTAGTGGCTTGATGTGACACACTACATCCCCTAAATTGTGAATCTTTTTTTCTTTGATTGGTCCTCTCTTGGAGACATTACATACAATGTTCCCTAAGTTAAGACCTTGCATGAAATAAGAAAGACTCCTTTAAACGTTCCTTATTGTTTCATTTTCATTTTTAGTTATATGGCCACCTGGCATAACATAGCATGCATGCTTGTAGATCCATCTTGTTTGTTCATGAGCTCTAAGCATATGGAGTTTTTCTTGCCTCATGAAGCTCAAAAATCATTGTTGCATGGTACCTTATTAAATTTATTAGGAGGTATAACTTTGGTATGGTTTTATTGGAATACAAAAAAGGGCACGACTTTCCCTTAGCCACTCATGTGTGTGTGTGAGTGCATACTAGTTGTCAGTGTATGGGTCTCACCTCTTGGACTTCTCACCCAGTGGGCAACCTAAAGTTTTGTTGCCTAAGAGTGAGTATGCATTTTTTAGATAAACAACCTAGATCTAATCCACATCATGATGGAAAAATGGTTGAAGCTTCATCTACCCCTATTATTTTTCATTTTGTTTCATTATTTTTATGTCTTTGGCATTATATTCTTGTGCCTTGTTGTTTCTCTTTATATCATTTTCATGTGTTTTCTTTTCTACCTATGTTGGTTTGCCATGGGATCTTCATCCTAGGGGCTTGTTCACCTGTCTTGATCATCTTTCATCCTATCTTACCAGAATTGGTGCACTTGGACCCCTCTTGATGTTTGTTGGTCTATTTTAGTGTGATTTTAAACAAAGTTCATCCTCTCACTAAATGGGGGCTAAATGTGGCAATGAAAAAAGTATCCCTTCTAATTTTCTTGCTCGTTCAGTTGCTCCCTGTAAGCTAGGCTTAATGGTGCCTTGATTTAGTGTTGTAATGTTTAATGTGTTTAACACATTCATATTAGGTCTTGGGCCCTCGTGAACTAATGAACATAAATGGTACATTGCCAGAGTGTTGTGAAGTGTTGTAACACACTTCCACACTTTTCTAAGGTTTTATTAATTAGGTGAACCTAATAAACATCTTTTTAATCAAAATAAACCTTAATCGTGCCTTATTTGAGGTGTTGTAAAGTGTTGTAACAATCTTCCACACTTTTCTAGGGTTGTTATTAGTAATTGGACCTCTTTATTCTTTAATTGACCTTATTTTTATCCACAAGCCTCATTTAATGTATCTTTTCGAGGATGATCCTAACAAAAATCATTAGCCAATAATAATTCAAGTATTCCAAGTTGAATGGCCCCAAATTTAGTAATTTGGGACTCATTCACAACCTTGGGAAAATGAGTCCCACCTAGTTTTTGGATCTTGAACCTAGTTTCACACCTTTCTAAGCATTTTCAAAATGGTCCCATAAATTATGCCTAATGGGACTCATTCGCCACCTTGGGTGAACGAGTCCCATTTGGCCCCAAATCAAAATTAATTCAGATTTTTGGCGGTATTTTATCCTCATAGATCTGATGTTGACTTGTAATGTTGTAATTTTAGGAATTATTGCATAAGTATAAATACAAGGTTCTTTCACTCATTTTCACCCCCAAGCATTCAAGTATTCATCCTTATAGCAAGTTTGAGTTTACAAGAGAATTCAAGTGTTTACAAGAGCATTCAAGAGCATTCAAGGGTAGATTACCAAGCATTTCAGAGCATTATTCAAGCATCAAGCATCATGTCAAGGAAATCATGCTTCATGTTTCTTTTGGAGCTAACAATTGTGATATAGGGTCTTATGATTCAAGCTAGCATTCCATTCAAGATCTATCACCTTCAAGTAAGAGTCAAGATCTACATCCATTGGATCCATCTCATACATGTTTGTAGCACCTTATTTCTAGGGTTTAGTGAGTTGCAACATCTTATTTTTTTCATTCATCATTTTCCATTCCTATTTCATTCTATTTCAAGGTTTGATTACCAAAATAGGGTTTGACCAAGGAAAAACCATATCCATTAACAAAACAATATTTTCCCCTCTCTTTAGTGTGTGATTTGCAAGTTCAGATTGAAGAAACATTGAAGAGAAAGTTTGGAGAAAGTTTTCAAAGTGCCTTAAGTTGTTAAAGTTGTCATCAAGCATTGGAGAACATTGGAGAACACCTACAGGTTGATTTACAAAGAGTTTAATCTGAAAATCAGTTGGGGAGCATAGAGAAAAACTTGAAGACCAAATTCAAATCTTGAAGTTTTAGAAATCCCTAACTTGATTTATTTGTCACTTCTGGCGAATGAGTCATAGTTTAGGTCAAAATTTATATATTTGCAAATTTGGATACCCATTTGCGAGATTCTTGTTCCTGCATAGAAACCCAAATTTTGGACTTATTCACCCAGCTTGGCATATGAGTCCCACTCAAAATTAAAGATAGAATTTCTAACATTTTAGATCTCCTTCTAGTTATCTCTAGATTCCCAAGTGCACACAATTCATCTTGGAGTTTGTTATTCTATTTTACATGCATTTCTAGGTCATCTAGTTGAAGTTTGCATTGAATTAGGGTTTAGTGTTATATCTTGCTTTGAATTTGTCTTTCCAATTCTTAACATGGTTGTGAACCCTTCATTAGTTTACAATCAGCCCATAGGAAATCCCTATTGCAAGATCTCTTTCTCCTTTTCATTGAGATCTCTAGGGTTATCCTTTAATGGAATAATTGGAAAGTGGGTGTGCTCTATGTCCTAAGCCATATGAAAGCATATAGCCACCATTTTCATTCATTCCACATACAAGCATGCATACATACATGCATACATGTCATACAAGCATACAAACATACAAATATATATACATAAATTCAATAGACTAGCATTTAACATAAAGTAAGACATAACATGAGTGTGTTATAACACACTCATGTTATGTCTTGCTAGGTAATTCTTGGGCACAAACACAAAAAACATGTTAAAACTATGAAATAACATGAGCATGGTATAACAAAATTGCGTTGTTTATTTCTTTGGGAATCCCCAATCCTTAGGCTTGTTATTTGCTTTGGAATACCAACCCCAAAGCTTGGAGTGCCTTCCTAATGTCCAAAGATGTGTTTTTGCAAATTCTACAATATTTCACATAATCACGTTCATGCTAAGCATCAGGTTTGCATGTCTTTAAAGGTCAAACAAATCAAACACCTAGGTAATGTTAGGCTCTCTCTTAGCTATCTCACAATGTAATTTTTTTCACATTTTAGCAATCTTAATCCTTTGATCTATAATTTTTTTTGTTTGTATGTCTTTTTTTGGAAAAATCCAATGTTTGGTATTTTTTTCATTATAAATTAACTATTCATCAAAATTTTAGATAAATTACATTTTTAGAAACTAGACTCCATTCTACACATATTAAAAAAAAATCAATTATTTTTCATTTGAAATTTATAGGGGTAGCACGGCCAAAATTTTATTTTTTAGGAATTGTCCACTTTAAAAATTAGTAAAAAAACATATATTCATTAAAAAATTATCAACAAAATTGGGCATAAACTACATACTGTTAACTAATTTCTCACTGAAGCGATTTTAAAACTAATTAAAAAAAGTTAACCTTTTGAGGGAGCCATAAAATTTGTTATGTTATGTTTTTCAGACAAAAACAACACAAATTTTTGTGGCCCCCTCTTTTGAACCCCTTAATCTCTACCATTTTTTTTAATAGTACTTTAGAAATTAGACTCAAAGCACTATGATCCTTTTTTTATTGCATCTCAAAATTTTGAGTGTAATTATCCTCAATTTCATGTCCAAGGTTAGTATTTCCTGATTTAAAAACAAATGGCCACTTAAGACCCCTTTTTGGCCTCCCATATTTTTTCACTTACCCTAGGACCTAAGTGGACTTAACATTTAAATAGGACCCCACTAATTAATTGGTTAGAAAATGTACCTATTTACACCAACAACCCACCTTAAGTACAACTTAGGGAGAATAAATTAGTATGCAAATGATGCAAGGATGTAAGGATGGGTCCTAGCTATGATGCCATTAGGTATCCATGTACAAATATAAATTAAATATCTTCCAAAATGATAAAAGGAGGAAAATCACATGGGAAAAAACCCCTCACAAAAAGAGAAAATCTATAAACAATGATGATGTATGCACAACTCATTGTTATCCCTAAGGACTAGATCCATCATGAACATACAATAGATAAGCCCCCACCTCATAAGAGGGAAACAATGATAATATGTAGGCAAACCCCCCCCCCCCAACGTATAATCTCCTACAAAAATGGTGAGTTCTTCAAGACCAACGATGATCCAATTAATCAATTTGGCTAATTTTCTTAAAACTAACTATTCTATGAGATATATTAATCTTTAATCAATTAAATGAGATAAATTTATAATTAATCAATTTGACCAATGTCATAGTCAATCATCTTCACATTTTTAATATTGATTAATTAAATATAATTTTAAAATTAATTAACATTTGTCCAAAATTCCTATAGCTAATCAATTAAATCGTAGATACTTATTTTATTGATTAGGCTAATCAATCCACCTCTCACATTTTCCTTTAATTTAAAATTCAAAACCACGTCACTAAAATCAAAAAATGTTATCTTCTAATCTCCACCATACATTTTAAATCCAAGGAAAATTCTAGGCTCTTTATGTTCACACATGTCATCTAGAACCACTTATTCTTACTCCTTTCTCACACATGTGTGAGAATGTAACATGGACAAATCTTGACCCTCCATTCCAAACTCAAATCTCCACCTTCCACTTGCATCCTCCATCTCTTACCACTTTTATGCATCTCATTTCCTCCTTAATTTTAAGGAAATGGCATCCCTCCATATCAATCATATCTCATCTCATCTTTCCACTTATCAAAAGGCTAGGATGCACACCCATGAAAAGCAATACTAGGCCTTGATTTCATCTTTCAATCTCTACCCTCCATGTCCAACTTGGAAATTTTATTTAAGGAAGCTTACTTAAATGAAATTATCAATCTGTATTCATTGTACTTACATACTACCACATTAGGTAATCTTAGGAAAAAACCATCCACATTATTTTATAATACATCAACTAAAATTTAGACGACATCAACAAAGTCTAACAGAGGTATAATTTTATTGTTTTGTTGTATTTACATTGGTTTTTTAGATTCCATTTTTGTTCTAAATGAAGGTGTGTGTTTCATTTTGGTTTGAGTTTCATTTACTGTTTATACATATAACTCCTCTCATTTTGGCTCAAAATTTATGTCTATAGGTACTTAGCTCTAGATTTATTCATTATGATAGATGTCAAATTATCAACTATTATAATAGAGTCTCATTTTTTTTAGATGAATAGTATTATTGATAAAATCATAGTCCTATTCTTAGTAATTTTTATACAAGCAAATTTGAACCACATTTGCTAAATTAATATGTATCTATAAATTTGATATAGTACATTCAATACTTTAAACTCATTCCTACCTCAATGTCTAGATCTACAATAAATGACAACAATTTTAGGTATACCTTTGGGACCTTTTTAGTCAAGGATCTTCTTCTTTGATAATTTTTTTATTATTAATTTAATAATTTTGGAACAAAAAAAAAAGGCATTCCAAGCAACCATGTAATATTCCTATTCATATATAACTACAAATGTCATGTCAATGTTAACTGATAATGTAGTGTGTTTTTATCTTTTATTGGATGATTCCTTAAAATTCCTAGATCCTATATGATAATTTAATTATTGTATAAAACAAGTTTAATGTGGAATTTGAACATTTTATTGCTTAACTTGGCTCATAACAACTAATTGGAATGAAATCAATTAGGTTCCATCATTCAATTTTAATATGCATGTTTGGGGGTCAAATCGATGCCCCTTAAAATTATCCAGGTTCATTTTTCTGTTGTAGAAGCAAATGAGAATAATGATTGAATAAAAGATTATAAATTAGATATGATCTTTTAAGATGTACAAAAAACAAATTCAGATTCAGATTCTAAGAAAAAACATATTACTTTACACACTAATCATTATATTAAATATAAGTCAAAGTAAGTGTAAACAAATGAATAAAAGTGGAGGCTATGCATTTTTCACCATCACAATAATAAATGTCCACATCTCTATTGTCTTTTGATTAGATTTTCAATCATACTAAAGTCTCTAACATTATTGATGTGGGCCACACCCTTTGAGAATGTATGATAAGTAATATATGTCTAACTAAAAATTATATCACTAATCTTATACAAAATTGAAATTTTAATAATCAAAAATCAATTTTAACCACTAAAAATAGAATACATATTTACTTTTCAATCTAATAACATATAAAATTACTACTAATCATTTGAACATTAGTTAAAAGACATGATCTAATATTCTTTAGTACCTTCTGAATTTGACCCTTTTTCCTTTCAATAGACTAAAATATTCATGATCTTGCTAGGTAAGGACCTACACCAACATGACTTGTGCTAGCAACAGTGAGAAATTGTGACTTGGACTCTAATGAAGTTTCTTCTACATATGTATCTTAATGGTAGTCCATGTGCCTTACCCTATTCCACTCTCTAATGAGCTTTCCAAAAATCTAGCGAATGGTTTAGAATTCATTTCCTCTAAATTTATCGAAATTGGATTTCTTATATATATCTTCCTACACTCCATTCCATTTCATTATAAGATCAAAAAAAAATATTATAGTTGATTGAACTTAGGGTTTTGTTTGTGATTATCTATGACTGAGTAAATTTTAGTTTTGTGTGAGATTATCTATTACAATGTGAAATTTGGGTTTTGGGTTTGTTTGAGATGGAGCATGTGAAGGTAGTTTGAAAATGGGCCAGTCCCTTTGGCATGCGTGCCTTGATTGGTCACTAAGAGAAAAGCGTCAAATATGAATATCAAGAAGAGGACCTTCCCTTCAATAAGAGTGACCTCCTCCTACAAATGAATCTTGTGCACAAGAAAATTGATTTCTTGATCCACAATGGCCATCCTATATGCGATTCTCTTATAATTCTTCAATATATTGATGAGGCTTGGAATTCTAAACAGTTTTTACCCTCCAAGCAATATGACTATGCCCTTGCCCACTTTTGGGTCGATTTCATAGATAAGGTAATGAATTTAAGTTATTTAATACATATTCTAGTAGTTGAAGTTTGGGATGGGCTATTTAGAATGTTGTGTTAGCTAATTCATGGGATCATTGTCTAACGAAAATATTTTTTGGTTATAGTTTTATGACTTAGGAGGTCATATAGCAAGGACAAAAGATGAAGCTCAGGAGGCGGTGAAGTATGACATATTGGAGAGACTGCATTTTTTGGTTGGGCTTAAATGTAACACACCAAGCTTTGACTACTTAAGTGGTGGATGTGGGCCAGCTTAACCTATTTTGTTCCTCTACCAAAATGTGTTTTCCTAAACAATTGTTCTGATAGTTAGCAATTAGTAGTCAGGCTATGGGCCCATTCCTGTCGATCTCCATTCAAGAAATAGTCATTGTTATAGTTTGAATTCAAATAATTTTCTCACGTGTTTGATCACATAAATCGAGAGCAGATGAAAAAAGGCCCTCACATATACCTCAACATTGAGATATTTTCAGGCCTTTCTTGCTTGATGCAAATGGTTTTTGCAGTGCACAGAAGACATGGTTGTCCTCATGATGCAACAAATAGGTTTCCATCTCAATTAGTTTAATTTTATAGCATACTCCCCGCCTATGCCAAAATGGTAACTTTGGAATAAGGTATGGAAATTCATCAAAGCAGGATGGAAAGGCAATGATTTTCTAGTAGACATGCTTACAAAATGAGAAATTATAGACAATGCACATGAAATGTTTGACTAGATGTCTCAAAGAAATTTCTTCTTATTGAATGCTTTGCTTACAGGATATGCACAAAATGCGTATGTTAAAAATATTTAGAAACTTCCAACCAAATGTGACTGGTTGTCTAAATCCATACTCTGCAACCTTTGCTAGCATCCTCCCAGACTATGTGAAAATGGGAGCTTTGGAACACAGTATGGACATGAACCTTGCAATGGATCTGCCCTAATAGACATGTATGCAAAATGTGTAAGTTCAAACAAGGCACGTGAATTGTTTGACAAAATGGCTTTGAATTTTTTGATAGAATGTCAGGATTGCATGATATGTAAAAATTGGAAGCAAAGTCAAGGCACGTGGTCTATTTGACAGAATACCTCAAAGAAATATCTTCTCATGGAACGCCCTATTATAGGATATTAACAAAATGGATTGAGGACTTTTTCTTAGGTTCACGAACTGTCAAAACATCCAATGGGCTGTAAAAACTCACCAAATTGTTGAGAATATTAAATATTTACAATTTTTTATCCAACACTATGAATCGAGTCTTAATATCACAAGTAACATCAATCAAAGAAAATCCAAGACATTTAGCTTTGAGAGGAAGAGTACTCACATTCACAAGAGAAATTTTTTCAACAATTGCTTCCATTCCTATTATGTTCTTATTCCAAATGTAATATTGTCCCATGGGCATGGTGAGTTCCTTGTTACTAATAAGAGTATAGATATTATAAAAAAAGATGCAACATATGTCCATGTTGACATTGTGTCAAATAAATCCTTTCATGAGATCCATACCAAGCATTTCTATAATGACACCCAGGATATCACCATCTTGGAAAAAGATTTTTTTTTTAAAATCTATCCTTTTTTATCTCCACAAGGATATTATGTTTGATAGTTGTTCCTTTTATTGATATATCTCTATTTATGTTTGGTAGTATGTAATTATGTTTTTGAGTTGAGATATTAGAAATAGTCAATATTAATCTCTACCTGCTAAGATAATATTATAATAATGTATTGTAATAAAGCATCTCCCTAGATTTATGTAGTGTGCATGGGAATATTGTTAAATCCACATAATTGGTGGCTTTTGACTATTGTGTCTTATTACTAGTAAATTTTCATATGGTGGTATTTTTTTGCAATATATGTTTTATCCTTTGGGCGGTATATAGTTCAATGACCACCATGATAATTAGAAGGAAAGGGATCCTTTAAAAATATCTCAACTCATGGATAAGAGGTTTCTTTAAACATTCACTTATAATGAAATAGTCGCCTTAAGTTTTTTTAAGTTAGTTTTGGGTGACACTAGTTTGGATAATCACGTCGCCTACATTATAAGGCTTGCAATGTAAGGGAGGATTTCATTCTAATTGGTATTATCTATCCCTAATGTGTCTTATAGTTTATAGATTATATTCTTTCTATTCCCTATATATTTCAAGGATATGGAGGTGTTGAAGTTTAAGGAAGTGGTGGTGGTAAATATGGAAGAAATTAATTAGTGATGGTGTTAACAACATCCATTCAGCTACTTTAGGATTTATACAGATATGAAAAATGAAGAATTGAAGCTAGTTCCTTGCATGTTGCTATTTCTTCATGATTTTTATGTAGATGTAGGGAATGTGTTGACAACTTCCATGGTGATTCATAGCCAATTCCATGTAGAGGTCTCTAGAAACTTCACAATTCCAATGTTTTTTGCAAATAACATCCATAGAACTTAACATAGGAAGGATTTATTTCTTGAAGTAGGTTCTCATCACTTGATCCCATACTTGGTAGTGTCTTGACAGTTGTAAAGTAGAAACCTAATGCAATTGAGGTTAAATACCTGGTGGATTGTAATGTGGTAGAGAATTAAAGATTTTGGCATTAGGAAGTTTTGTTGATTCCCTTTCTATTTATGGTGTTTTTAATTATGGTTGTGTTGTTTGTATGGAGTGGCATTTATAATTTGATATATATATTCATTATATTTTGGTTTAAATGTTTGTAATGGTAGTTTAATATTTCTTCATATATTTTGTATAAGTGTTTTACACCTAACTATTATGGAAATGTATTCTCTTATGTATGTAATTTTTATATTATTCTTTTATTGGGAAAAGGAGCTAATAAATCCTCAATGGATTAATTGAGAGAAATATAACATTAAAAAAAGAAATCCAATCCTACCCTTTATTTATAGTTACAAAAATTGAGATAAATGAGCAGTTAGGGAGAATTAAGACTATGCCATAGAAAAATGGCCCCTTGTCGTTTTCATGGCCTTTTAGGTATTTTTTCATGGTTTTTGATATATATTTGCTCTGATTTTATGTTGTAACATGGCTTGAACATGCATATTTAGGTACTAAAATTCAAATAATGATGTCTTGTGAAAGTGTTGTGAAGTTTTGTAAGACATTTCCACATTCTTCTAGACTCTTTATTACAATTCACCTAAAAAACATGTTTTTATTCATCAACAAGTCCTATTTTTTAGTGTTGTAAAGTCTTGTAATAAGATTTCACACTTTTCTAGGCACATCATCACTATTTATCCCTTTCTCATGCTTTATTTGACCCCTTTATGCCCTCACATATCCTATTTAAGTGTATTTTTCAATATTATCCTAACAAATAACATTAAATACAATATATTTCCTAACACAAATTTTCAAGTCCTACGTGGGACCCATTCACCATGGGTGGCGAATGAGTTCCCCTTTGGCCCCAAATTCAAAATTTTAAATTTTTCCTTTTGGTTTTTTATTCAAATACACTTGAAGTCAGCCTATGATGAGGTATGAATGGTTACTAAGGCACAAGTTAGTATAAATAAATTAATTTCACCTCATTTTACATCTCCTCACTCTAGCATTCAATCACACATTACATTCAAGCATTCAAGTATCTTACAATATCTTTTCAAGCATTATTCAAGCACTTTGAAGTAGCCATTGACATTACTTCAGGCTTCCATCATCAATGGTTTGGTAAGTTGACAACATTTGTACATTATTAGTTTATCTCTCCTTTTCATTTCATTATTTTATTAAGGGTTTGATTACCAAAAGTGGGGTTTGACAAAGGAAAACCCCTATTTGCTAACCCTCAATGATGTTTCCCCTTTGCATGTGTGTTTGTAGACTTAGGTATGCAGATTTAACAAGCTTTTTGGTGTTGAAGATTGGTTTTCAAGTTTTCAAAACCAAGTCTATTTCAAGCTTACAAAAGTTTATGTCTGCTTTCTATAGAATTGACTTCAACAACCCCAATTTGTGATTTCTAGATCCCCAGGCCGCAGTTGTCCTCTTTTTTAGAAGTTTGGGGAGGACTAATGCACCCAGTTGCGTAATCCCACCTTAGGACTTTTGAATCTCGATTTTTCTAGTCTAGATCTAAAGAATCTGCCTTTTTTTAATTTTTTTGTAGGAGGGAGGCCCATTCACCCCTTGGCAATTGGCCCTAATTATAATTCAACTTAGCATCCAGAACACTCTAGATTCATCACATTCTTCTAGGAGCACTTAGATTCATCCCTTTCCTTTTTGTTCTATATACTTCATCCATTTAGTTCATTGTTGTAATACATAATGTGTTTTCAAACATAGCTTAAAATTCACTTTTGTATACATATTCATTCATTTAGATTAGTCAATTACATTTATTTTACTCATCTAGCTTATACAACAACACACATATCATAATTTGAATGAACTCATTAGCATTTTTTCTCCTATCTTTCTCCTTTTAGGTGAAAAACCCTAGAAGAGTTAGAGAAGTCATAGGAGGCCAAAAATCAACGGTTCATTTTGGTGAACCTACAATTTGAACACTTTATATTTTTTATTTCATTTTCATATTGAATTTGCATTAGAATTCAATTAGGACATTGTTTTTTTTTTTTTTTGCATTTTAGGCCTCTTCATCTTGCATTAGTGAAAAATTCATTTAGATTTCTTTTTTTCATTGCACCTCATTGAAAAAACAAAAAATTTGTATTTTGCATCATTGTTTACATTCTGTAGGAGATTAAAATCATCTTAATTTTTTTTTAAATATAAAATAAATTTCATACTAGGACTCATTCGCCACCCAGGGCGAATCAGTCCCTCTGCACCTTTTAAACAATATTTCTGGCATTTTTTTGGCATTTTTTTGTATTTCTATTTTTTATGGTTAGATCTCTGCTACAGTTAGTAGCATTTCTATTATTTTCATTTCATACATATTAGATCCCCTTGAATTTGCATTCACCTCCTTTGTGGTACTTGTATGAGTGTTTTGTGCCCTTTTGATAATACTTTAGTGAGAAGAAGTTCTAGACTCATGGCTTCCCATGATAGCACTTTCATTGTGGACCTTGGGATCTCATGAGCTCCTACTCTTAGTATGAACAATGGTGCATTAGGCACTAAAAATACCACTTCTATACCTTCACCTTTCCATCCAATGCATGTCGACACCCAAAACAATTCCCTCCTACAAGAAAAGGTCATTAATATTCATGAGTATTTTGCACATTTACAACAAGACTTGTCACTTGAAAACATTTCTACCACTGCCATACCTATTATTGAAAACCTTCATTGTTTAATTGAAAGTGATGATGGCTTACAAGTGATGAAGAAAATTGTTGAGATTTACACTAAACATGCTTCTTCTAATGTCCAATCCACAAAAAAAATTGTAAGCCAAGGAAGACCTCAAGTTCCTCCCCCTTCAACCATTGCATCTATACCAACTTATACCAATCTACAAGTTCACACAACTATGCCTCATATTAGTTATGTGGCTCCTTCTTTCACAATTCCACCTAGCATTCCTACTTCTCTTGTTGCATCGCAATTCCCTTCTACCACCTTCACACCCCATAGTATTTGTTTCACTTCACCTGACATCACCCACACTCCATCACCCTTTTCCACAGGTCCACCTCAATCCACATATCCTGATCCCCTTCTTACACAACTCCTCACCACCATTTCATCCATGCAACATCAAATTTCCACCATTAGCCAAGGTCGAATTCTCCACCCACTTATCATGTTTGTAGCAGCCCCTTTTCATTAGAAATATTATATATCTCGATGCCACAAGGGATATAAATCCCTCAGTTTGAGAAATATGGAGGAAAAGGAAACCCTATCAACCATGTTAATGCTTATACAACTTTATGTAGTGATTTTGTCCTTGATGATAAACTTTTAGCCAAACTATTTCCAAGGACTTTGAAAGACACCGCCCTATAATGGTTTTCCAACTTGCCTAATCATTCCATCTGCTCTTTCAATGAATTGGTGGATTCTTTCATAAGTCACTTTCAAGTGCACATGACACCTAAAAGACAATGCTTGACCTCATGTGATGTAGACAAAACATAGATAAAAAATTAACAGATTTTATCTCTCGCTATCAATCCTTGTATGCTCAAATTGATGTCAAGATTCCTGATGCACGTCTGCAAAAGATTTTTATCAAAAACTTGACCATAAACCTTCAGGATAAATTAACTATGATGAAATTTCATTTGTTTATGCATTTATGTACAACCTTGTGTGAATACCATAACTCAATTTCAAGTCATGATTCAAAATTCACTTTTAACTGAGCTGACAAACCTGAACATAGACATCAAAACCAAAATACACAACAAAAAATTTGTAAACCAAATAGAGGCTTTTTATAGTTCAATCTACCTCCACCTTCACAACTACAACCAACCCAACCAGTTCCAAATCCAATGGCAGTTGTTAAATCAATGGTTCCTTACACCCATGGGGATCCGAATATATAATTTACACCTTTACCCAATTCCCTCCATAACACAATGAACCAATTAATTCAAAAATACATGCTTACTTTACCACCCATTAGACCACTTGACCAAAATCAGCCATTACCACCCACCTTCAAACCTAATGCTTATTGTCATTTTCATTGCCAAAATGCACATGATACTGAACATTACAAGCGTCTAAGACATTTAGTTCAAGACCTTGTTGATTCAGGCCATTTATCCATTATGGGTGTTAATGATCAAGGAAATAAGTCCATTGCACCCCCTAACTAGAACTTACAAGTCTTCACAAATCCTATGCCTAAACACACTACTTCATTTATCAAGGCTAGTTAATCTTCACACACTGGTGTAATGCTTGTTGATACAAACAATGAATGACATAATATACCTCCACCTATTACTAAAGAAAGTCCTATTGATAACCTTGTGGCTATGATAGAAATTATCCCTTGTAAGGGAAAAACCACTAAATCTCTTGATATCACATTTTCTGCTAAAGACATACTACCCAAACTTCCTGATGGTCCTCTCAACATCACTGGAAAAATCTATGATAATCTTGCTAATGGGATATTAATAGATCCTACTTGTGGCAAGAATGTGATCAGAGTGGAGTTTCTAGTATTATGTGAGCTATATCAAGATAATTATAATAAACCAACTAAATGGATTAAAATAGATACTAGTTTTCCATACCCTACAATCAAATCAATCATACTCCCCTTACAGATAGGACCTAAATCTTTGGAGGTCACATTTTCAATTATCCCCCAATCTGACCAATTTCGTTTGTAGTTAGGGCACCATTGGCTTCACTCAATGAAAGTTATCCCCTCAGTCATTCATAAGTGTTTGAAGTTTCCACATGGAGATGAGGTATTAATTGTACATCATAGTGGCTTTAATCCCTTATCATCCAAAGGTAATTTTTCATTAGAAGCCTTTTGGCCTACACCCATGGAACCCATCACCCCTCGAAAGTATTTATTTGTCATCACCTATCAAAAGTTTAAAGCCAAAAAGATAGCTGAATTGTCTCTCCATAACTCATCCCCATCCACTTTCATCCCTCCTATCATAGATGAAACTATGATTCAACTTGAGTCTGACATTGAACAAACCATATAGCCTCATCAATGACCACCTCTTGACACTTCCCAGCCATCATTCAAATGACCATAGGACAATGAAACACCTCCTGTGCAGCCTCCTCATATTAAACAAGTGTATAAAGCAAAAGAGAAGGTGGTTGACCCATCCTCCTTAGATTCTTTTGTTCCTCCCCCTTTGGAAGTCAAAGAACCAATGATGAATCAATCCACTCTTACACCTCAACAAATCCAAAACAAAATTAACCGAAACCATGGTGCTAGGGAACGTAGGCATCGTCCTCATCTCCTTACTCATCAATCTCACATGAACAACAATAAAGAAAATCAACTTCCCCCTTTGACAGAAGTAATAGATGACCACCCTCCTTCTCCTAACCCGCCACAAGAAATTCTTGTACAATAATCACCACAACCATAGCTAAATTGATACATCGATCCTTATAAATCACCCTTCATCCTCCTATTTTCATTAATCTTGATGAAGATGATGATGATGGGATTATAGCAAAAAAAGATGAGGAAGTGCATAACAATTTAAACTTTTTTTTCTCATCTACAATGAGTTTACAAGATAAATCCTCTCCACCTCATGAAGAACCTGGTACCACTCCTCTTTTGGCACTTGCAATTCTTCCTTTGGACATTCAACTACCCTTGTATTACACTGAACATGATTGGGAGGTAGATGACTTGTTAGATGGTTGACTTGCATTCACCTAGCTAGCCTTTTTTACATTTATCTCTTTTTATTTGCATTTCTATGTGTGTATTTTGTTTCCTAGTATTGTGTGTTTGATATTTCCTCTTTTTGTCTACTTCTTCTATTTTTCTCTCTATTCTTCTATGTGTCGTACATCAATTCTTTTTTTGTTTTTTTTTGTTTTTCTTTTGTGGATCACACAAAGCATGGTGACACCCTATGTCCCTTCCATGTTGACCCAAAAGGTCCTTTTCTTTTATTTTCTTTTATTTTGTGTTTTCCTTTTGGGGATGACATAAAGTGTAGAGATGTCCTATGTCTCTTCCATGTTGACCCAAAAGGTCCTTTTCTTTTTCTTTTTTTTTTGTGTTCTCCTTTTGGGGATGACACAAAGTGTTGCGATGCCCTATGTCTCTTCCATGTTGACCCAAAAGGTACTTTTCTTTTGTTTTCTTTTGTTTTGTCTTTTCCTTTTGGGGATGATGAAAAGCATTGAGACCACAATGTCTCTTCCATATTGACCCAAAATGAACTTTCCTTTTTCTATTATTGTCACTCTCTTTGTGTCATTCTTCAAGTTCTATGTCCCTTGGGGAATGATTATAGTTCTGAGCTCTGTCATAAGAACATTGTAGCAATGAACATACTAACCCAAAATCCATAGATCCCTTATGTGTTTGGTGTGCTTTTTCTAGGAGGAACCATTTTCTTTTCTTTTCATTCTCTTTGATTAAGACAGTCAACTTCAAAACATATTTAATTTCAAGCATAGGGCTTTCCAAGTTGGCTCCTCATGTCTTGTTTTCTTTTTCTCTTTTCTTTCCTTCACTACTTTAAGTCATTACCGCTTTTGTTTTACGTGTAGCAATTCCTTTGAAGTAAAGGTTATACTTACCATAATTCATTGCTTTCTTGGTTCCAGTGCATTGTCACTACATGATGCTATCTGTCAACTTCAGAATGCATTGCGTGATGTCCCCAGCACTGCATCATCTTAGCATGGCTGTTATTCTCCTGGTATTTAAGGATGTGACGTGACCACATCCCCTGCTAGAATATACTATTCTTGCTTGGTCCTCTCTTGGAGACATTAGACATAATGTTGCATAAGTGATTGACCTTGCATAAATTGAACTAGACTACTTTGAACATCCTTTACATTTTTACATTTTACACCTTTCTCCACCTTGCATAATGCAACTTGCATGACTGTGGTACCTTTATTTTTGTTCATAGTATTTGTTTCCTTGTGGTTCATGTTGCCAATAGATTTGCACCATGTTGAATGTAATATTCAACAACCTACTGAAACATGGAAACCTCCTTTAGATGTGGGTGATCTAAGCGAAGAAGGAATCTCCAGAGTGAGTTGGTTCTCCAAATGATTGATCCTATTCTAAATAACTTCTTGGAAAAGGGATAGAAAGATGGACTAAAACAAAACCTGAATCTAACTGATGATTAATTTAAAGTTTTGAAATTCAAACATTGATGCTCACAACATCCTTTCTATCACAATGAATCTCACAATCCCACTGGCACATACTTCCATCAATATTTTGCATGAAGATTCCTAAATGAAATACAATAGGCAACCTAAAACTATGCAATTCTGAAACACAACTTACAACAACAAGAAATAAAAGGATTTTGATTTGAACCATAGAGACATGAAATTGCTGAGACAAAAATGAGAAGGAGAATATTGCTGCTTTATTAAAACTGAAAGAGTGAATAATTCTGAACTAAGTACAAGAAGTCCACAAACTCAAGAATGTCTATGAGTAGGAACTGAAATCTCAATTGAGAGAGAGGAAAAAGACTAAATCTTTTCAAATATATCACTCTCCAGAAACCCTAATCCAAGCTCACAAAGAAGCTCAAGAAAAAAAGCTTCAAATTGTCTCAAAAAATGCATAAAAGTAGAAAAAAACATACTGCTTTTATGATCAAACTATCAAGCCTCTAAAAATAGGTTGAATCTACTTTAAAAGCCCAAAAAACACCTTATCCCTCCAAGATAAGACTCAAATTTGACCAAGAGGAAAATTCAACAATGAATTTGATAAAAAAATAGCAAGAAATCATAAAACAATTTATAAAAGATTGATGTACGATTCTACTTTACAGGATTGCAGATTTTACAATTTTCCTATTTTTTGGAATTAAAGATTATAAAATATTTTGCAAAAAGAAAACGCCTTATTTCTCCATTACAATGCTTTGATTTTCTCAAAAAATCATAAAAATATTAATATATATCATTATCCTCTCATCAATCTCCAATTGATTTCTCTAAAATAAATTAAAACAAAAAACTCTAAGGAGATAATAATTAAAATCACCCCTAGGTCATAACCTATTCAGCATTTATATTCTCATTGTTTTCACTAAAACACCTAAAATAGGGTTTCAAGACTTCAATTCACTAAGGCACAAAAAATAAGTCTTAAGACTTAAAATGTCAACCTAACATACAAATTTCGGCCTCCCTCAAATATCAAACTTCGGACTTTGATTAAATTATAATGCAAGGATTACCCATTCAAATTTACCCATGTGCCTTGACCGAATAATCCAGATAATGATAAGGTTGGCTCAAATTAGGGCATGAGAAAAAGATGCCAAGCCCTAATAATGATTCATTTTGCAAATGATCATTCCTGAAAAAAATGAGCTTTGCCTGAGAGCATGCTGCCATGATCGAGCTCAAACTGGAACTTGTGTGCCTTGAGAACTTCATCATGCTCTTCAATAGTCAAGCTCCTTCAATGGGTAAGCTTAGTTTTTTAGTATCAAAGTTCTTTTATTCCATTCTAAAGCAAGAACAATCACCATGGCTGCAGCCTGCTCACTTTTCTAACTTTCTTTTTAACCTTTATGTGACTTCGCCTTGCTTGGCCATCCTATTGTGAGCTCAAGGTTCATTTGAAAGCTCTATGAGAGAGAGAGCTCGCAGGTTATTGCTTTTGCTTCTGTTCACAAGGTAATCTATTCACTCATAGCTTCTATGGCTTCACATTTTCATTCACTCTGGCCTTATGGCCACATCTAACACAACCTCTAATACATTTCTTTGTATCTTCTATGCTTATTTTAAAGACTACGAACCTCGAGCTTGAGCTCTTTGTATTTGTCTTTGTGTTCTTTTCCTTCACTGGCCGCCCATGCGAGCTCGAGCTAGATTCTTGCTTGGAGTTTTGAGACTTCAATATGGGTCTGGTTGCGGCTATACATTCTCCTATAGACTTGAAGTGGTGAGTTACATTTGAAAATATATACTCTCTTCTTTAGAATGCTTGACCACCTTCACTTAAGATTCTATGGCCATGTACAAACCGCCATATATCTATTGTAGAAAGCATTATTAGAGACTTTGGGCTCGACCCAAAATAGGAAATCCACTTTCTTGTGTATTTGAAGACATATTTGCATATGGGTATTTGAAATTTCTAAAGAAAATATATCTATTCTATGATTTATCCTATGGCGCTCGAACACCATCATTTTGCATGAGCTCTTGTTATTTCCCTAACAAAATTTCACATGGCATTTCTTGTGAATTGAAACTTCATGTTTTTTATATATTCTGAAGCTTGACCCAATAAAATTCGATCATATACCTATTACTTCACATAAAATCCTCATTTGGGTTAATAGAACAAATTGTTTTGTTGTTGTGATCAAAATACCCACATGGATGGCTAGAAATGGTGAAAATCTATATATTTACTTGAAACCCCAGCATAGGTACTTGTTTGTTGTATCATTTACCTTTAGAATAAAAACCCCTGTGAGAGTAACAAAATCTATGTGTTTATCTGTATTTAATTTATGGGCTCAACCCCACTCTTGTTTTTGCATCTTCAATAATTGTGTAAAAACTGAGCTTCACCATCATTTGAATTCCTTACTTTTAGCATGCTTTTGTATTTGTCTCTTCATGAAGAAAATGGACCACAGATTCATGAAATTCTGGAAATGTGTCCTTTTTTTGAATTACAACCATATGAGTTCATGTTGTTTCCTTTTTCACTTAGAATTTACTTTTGGCTGAATTTGTAGATTACTTATTCAATGCATAATCTACTCATTCTGAAAATGACTTTTATGTATTTCAATCCTTGTCAAGACTGAGCACCTTTGTCTGTTCGATACTTGTAATTCCTTACAGATGTACCTGGATGTTGGAATGAGTCTCCCAAGTGGTGTATTCTAATTGAGATATGAAAAGTCTCTGAATATATTACTACCCCATGTTGTTTTCCTTGCACACAAAAACTTTGGGACTCCTTCACTTTACCATATAGCAACATTTTCTTTATGTTCTTGGACTTTATGTAGAGGCTTTAAAATGAAAAATCGTAATATTATAGACTACATCGTACCTGATTTCCTCAATGCATAATTAACACCTCTGAGACACCTTTGTTATGCTTGATCTTTCCTCGTCATTCTAGAATGATCATTACATATTGCATATCCCCTAATGCTACATTGTATCATCAGTCAAACTGGAACTGATCATTCCTTTATTATTTGAGTGCATTGACTGTCTTTCACCTTATTAGGCTTCAACCTGGCACTCTTCATGCATTTTTATGTTCCACTTAACAACCTGTTCTTTAAATCTACTCTCTTCCATGATTAAAACATAACTCTTCATTAAGGCATAATGTATGCTTGTTCACTATCCTTGACTGTGAAAAGAATACTGATGAACTAAACCTTGTATAACATATATGATCATGATGAACAAATAACACAGAACTATACAACAATGTTTGATATAAATGTACTCAGCCGAATTATTTGAGTGAGTTAAACTCATTGTTCACCTGTAGCTTTTAGAAAAAATCTTCCTGATTGTTATGAATGCACAATTGGTTTAATAGCTCAAAAAATAGCTATGTTTAACTCTTTCAGTTGTATATCATTTCTTTGATGAATATGATGATGTAATCTCTAAATAAGCCCATTTATAATGCGTAGGGCAGCATGCCGAGCTCTACCCTTGTGGGAGCTCATTTTTCTCCACATGCTTGGTCTTCGAATAATGATCAGCTTCATGACTTTACCTATACCTACACAAGGAAACAAACAATGTTAGAATAAAAAATAGAATATGATGATCATGATATTTCTCCTTCAGCTAATTTCCTCTGCACCTCTTTGATTTTTTCAATGTATGATTAATAGTAGGCTACACTATTGTGGGTGACTCATATAGGTTTCTTCATAATTGGAACCTTTGACATCTCCCTCTTTTCTCTTACAGGTCAATGGAGCTCGAGCAGACAAAGGCACACCATCCATCATTGACCATCAACCAAAATAGGTAATGATGATTATGTCATTACTTATATGATTTATCTTTCGCATCTTCAATAGTGTAGTGTGTTTTAGTGATACATTGTGACAGTCACATCCAAGGCTTGTGTGAATATTTGATATCATCTCTTTCACTTTTCATTTGAAAAAAAAAATGCATTTAAATGCAATGTTGTAATACATTCTGATTCTTGCAATCAAATGAACTTATGTAAATATGAATTTCTTTTCAGAAATAAATGAAAGCACTTGAATGCTTTGTTATTTATGTCACGCCCCGCCGTACGAACCCCAAAGGAACTAATAATAACGGAACAATTTTTTTTTTAAAAGAACATAATAACTTACTTAAGTATTCCAATATAACAATGTATTAAGTTACACGACTAATTCCATTGGGGTACACGAGGTGACATTACTATTCTAACCCATAACCAAGACAATAGAATAAACCATAAATTAAACAATTATGTAACACCATTTATTCACATTTCATCATTTAAAATATCTATTATACAATAACCATATTCATAACATATGTACATATGACAACGAAAGATACTATAAAGATATAAAGCATTTATATTACCACAGATATAACACAACTTAACACAACTATTACAATTGATCGTTCCTGAATAAATACATGGCCTGGATATACATTACATCCAAATGATAGGAGAATACAATTCACCGAAAAGTCATATCCCTTAATAACCACTCCATACACCATAGCAACAAGGTCATCCCAACACATGTGGGAGACAATACATCAATGAATACATTACATCTGAAGTATAACATACATCCGGTACAAATAATTATTGGATCATCAACATCCTCCAAAACCCTACAATAAAAGATACATCTACAACCAAAAAGGGAACCCAATGAGGTGTGAAGCATGTTCCACCCAACCACCCCCGTGTTGGGAGTAGACAGGGAAGGATCCCCGACCAAGCACGTCTAACAATAACAAAGACTAACTCCAAATAGACAACTTAACATCAAAGACCACTTAGAAACTCAACAATGACAAATCCAAAAGGTACAACAACAAATCACTTCAGTAATATAACAAGTCATAATCACAACATCAATGAAAACTCAAGACACATGATCAAAGATCATTTTCCAACAACAACCAAAGAGAAATCAACAACTACCTAACCACTCATAAATATCATCAACCAACAACGCAGTCACCATGCTTAACAACTACAAACACAATACCACTTACACAGTTGCATGCCCAGGAGAACAAAGATCATGAATATCAAGACAAGAACTTATTCAGCCATAGAGCACACCAAGAAAGTTACCCTTTGCTCAACCCTTCCTAGGCTACCGGACTCCCATCCCGGGTTATCGCTTGCCTCTACCGGGTCAGTCGGACCCTCACCAAAACCATGGCCCCATCTCATCTCGAGCCAGGTCATCCACCGTCAGAGAGATTTTATCTTATGGAAAGAGATCCCCATTAATTCTTTAAATTATCACTTGTTAAATCAGTGATGCACGTTTCAAAATGGACCAAAGAGCCACCTCCCACTGCCATCGATGTCCCAATCCAAGGAGGAAACAACAAAATAAGGAAACCCTACTGAAGATCGGGGAAACCAACATTTAAAACACACCCTTCCAAAGGAGGCGTGTACAAATCTCATTACCCTCCTATTTTCCAGAGGCAACCATCAGGAAACCGGTACAACATCATAGTACTAAACACACCCCATTCCCAAGGTGGATCATGTTTGAACCTCTACACAAAACATCCCACTCTAGAGAACTTCTCTGGAAGACTACATAGACCCTTAACCCCATTTTCCCGACATGGAGAATAAAAGAAACATGATAGAAAAGCATTCCATCTCTGGAAGCCCTTAACAATAACTTAAACTCTTACGAAAGGTAAGGTAAACCTAGGGTTTTCCCATATGACATAATATAAAACAATGAAGAGAATACCACAATAGACTTAACGAATAACCTCAAGAAAACAATTACTAAGAAATATTTCAAATAATTTCATCAAACAAACCAAATAATTTGAGATTATTCATTCAAAAAACAAAACACATTGTTAAATTCAAATTTACAACTGCAATTATAACATCACATCTTTTAATTTTAACTATCTGGACTTAACTATAATCACATAGTTTGTCCAATTTCAATGTATCAAGGGCAACTAATTTATTTCGATCTTCACAACTAAATCCACTCCCATAAACTCAAATCAATTTAATTATAATAAAACTTTATTCCCAATTTCTAATTCAACTATGATATAATAACTTGTAAGAATTATCATATTAAAACGTAATCACAATATATAAAATCTCTTATATATATATATATATATATATATTTATATACAAAATAAAATAAATAAATAAAAGCTATATTTTAAAATCATTCTATAAAATTAACATTTATATCATATATTTTTTATTTTTTTAAATATAATTTTAAATATATCCAAAACTCCATATATTAAATGAATCAAACCCAGCATATATATATATATATATATATATATATATATATATATATCGAATAAACATATTAATAAAAAAACTACTGGATACTATTAAAAATTCAAAGAACAAAAATAAAATAAACATTCATAAAATAAATAAGAAACGAATTTTATTTTACCAAAATCGAATGACAACAAAAAAAAACTAAAAAATTAAACTACTCCCACGGGCCCCCACACAGCAGTGTTGTGTACCTCCCAAAGGAGGTACTGTGTACCTCCCAAGGGAGGCCACAGTCCCATGACTGCGCAGTGCCTTGGGGTCGGGGCTGGTATGGCTACCGCCGTCCACTCCCCTTCCCCAAATTTACAATACTTTCATTTATAAATTTTGTTTTATAATTTTATTTTTATATATTTTATTCTAATTTTCATTTAAATTTTCAATGCACTTTTAATTTTATTTTTCTCATATATATATAATTCGTACTAAAAAAATGACCTCGAACCTATCAAATTCATAAATATTCTGAACATAAAAATCCGTAAAACATATATATATAATTTATTATTTTCCAGAATGAAATTAACCCAATACCCAGATTTAAAATATATACATATATTTATTTTATTCAATATTCTTAAATACAAACTATATATAATTTTTTTTTTATTCTTTTCATATAACTGAAATCACATAGTACTCAAGACTTATATATATACATCTAAATAACTCAATTAGAAAATAACATATGTATTTTTAATTTTATATAATCTATATATATATATATATATAACCAGAAATTCAGAACAACAATCAAATAATAGATTTTCAAAAACTAAGTTTCATCAAGAAGAATTTTTTTGAAGGTACTACTATAATTTCCTACAAAGGGTTCGAGAGTTTAACACAATCAAGTTTTCTATTCACAGTCATTTTCAAAAGAAAATAGAGGAATAGTTTTCTCAAACTCAACAAACTAGATTATTTTTACACAACAATAAAATAACAGTAAATTTACAAAATGAAACCTGGAGTCCTTTGTTTGAAGAAGAATCCTTTCGTAGCCCTTCCCCCGAATCCTTTTCTCAGGTAACTTTTCTTTTTATTTACGATCCAAAACAACAGAGCCAAAACTCCTATGTGTGAATAATCCTCATAAAAATAAGAACTCAAATAAATATTCCAATAAATCTTTTTCCGCTTTCTTTTCCAAAAAGCCTCTTTCCTTATTGGTCCTTTTTCAGCTTTTAAAAGCTCACACTTATCTAAAATTTTAATTGAAATAATTTATTTAATTCAGATATTATCTTCACATAATTTTCTAATTTAATATTAATAACAAAATATAATATCTAATTATTCTTAACAATATTAATTTTAATTAATTTCTTGCATTTTAATTAATTAAATACCTTTTAATTTACAATATATTTAAATTTAATATTTTTCTAACTCGCAATTAAATCAAATAACAATGCAACATTAATTAATTATTTTATGAAATACGATTAATTAATTAAACACTAACCAAGAATTAAATAAATAGTCAACAGTCAAACTACATAAAGACAAAGACAAATATACAAATTAATCCTGTCAGAGAACTTGATCAGACAAATTTCATTATTTCACTGGTTAATTTATTGCTCTCACTCTCATTCCACAAGTAGGTAAACTACATCATCTCATCCCCATCCAAGCTCAAACGCCATATACATGTATATATATATATATAATCAACATCCCATCATGAGAAGGAACTATAAAGAAGCGTGGCACCGTGAAATCCAGTGATGCCACAATCGTCTTCTCACCTAATCTATCACCAACTATAATATCAATGACGAGCCAATATCAACCAAATTGATCATAAGATAGCATGATACTTAACTACTGCATCATAACTAATTATTAAACCATTGCATTATAAAATAATACTGAATTCAAATAATATGATCACCATAGAATCATCATATCGACATATAAAACATTAATGAACAACTATTTGAATAAACAATAATCCAATCAACACACAGAGTATCATAATTCATACTAATAATGTCATATCAAATGCTCATGTCCACTAAAGGAATAACACATCATCAAACTTCAAACCAACCAAATCAAACCATAATAGTATCATCATAGAATCAACATATCAAGTTAAAGCATAGAAATTAATAAGTCTAAACAGTATGAGGGGTATTATAATTTATATGCCTTAATTTTTAATTTCATTTAATCGATATCCGAATTGGAATATCTGAATAGCACTCTGAGATTCTATTTTTTTTCTTTTAAATGCATAATTGTCACTCAATGCATAATGATAAAAATGTAAACAACACTCAAACATAATCTTCAATTCCACCTTAAGATACAACAACGTTCAGCCAACTCTACCAATTGAGCTGTGGTGAAAAATTGGTAACAGTTCCTTGCTAAAGTTATCAGCATGTGTAACTTTAATATGGTTGAGTGGGAAGCCCACCTAGTGGAATGAATTTTCCCCATATCCACCTTTGTATTTGTGAGTGCATACCAACTAGCATATGTATCTTACCTTTTTGGGCTTTCTCACCCTATGGAAAACTAGTTATGTGGCCCCAAAGTGAGTACATTTGGGCCTTCTCACCCAGTGGACCACTATGTGTTTTATCGCCCCAAAGTGATTACACATTCTCTTTTTCAAACAATTAGCCTAAATCTAATCCACAACTAGTTGGATTGTCGATCGATGCTTCATCCAATTCATTTCAAAACTTGTGTGTTTCTTTGTTCTAATGCTTAGTTTTCCATGGGATATTCATCCTAGGGGCTTGATCATCCCTCTTGATCATTGTCATTCCATCATTCTAACATATGTACATTTGAACCCTCCTCTCGATGTTCATGCCTACTTTAGTGTGAGTTTGAAGCAACTTCATCCTCTCACTAAAGTGGGGGCTAAATGTATTGTAGAAAAATGGCCCCTTGTCATTTTCATGGCCTTTTAGGTCTTGTTTCATGGTGTTTGATATATTTTTCTTTGATTTTATGTTGTAACATGGCTTGAACATGCATATTTAGGTACTAAAATTCAAATAATAATTTCTTGTGAAGGTGTTGTGAAGTGTTGTAAGGAATTTCCACATTCTTCTAGACTCTATTTATTACAATTCACCTTAAAAACACCTTTTTATTCATCAAAAATTCCTATTTTGAAGTGTTGTAAAGTCTTGTAACAAGATTTCACTCTTTTCTAAGTACATCTTAACTATTTATCCCTTTCTCATGCTTTATTTGACCCCTTTATGCCCTCACATGTTCTATTTAAGTGTATTTTTCAATATTATCCTGACAAATAACATTAAATACAATATATTTCCTAACACACATTTTTAGGTCCTAGGTGGGATCCATTCGCCATGGGTAGAAAATAAGTCCCCCTTTGGCCCCAAATTCAAAATTTTAAATTTTTCCTTTCATTTTTTAACTCAAATACACTTGATGTCGGCCTGTGATGAGGTATGAACCATTACTAAGGCACAAGTTAGTATAAATAAGTGATTTTCACCTCATTTTACATCTCCTCACTCAAGCATTCAATCACACATTACATTCAAGCATTCAAACATCTTACAATATCTTTTCATGCATTATTCAATCAATTTGAAGTAGCCATTGACATTACTTCATACTTGCATCATCAAGCATTTGGTAAGTTGATAGAATTTCTATGTTATTAGTTTATCTTTCCTTTTCATTTCATTATTTTATTAAGGGTTTGATTACCAAAAGTGGGGATTGACCAAGGTAAACCCCTATTTGCTAACCCTCAACCATTTTTCCCCTTTACATGTGTGTTTGCAAACTTAGGTATGCAGACTTAACAAGTTTTTGGTGTTGAAGATGAACTTTCAAGTCAACTAGGTGCTTCAATTCAACTGAAGTCTATTTCAAGCTTGGAGAAGGTTTTTTGTCCGTTGTCTATATAATTGACTTTGAAAACCTAGCAAGATGTGATTTCCAGATCTAGTGTTGTAGAGTTGTCTCTTGATTTTTTCAGAAGTTTGGTAGAGGACTGATTCACCATCAGTGGTGAATGAGTCCCACCTTAGGACTGAAAATCTATTTTTTTTCAAATTCTAGATCCTGACAGACAGAAACCTACTTCCAACAATTTCTCACTAGGAGGAGGATGAATTTGCCACCTTGGGTGAATAAGTCCCACTATGAAAAATTATTAATTTCAAATAGCATCCAAAACACTCCAAATTCATCACACTTCTCCTAGGTTCACTCATATTCATCCCTTTCCTTTCTATTTTGCATATTTTATCCATTTAGTTTATTATTGTAATACATAATGTGTTTTCAAACATAGCTTAAAATTAACTTTTTCATTCATATTCATTCATTTAGATTACTCAATTGCATTTAGTTTACTTTGTCTAGCTTAGAAAACAACACACATATCATAATTTGAATGAACTTGTTAGCATTTTTTCTCCTATCTCTCTCCTTTTAGGTGAAAAACCCTAGAAGAGTTAGAGAAGTTATAGGAGGCAAAAAATCAACAGTTAATAGATATAATATTCTATCATGTAATATAGGATGCATTACTAGCATTAAACAATGACTAACCCAAGTTTGGGATCTTGAATATACATTCTAAGTATGAGGTTCTTATCATCAAACCTATCACTATATGAAGAAAGTAACAAATAATTTAGGATTGGGTGAAATTCCAAATTTTTGTCACACTTTATGATATGTTTGAATAAAATCATGCAACATTATTCCTCATTCTAACACATCATTTATGTGACTTAAGTAGTTCCAACTCAAAAAATCACACAATAATGTTATTGTTAGGAAACTAAAAGCTATCAAGGCACATTCTAAGTACAATTTGGGACATAATCAATGATGCAATCTAGTTAGATTCATTTAAACAAATAGATTTGATAATAATATTTCTATTCAAAATTTAGATTCAACCAAAAAAATTATATCTAAGATATATCTAGCTAGAACATTTTTAGAAAGAGGTACTTACTAACAAAAATGTGTACTAGTGTTCGGTATCAAATTACAATCTTTTTGAAATTATTTAAAAAATATTCTTTTGGAGATCTAAATGAATAGTTTCTAAAAATATTTATTATTCTTTTAACTAATAATATTTTCTTTTATTTTCTCTACAAGTAGGTTGTTATTTCCCAAATATAAGGATGATTTATTCCTCAAATAAAAGTACTTTTTTTTCTCATACCATAATGTAAGGATGACTTTTCCTCATATGAATTCAACCATTATTCTAGAGAAGAAAATAAAGCTACCCATATTATAACCAATATGAAAATTGACCAAATTTGAAATGCTATGGTTTATGACTCATCTTCGAACATAAAGTATCAAGATTTAAAAATATCATTTCCATAATTATTACATAGTTTTTCAATTTCATGTACCCTTTAATTGACTACTAAAGTCTATGCACCATTTAAATATTCTCAGAAAAATGACTCATGTACTCAGCCTACAACTCCACATGGTAAATAATTATGAAAAGCTAGTTTTAAATCTAATGTTCATTTAAATTTCTTCTATTTAGAATTTATACACTCTATAGTACCGCCACAACCTACCTTTGAATCAATAGAAATGTGAATGATAGTTATCTTTTTATTCACCTCATATGGCCAATCATTGGCACATTCCTCTTTATGGTCTCTTACTATTTCAATTGTCATCTTAATCCTCTTCTTCACTACATCCTATTAGAAGGGGTGATATGGAAATAAATAGAATCATTTACATGCTTCCAAAATAATTATAACCGCTCATTCTAGATCTAGTTGAATCCACCTTACTAGCATGCAAATGTTTCTCTATGGACTAGCCCCATGTTGAAAAGGGCCTTCAAAGATATTTTAGGTGATGATCTTCAAGGTGGCACCAAGATACTTTACTAATTTGGTATCATCTCTAATTTCCTCTCTAATTATATGGAATTGGTGTAGGATATAGACTTTCCAAATACAATTGCTTATAGGTACATTAAGGATTTTCTACTACCATAGACTGTCTATAGTCAATTTGGCATTGCCTATGATGATATGATGGGTGAGCCTCAAACAAGGGGTTTTATTCTCTCATGAAATGCTAAATAATTGTCATGTAGGTTCTTTGTTTTCAATACAATTTGGACTAGTTTGACTAGGATTTTTATAGTAGTTTGCATGCATTCTCTACACTTTTATAGTGACTATCCTAGGGAGTCTTTATCAACTAGGATCTTACAGGTTTTAAAGACACTTAGATTCCTATTTTGGAATCCTCCTCCTTTACCCCCTACTACTTCTTCTTCCTCCATGTCCACTTTGAAATTGATGTCTCCTCCACTAACTACCAATGCTTCAACTTCTTCCTCAATTGACCCTCTCTCTCTCAAACTTGGCCATCTAACTACTACAATTAATTATATATCCCCAGTTTCACTTTTATTAATAGATTTATTATTTATTATCTCTCACCTTTTATCTAAAAAATTCTATTTTTAAAATAAATTAAAAAATATGATGCCCTAGAGGAAGAATATTTCTTGAGATGATATCATTTTTTAAAAAATTTTAAATAATTAAAGAAAAGTGTCAAGTTTTGAAAAATACCTAGTATTTTTTTATTTCAAATTTAAATAAAACATATTTTTTTAATAATTATACATTTAATTAGTTTACATTAATTCAAAATTTAAAATATATATGCCACTTTCATGTGCTTCAAGTTCAAAAGCTAGACCATAGACTATTGTTATTCATTTCCTTTATCATATTATGCCATGGTACTCAAATTTCACCTAGTTGAATGTCCTTACTCTTGTTCCTTAAATGATAAAAATGGAGTTGTTAGAATTTTCTATCTTCTTGAAGAATAGTGGTACCACACAATCTTGGAGTAATTTGGAAACCCACTTTCAAATTTTTAAATCTTATATGAATCAATTATGTAGGGTTATTCTAGGGTTTATGCTAGGGTATGTATAAGAAGATATTTTTCCAAACCCTTATCAAATATAATTCTAATTTAATCTCATATAGGGAGCTAGAATTAGTTGATAGGAATTGAGGTTAATCCAATCTTTTATAGGCATTATAAATTAAAAATTTATTACATAAAAAATATAAATAGAATATCCCATAAATTATTATAAAATAGGTTATAAAATCATTAGTTGAGCCTAAGTGATCATTACATTAAAAATACCAGCACAAAATATTAAAGGAAAAGAGGAGGTTATAACTACCCTATAAAAAATTGTTGATAAATTTTCACTATGATGACTTGCTCTCCTAGTTTGGTGAAAACATTAAGGAAATTCCTCTTGAACTATAAATTGGATAATTAGAAAAAAAAATGGATTACAAGCATATGAGGAAGACCTAAAGGTAAAAATGAGTAAGCCAAAATATTGTCTCATTTAATTTTTTATAGATACCATAATAGGAGACACAAAAGGCCAAAGTTAACTACAAACCCAAAATAAGAATGGTTTGTAAGATAATTTAAGAAGTCACAATTAAAGAGATCAAATCTACTACTCAATCTACACTAAATTTTGATAAATAAAAAAATATTAGAGTAGGGGGAAGTATCTCCACCACTATAATGACAATATTAACTTTGAATTTTAAGGGCCTCAATGCCCCTAACAAAAGCAAGAGCATACCTAGGCAATGTGGTAACCTTGAATCATTATGAAAAAGTCATTTTTTTAGTTGAGTTCAATTGTTTGTTTGTTTCTTTACATTGTAGTTGGTAATCTATGATGAAGAAAAATACCAAATTTCATTAGAACTTGAAGTTGACTTTTAAATTTTTAGGAATAACTTCTAAGTTATTATTGGTGAGTGTCATGCTAAAATTTAAGAATAATTTAATTATGAGAAAAAATATTGTAAACTAGTTTGAGAGTATCTATCGGGTAGACAAATGTGCATAGTTGGGATTATTCTCATGCATCACAAGTGATTTAAAGTTTGGAATAATAGAATATATGGATTTATGAACCCTTGAGGACAAGTGTTGAACACCAAATATATCTTTATCTATTATTTAACCCTTTGAATTTGTAATTTTGATGACATGTTGCATGTGGTATCTAGCTTTGTGCTATGTTGTGGCTAATATTGATCAAATTAGATTTTTTTTATGTTATATATATTATGTTTTGGATTGAATGAAGATAAAAAAAAGATGTAAAGGAATAAACAAAGAGGTATAATGGAAGAAGAGTGAGACTATGTGGTTTGGGATGGATATTGTGAGTATAGAACAAGGAGTAGTGAGTATGGATAATTTGGTGTCTATAGAAATGATAAAAAAAAAATGGGCTAAGTTAGATGAAGTAGTCACAAGCATATAAGATTGGATGGTGGTAGTACTAGTGATATAAGATACTATAGAAGATTTTTTTTGGTGGGGTTCAACATAGGAGCATATTATCATAAGGTACTAGAAACATTGCATTGATGGATGTATATCATGTATGGTGTAGGTGTATGATGATATGGATAACTCCTACACCATACCAAAATATATCTAAAGATATGAGTTGATTCCCCTAAGGGAAAGTGAGGGATAATTTAATAGCAATGCAAGTTGTGTGTGTGTGTTGGAGAGGTTTTATATGTAATAATATGAGGATATATGGTATTCTTGGATGACCAAAAAAAATTGAAAATACAAAAGAAGTACCATAGATTAGGGAATGTGAGGATAAAAGTCCCAAATAAAGGAAAAGGAAGAAAAATAACAAGACAAGGAGTTTTATTGAGGAACATGCAATAGTAAATAATGTAATATAAAATTATAAGCAACCAATAAAGAGGCTAACATATGTGAGGGATAGAAATGATTGTGATAAAATATAAAAAAATAAAAATACTACATAATATGATTGATATAATTAAGTGTCAAATACTAGTACAAAAATTAGTGCATAGGGTGGATTTCTTGAGGTATACCTGAAGATATGCAAATAACAAGTTGATGAAACTAAGTAGGTTGGAGTTCCTAGGAAAGGATAGCTTGTATTGGAACATGAGGCTCATTTTTATCAACTCCAAGTATGTGATATAGGAAATCCGTAAGTATTGTGGTAATCTTGCACCATTCTAGAAAAGTGGTTTAGTTTAGTTATTTGTTTCTCTATTAGTTTGTAGATATTAGTTTATGGCATGAATAAAGTTATTATATTTCATCATAACTTTAAATTGGCTTTAAAAGTTCTAGGATTAATTTGATTTGTTATTTTTTAGTTTCATGTTAATGTCTAACAATAATTAGATAAGAAAAAGATAGTAAATTGGTACAATAATGTCTACCAAGTGGATAGTTGTGAACAATTAGGATTGTTTTCATGTGTGGAAAGTTATTTAGAGTTTGCACCAATAATATAATTTTTGTAAGGAATTATTGAACCATTGAAAATGAGTGTTCATCACCATGAGGAAATTTATTCACCATTGAACTACTTAAATTTATAATTTTGTTATTCATAGTTGATGACATTTTACAAGTGGTATTGGAATTTTTTCCAATTTGTGGCCAACACAAATCATTAGAAAAAAATTTGGATGTTATATATATATATAGTTTTGGATCAAATAAAGTTACATGAAGAGGTAATGAAATAAGTTGAGAGGCATAACATAAGTAGAGTGAGACTATGATGTCTTAGATAAATATTGTGAGTAGAGAAAAATGAGTATGAACTGGAGTGTGACCCAAAGGGAAATACTAATACAACATAGTGGAGGTAATTAGACTAGTGTATAATTATGAGGCTATATTTTAGTGAAATTTATGTGTGAATTTTCATAGTGAGTGTAATGAAATGATTATGACCTAGCATGTAAGAGAGCCCATTACAAAGAAGTGATAATTTGTAATCATGGTGATAATCATGTAAGCTTAATTAAATAAGAATCCATTGCTATTTCTAAGATCTTTGTGTTGTGTGTGTATTTTGATGTTAGTATAGATGATTGAATAGTCCTTCATTGGACCCAAGTTTGACCATGACTATATCAAAATGAAACCTAGTAAAGAATTTCTTAGATATATAGAAATTAGGCATGATGCTTTTATAAAAACTAAAATTAATTCTAAAGAGGCAAATAAGCTATCACAACATTAACATGTGAATGGATTCCTCATCTATCAAACAAAAAGATGCCTCTAGTAGTTCCAAAATTTTATCAAAATAGGTAGGGTAAACCAACTAACTAATTGGAAACTCTTTTAGGTAACTAGCATTATCTCCAAACTATAATTTTTTATTTTCACCATATATGGACTTAATTGCACCACCCTTAGGAGATAACTATGAGAGAATTTATTACATCATAAAACACATTATAAGTTAATTATATATGGTATGTAAATATTTTACTATAAGATTGACCTCAAATCAAAAACAATGAGGTATAAGGACCACTCTATCACAAATTGATTTTAGTTTCTTTATCCAGATTAATACACTCTTATTTTTAACACCTAGGAATAGAATACTCGCATGGGCCAACAAAAGGCTAGGTTTAAGAAAAATAGTAAAGATATTGGATATATTTTTTATCTTTCCCAAATAGCTTGAGCATAATGATTCTATAAAATGTGAAATAGTCCTAAACTTGGGTTTAAATTAGTTTCCCTTGAATTTTTCATGAAAGATCAACTAAACCCCATATGTAGCTTAATCTTTAAAAATATGTAGTTTTAAGATCAATCCTTCAAATATCTTTTCAAACATTGGGGAAGTTAGCTTTTAAAATTAAGAAGCACTAAGATGTATGCTCTAGTAAAAAACTCGTAGTCCTAAAATATCCATAAAGATTGGAGTTACAATAATACAAATTTTCAAGAATATTATATTGAAAACAAAATAATTGAAATGGAACTAAAAAATCTCAATGAATTAATCATAGTTAGAGGGATGAATTAGGATCAATTCATGAATGAAATATATCTTATCTCAAAACTAATATATTTACATGAAAATAAAAATAAAATCTAGAGGTGACAATCTTGAGAAATTTAGCTAACTAAAGGTAAAAAAGAACATATAAAAATTTCACAACATAACTAGAGAAAAAAAGATCCTATAGAGGTAAAGAGAGAAACTAGTTCTTATGGAACATGTTTGGAGCCTCACATTCTTGGAATGACCTCTCCTATAGAGGGGGAGAGGGTATGTTGATGGGAAAGATTTTGTATACTTTTAGGGATTTGCTTCTATAGACCTATGTCTTAGTTGTTTCTGCCAGTGGTTTGGAGAGACTAATTTACTTGAGTGATAGGTTTACTATGGCCTAGTTGTTGTAGGCTTCTCTCTTGGGTTTTTGGTCCCTGCCAAAACCGGGTTTTCTTGGGTTATTGGTCCCATCAAAACCAATGGGTTCTAGATCTATGTAATATCTATGTTCTTTGTTGGGCAACTGGGTTTGGCTGTTGGTTTGTCTTTGTTTTGATGTGGAGATTTTTCTACTTCTCTTCTAGCAGCTTGACTATCCTTGGTTGGGTTTTGGGTCCCTTCAGAACCTAATGGTTTCAGGTCCATTCAAAACCTATTGTAAATGGTTTTGGGTCCATTCAAAACCTATTTTTTCTCTTTTCAAAAACTAGGGAAAGAAGAAGCTAAAAAAATCACTTATATCAAATCTCATAGAGAATAATCTTGCATCAATTCTAAACTCATTAGGGTTGAATCAATCTTCTTTTTTAGTGAATTACTTGGAAGTGAGGAGGGTTCAAACTTGTAGGAGGAAATGGACTTCTTATGGCTCATTCCCTTCATTATTGCAAGTGAAGATAGTCAAATCTTAATGAAACCTTTCACTAAGAAAGAGATCAATTTGGATTCCTTGTAAGTGAACTCAAACACTAGACATGGAATAAATAACTCAATTTCCAACACAAATAAAAAAGCACGATAATCAGTCTCAATATTAAAAAATCATATGATGAAGTAATTGGAGGTTCCTCATGAAAATCCTAGAAAAAGTTGTCTTATATGACCATTTGAGGGAATTGATCTTAGAATGAAGTAGAAGTTGAATCCCATTTGGTGTTCTTCTTACTATTTAAATCATGCAACACCAACAATAATAATTAAGGGAAATTTCAAGGTGATCATTCTATGTATATAGAAAATATTATATATTAATTGGAGACTAAATATCACTTTCAATGAAGTTTGTGTTATACTAGGTAGTTTAACATTTTTAATTGTCACGCATTGTTATCAATGGGTGGCCTAACCTTACCAATATATGGGAGGGATAACACATTTAATCTTGATGTTGGTTCAAGCATTCCACCTTCTATGAGCATTCCTTGGCGTCATGTACTAATCAATTCCTATGTTGCAGTGATATTTAATACACATTTGGTTTAGTTCAAATGGTTTTGGAATCATTAGTTTTCTTTAGATGCTTCTAATTCATTGGCTATATGATAATCATTTATTTCACTCTCTCTCTCTCCTTTCTATGATCTTTGTGGTACTAAAAATTTAAAATGGATTTCCTCATTCACTTTGGTGACTATCCTTGTGGAGATCAATGAAGCGATATTTAGAAATTATTTCTTCTTCCAAGTTGGTGATATCTTGGCTTCCATTTTAGAAGTGCTTGGTATGGATCTCATGAAAGGCTTTATTTGACACAATGTAAACATTGTCATCTCTTCCATGTTTGTGTAATATCTATACCTTCATTAGTGACAAGGAACTTACCAAGGCCATGGGACAATATTACATTTGAAATAAGAGTGTGATAGACATAGAAGCAATTGTTGACAACATTGCTCTTGTAAGTGTGAGATACCTTGGATTTGCTTCGATTGATATTATTCTTGACATTAAAATTAGATTCATAAGGTTGAATAAAGAAATTGCAAATATTTAAAGTTACCAAATATTTAGTGATATTTTACAACCCATTGTATGTTTTGAAATTCAATGATATTTTGTTAATAACATACAATCAAATATTCATTTGAGACATTCTATCAAACAAATTACATGTTTTGACTATGCTTCCACGTTTCCCATTTACTACAATCATGGAATTCTAATTTATGTCAAACAATCCAAAGCCATTATGTCAAATAGTTCACATACCTTGTTTAAGCTTACACATTTTGCATACATGTCTACCAAAGAAGATATGTTGTAGCATGTATGTCCATACCCTATTCCAAAGCTCCCATTTTTACATGGGCTAGGAGGATTTTAGGAAACATTACAAAGTATGGCTTTTCACAACCAATTGAATTTGGTTAGAAGTTTCTAAATATTTTCAATAGACTCATTTTGTGCATATCCTGCAAGCATAGCATTCCATGAGACCAAATTTCTTTGAGGCATCTAGTCAAATAGTTCATGTGCCTTGCCTATGCTTCCTCATTTTGCAAGCATGTCTACTATAACATCATTTCCTTTCCATCTTGCTTTGATGGATTTCCATACCCTATTCCAAATCTTCCATTTTGGCATAGGCGAGGAGTACGCTGGAAAATTAAACTAATCAAGATGGAAACCCATTTGTTGCATCATGAGGACAGCCATGTGTTTTCTCCACTGCAAAAAACATTTGCATCAAGCAAGAAAGGATATGAAAATATATCAATGATGAGCTAGATGTGAGGGTCTTTTTCCATCTGCTCTAAGTTTATGTGATCAAACATGTGAGAAAATTGTTTGAATTCAAACTCTAATAGTGACTATTTCTTGAACGGAGATACACAGGAGTGGATGTTAGGTGATAGGAATGGGCCCACAGCCTAACTGCTAACTGCTGATTGTCACAAATTTTTTTTAGGAAAATGAATTTTGATGCAAGAGCATCCAGTGGTGTAAGGGCAATCTTGCATCACCCAAAAATAGTTAAATTTCAATTTTCTCAGTTTTTAGATTTTTTACATTTTTGGATACCCTTTTCGTCATAATGAAATTCCCAATTTATGGTTTTTATTTTTTATTCCTAG
The DNA here is from genome assembly GCA_007258455.2 of Sequoia sempervirens. Lineage (NCBI taxonomy): Eukaryota > Viridiplantae > Streptophyta > Pinopsida > Cupressales > Cupressaceae > Sequoia > Sequoia sempervirens. Next base: position 357,116,186 of record VDFB02047230.1, read on the forward strand.
GTTGAAAGATATTGTAGTTTTAGTTTCCCAAATTTCCACTTGAAAATTTTGTGAGTTAGATTTGAGGCACTTATATTTCCCAGAACGGCCCCAAAACTTGCCAAATTTGACATAGTTGATTTTGAGCACGTTATTGACTTCGAGACCTTTCCAACAGTTCGCGAATTGGAGCCCTGGATCAAAAGTTATGGCCCCGGGAAGTTGGTGCACTTTGTAGAAGATACAATTCCAAATGTTCTTTTGAATTTTGAACTTCGAGTTGTAATTTTCAGCGCCAAACCGCCTAAACTCAAATTTGAATGTTGTTTTGGCTCCAAACTAAAGAGGAGCTCTATTTATGGGCAAGTTTCTAATTTTTGGGTAGCATTTTGGGGACAAGCTCACATATTGCGAAAGGGTTATTCTGTAGCTTTCTATAACTTGCATGTGTTGTAGAACTTGGGGATTTGAGATCATCTATATGTAAGAAGCTCCATTTTCTGAATAATAAAATTATTCTCATGTTTGTGGGTTATTTTTCGACGTCTTGGGTTGCGCCCTCATTAAGTGGTACCAGAGCAGGTTTTCTTGAGTGTGTGGATAGATCGCCAATCGTGAGGTAGTTCACACCAGGATAGTGGTTGTGTGTTAAGGTCAAGAAAGATGCCTCCAAGAGTGATGCTTGGTAGGCATGGTGGTGCCAGAGGTGGTCGATGCGGCAGAAATGCTGGTGGAAGAGATGCACTGGCAGCCCTCTAGAGACAGATTGATGCATTACAATAACAGTTGAGAAGAGGGTTAAACCTGAGGGAGGAAAGTGAGGATGAAGGAGAGGAAGAAGGTTCAGATGTAGAAGAGGAAGAAGAAGCAATTGATCAAAACCAAATGTGGCTAATAAGGGCCATTTTGAAGATCGAGAAAAGACCTAGAGCAGAAGTCCCCAGTTATTCCAGAAGTCTGAACCCTGAAGAGTTGATCGACTGGATCAACGAGCTAGAAGAATATTTTGAGTATGAGGAAATAGAGGACTTAGATTGGGTTAAGTTTACGAAAATGAATATGAAGAGCCATGCCAATATTTGGTGGAAAGAGGTCCACTTGGAAAGAAATCAAAGAGGAAAAGGCAAGATCACTAGATGGGATCGCATGGTAGAGAAATTGAAGAAGCAGTTCATACCAGTGGACTACAAGTTACATCTGTTGAAGAAATTGCAAGGGTTGAAGCAAGGAAGAAGATCTGTGAAAGAATATACTAAATATTTTCACAAGATAATCATCAGAATGGGTCACACAGAGGCCAATAAGAAGGTAGCCCAATATCTTAATGGGTTATGACCGAGCATTCAGGAGGAGTTAAGCCTATTCAGAATGACCACCATTGAGGATGTGTATCAGTTTGCACTGAAGGTGGAAGAGAAGTTGAACAAAAGATTTAATGTCAAGCAAAAAGGACGAGGAGGTCAAAGTAGAAGGGGCAATGGAAGACCTTCAGGTAGCCGAAATGATGATGAAAAGAAAAGTGAAGATGTGGGTACCAACCGAAGCCAAAGGAATGACAACTTCTACCGCCCTCATGATCAAAATAGTGGTGATCAAAGAGGTAGAGGTAGAGGGAGATATGGAAAAGGATCTAGAAGAGATGGTTTTAGATGAACATGTTTCTAGTGTGGTGAAGAAGGGCATTGAGCCTATGAATGTCCACAACACCAAGGAAGGGTAGACAAAAGGCTAGAAGTTTGTGGAAGGGTTGTGCATGCAGATGAGGAGGCCCAATCTGAACATTTAGATGACGCTGAAAGGGGAGAAGCCCTAGTGATTAGGAGAGCCCTGGTGACTAAGGAAAATGAACCAGAATAGAGGAAGAATCTATTTTGCACAAGGTGCAAGTGTGAAGGAAAATGTTGTGATATCATTATTGACGGTGGGAGCAGTGATAATTTCATGTCAGAGGAGATGGTCACAAATTTGAAGTTGAAGAGGGAAAGGCACCTGCATCCATATCGAATTGTCTAGTTGTAGAAAGACCACAAAGTTTTGGTCAATGAGTAGTGCCTAGTAAAGTTCAAGATCATGAGCTACCATGATGAGGTACTCTATGATATCATCCCCATGGATGCATGTCACATGTTGTTGGGGAGGTCGTGGCAGTTTGATAGTCGAGCTATACATGATGGCCATGCAAACACTTATTCCTTGACAAAGGATGGGGTTCATCACAAGTTGAAACCATTGAAGGAGACCAAAGAAAAGGTATATAGTAGTGCTAGAATTTGTTATGTGGATGGAAGAAAAATTTTAGAAGGTATGAAGCATGAGCATGTGTGTTATGCATTGATTCCTAGAGTGAGTAAGGAGGATAGTGAGAAGGTTCCAGAAGAAGTTTCTAGGATGTTGGATGAGTTTATGGATATTGTTTTTGATAATGTACCTAAGGGTTTACTACCAATAAGGAAGATCAGTCATCAGATTGACTTGATTCCTGGAGCCACTTTGCCAAATAAGGTAGCTCATAGAATGACTCCAGCAAAAAATGAGGAGTTGAACAGAAAAGTTCAAGAGTTGTTGAGAAAGGGTTTGATACGGGAGAGTTTGAGTCCATGTGCAGTACCTACAGTACTAGCACCAAAGAAGGATGGGGAGTGGAGGATGTGTACAGATTCTTGAGCCATAAACAAGATAACAATCAAAGAGTACAAATTTCCCCTTGCCAAGGATGGATGACCTGATTGACTGTTTGAGTGGAGCTCAGTACTTCACAAAGATTGATCTGAAGAGTGGATATCACCATATCTAGATTCGAGAGGGAGATGAATGGAAGACTGCCTTCAAGACCAAAGAGGGCTTGTACGAGTGGTTAGTCATTCCTTTTGGGCTAACCAATGCACTGAGTATATTCATGTGGCTCATGAACGAGGTACTAAAAGAATTTCTTGGAAGTTTTTTATTGTGTATTTAGATGATATTTTGATTTTCAGCAAGATGTTGGATGAGCATCTGATGCATATTCGGAGAGCCTTTGAGAAGTTAAGAGAAGAGAAACTATTGATTAATCTGAAGAAGTGTAGTTTTGTGAAGAGGGAGTTAGTGTACTTGGGGTTTGTTGTCTCAATAGAAGGTCTCAAGATGGACCCAGAGAAGGTGAAGGCTATTCTCAAATGGCCTACCCCAAGAACTGCTACCGAGGTGAGATCTTTCCATGGTTTGGCTAGTTTTTATAGAAAGTTCATTAGAAACTTCAGTAGTATTTGTGGACCCCTGACTGAAACAATGAGATGGGATAGAAAAGAATTCAAAATTAAGACCTTGGGTGACAAAAAATTTGGTACATTGGAAGTAAGAAGGTGTGAGCAGCACGATTCTAGCCCTCCCAGTTCATATGAAGTGTTTCAGGTGGATTGTGATGCCAGTGGTTATGCCATTGGAGCAGTGTTGAGCCAAGAAGGTAAGCCCATTGCCTATTTCAGTGAAAAGTTAAATGATGCCAAGAGAAAGTATTATGTATATGATCAGAAATTTTATGCAATAGTTCAGCATTAAAGAAATGGAACATTATTTGTTTCGAGAGGAATTTGTTCTATATACTAATAGTGGGCCTTCCGATTACCTAAATAGTTAGGGAAAATTAAATCGAGAGGCATATGGAAATGGGTAGAGTTTTTCTTGAGAGTTATACCTTTGTTTTTGAAACATAGGGTGGTATCAAACGGGTTGCAAATGCCTTAAGTAGGAGGCATACATTGATGATGACAAAGATCTGCGAGATTGAAGTGGTTGGGTTCAATGAACTCAAGACATATATGTAGAAGAACCTAATTTTAGAGGCTTGGAAAGCTTGCAAGGAACTGTTATAGTGGATAGGACAAGGTGGCTGGATTTTATAATCCAGGATGGCATGTTATTTAAAGGAAGTCAATTGTGTATCCCGAGGAGTTCCATGAGGGAGAACCTAATAAAGGAGAAGCATAGTGGAGGAATGGCAGGACATTTTGGTCGGGATAAGACCATTGCCATTATTAGTGAGCATTATTATTGGCCTTAGTTTTCATAGGATGTGAAGAAGTTTGTACAAAGCTATAGGGTATGTCGAGGATGACTAAAGAGGTGAGGAGCCGAATATATAGGCTTATGTGTACCACAGCACGGAGAGGCCATGGGAGGATATAAGTATGGACTTTGTTCTTGGTTTTCCAAGGACACAACGAGGGAATGATTTAGTCTTTGTGGTGGTTGATAGGTTTTCAAAGATGGCACATTTCATTCTATGTCAGAAGACCCATGATGCAATCCACATTGTTGACTTGTTCTTCAAAGAGGTGGTGAGGCTACATGGTCTGCCAAAGAGTATTGTTTTAGATCGTGACACCAAATTTGTGGGGTACTTTTGGAGGACCTTGTAGAAGAAGCTGAAGACAGAGTTGAAGTTCAGTTCTACACACCATCCATAAACAAATGGGTAGACAGAGGTTGTTAATAGGAGTTTGGGTAACCTACTACGATATTTGGTAGGAGATAAACCCAAGGGATGGAACTTGATCTTATCCCAGGCAGAATTTTCTTACAACAATTCTATCAATAGAAGTAGTAATAGATCACCATTCCAGATTGTGTATGGAGGTAGCCCCAAAACAACTCCAAAATTGAGGAAGATGGACCAAGAGAAGAAAATAAGTGTTGAAGCTAAAGATTTTGCAAAGCACATCAAGAATATACATGAGAAGGTACGAGAACACATTAATAAGATGAATATGCAATATAAGGCTAAGGCAGATTAGAAAAGGAGGAATAAGGAGTTTCAAATTGGTGATGAAGTAATAGTCCACTTGAGGAAAGAAAGGTTTCCCATGGGAACTTATAACAAATTGAAGATGAAGAAATTCAGTCCCTATCAAATTTTGAAGAAGCATGATTCAGGGAATGCATATGAGGTAGAGTTACCTAATGGAATCAACATTTCCCATGTATTCAACATTTCATATTTGATAAAGTATCATGAAGGTGGAATGAAGGAATCACTAGCAATAGGGCAGTATGACATTCCAGCACCTACTTTAGAAAGGGAGGAGATTGAAGCAATCTTGGATAGTCATGTGGGAAGGAATACCAGAAACAGGCAGTATGAAGAATATCTGGTGAAATGGAGAGGAAGGCCTGTGGAAGATTCATCTTGGCTATCTAAGGCAGCGGTTGACCAGTTGGGTTTTCCTCAACCATCTGAGACGTGACGGGGTCACTTCTCAAATTACCCTAGGTGTCTGATGCAGAAGCATCCAGTGGTGTAAGGGCAATCTTGCATCACCCAAAAAAAGTTAAATTTCAAGTTTCTTAGTTTTAAGATTTTTTTAATTTTTTGGATACCCTTTTTGTCATAATTAAATTCCCAATTTATGGTTTTTATTTTCTATTCTTGGGTTGAAAGATATTGCAGTTTTAGTTACCCAGATTTGCACCTGAAAATCTTCTAAGTTAGATTTAAGGCACTTAGATTTCCTGTAATGGCCCTAAAACTTTCCAAAATTGATGTAGTGAATTTTGAGTGTGTTATTGACTTCGAGACCTTTCCAACAGTTCAAACGGTTTGCGAATCGGAGCCTCGGATCAAAAGTTATGGCCTCGGGAAGTTGGTGCACTTTCTAGTAGATACAATTGCAAATGTTCTTTTGAAATTTAAACTTTGAGTTGTAATTTTTGGCGCCAAACCACCTAAACTCAAATTTGAATGTTGTTTTTCCTCCAAACTAAAGAGGATCTCTATTTATGGGTGGGTTTCTAATTTTTGGGTAGCATTTTGGGGACAAGCTCGCATATTGTGAAAGGGTTATTCTATAGCTTTATGTAACTTGCATGTGTTGTAGAACTTGGGGATTTGAGATCCTCTGCATGTAAGAAGCTCCATTTTCTGAATAATAAAATTAGTCTCTTATTTGTGGGTTATTTTTCTACGTCTCGGGCTGCACCCTCATCACATTTTGGCAGAGGAACATAATAGGTTAAGTGGGCCCACCTCCACCACCTAAGCAGTCAAAGCTTACTGTGTGAAATTTAAGCCCAACCAAAAATGGAAGGCTCTCCAATATGACACGCATGACCACCTCCTAAGCCTCATCTTTCATCCTTACTATATGACCTCCTAAATCATAAAACTACAACCACAAAAGATTTTTGTTCAACAATGATCCCATGAATTAGCTAACACAACATTCTAAACTAGCAGTTGCATGTATAGGCATGCAACAATCAGCTAATAGGGTGCACCACAAATGGCTATTGAATGGGTAGTAAGCAGCTGATTTTTTTTCGAGTGCAATGGGAGATATAAATAACTAGAAATATTTGCAATATTCTAATTGGTGCGAGGAAGGGAGAGTGTGTTAATAAGGCAATATGAAATAACATGAGGTTAGTTCATAGTAGGAGGCAGATCTTTTGAATTTGTAATTTACATAGAATTTAAAGTTAAATTTGAATAGCCTAACCTGAACATATTATAAATCAGACAATTTTGACACAAAGATTATTTTAAATATATTCATTTAATATGAGCATTGTAAAGCATTATAAACCTAATGTTGTAGTCTACTTGTCCATTCTTATAATGTGAGATTAAGAACCATTTGCATAAAAATGGGAAAATGATCTTTATGTTTTGGAATGGAAATTTATCAGTGGAAATTTGGTTATGAAATTCTAGAATAAAACTATACTTCATGTTGAACGAATGTTATTATTTGCAATCTATCCATTAATTTTAATTTGAGGTAATTAATCATTAATAACCTTTTTTTATTAATATGTAATATTTAATAATTTTAGGTAGAATAGTTGTTTAAAATTCACTTTAATAAATAATTTTAGGTATAAAAAATATTTTTTTCCTTATAAAAAGAGAATTGAAAACTTAAATGAAATTGAAATTTTTAATAATTAATTTCTTAAATAATAATAATTTGTTCAAAATTTCAAGCACAATATAATTTTATCTTTGTCTTAGTTTTACATTTACTAGACCTAGATGCACATCTATATTTGACCTTTTTGCATAGGTTAATCAATGAATTGATTGATTATTATTTAATTATCTTCAGATACATATCCATACAAATACATGGCAGACTTAAATTTGTGGATTAAACAATATCTAGGATAATTATGGAACATTAAAGGATTCTCCTTTTTTAAAGACTTATTAGTCAAGTTTTTTATTAATAACATTGAATAAAAACGTATTATTTAAAAAAGTCATTTTGTATTTGAATATTAGTTATAATGATCATCACAATTGAGTTTTTCAAAAAAGAAAGATGTTATAAGTAGTATCTACTCCATAATTTTGGGAATAAAGCCATCTTTTTGCTTGTGATTTATGTGTTAGAAGAAGAATGAGATGAAATGATACACATATTTTTCATTGTTAGAATAGTAAAATTAGAAAGTACACCTTGTTTTTAGGCAACATGAGAAACATGTTATTATAGAGTATGTTTGTCGAAGCTAAATTTATACAAGGATTTTTGTACACATGTATCTATGTAACAACAAATATATGGCATTAAAAGTAGAACCACGAAACCTACGCTCATTTTCCTCCCTACCATATTGGCATCATGAAGCCCCATGGACTCTAGCCAAACCCCCGAGAAAGAAAAGGATGGAACACCCATGAGATATTTTGTGGAGTTTCACCACACATTACACAATAAAAAACTTGGGGAAAGTTTGGTGTTTTCATATATAATATTTGATATTGTTCTATTTTCTTTGATGTGACAAATTTAAGGGAAAAAGGTATGTTGGTTTTTGAATCCTTTTGCATGCTCAAACCTAGTTCCTACAAATGAAATACAAGGGTATATTAGTGCACAAGCAAGAAAAATAAAAAAGGAATGATAAAAGTTGAGTAAGTATATGGGTAAAATTAATATATACAATGTGAAGCTAAAAATAATCAATAATTTTTACAATTAGTTAACCAAATCTATCTATTGACAATGGGAAAATTTTGTACTTACATACATTGTTGATCGTGTTCAACAAGGGTGAGTTGCATTGGATTGAGTTGTAGGAGGATGAAAGAATTTGAAATAGATAGTGTACAATACACTAATTTTGTTGAATGGCTATTATATCTGTGAAGCAATATAAATAAAATAGTATACATAAACAATAAAAGAGGTTAGCACTATCTATTGTAAATAGAAAGAGATAAAATGGAACATCTTGAATACATGGCATCTTGGTAAAGGATTGTCTATTGTAAATGGTTTAGTTGAGTGGATAAATATACACCATTTTCATGTGCTTCTAGGGATAAACAATGTGATGCAATCAACAAATTTGTTGTCCTCTCAAAAACACATGACAGTTGTGTTCATTTGTTGTCCATAATCACGTAAACCTACACTCGTTCTCCTCCTTACCATATTGGAATCATGAAGCCTCATGGGCTCTAGCCAAACCCCCGAGCAAAAAAAGTAGGTAAGGTCCATGGAAAATCTCATGGAATCTTATCATATACCATACAATAACAAACTTGGGGAAGGGAAAGTGTTTTGAAACAAGTTTTGTAATATTGTAGTGTTTTTTTTTGGTCTAACAAGTTGACGTAAAATAGATATCCTGGGAAAGAATTAGCATAATGGGGTTTGAAGATGGCTACAAGAAAATGGATAAATGGAATATATAGAACAATGTATAATAATTAGAAAGGTCCATCTAACCTCACAATGTGATTTTAAATCTAGCTATATTAAAAATACAACTATAATCTAAAGAAGAATATAGTTAAAATGGTCATCAAATTAATAGGCCAATTGTTACATAGACTACCTACTAATACATAATGCACATTTTGGTTTGGGGGACTCGGGAAAAGTAATATCATAAAAGATATTGATACAAAACAAGAAATCTATGTAATAGTTGGCTTCTCTACTCAAAATTCAAGCTACTAGATAAAATAGAGAAATTGAAAAAGAACTATTAGGAAAACACTTTAAGAATTAGAGATAAATGACAGATGATCAAAACCCACATGAAACATATTGATACAATACAAGCAGTCAATGTAAGAGTTGGCTTGTCCAATCAAAATTGCTTGCATGATCAAACACTTGTCTTCTACTTTCGTGTATCAAGGAAACCAATTGCACCACCTCCAGCGTATGTAGGTAGGAAGCTCTGCGGCTATCATAAGCAGTCGTGAGTAGTTTGTTCCAGGGAGCTTGAAATAGATAAGGGAAAAAGAATATCATAAAACATATTGATATAAGATTCAAGCTACATTGTTTGGTAGTAGATATTGAAGACAAATAGACGTTCATTGTATAATAGGTATTAGAATAACACTTGTTTCATACTAAATATTATACACAAAAAGAAAAATTGTATTGAATTCCCTAAAACATAGATAGATACATATACACACACATATATATATGTATTCAATTACCTGAATAATATATAAAAATATACATATAGATAGATATACATATCCATATATGCAGACGAAGAGCACTGTGGCTTGTTTGAGAATGCAACAACAATTTATATATACATATGTATATCCAAACATATTTGTATACTATGTTTATTCGTATTTATATAGAGTGTGATTTTAAATATAGTTTAAAAAAGAATGTATAATTATTTTCTATCTTGTGAGAAAATCACTAGAATATAGCCATAGCATTCAATGATATAGCATTGAGATGTTAAGAACAAAGCATTTAATTTTGTAGTATGTGTAACATATTCATAATGCCACAATGGCTCTTCTGACAATGCAACTGAATGAATATATTTTCTTGCATATTTTGGAGTATACTTTCCCACACTGCAACATTGAATATTGTATTTACTTCCTACTACGCCATCGCACCATAATGCCAATATGATATATATATACATGCATATATTCTAAATTCAAGCTCCATTATTTGGCACTAAATATTATAGACAAATAGGTAAATTGTAAGAGAACTATTAGGAAAACATTAAAGAACCACATATGTCTGATTCTTAAGTAATATCCTAATACCTCTTACTACTATTACATAGACTGCTTATCTTCTACCAATATGTTGCATGATATCCTTTTTCCCTCATTTTCTTGAAGCTCCTTATAACAAATTATTAATTGCCAATTTTTTTTGTTTGTATGGCAAGAAAATATATTGATTAAGTTTCATTGTTGAAAGATCCATTGTGGTGTTGGTTTGGTATCAGACTATTATAAGAATCATCACCCTTGGGTCTGTTTTATAGTAGATTTGAGGGTTTTAAAATTGTTGTGCTCTGGAATTTGTAAGTCATTTTACATGGGTATTTTGCATAAATCATTTGTCCATAGTATTCAATACCAAGCAATGTAGCTTGAATTTTCAATTAAGTCAATGGTGTTATACATATTTTAGATAGATTATTGCATCATATAATTGTTGCCATAACATAGAGAAAACAGCTATCGTCATAATGAAATGGGTTGAAATAATTGATTTGGTAAGTTGAAAGGATAGTTGCATAACTGTGGAGAAATGTAGCCGGCTGAATAGAGTATGTTCTTTATTTGTAGTAATCAATATATGATGATGCGAGGAAAAAGCAAAAAATTCATGCTTGTTCTCCTCCCTACCATATTGGCATCATGAAGCCACATGGGCTCTAGCCAAACCATCGAGCAAAGAAAAGTATGAAAGACCCATCACAAATTTGATGGAGTCATATCATATATCAGGCAATGCTGAAGTAGGGGAAATTTCAATGTTTTCATATATGATTTCTTATATTGTGGCATTTTTTTTTGGTGTAACAACTTTAAAAAGATGGGATGGTGATAAAACGCTGCCTCTAGAGATATAATTATTCACATAAGTTGAAAACCTAATTGTAGGAACATGGAAAAATGTAATGTGTAGAATATACAATGGTTATTGTAGTCAAGTGTATGCAAGAATTTGCTTGAATTTTCCACTACGATTTTCATCAACCCAACCGTGAATTGGATTTTTTGGTGTTGTAGATTCCCTGGCTGGTGAGGACTTGACCAAATTTTTTGTGGTGACATGGAGCTTGGTAATTACATAGGTTGGTAGTGGTGGAGTTGGTGTCCTCGATACATAGAAGTTGAATGGTTGTGTATAATATTTAGTAACAAATAATTGTTATTCTAATACCTATCATACAATTACTTTATTTTTCTTCAATACATATATGAGTATATGTATCTTTCAATGTTTCAAAGCATTGATTTTCACATACAGTTCACATTGTATGTATATATATAATATGACAGTGAAAGGAAAAAGCACAAATCGCACGATTGTTGTCCTCCTCACCACATCAGCATCATCAAGCCTCATGGGCTCCTGGAAAGCTGTCAACCAAGTGAAGCATGAAACACTGATGATAAATTTAATACAGTTCCATCATATTTCACACAATGATGAAGTTGCTAAAAAAAATTTGTGTTCCGATATATGGATTCCTTTTCCTAGTGTCTTTTTTCCTCTAATAATTTTTTGATAAAGAGAATGCTAATAAACAACTACAAAAGATTGAATTTTTTTGTAATGTTGATAAATATAGGCAAAGGAGAATATACAAGAGGTCTTGTTTCAAAGCAGAACCAAATTCATAGATGAAATGCATATATATCATTAAAAGGAAGACATCAAATAAATAGCAAAGGTTTTGCTTCAAAGCATACAATGTATACAAATAACTTTATAAACATACCTAATTTTGGTATGTACTAGAATGTATCTAGCCATACAGAAAGAAAAGGGGTGAATATTGGTATGTACTAGAAGATTTCTAGCCCTACAAAAAGAAAAGGTGTGAATGTATAAGTTAGTAAAATATAAATTTATAAAATAAACCTTCATTATGGTTACAGCTATGGGCATCTTTTAGGCACCAATTGTTCCACAAATTGGCTTCATATCTCGTTGTCCATCTATGCTTCTATTGAGGCCAACATCATATTACTACAAAGCAACACTTTATTTCAATCTATCAAAATATATATCTTTGGTTAGATGTGAATGGCATGGTGAAAAAGACATTGGGAAAACAACTTACAACAACAATAGGGGGACAACACATTGTAGTTTGTAGAAGACAAAACTTGTTAAACCATCTAATCTACCAACCTGCAGATGTACATGGGAGGTTTTTACTATTCTATGTGGTCCATTGAGTGAGGCAACCGACTCCACCACCACCAACCCATGTGGTGAACAAACTCCACCATTCTTATGAATAGGCCCGGTCAAGGCCTCACAAATTGCATGGAGTGTTATCATATATTAAGTAAAAAATATAATGTATAGAAGACTATATATTTCTAAAATATATATAGAGGAAGAGCGAAATAGTAAAATTCTCAAAAGAGAATTATATAGATTAACATTATACATATACATATACATACACATACATATACATATGCATATACATATACATATACATATACATACACATACATATGCATATACATACATATACATATTTATAAATATACATATACATATACATATACATATATACATATATACATTTGTAGTACCCCTCCATTCTCACCTGGGATGTGCAGAGTAGTCTGGCTAAGGAATCGGAAGAGGAAGATAGGTTACAAGAGTTTCTAATGGTATTTTATATGTTGTGATTGAATTAATTAAATAAGGGTAATATTGTTTATTAAAATGTTAGATTAAATTATATTTAAAATTTTAAATGTTTTATTTATGTTTTTAAAAAAAAAAAGTTATGAGTTTATTAAATGATAATTAAAATATTAAATAGTGTTTATTATTTTAATTAATTATTTTGTTGAGGATAATTGTTAGAATAAATTATTTAAATTAATTAGATAATGTGCCTTGCAAGTAAAGCTTGCAAAAGCTGATTAAAACAAAAAGTATTGAAGAATAGAAAAATAAATAAATAAAAGAATGAAAAAAGATGAAAGAGCGAATGTGATTTGATATATAACTGAAAAGCTTGCTTTTAAAGAATTAAATTCTTTTATTCTAGATTTTTGTGAGCTTTTTGAATAAATTGGAATATCTTTTATTTAATTAAGAATTTTGTGAGCTTTTCACACACAGAGATTTTATGGAGACAAGAATTAAAAAAAAAAAAAGAATTGTGATGCCTTTTTTTTAATCTTCTGAAGTTTTCAAAAGGGATTTTTCCATTCTTTTGTTTTGGGGAATACTTTGAAAAGAGTCGTGGGATTAAGGATTTGAATTCAAGATTTGAGCACAGTTTTCTGAAGAGGAGATTCGAAGCAGGAAGGAGAAACTCATCGTAGAGGCCATCGGGAACAAGCAAACATCATCAGATTCTCAAATAAGCACAGGACTCCAGGTTCTTTATTTTAAATGTTTATTTAAATTGTGTTGTTAAAAGATTGTCTGTACAAAATTGTAGATATTTATTTTGATTTTGTGAAATTATAAAAAATAAAAAAATAAAAAAATTAGATAATTTGTTTACATATATTGAAATATTGTCTGTTAATTCATTGTGAAATTTTAAAAAAATCTTTGTAGAAGAATTGTGAAAATCTTAGATCCTCTATAAGGAAATGAATTTAAAATGGTAGAAAATTTGAAAAGAAAACAATAGATAATTTAGAAAATCTCACATATAATTTAGAAGACCTATGTAGGATTGAAAAACAAAGGAAATCCTCTGATAAATTAGGAAAAATGAAATCCTATGATAAAATAATAAATATTTTCCTGTAGAAAACAGCAGAGACATAGGGTCACTAAATTCATCATAACTCACAATTTACGAACTCGGTATGGCTGAATTTTTTATATGTGTTAAAATACTTGATGGTGCACCTTCAGTAAAAATTGTAGAAAGACCCAGATCCGAAAACAAAAGTTATACAAATCGCAATACACTAGTTTTATTATTAGCATTGTTTGAGTATAGTAAATTATTTTAATGTATTAATTAATAAGTATTTATATATATGTTTAATTATATGTATTATATATATATATTTAAATATATTTGTTTAATTGGTTATTTTGATAGAATAGATATTTTTAAAAGAAAATAAGTCTTAATTTATTATATAGTTTATATCGAGACAATTGTAATTGGTTATATTAAATGTTGAAATCTTTTAATAATCATATTAATTTAATTCTTGGATCTTTGGTTTTAGTGAGAAAACTCTTAAATGATTTCACTTGTGGATTTTAGAATTGCCCAACTAAGAAATATTTTGATAAAATAGAGATCATTTTAGATTCTTTCTTATGTCGACTTAGCAGGTATGGTTTATTAAATTAAAATCAGTATATTATTGATTACTTGGTTTTTATAATAGACCTATGGGATATTCATGTATTGTTGGTTTAGAAAATTCATCGTTTAGGTTATGATGTGATAAACCTAGCTTATTATCCATTACCATTACTTTATATACTTATACCAATTAGACTATCTATGAATTCATATTTATTCATTGCAATTTTTAATATTGGAACAATAACTGATGGACTATAGTTTTAGATAGCTTTAAGATTCAACTTTATTAATTGCATATATTATGTTAGTTCAATTTATTAGCTATACATGGGTTCTAAAGATGATTGATTGATATGTTAGTGAATAGGAGCTAAGAAATAGTAAAGGATAATATAGTTCAAGTGTAGATTACTGTCTTGATTATAATTGTAAATGGTACTATCATATAATTCAAATGTTGATATTATATTGTTGAATTCTTATTTTGAATGACCCTTGAAATATTTTCATACATTAATAATCAATTTGTATATTATAAATTGATATCGTTGAATGTTTAAGTTTTGAGTATTAGTTTATTGAGTGGTATTTGACTAGTGATAAGAATTTGATATCTATTGTAAGTGCCTATACTAACTGTTTGTTTGTTAACCAAGAAGGATGTGAAATCACTATTTTCTTCCACGATGGATAGATTTAATAAATATAAGTATATGTTTTATCGTGAGCTATCTAGCTAAAAGGAAATGTTGTTATGCCTTGTGACCTTCCTTGTGCAAGTATGAATAAATATTTGAGTAGGCTATTTTTATTTTATTTTTGCAAGATTATGCTTACCTAGTTCATCAGTCTTCGGTTTCACCTAAGTGGGTGGCAGCTGCCTAAGAAACTGTCTGGGGTGATGGACCCTAGAAAGGGTTGCATACCCACTCCTCTAGTATGTAATGTTGTATGGGTCACATAAGGCTTATGCATAGAGGATTGAGGTTAGTGTGTATTTGTGGTGTTGTGTTACTTTTGTGTTGGGGTAGATTCCTCCTTGAAAGTCTTATAAGTGAACCCTTGGTTGGTCAGTCAATGAGTTGGAGTAGCTCAAGTTGTCGAACTACGGTGCCTCTGCGAATTATATACGTAGGCAAGGCCATCGAGTGATGAGCTCCCGAGGCATTAGGTCGGGCCCCTAGGACTGTCCTCCTGAGTCTTGTTTGAGATTTGTCGTTTATTTTCGATAACGTAAAAACTACCATTGATTTATATAGCTTCTCTTAGTGATCATGTGCTAACTATCTTTGATCTGATGTGTGTGCCAAACCATGTAGACCTTGCAGGTATAGGCATTGGGAGCAAGGACTTGTCGATAAAATAGAATGTAAGAGGTATGTTAAGCTGACCTAAGTAAGTAGACTCTATTGCCAAAGTTAGTAATTCACTTCTATCTTTTTCTTGTAGCTTGTGTGATCATTGAAGATAGCTATAGGTAGTGAATTGTATTGTTTTAAAAAAAAAAAATTATTTGTTATGTGTGTGTTTTCTGGGGTTTGCATGGCGGGCATTACAACTTGGTATCAGAGCCAAGGTTGCAGCACTGGGATCTTTGGGTAATGTTGCTACCATGTTTAG